>CM067328.1:28587500-29787500 GCA_034376525.1 Nicotiana benthamiana
AGACCTGCGATGTTGTATGGGGCGAAGTGCTGGCCCGTGAAGAACTCGCATGTTCAGCGAATGAAGGTTGCGGAGATGAGGATGCTTAGGTGGATGTGTGGGCACACCAGGCTGGATAAGATCAAGAATAAAGTTATTCGTCAGAAGGTAGGGGTGGCCCCGGTGGACGAGAAGATGCGGGAAGCGAGGCTGAGGTGGTTCGGGCATGTTCGGAGGAGGGGCCCCGATGCCCCGGTGAGGAGCTGCGAGCGGCTGGAGATTGTTGGTGGTCGGCGAGGGAGAGGGAGGCCTAAGAAGCATTGGGGAGAGGTGATTAGGCAGGACATGACCAGAATGCAGGTTACCGAGGACATGACCCTTGAGAGGGGAGTCTGGAGGTCTAGGATCAAGATTGTAGGCTAGGGTCTCATAGGTGATTAGTGTTTTAGTATGGTAGTTACTGCTTGTTATTATTGCATGCGACTGTATTTATGTTGCTTTTGCTTTCATAATTATTTACGTTATTTTTGCCGGAGTACTTATGCTTTATTATTTTGTTTTGTCTTGCTTGTGTCTCTAATTTTACCTTTGTTTTCTTAATGCAGTTTTTCCTTTTTTATCCTATACGCTGAGGGTCGATTGGAAACAGCCTCTAAAGGGCAGGGGTAAGGCTCGTCTACATATTACCCTCCCCAGACCCCACCTGGTGGGAATATACTGGGTAGTTGTTGTTGTTGTTGTTGTTGTAGCTTCTAAGCACTATTTTCTACTGTATTTCCTACTGGTGGTATTGGTGCATTGCACCCAACCTAGTGGAAAGAAGGTGGAAGTAGATATCAGTTTAGAGGCCGCAGGAAAAAAGCTGCAGACTTCAATCTTTGGGATGTGTAGTCAAAAGAGGTACATTAATTCAGAGGTGCAAATTATCAGCATAACCACAGAGAAAGGAGAACAACAAGAAGCTCAGAAAGGAAGCACTCAATTCGAATGAGTCACACCTGTACACAAGTTGTGGACAGTTGAACACTTCAACTGGATGATACAACTGTGGACAAGACTTGGGAAACACAAGGATCACAGCAATACACACAGGTATGGAGACAGGATCTAAAGGCATAGATGAAGTGAAGGCCACAAAGGAACAAACTTCCAACATTCATTGTGATTGGAAAAACATTACAGTAGGACATGTTACTGTACTCATGCTTTTCACAAGCATGAGAAGGCAGCGTTGGGAAAACACAGAAGTAAGCCTGGGCAAACACTGGATTTTCAGCTTCAATCGGGACACATTGGTTCATGATGGGTAGGAAACCACAGTGCAACAGAATTCTATACTTCATGAACTACCAATAAGTGCACAGGCTACATTATTAAGAAAGCAGACACGACACGAAATGGAGTCAAACATAATATGGTTGAAAGGGAAACAGTGTATAATACATCAGAAATGGCTTCAAGCAATGGAATCAAGGAATAAACAAGGGAATGCTTCAAATAATCGCAACAAAATTGCTACGAATACAAGGAACAATATGCAAAATGGCATTGGGGATGCTGGAAATACAGATGGACAATATGCAAATTTGGGCTACTTTTATTGTTACTAGTAACATTACAAACAATGTGATATCAAATTTGAGTACTTTACTCAAGTTTGATAGTAGGATTCATGTAAAGCACAAAGACTAGTTTGATAATAGGATTCATGTAAATCACAAAGATCCAAATCCAATAGGAGTAGAACATAGTTTTATCGAATTCACATATTGATATACCTTTGAAAAACTAGGAGAGAATTTGGATTCTCCATATAAAGCTGATGCATTACCTGAAGATTAAATAAAAAGAACCTCAAAATGGTGCATCAATCTGTTTCTTATAAATCTCAGTTGTCAACCTAAAAGAATAGGCCGAAGCATGTCTATTGTAATTGCACTATGACAACACATATTTGACTTCATAGAACATTACATAAAGATGAGCAACTACTATTTTCAAAAACTGAACAAACAAAGAACAAAAATTTTATCTCCTCAATTCTGATCTTTTTACTCCTTTTGTTAATATATGAATTATCAACTTTTGACAAACTCATTCGTTATAATTAAGAACATAATGGCCAAAAGTATAGAATACATCTCCTGTAAGACACTCTACATTTGGTATCAGATAAGAAAGGAAGGACGGAGAAGAGAGTGAGAGATAGAGAAATCTATGTAGACTTCTGCCGATGACCAGAACTGAGGTCAATTGAAACACACACACACACACACATATGCACACACATATGGCAATGAACTGTTATGAAGTGTGCATCGGGTGTAGGACCTAATACGAATATGTTGGTGAACATACCTTCAGCATTGATAGTGCAAAAAGGGGGAATAATATCCATTGAAACATATATGGAATTTGTAGAAAATCAAGAGCTTGAAAAAACCTAAAGAAGCAACATTAGAAAACCTAGAACCAACATCAGAAAATCAAAAGCTTGAAACAAAGATAGAAAAATCTAAAGGGGAAGCAACCAAAAACATAATCGGCTAATAGAGGAAAAGGTATAAGAATTTACCTGCAAACTGCACCCGATGAAGCAACAGATCTATGGTTACCATCTGAAAATCGAAAAGAAGTGTTAGACAAAAAAAACTGCTGATAAATCTTTTACCTTCCTATTAAATAAAACCCAGATAAAAGAACAATCAATTTCTTACTCTTCAAAGAGCCTTGCTATGGTCTGTGAGCGATTTTAAGGATCAGAGAAGGATTTTGTGTTAGAGACGAGGGAGCGCCGGTGAGATGAGTTTTTGGGGCTTTCGGTGTATCGATACACTGGGGGCTAATTTTTAATTCTTGTTAAAAAATAAAAAATATGGCAGGTCACTAATTAGGCGCGGGACACTAAACATTTTAGCGGAAAACCGAGGGAACCGAACACCTGTTCCCATAGCAATTCACCCCCCCCCCCCCCCCAAAAAAAATCTATGGCAATGTTTGTTGTTTCATTTGCAACGGTTTTGATGTCTAAAGTGTGCTAGTACCTCCAAATTCTATTGTAACGGTTTAAACAATTATATATCGCCTCTATGGTAACGGTTTGTGAACTGTTACCAAAAAAAATGTTTCCATAGGCCCATTTTCTGGTAGTGATGGAATCACATGAAAGCATTCACATAAACATCAAGGGGATATGATAAACATAAAAACACTTAAAGATGCAGAAGCATGAATAAGGGCATGATAGACTAATGTATAGTCATATAATGCAAGAAAGCATGTAGTGAGGGTTTCGTAAAGAGAGAAGTAAACATATATATTTGGAGAGTAGTATTTAAATTATAGAGGAATACCAGTTGCAAATTCCAAATAACAGAATAAATAGAGCAGTAAAACAACTAGAAATCCTTCAGCAAACACTTGAGGAAAGCAAGAGAGACTCCAAAGTCTAGCCTTGGCTTTCAGCCGGCTAGTCAGAACAATAGCACCAATAATAGTAAAGAAGAGAGAGCTTTGAGTGTGTGTGTGTTTTTTAACTCAGTTGTTCGTATGTTTAAAGAAAATGAGTAGGGTATTTATAGTTTGAAAACAGGTGGTAACTAAGGGAAAATATAATTCAATACCAATCAGAATCAATTAGAACAAGGGAACTCCTTTAATTAAAGAATTCGAATTTGAATAGGAGAGGGTAAAGTTGTATTTAAGGAAAGAAAATCAATAACACATGGTGCAATAAAGGATAAATACATAGGAGAAGCTTTTTTAAAAATACACGGTTAGATAAATAAGGTAAGAGTAAAATCAATCAATCACATAGTAAATCAGGAATCAAAGATTCGAACTTAATAATGAATTATGTCAGAAAATAGGTCCAAATCAGACTAAGGAAAGAATCTAATAGTCTCATATAATGGTGGTTTGAAATCAAACCCTAAAATTAGGGTTATTTTGAGAGTAAAGGTCTAATTATAAAGTGTGCATAAATTTAAACATGCGAGGCTAGAATTAAACAAACAATGTAGTCATGTGATCAAATAGAAGGACATAGTCATGCGAGAAATCAAGATGTCTTGCAAAGCTTAGCAAGAATCAGAAACATGAGACGAATTTAGGGTTTTGAGATAAGTCAAGAGGCACCACAAGAATCAAACAATCGCGCACAAATGGTTGAAAAACCCCAAAAATTTAGGGGTTTTCCCGCAGCTTTCATGCAAAGACGAAGCATAGAAGATCAGTCAAAATAAAGTCAGGAAAACCCAAAGAACACAGACAGTTCACAGTAAAAGAAATCCTTAGAAGCCCTAGGAAAATACAGTAAATAAAATACACAGAAAACCATAGTGAAAACACTTAGCAAAGTAAAAATATAAGAGATAGCAGCAGAACAAGTAAAACGTCACGGAAACCCTAAGTTTTAAGAAGATGAACAGTTGTGAAAACAAAAAATCAAAAAGATGTGGAAAATACTTTAAAATCTTAGAAAGTACCACGGATCTGAAGTAGATCTTAGAGAGAGAAACAACGAGAACCTCTAGGGCTCAGGGTTTCAGAGAAAACCCTAGAAAATGAGAAAGGCTTGGAACGGGCTGGTCCTAAGTCGGAGATGGACTCACAGGGCTAGGACTCGCTGGAGATGAGCTGGAAAGGGACATAGAACTTTAATCGGAAAGATTCTGAGTGGGCTCTTCAAAGTCGGACTCTAATACCTCGAGCAAAAGGAGCATAGAGGTATGTGGGGGTAGGTACTAGCTGCTCAGGGCCTGAGAGGCCATGATTTCCGGTGGATAAGGTCGGAGACCGATGAAATAGGCTAGGTTTCGGAGGGTCTTGGGAGTGATTGAGAGATGAGGGGGATACAAACTAGACTGCTAAAGAGAAATGAAGGGGATTAGGGTTAGAGGTGGGTTTAGTTAAGGAAAGGCTAACGTGGGTCGTTGATTAAAACAATCAACGACCCTGATTTAATAAGATGGATCCGGGCGGGTTAATTTGATAGGGTATGGGTTGGGTAATTGGTGCAATTGGATTGTTTAATTAGGGGGTGAATTAGGACTGAAATTAGGCTAAAATTAAAAGTAAAATGGGCTACAATTGAAATAGCCACTTTTCCTTTTTTGAATTTACAAAAATGGTAAATGATGTTTAAAAATCAAATTAAAAATATTAAGTTAATAAAAAATGCATAAGTATGAATTTAAAAATATTAGAAATGATTTTATGGTTAAAATGCTATTAAATATAGAAATAGGCTATAATTGCAGTGTTATGCAATTTTAGTTTTAAAATACCAGATGGACTTGTAAAATTATGAAAAAATCATCTAAATTATATTTTGGTGTAAATGTGAGAGTAAAATAAATTATTCACCAAAATGACAAGTTTTGGGAATAATTATAGGGTTTATAATGCAAAATAGGCCATAGATTGGCTTTAAAAAATCTTACTAATTTAAGAAAAATACCAGAACCTTTGGGGATGCTTATATATGCATATACATGCTATTTTAAAAGTATTTTGAGTATAAAAATACATAGAGAAAAATTGGGTATCAACAACCATCATATCGATACTGTGTGATAACCGAATCATGAGCATCATAGAAACCTATGCATATCCCTCAAAGGTCTCAGAAATATAGCTACTAAGATGAAATAATAGAATACCCTTCTGCAAGGCAACGACAGCAGCCCAATCAACTATGCCGGGAGAAACATCATGTATCATCACAATTCCTCAATCCCCAATTGATAACAAGCGCTCCATGTCACATACGATTGAATAAAGAGGAAATAAAGGCATAAGCCTCAAAGAGATCAAATCGCATGATGAAAAAAATCAAGAAGGGAAGTTCTCTTAACAACCTTGTTGACTTTCGAAGATAAGTACAAACTTCTCCATATTGATCCGAAAGATTCTGCTAGACTCGCTCATGACTCGTGAGACCTAAGAGAACCTAGTGCTCTGATACCATGTTGCCACGACAAAAAATCCACTTAGGGTCGTGATGGCACAAGATACCACTATCAGGCAACGATACCAAATAACTAGAAATTTCTCGTTTTAGTATATTTGAAATCATTTCCTTTTAACATTTAACGATAAAAAATTGATTCCACTAAATAAATAATAATGTCTTTATAAAACTTTATCGACTGAACAATTCCGTGATCATCCCAGAATCTTGTATCACAAGTTATGAGCAATTTCTATGAAAAACAAGTTGTAATACAATAACTATCCCGAATACAAATTGGACAGAGAGGAAAATACAATACGGTACTCTAAAGGAGACTTTGCTGGCTGTGGGTCGTCTCGAGTGGTGCAACTCACCTAAGTCTCTGTGTCAAACATGCTGCTACACCTGACTAGGCCACTAGTCATACATGTTCCTGCGCAACAAAAATACACAACAAGTGTAGTATGAGTACAAAGAATAATGTGTACCCAGTGAATTTCACGTCTGACCTCAAAGAAGTAGTGATGAGAAGTCGACTTCGATACTTACTAGTGATCCAAAAGTAATACATTAATAATGTGATATTATGGATTTTATAAGGCAAATATAAACTTATATGTCCTGGAGCAGGAAATCAATTCCTTTAATAACAATAGATTTTTTCGAAGATTTATATCTCATCGTTTTAACATTTTATCTCAGGCTAGGGAGGAGTTATCAATTTTGTAATCTCGAGCAAGCATTACAAGCATGCACAAATCATGTCAAGGTCGTACGTCGATCCAACATAATAATAAAATGTGCATTGCCAGAGGTCGAATGGCGCGAACTATAGATGAATCTATTACCTCGCTCGCGAATCATACGTCCGACGCAATCAAATATAAATAATAGAGTCACCTCACTCTCGAATCATACATGCAACCAAAGTATCCATAAATACACACATTCAAACAATCAATCAAAACTTCAACAGGAAAAAACTACCCAACGAAATGACAATTTCTCTTTTAACAGTAAAAAAAATGATGTTTAACTTTTTAGAAATTAATTTGTGAGGTTCGATACGATTTAAGAATATTTAATTGATAATAATGTTACAAGTACATTAAGCAAATATGCTTTTGGATCCTAGACTACCCGGACTTTAAGCGTTTTAGTAGCTACACACGGACTTTCGTCACCTCGTGAGTACGTAGGCCCCACAAATAGAAGCACATATCCCATTATTTCACCTATGGGGATAATTCCCTCTTACAAGGTTATAAAGGAGACCTATATCGCTCCGAAGTTCCACAACCGGCTTCCAAGCCCTTCCGATGACTCAAACCGATGCTCAACGCTAAAAAACTACCCAACAATTTTGCAAACCCATTGGTACATGCTCAAATACTCATAACAATTCAATTTATATCAATTCCCCAACTCCGCTCGAAAAGTTGACCAAGTCACCCTCGGGCCCACATGTCCAGATTCCAAACTTTTTCGAAGATAAATTTTACCCATAACCTCACGAACTCAAATTTATAATTTACTCTCAATTTCATGTCCAAAATCGTGGCTAAAATTCAAGAATGCCAAATTCCTAATTTTCCCTCAAATCCCAAATTTCTACAAATTTCCATACGTTAATCCGTACCTAATCATGTATTTAACTTGTAATAAGTTGGAAAAACTTACTTGATATTGATGAGGAAGAATGAGCTCCAAACTAGCTCTAAGACCGGCTCTTATGGAGGAAATGATGTTAAAATTAGACAAAACCTTGTTTTTAAAAGAAAACACACTGCCTCCAACCTTTCCGCACCTACAGTCACTTTACCGCTTCTGCGGTTCTACAGGTGCAGCCACACTATCACTTCTGCGATCTTTCAGCATGCCCCTCACTCTGCTTCTCTGCTTCCCCTTCTGCAAGTGATGTCCCGCTTCTGCGGCAAGATGACCGCATTTGCGGTCCCAACGCATTTGTGCTCCTTTGACCACTTTGTGACTCCGCACCTGCGGCCAAGATCTCGCAGGTGCGGATACACCAAATGACAGCAGGCTTTAGCTCTAACTCTCAACTCCAATCTGATTCGTTAACCACCCAGAATTCACCCGAGGCCCCCGGAATCCTGTCCAATCAATTCCAAAACATATTATGAACCTAGTCAAGCCTTCAAAATATAATTGTCACGACCCTAGTTCATCATTCATGAACATGTTATGATGACATTCAATCACTATGACTAGGTAAGCCTGACAATGCAGAAACAACATCATTTGCGGAAAAACATAAATAAAAGCTGGGTAAGTATAAGGGAAACTGTATATAAATGTCGCTCAACATATACAACCCAACATCACAAGTCTAAAACAACAAACCCAGAACCCGGAAATTCACGGGCAACATAGGCTACAGAAATGTATGATAAAGGCTCTAAACTCCAGAAGCGTCTACATCAAAGAAAGATAGGAAGCTAAGTACTACAAGATGGATTAAGAGGGAGACTCTTTGGTCTGCGGATGCGGCAGATATACCTCAAGTCTCCTTAGCTCTCTGTGATTACTGATAATGCAGCTGAGAGGAGGTACTTGGATCTGCACATGAAAAACATACGCAGAAGAGGCGTGAATACACCACAGCAGTACTCAGTAAGTACCAATCCTAACCTCGGTGGGGTAGTGACAAGGAAGGTTAGGGACCTACTGAGGTAAACATAATAATAATAATAATAATAATAATAATAATAATAATAATAATAATAATAATAATAATAATAATAATAATAATAATAACGTGCAGTAGGAAAACAGATAGAATAATGGAAAGATTAGCAAAATAAGACAGAATCTAAAAGTCAACAACAAATAATTAGAATAGGAATAAACACGGAAAACTACAGCTCAATACCAATGATTCCATGAGGATCTCCCTGGATACCATCCTGTAGTCCTTTCTCATTTGTCTAATGGATCTCCCGGGATACCATCCCGTAGTCCATCATAAATGTATGTTCGAAGGATCTCCCGAGATACCGTCCTGTAGTTCAACTATGTGCAAGGGCATCTACCGAGAATCTATCCCATAGTCCCAAAGTAAATGTGCAGGGAGATCTATCGAGAATCGAACCTCCAGTCCCAAAAGTAAACAAACAAGGGGCGAGATACCAGAATCTCACGTCCGTAGTCCCAATGTAAATATGCAACAACAGTCAGAGAATAATCGGAAACGGAATTAAACACTGAGGCAATACGGAATCTAGCCTAACATGCTTCACGTAATGCAACTAGTCAAATTTAAGCAACTAAACCAATTACGTCAGCTAAACGGCTTTTCTGGGCTATCATATGCTATGTAGCAAGTAACTAAAGCAAGTAAGAAAGGAGTAGCAACTTGATCATTTTAAGTAAAAATTGGGTTAGACAAGCCACTTACCTCGAACCGGCTCAAACTAAACTAAGAACCACTCCTTTGCCACGAGTATCCGACTCCAAATGGCCTAATTCTATTCAATTCAATTACATATCGTAAATAATATTGTAAACAACTTATTCAACCATTAAATTAAAAGCTAAGGCGCAAAAATAGGTGGAATAACCAAAACGCCCCTCATGACAACATCTCGGAATCGAATAATTTTTTATATTTTCAGAACCTTCGTACTCTCACGAGTCTAACCATATAAAAATCTCCCAAATCGGAGGTTAAATGCCCACTCAAAACTCGATAGTTTAGCCTATGAAGTTTCACCCAATTTTTCAAATTTTTGATCCTCAATTCGAATTTTAATGATGGATTTAACTACATAATTATGAAATATAACTGTACGGGATCAAAGAAATGTTACCCAATAATCTCCTCTTCAAAACCCTCTCAAAATCGCCCTTCCTCGAGCTCAAATTAATTTTTCTAACTTTTGAAAACAAACTCTCGCAATTTTCTTTTTCTGAACAGTGGTTTCCGCTTCTGCGGACAACGGACCGCTTCTACAGAATCAAAGTCGCTTCTGTGGTTTTCATTAAAGGGCATAGGGGATGCATCAGTGATAGGAAACTCGCAGATGCGTAGCCGAATCTTCGGTAAAACGTCCGCACCTGCAGAAAAACTGAACAAGCCCAAAACCTGCATCTGCGATGGCCCGACCGCTTCTGCGGCTCCGCACTTGCGGAACCCAAACCACATGTGCGGTTATGACAGAAGATAGAAGCCTTCAACAATTCATTCAACCTCAATTCTTCCGCCAAACACCCAAAATCATCCTGAGGCCCCCGGGACTCAACCAAAAGCACCAATACCACCTAATACCTCATTCAAACTTGTACCAATCCTTAAAGAACCTAATACAACACCGAAAACCCAATTTACTCAATGATTCAAGCCTAAGAACTTCAATTTCATCAAAAATGTGCATTTGATCAAAAACCTAACTAAAACACGTCCAAATGACCTGCTATTTTTCACACACGTCCCAAATGACATACCGGTGCTACAGCAACTTCTGGAATTCCATTCCGATCCTCGGATAGAAAACTCACTATTTGGACCGAAAACTTCAAAATTCCAACTTTCAGTATTTCTAGCCTAAATGAGCTACGGACCTGCAAATATATTCCGGACACGCTCCCAACCCTAAATCACCTAACGAAGCTAACAGGACCATCGGTTTTCCATTCTGAGGTCATCTTCACACTGTTCCTATGGAACACTTTCCAACACTTAAGCTCTCTTTTATGGGCTAAGCGTCCCGAAACTCTCCAAAATCCAGTACCGAAGTCCCGGCAAACAAAAATAGCAAAAATGAACTTAGGGAAAGTACTTAATTGGGGATCGGAGCGTAAATTTCAAAAATGACCAGCCGGGCTGTTACAATAGCAAACGACACCAAACTCATGAATTGCACACAATGCAAGCTTTAAGAACTTTTGAACTTCAAACTTCTTCATTCGATGCCGCAACATATCAATCACGCCCGATTGACCTCAAGTTTTACACACAAGTTACATTATACATTAGGATCTACTCCAACTTCCGGAATCGAAATCCAACCCCAACACAAAAAGTCCACTTCCAGTCAAATTTATCGAAAACCTTCAAATTTCTAACTTTAGCCCAATGACTCCAAAATGACCTATGGGCCTCCGAATATACTTTTGATCGCGCTCCCAATACCAGAATCACCATACAGAGCTATATCCAGACTCGAAATCCCAAACCGCCTTCGATAACACCGAAATGCACTTCAACCCAAACTTATGAAATTTGTTCCAAAAGGGCTAATTTCCACAATAGGCGTCGAAACGCCCCCGGGGCATCCAAAACCCGATTCGGATATATATCCAAGTCCAAAATCATCATACAAACCTGTTGGAACCTTAAAATCCCGATTCTGGGGTCGTATACTCAAAAATATGATCTTAGTAAATTCTTTCAACTTAAAACTTCTGAAATGAGAATTTTCCTTTCCAAATCAACTCCGAGCTTCCCGAAATTCAATTCCGACCACGCGCACAGGTCATAATATACTTGAAGTAAAGCTGCTCATAGCTCAAACGACGCGGTAGAGCTCAAAACGACTGGTTGGGTCGTTACAAAAATCCTGTGTGAGTTTGTGTTTGGCGTGAAAGTAAGGGCCCACTTGTCCATAAAAAATTTCATGAAATTTTTTCACTTTTTTTTAAATTAGTATTTTCCATGAAATTTTAAATTTTCACTTCAAAATTGAATTTCGAAAATTTTTAAAACTCCAAAAAGATATTTTTCAAAATTTTCACTTCAGATTACTCAAAAAAATTTAAGAACAACCCAAAATTATATTCAAGTCTAAATACAACTCTAATTTTCAAATACCATTTTTATTTTTAAAACAATTCACTTTTTTACAAAATTTTACAATTCATGTGTCCAACTGCCCAATAAATGCTCTCACAGAAAAATATTTTGTTGAAAAATAATATTTAGAAAATATGTATTTTCTAATTTATTTTTCAGTATTTAATTGATTCATGGAATTGTTTTCAGCTGTTTGGTTATATGGAGAAATAAAAATAAAAACTTTGTTGTTGCTTGTTGGAGATATAGTTCTGAATTTTATATTTTAATATTTGGAAAATATTTTCCACTATTCGATTAAAAGTTTTGCGATTTATGTTCAGAAATATATGTGCTTATCCAAACTACTAGAATTGGTTTCTTTTTGGTTGGTCAAGTGGAAAACTTGAATTTTATTCATTAAGAAAATTGGGTTCTTGTTGTAATCTTATATAATACAGTAGAAGGGCCTACATGACTTCACATTGAAATTTTCTGTTAAAACCAATAAAGCAATAAAAAAATATAGTTGCAAACACAAATTTTGATTTGTTAATGTTTAACACGGTTGGAAATTCATGATTTCTTAATTTGATAAATAATTCAAACTGAGAGGTATGAATGTGACCAATAGACGAATGGAGTTGCTATACCTGAAAATGCAACCAAATCATCCAAAGAAAGGAGGGCAAAGTTTTGTTGCAGTTGAGAAATGTTGAACGTGGGAGAAGGTAATTGTATAGTTTCAGTCCCTTTGAAAATTCTTCCATCTATTCTACCTTTTGGTAGAATCCCAAGTAGGACCTCCAGACTAATATAATATATCTGCCCAATAATTAGTTTCACACTAATGACGAAATAATATTGCATTATTTTGGTTGCTAGAATTTTTTATGGTAATATGTTTATTGGCAGTGAATTGCTTTTCATGGTTGCTAAAGGTGATCCTTTTCACTTCATTGGAAGCAAAACATTCTATGCTTTTCCAATTGCAATCTTCCTTTACAATAGAAATGCTAACTGGGCGAATAGAAGTAGGGTATCTGCAGACTGGCCAGTTTATGTTCTTGGGGGTTGATAGTTTTATTCTGTACTTGAAGCTCCATCTCATAGTGGAGTTGGGAAGGTATAACTGCATTGACGTTAGAAGGTTCGGCTTTTGAATCAACTTAGTTTGTTCTTTTTAGAATGGCTATCACCGATAAGAAGGTCAGAGTTTCCAGGACAACAGTAGTAGAAGGCATGTTCATACAAAATCAGGGTTAAAGGATTTTACCGAGAAAGAGGGGTTTTGCAGTTGGGTTCTCAGGATATTCAAAGAAATGGAGTTTGTAGAAGTGAAAGGTAAAAGTGATGATTAGTTTATACATAGCAGAATTCATAGTCATGATTACCTTGAAAACAGACAAAAATTCATGGGATAACATGTGTCCGGCTCACAAATGCAAAGAGACGCGTGTCGTTTCAAGTGTTAAAATCAACAACGTTTTCATCAGGAAAGGGGGTCTTATCCACTTGTCGGTAACACAAATTTTTATTACCGGAAAGTATGAGGACTATCTATATGGGATAAAATTAATAAACGACAGGTAGATGCTCGACGGGTTGACAACTGAAAGTAAAGACAGGCAAGATATAAGTCAATAAATAGTCGGTATTGGATACAAACATGTGATCGGTGCTGAATAACCTTCGAAGATATTGGAACCAAGAATGAATATTTGAAAGAAAAATATCGGTTGGGAAAGACAACATCTAATGCGCCATTACAAAAAATCTCTGCATTAATATTTAATAGGTATGCAGTCATCAAGAGGGGTTTTGTTCGTATTAAAGAAAAACTTGATTTGAGGATATTTTCTCCCTGAATAGAGCTATACATAGGAGAAATTATGTTCAGTATGACATAAAACATTTTGTATACAAAAAAGTAAAAAATCCGCTCTGATCCCATTACACAGCTTTCTTTCTTTTTGCTTTAGATATTATTCTTATTATTGCTTCCGAAGAGACTCATCATAAATCCAAACTTGTATTTTATTTAAGTTTATTGAATCAATTCATTTTTTTTCTTGGCTATTTAATATTTTCTGGATCAAATTAATTCACGTGTTTATAAGCTACATTACAAATTCAACTGTATTATTTTACGGGTAAACATTGTTCAAGAAGAACTAGCTGCTAAAAAGGAAATTGAGAAGTGACTATTAGTATAGGAGAATATTGCACAACAGAAATCTAGAGTGCAGTAGCTCAAACTTGGAGATGCCAATACTGCTTATTTCTTGACTGCCTAAAAAATAGACAAGCACAGTATCAAATTAGAAGACTGCAGAATCTTTCAAGTCAACTGCCTCAGCCAGCTGGAGAAATAAATGAGGAGATTCTGAGTTTCAATAAAAACTTATTGGGAAAAGTTACTTATCAACTACCTGTAGTGCAACCGAATGTCATGCTGAATGGTTCTAGAGCAATATTTCCAGCTTATTAGACATGTCCTAAGTAGGAGGAACAAAATATCATCATGGACATAGAGGATAGTAAAGCCCCACGATGTGCTGGATTCAATATTTTTTTCTTTACTAAGACATGGAAACCACAGGCAAGGAGGTTACACAAGCTGTTGTAGATTTCTTTAATTAAGGAGATATGTGTAGAGCAATTAATTGCACAACAGTTACACGTATACCAAAGGTGAAACACCCCTCTACTGTAAGAGAGTTCAAGCCAATTTCTTGTTGCACTATTCTTTATAAGATCATCTTCAAAATATTAGCTGCAAGGCTATATGATGTTACGATTGAAAAAGCAGGTATCATGCGGAAGATAGTAAAGCAGATCTTTAACGATGATACATCAGACAAGAAAAGAGAAATATACCGATAGTAATATAAATATTTAACGTGGCTCGGTCAACTGACCTACGTTCAAGGTGAAAATGAACAATCCACTTTATTAAAAGAGAATACAAAATATCGAGAGAACAACCTCACGGAGAGGCAAACATAAGTGATATACTAATACTTGTCCGCTAAAGTTCTCCCCTCTACACAATACTCTCAAAACCCCATATGGCTACATTGTGGATGCTAATGAATGAGAATGAGGGATCCTCAATTTATTGAAGTCCAACCTTTTCCTACAAGAAAAGGGACTAGCCAAAAATGTGAGATTTGTAGTTTCTTCTACAAGAAGGAAAACTCAATTATGATAAATATGTTGCCATTTCCTTCAAGGAATAGGAAAACCAAATATGGCAAAAAAATTATGGCAAACAGCTAACAATTCTCCCCTTTGACCTGATTTTTTTGACAAAATAAACTTGATCCACCTTCTTGACATAATCTTCACACAGGCTGCATCTCCATACCTCCACCGTAAAGTTTGTCTCAACGTGAGGTCAAATTTTCATACAAAAATCATGACTACCGTCAAATAGGTTGCGACTAGAACAAAACCTGCCAAGATGAACCTCGCTCTGATATCACTTGTTACGACAGAAAAAACAGGTATCATGCGGAACATAGCAAAGCAAACCTTAAACAATGATACATTAGATAACAAAAGAGAAATACACCAAAAGAGATACAAATATTTAACGTGGTTTGGTCAACTGGCCTACATCCAAAGCGGAGATGAGCAATCTACTATAATAAAAGAGAGTACAAAATATCGAGAGAACAACCTTACAAAGAGGAAAACACAAGTGACACACTAACATTTGTCCCATAAAATTCTCCCCCTAAACACGACTCTCAAACCCCATATGGCTACATTGTAGATCCTAATAGATGAGAAGGAGGGATCCTCAACTTATAGAAGTCCAAAAATTTTCCTACAAAAAAGGTACTACCCAAATATGAGAGATTTATAATTTTCTTTTACAAAAATAAAATTCAATTATGATAAATATGTTGCCCTTTCCTTCAAGGAATAGAAAAAATAAAATATGGCAAAAAACTTATGACAAACAACTAATACATGAGGCTATGGATGACTTAGTGGATAATTGTCAAATTGATTTTGTCCCTGAAAGGATAATTGTGGAAAACATAGTTATGGGGCATGAGTTAGTCAAATGGTATAATAGAAAAGATATCTCACCTAGATGCATGCTAAAAATACATGCAAAAAGCCTATAACTCTATGGAATTAGTGTATATGGAGCTAGTTTTGAGATTAATGAACTTCCCTGCTATTTTTGTGCATTGCCCCATGGTACATATAACTACTGTGATTTACTCTGTCATTATCAGTGGAAAGAAAACTTTACCATTTGCAGTTAAGAAGGGCTTGAGTCACGGGAACCCCATCTCCCCTTTCCTCTTTGTTTTGGCTATGGAGTACCTTTGATGCTAAAATCATTGAATGCAAAGAAGCTTAGTAATTGTACAATTGTCAATTAGTTTTCATTAGGTGTTAACTCTAGTTAAGTTAATTAACTAGTATAGTTAGTCTATTGGTAGTTGATTAGTACATAACGTACACTATTTTTGGACATCAGTTGGTTAACACTGTAATAACGGAAATACTATTCTATAATTTTTTCTCTCTATGCTTCTTCATTGTGTCTTCCTTCTCCTTCAAATTCTCCAAATCTGTGAGATTTAACATGGTATCAGAGCCTTAATTGTGTGAATCTAGGGGTTTTCATTATCGATTCAACTTAAAATTGAAAAATTCATCGAAAATTCATTCGCAAATTTGTGCCCTAATTTTTCAATGGCAGGAGATACAGTCGAAGAACGAGATGTTGAAGAACATCGACCATATAGTATTTTCTTACGGTTGTAGATGCATGTTCTAGGTGGACTTGGACTTTATGATAAGAGTAAAATCATATGTTTCTTATGTGTTAAAATCATTCATTGTCATGGTTCTGAATCAACTTGGAAAACATATCGAAGTAGTTAGGTCTAATAATGGTGCAGACTTTTTTATCTCTATTTTTGGAGATCTGTTCAACGCCTATGAGGTTACACACCAAAGGTCATGTCCATACACACCTCATCAAAATAGAGTGGTCGAACGAAAGCACAGACATATCCTTGAGACAGCTAGGGCCATCAGGTTCCAGGGTGGTGTGCCCTCGAGATTTTGGGGTTGTTGTATTGAAGCAGTAGTGTATATCATTAATAGAGTTCCCTTGTCCGTCTTAAATAACAAATATACTTTTGAGGTTCCATATAATCATACACCATCTCTATCATAGCTGAGAGCAATAGCATACTTAGGCTATGCCTCCACTCTACCCAAACAGGATAAATTCAGCCTCAGGGCCATTAAGTCAGTCCTACTTGGCTATGGTGTTTTTCAAAAGGACTATAAACTTTATGATCTTGAGACATGCAAGGTATTCATTAGTAGAGATGTTGTCTTCAATGAGTGCATTTTCCCATTCAAGACTACATACGGTAATATTGAGATGTCCTTCCCTGATGCAGTTGATACTTACCAATTATCTACAGATAATCCTACAATTCATGTCCATCTTGATCCAGTTGCTCCAAATTCACATGATGAGACTTGTCAACTATCCACAGAAGCCACAGAGCCTCTTCATTCCTCTAATATTGAGGAAATACTGCCTGATACAATTCCTACTTCCCAATTATCTTCACAAGCGGTTGCACCAGCACCACCTACGAAATTTTGAAAATCTACCAGAACATCCAAACCTCCCATCTGGATGAAAGATTTTGTTATTTCTGCCAAGTCTCAGGCTGCTCACACTTGCTCTCGTCCTATCTTTGCTGTCGTTTCTTATGATTCACTTTCCCCCTACTTACCAAGGTTTTCTCACCAAATTTTCAGAAGAAGTTTAACCCACAACTTATGCTCAAGCATCTAGGGATCCTCATTGGGTTTAGGCTATGAAACTTGAAATCAAGGCTTTAGAAGATAATAATACCTGAAAAGTGGTTCGTTTACCAGAAGGCAAAAAGGCCATCAGATGCAAGTGGGTATATAAAATCAAATACAAGGCTACTAGGGAAGTTGAAAGGTTCAAGGCTCGATTAATCGCTAAAGGTTACAGCCAGCAGGAGGGTCTTGATTACCTAGAGACATTCTCACCTGTTGCTAAAATGGTGACTGTACGAGCTATAAATTCAATAGCTGTTGTAAAAAATTGGACTATCCAACAGATGGATGTCTAAAATGCTTTCTTGCAAGGGGATCTTCACGAGGAGATATATATGAGCTTTCCACAAAGATTCAAGTCCTCTTCTTGGAAGCAAACTGCATGTCAACTTCTTAAATCTCTATATGGCCTAAAACATGCTTCACGGCAATGGAATTTGAAGCTTACCATTGCCTTGATCTTTTTTTGGGTTCATTCAAAGCCATTTAGATTATTCTCTTTTTACCAGGAGGTCGTGTGGGAAGAGCATTGTGATTTTAGTCTATGCCGAGGATCTCTTCATCACAGGTGATGATTTGAGTTTGATTAGAGAAACCAAATAGAAGGTGCAGCAGGGTTTGAAAATCAAAGATCTAGGAGAATAAAGTACTTCTTGGCATTGAATTTTCTTGGAGTAAAGAGGGTATCCTAATGTACCAAATTAAATATACCTTAGAGCTCTTCTTTGATATGGGACTAGCTGGAGCTAATTGTGTGGGTGCTCCTTTAGAACTTAGTCACAAGCTCATGTCCTATGAATTTGACAAACATGTTGGTGATACTTCTGATGGTTTGTTAAGAGATCCCAGTGTATATCAACGTTTGTTGGGTAGGCTTTTTTACCTCACCATTACTAGGCCAGTCATTGACTATGCTATACATAATCTCAGCCAATTCATGCATTCCCCAAAGGTTTCGAATAGAGGTTGCAGTTCGTATGGTTTGCTATACCAAATCTTCCCCTAGCATGGGTATTCTTATGTCTTCCATTGCCTCAAATACCTTGACAGCCTTTGGTGATGATGATTGGCTTTCTGTCCTTACACGGCGATCTGTCACAAGCTATATGATTAAATTTGGTGCATCTCCTATTTCTTGGAATTCCAAGAAGCAAACTACGATCTCTAGAAGCTCTGCTGAGGCGGAGTATCGAAGTCTTTCTATCATTGTTGCTAAGCTTGTGTGACTTGCAGGTCTTTTTCCTGAATTGGCTATGGATATTCAGTTGCCTATTTCTCTCCATTGTGATAGTAAGTATGCTATTCAAATTGCCTCCAATCCCGTGTTTCATGAGCGTACTAAGCACATCGACATTGATTGTCATTTCATCCGTGAGAAGGTGCTTCAAGGCCTAGTCTAGGTTCAGTATCTTCCATCCTCTGAGCAACAGGATGTTATTCTGACCAAGACTCTCAATATTTTTCAACATCGTTATCTTTTGTCCAAGCTAGGGATGAAGAACATCTTCATCACCCCTAGCTTGAGGGGGGTGGGTGTAAAGGATCTTAGTAATTATATAGATGTCACTTAGTTGTCATTAGGTGTTAATTTTAGTTAAGTTAATTAACTAGTATAGTTGGTCTATTAGTAGTTGATTAGTATATAATGTACATTATATTTGGACATCAGTTGGTTAGCACAGTAATAACAGAAATACTCTTCTACAATTTTCTCTCTCTACCATTCTTCATTGCGTCTTTCTTCTTCTTCTTCAAATTCTCCAGATTTGTGAGAATTAATACTGAAGAGCGTAACTAGTTTTAAATTTCATCCACGAAGTGATAAATTAAACATTACTTGGTGCAATTATGCTTTGCAGATGATATCGTCTTATTTTGCAAAGGTGGTGTCCAATCAATTCAGGTTCTGCATGATAAGTTCGAAATGTTCTCTCAAGCAATCATAGTTGATAGCCAACACACACAAGAATTTAGTGTACTTTGCTGGTATCTGTCCATCAGTGCAAAAATAGATCGTAGAGATTTTGCGCTTTATCAAAGGAGAACTTCCTTTCAGGTACCTGAGCGTACCTCTAAGTACTAAAGTGCAATACAATGTGAGCCTCATAGATAAGATGTTAGAAAGGATTAGCATTCGGACATCAAAATTTTTATCCTATGGCAGAACTCAACTTTAAAGAGTGTTGTTTGTAATCCAAACATTTTGGGCTCAGATCTCTTTATCCTGCCAATGAAGATAATCTAATTCATTGAGACTATCGGCATAAGTTTTTAATGGACAGAAAATGCAAAAACTTAAAGGAAAGTTCTATTAGCATTGGGACATGCTTGGCTCCCCTAAATCAGTTAAGTGGTTTAAAATTAATGAAGGTGCCTCAATGGAATAAAGCAACTGTCTGTAAACTACTATGTAATGTTTGCAAAATGAAGGAGAAGTTGTGGATTATTTGGGTGCACACATATTACATAAAGGGAGGAAATGTATGAGCCACTATACCTAAAAGTGCTTCCTGGATGGTACAAAAGATTTTCAAATCCAGATAATATCTTGAAGAAGCAGACTATATAATGTCTAAGGTGCAACAAATGGAGAACTTTTCTATCCTATTTGGATAAAATATAGAAATTGAACTCTTATCCTATCTAGTTTTAATGTCTGAGATGGTAAGAAGCTAGGAATGTTAGATGCGTTGGGCCAAAGCATGTCCAGTCTGCTGCTTTTTTGTTTGTTTCCTTAGATGTAAATATTACGCAATTTTGGTGAATAAAATCTTTAATTTCCAAAAAGAACAACAAAAGAGTTTTAATAGAATAGAGATTTGAAATATTGATATCTTCACGTGTAATTAGTATAAGAAACAAATTTGTATAACTAATAGGCAGAATATATCCATCTTATATAAACTAACATAAAATATAGAAAAACAGAAAAAAAATTTATGTTGAAATACTTTTCATTTCAAATGCAAACTTAAGAAATAGAAATATAACTTAGAAACTATGAAACGACAATTAAAGCTTTCACTATGTCTCCATGAAATAAAATAATGAAATTTATTTTAGAAATAGGTTGAGTGGCCAAATAAATTAATCAATGTTTGATGTAATTTTAAGGAGCGAAAGTAGCAGTAGCCAATCTAGTTAGAGTTTTTTATTTTATAGGCTCTTATAAACACAAACTTTTTATATGTATTCTCTTCAATGAGAATTATACTTCACTAACTTATCGTTTATTTTTTTTGGTTTCCCATCCAGTGTTCGGTTTTATATTGGAGCCCGACTAAGTCCGAATTCGCACCAGGAAGTCTCACAATGGGGGTAAAGCGTTACCTAACAAAGGCGGCTCCATACCCAGGGTTCGAACTCGAGACCTCTCATTAAGGATGAAGAAATACTTATCACTCCACCGCAACCCTTGTTGATAGTTATCGTTTATCTAGTAAACTGTTAGTTATATTGTCCGTTATGTCCTACCCTGGTGAAATTTTGAAAGAATCAATCGTTGTTTAAAAGGTATAGAAGTCGGAACCAAGTTCAAGACTCCAACAATAACTAAGTGTTGATAACTCCAATAACCAAAAAGTAGGAGATTAATTAGGGCTAGATATACAATTTTTATCCAATATAAAATTATCTTTTGAAGAAACAATTTTCTTTTAAAGGACATAAAAGATTCTCTCCTTTTCTTATTTAGTTTTGTCCAAGAACTATATATAGTTTATGGCACTTCGTAATATGATATCGGCTTTAAACATTTATTGTCCCTTAATTAATGTGAGACATGACAATTTTTACATTACAATTTAACTTTCTCGTTATTTCAATCTCTTAAATAATTTCATGCTTAGAATTTTATGTTTTTATGATAGAACCGGCATACCAAGACTTTTCCAATCAAAATAGCATATAAATCACCCTTTCCTGCTGCAATTTAGTTTGTTTCTTCCTATAATTTACAATGAATAATATATATTGTAAAAACACGACTCTGTCTCCACGTGTAAGTTAAAATGTTGATATCTTCACTTTGAATAGGGAAGGATGGACAGGGGCAGATTTACATGGAGTGGCACGTAGGGGTGCTGATTGGGCGGGATAATTACATTTAACGGTTCGGCTTATCGATTATCTGATTATAAATATAATAATTCGTTAGCCATCCAGTAAGACAACAAGCGGATTGGTATTAGATTAACGATTATCGAGCGATTTATCAGCTAAACCAAATAAAAAAATTTATCATAGCATCTTGGTGCTCTAGCTTCACAACTCGATCACATGTTGTTCTAATGTATATTCGAGGCACTTTCTCTGCATATGATATTAAATCCCACAGTATATTATGTACATGTTGGATATCATGAGATTATCTCAATCACTACACCCAAATGAAGCAGCAACCTTAATTATCAAGCCAAATAATAGGAATGGGGCAGAGAAGAAAGGACTGTGATCACTTCCCATTGGCCATTTTTTTTTATCATATCATCTTGCTACACTTTCTCTGTTCTAATGTATATGCAGTTCTTATATCCAACATGTGCATAGTATACTGTGGGATCTATTATTCTACACCAAAGTTTTTGAATACTCAATGAAGGTAAATGTGTAAATATAAAAATTCTTAACAGGTTAGCGGTTTATCTATTAAGAAAATTGAGTAATCCACCCACCAAATCGTTAAGTCGTTAATTATAAAATCTCAATTCATTTACCACTCATTACCTAATAAGCAGATATCAATACAACAACAACAACAACAAAAAATCCAGTTTGATCCCTACAAGTGGGGTTGATAACCCGATATCAATAAGCTAATAAAACATCGGCCCGATTAACAGTTACGGTTAGGTTTTGAACGGGCCTCGCGGTATGGGTTCCCGTGAACCCATGCTCTTGCCCGTAGACTGTGGGTAGCACTGTAATTTCTTGTAGTAAAATACTTAGATATATTTGGTGAACCCAATTCACAAGATGATACCAAAATTGGTATTGATTGAGCGAAATAGTAGAGAAGGAGAGGAATAAGAAGAGGTAGGAAGAAGTGAAATAAGAGTTTACAACTTGCTACTTATGCTATTAAGCAAATCGACCGAAATGCAAAACATGCTGAAATTCCCGCCAAAGCAGTAAAATTTAAAAAGTAACAACTATTCAAATTATCCTACTCAGCAGAACTGGCCTCCACGTTAGGCGTCTCTGAATTATATTTACCAAACCCCATAATGAAAAGCACCCTTATCCTCAAGGGTGAATGAAGGAAATTGGGTCCTCACGATTGAAGAAGAAGAATCACCAGGAACATAAGGGAGATGAAGAGGAGGAGGGTAACCATAAAGCAATTCAAAAGCAGAGGTGAATTGCAGAATGAGGGGAGGAGTTATACCACCATTCAGCTAGAGGTAGGAAAGAACACCAATAAGCTGTAGAATCAGAACAAAAGTAGCACAAGTAAGTCTTTAAACCATCAGTCTGGGGATGGTAAGCTGTGGAAATGTGTAAAGTGACACCTTGAGCAGTCAGAAACTCCTTTCAAAAATCATTGATAAAGATGGGGTTGTGATCAATAGTTATAGTAGCAGGAAAGCCATTTAACTTGAAGATGTGATTGAGGAATATATGGACAAGGGATTAGGCTGTGTATGGGTGTGCAAGAGCAATAAAGTGACCATAGTTAGTCAACCTATCAACCACAATCCAAATTACTATTTTTCTTTTAGATTTTGACAAACCTTCAATAAAATCCATATTTATATCCATCCATGGGATTGTAGGCAGAGGCAATGGTTGCAATAACCTAGTTGCTGCAGTGGTATCATATTTATTCCTTTGGAACACAAAACAATTATGCACAGAGGAAAGTACATCAATCCTGATACTCCAATAGAAATAAGCCAATAACTTCCTAGTGGTGGCATCAATGCCAGAGTGACCACCAGAGGGAGAGTGATTCCATAACTGCAATATCATAGTTCTCAAGCCCACATCATTTCCTATGACCAATTTACCTTTCCTCCTAAGCTGAATATTTATCCAGGTAAAGTGCTTATGTGGCTTCTCTTGCAGGGACTTGACAAAAGTATGTAGCTCAAGGTCATTAGTCCAACTATTCTAGATGACCACCCAAAGATCATCTTGTACTATAAGACCATTAAGGTCATTAGTTCATCATTAGAAATTCTTGATAAAGAATCAGCATACACATTCTCTTTTCCCTTATTGTATTGAATTTCAAAATCAAAGGGTAACAACTTGGCAAGTCACCTAATTTGTGAATCTGTATAGAGCTTCTACTGAACATTCAGAAGACTCTCTCCATTTTCTCTCTCTTCCCCTCCTCTCCAACGTTCACCTCTTCCAAGCCCTTCCCAGCCCCAGCCCCCTCTCCCCCTCCCCCTCCGGCGACCCCTCTCTCCGGTGACCCCCCTCCCCCTCCGGCGACCCTTCTCCGGCGACCCCTAAGTAAGTTCTCTCTCCTCTTTCTCTCTCCTCTCTCTCCTCTATCTTTACTACCCAGTCCCTTCCCTATCCCTACCAACTCTAACTCCGGCGCGCCCCTTTTCCGGCGATCCCCCAGTAAGGCAACCCCCTTTCCCGAGCTAGGCAGCCACCCCCCCTTTTTTTTGTGTGCGTGATTTTCAGGTACAATCCGCGGCGGACAAGGAGAGCTTACGGCATTTGGACATTAAGAGCAAAGCAACACCGGACAAAGTGTGCAAGAGCTAGCGGTAGTTGATATCGGGCGAATCAAAGCATACTTCCAGGTTTTTCCATCAGGAGGTGGTACCTCCCGACCTCCTTTTCTACTCTCTACAGCCTTTTACGTATTCTATCTAAGCACCCTGTGAGTAGTTTACTTTGTCGATTCCTAGCTTACATCATTTTGCATATTCCGCTGTAGTACGTGGGTGCATCACTGTTTTCCGTAATCGGTTGGTAATATTGGCTGCGACGGGGAATGGTAGAGTAAGGTCATGTCCTCGGGGGGAGGGGGAGGGGGAGGGGCAGGGCGAGCAGGGGGGTTGGGAGCGGTTCTGCGGGTAGGGCCAAAGGCAAGGGTGGAAGAGGGTAGCGCACGCTCATAGATTGAGGATCGGGTCGTGGAACGTAGGCACTCTGACGGGTAAGTCCATTGAGTTGGCGAAGGTTCTTCAAAAGAGGAGGGTTAACATAGCATGTGTCCAGGAGACTAGGTGGAAAGGGTCGAAGGCGAGGAATGTAGACGAGTATAAGCTATGGTATTCTGGGGTCGTGAGAGGTAAGAATGGAGTGGGCATCTTGGTTGATAGGGATCTAAGGGAGTCCGTGGTCGAGGTTAGGCGAGTTCATGATAGGTTAATGTCTATTAAGTTGGTTATTGGGGGTTGCGTCCTCAACGTCATCAGCGCTTACGCGCCGCAAGCGGGCTTAGAAGAGGAGGTTAAGAAGCGCTTTTGGGAGGACTTGGATGATCTAGTGAGTAGTATTCCCCAATCGGAGAAGTTAGTTATTGGAGGGGACTTTAATGGTCATATTGGGGTTGATGCTGGTGGTTATGGTGAGGTGCACGGTGGCTTCGGCTTTGGGGTTAGGAACGGAGGAGGCACGTCATTGCTTGATTTCGCTAGGGCTTCTGAGCTTTTGATTGCAAACTCGACATTTCAGAAGAGGGAGGAGCATTTGGTCACTTTCAAGAGTTCGGCGGCGAGGACTCAGATTGATTATCTCCTCCTTAGAAGGAGCGATAGGGGTATGTGCAAGGACTGCAAGGTTATCCCGGGAGAGTCCCTTTCGACTCTCCATAGACTCCTAGTGATGGATGTCGGTCTCTGGGTGAAGCGGAAGAGAAGGGGTGCTCGGGGACAACCGCGGATTAGATGGGGTGTTTTGACTAAGGAGAAAGCACAGGAGTTGGAGAGGAGGTTAGCTAACGGCGGAGCTTGGAGAAGTTCTGGAGAAGAGGATGCTATGTGGTTAGAGACAGCGAACTTGGTTAGGGAGGTAGCAAGGGACGTGCTCGGGGTAGCCAAGGGCTATTCAGGCAGACATCAGGGTGACTGGTGGTGGAACGAGGTAGTCCAAGGAAAAGTGGAGGTGAAGAAGGCGGCGTTTGCTAAGATGGCAGGGAGCACGAGCGAGGAAGAACGGAGAACGAATAGGGGGATCTACAAGGCGGCGCGGAAAGAAGCAAAGATGGCGGTTACGGAAGCCAAAAATGCGGTATTTGGTCGCATGTACGAGGAATTAGGGGAGAAAGGCGGGGACTTGAAGTTATTCCGGTTAGCTAAAGCAAGGGAAAGGAAGACGCGTGATCTTGACCAAGTTAGGTGCATCAAGGGCGAGGATGGTAGAGTTCTGATGGGGGAGTCTCAAGTCAAGCAGAGGTGGCAGGCGTACTTTCGAGACTTACTTAACGAGGAGGGGGATCATAACATAGAGCTAGGGGAGTTGGGGCATTGAGAGCAACATAGAAACCTTGGGTACTGCAGGCGCATTAGGGCGGACGAGGTCATGGGGGCTTTGCGTAGGATGAGTAGGGGTCGAGCGACCAGGCCTGACGAGATCCCGGTGGAATTCTAGAAATGCACGGGTAAGCCAGCAGTGGAGTGGCTCTGCAGGTTGTTCAATGCGATCTTCAGGACCAAAAGGATGTCGGAGGAGTGGAGGTGGAGTACAGTGGTGCCCTTGTACAAGAACAAAGGTGACATCCAGTGCTGCAACAACTATAGGGGTATCAAATTAATAAGTCACACCATGAAGGTTTGGGAGCGGGTGATCGAGACGAGGGTGAGGGAGATGGCATCTATATCTGTGAACCAGTTCGGTATCATGCCGGGTCGCTCCACTACAGAAGCTATCCACCTTGTCAGGAGGCTGGTGGAGCAGTTCAGGGATAAGAAGAAGGACCTGCACATGGTGCTTATCGACTTGGAGAAAGCGTATGACAAGGTCCCAAGGGAGGTGCTATGGAGGTGCTTGGAGGCGAAGAGCGTGCCAGAAGCCTACATCAGAGTAATCAAGGACATGTACGATGGAGCTAAGAATAGGTTTAGGATGGTGGGTGGCGACTCAGACCATTTTCCAGTAGTTATGGGGCTCCATCAAGGATCGGCGCTTAGCCCTCTCTTGTTTTCCTTGGTGATGGATGCTCTAACCCGTCATATTCAAGGGAATGTGCCTTGGTGTATGCTATTTGCTGATGATATAGTTTTGATAGACGAGACGAGGG
The DNA here is from genome assembly GCA_034376525.1 of Nicotiana benthamiana. Classification (NCBI taxonomy): domain Eukaryota; kingdom Viridiplantae; phylum Streptophyta; class Magnoliopsida; order Solanales; family Solanaceae; genus Nicotiana; species Nicotiana benthamiana. The sequence goes on from CM067328.1 coordinate 28,614,297, forward strand.
TCGGTGTTAATGAGAGGTTAGAGGTATGGAGACAAACTCTCGAGTCTAAGGGTTTCAAAATAAGCAGATTTAAGACAGAATACCTGGAGTGCAAGTTTAGCGTCGAACCGAGCGAAGTAGGCGGAGACGTGATGATTGGATCTCAGGTCATCGCCAAGAGGGACAGTGTCAGATATCTTGGGTCGGTGATTCAGGGGGACGGAGAGATTGACGGGGACGTCACTCATCGTATAGGAGCGGGGTGGTCAAAGTGGAGGCTTGCATCAGGAGTCCTGTGTGACAAGAAAGTTCCACAGAAACTCAAGGGGAAATTTTATAGAGCTGTGGCTAGACCTGCCATGTTGTATGGGGCGGAGTGTTGGCCAGTAAAGAACTCGCATGTTCAGAGAATGAAGGTTGCGGAGATGAGGATGCTCAGGTAGATGTGCGGGCTCACCAGGTTAGATACGATCAAGAATGAAGTTATTCGAGAGAAGGTGGGGGTGGCCCCGGTGGATGAGAAGATGCGAGAAGCGAGGCTGAGGTGGTTCGGGCATGTGCGGAGGAGAAGTCCTGATGCCCCGGTGAGGAGTTGTGAGCGGCTGGCATTGGTCGGCGTACGACAAGGCAGAGGGAGGCCTAAGAGGTATTGGGGAGAGGTGATTAGTCAAGACATGGCTAGAATGCGGGTTTCTGAGGACATGACCCTTGATAGGAAAGTCTGGAGGTCTAGTATTAGGGTTGTAGGATAAGGGCCTCTAGAGTTTTTCGTACTCCTCACTCGGGGTTGGGTGAGGCTTGGCAGGGATATCCATAGATGACTTGTGTATTGGATTGTGACCCCCTTATGGTAGTTATTTATGGTAGCTACTTTGCATGCTATTTTATTTATGGTTCTTATTATGTTTAGATAATTATTTACGCTATTTCTGCTGAAGTTACTAATGCTCTTTTGTTTTTGTTTTTCCTTTTGCTATTTCTTTCCTTCACTGAGCCGAGGGTCGATTGGAAATAACCTCTCTGCCCTCTCGGGTAGGGGTAAGGCTCGTCTACATATTACCCTCCCCAGACCCTACTTTGTGGGACTATACTGGGTAGTTGTTGTTGTTGTTGTTGTATAGAGCTTCTACTCTAAGAGATACTTAAGAGCTTTTTTATCAGTCTTTACAATAAAGTGTTGGCCGAAAAGATAGTAGGACCATTTAGTGACTGCAAAGACCAAGGCCAGCAATTCCTTCTCATACACAAATAAGGCAACATGTTTCGGAGCTAAACCTTTGCTAATGAAAGCTATATGATGTCCAGGCTACATAAGAATAAACCCTATACATGTACCACTAGCATCAGTTTCGACCACAAAAGGAAGGGCATAGTTGGGTAATGCTAATACAGGAGCAGAAGTGAGAGATAACTTTAACTCTGCAAATGCCTCTGCAGCTTTAGCAGACCACAGAAATTCATCCTTCTTGAGCAACTCAGTTAATGATATGCTTATAAGTCCATAGCATCGAATGAATTTCCTGTAATAGCCAACTAGCCCTAAGAATCCCTTCGGTTTGTTTAATTGTAGTAGGAGTTGGCCATTGTTAAACTGTTTGAATATTCCTTGGATATGTAGAAACTCCCTAATTAGAAATAAAATGCCCTAGATATTCCACTCTTGAAAAACCAAAGGCACACTTCGGTTTTTCCTTGATTATATATTAATTCAATTCCATATAGTCTACGCATAGACTCCATGATCCATCCCCTTTTTCACAAGCACCACATGAGAAGAAAAAGACTATTATTGTATTAAATTACTCCTTGCTACAACATTTTATTTACCAATTTTTTCTATAATGTCATTCTTAATTGTAGAGTACATGTAAGGCCTAGCATTCACATGTTTAGATCTAGGTTGGAGGGGTATTCTCTGGTCGAAAGCACTCTTCTATGGAGGTAGAGTAGTAGGTTTAGCAAAGATCAGCCTGGAAAGTTTACACTCCTCAGACACTCTTCTTAGCAAATGATACTTCCCTTGTTAATTGAAATCCATAGTCAACTCAGAATAATCAATGGTAATAGGTCCTTGTGTTTTCATCCACAAAATCCCTAAGACCAAGTCATATTTAACCACTGAAAATACAATTAAATTAGTTCCCTGGAAGATCCATTCAAAGTTTTAAACCACTCCAGAGGTTACTTCCAAGGTATTGTTACCAAGGTTCACATGGCTTACCCTGGTAGGGCAAATTTGATAGCCCTATCTCTTAGCAGCCTTTTCATCAATGAAGTTATGAGTACTACCTTCATCAAGGAGGATTTTTATTGGTATCTTTTTACTATATTTGTGACACGTATTGTTTGAGCCCCTTGCAATCTACTTAAGGCATATAGGGAGATTATAGGAGTATCCCTCCACTCTTCATTAGAAGAACTTCCTTCAGATTCTGGGCTTTACTACAAATAAGATCTGTAGCGGCAACAAAAAATGGCTTAAGCGTTCAACAATAATAGTCGCTCTTTTTTTTTATCGGCCATTGGTCTTTTGCCGCTGAAACGGAGGTCGGTAAAGCGTTTAGCAGCTTTCTCGCAAAAGCTGGTAAACAGTATGTTTTATTGCCGCAAAAAATTATTATCTTTAACGGCAACTATTTACAGCAATTATAATGACTACTAAATCCAATTCAAAATGGCTAATTATACTTCTTTAGCATCCATTATTATAGCCACTACATTAAAAATAATTGCCGCTAAAATTCGCATCTTTAAGGAAAATTAGTTGTGGCAATTATAATGGCTACTAAATCAAATCCAAACGGCTAATTATACTTCTTTAGCATCTATTTTTTCTAGCTTCTAAATTAAAACAAATTGTCACTAAAATTAGCATCTTTAATGGAAATTATTTTGTGGCAATTAATATGGCCATAGTATCCCTGAAAACATCTTAGTTTGCTTTTTTAGCTTCCAATCTAATAGCTAATATGTTTAACTAAATTGCCGCTAAAAGTCAATATCTTTAACGGCAATTGCTTTATATCAATTATAAATAATTTAGCCACAATTAATAATAGTTCATGCGTACATAATATGACTAAAATAATAAAATATATTAATATTAATTCAAAAAAGCATAATGTAACTCATTAATCTTAATAAACAAAAGGAAGTACTAATCGAAAACATCAATATCACACTAACTTAAAGTATAAAAATATATAGTTTAGATTAAATAGCTAATGTCATTGTATATCTAATCCAGACGAATGATAGTCTTCAAATGATTTCCGCAACTTTTCATCATTTTAAAATCTTTTCACCCGTAAATTATCCAACATAAGATGGTATGATCTGAAATTATAAAATAATTATGTCAAAAGATAAAGTATAATATGAAAAAATATCTTGAAGATTCCATCACTGTTAGAGAAGCCAACTCCCTCACCTAACATCTATAAGCAAAAACAACTAAGCTAAAATATGAACATTTTAAGCAAATTGATGAGAACATACAGGGTAAAAGGAAAAATAAAATAAACTTAAAGCGACTGCCGGCAGGGTCATTTATTAGATTTCCTCCGCTATGCAATCACTCATAAAATTAAGGAAGCCAGGTATTCAAAACATCCGTCATAGGTGGCCAGATTTATATATACACCTACAGTGAAGCTAAGGAACCCCATGTGGTCGCTGAGCAGGTGCACTCTCCAACGTAACCTTCAGCCTTAGTTTAGATATATCAATCAAGTCTACACGTATTTCAGGATCAACCTGGCTGACACTAGAAATGTTTGGTAAGCAATCTAGTTGAAGATTGTTGTAGAAATCTACAGAAGCCCAAACTATTGGCTCATAAATGTTAAGCCTCAAGCTTTTATCTATTACCCTTACATAAACATAAGGGTATAGCTGGACACCATCAATGTTCTCATTGCGAAATGTAAATGTCATCTTGAAGACTGGATGATGCACATCAATGTGTTGTTCATGTGCCAGCAGTACAAGCATCGATCTGAGAGACAATTGATTGTCAAGCTGCAATATAAGCTTAAACCTACTTGTGGTTCCACCATCATATCCCGTAGAATAGGATATGAAGACTCTGTCCAGATACAAATAGGATACCTCTTTGGGTCTTGTTCTCAATCCTATCAAGCATATATAACAGATTAACCAGATAGAATTGGAGTTAATCAGAAGCTTGAAGTAGCATCGCCTACAATGGTAACTAAAGCAAGGTTAATTAGGTACCTAATTGGACCCCTTGAATCCAAGGTAAAAGAACAACTATGAAACGTACATCTGTGGGAAACAAGCATGGAAACAAGGTAATGGTTGGGGGAAAGAGGGAGTTCTTCTGCTATAAGGTCATTCAATCAAAGGCCTGGTGTAAGACAGGTGCACAACTGGTAGACAAACTTAGTTCAGACACTTGTAGATTTCATTTTCCAACTCAAAACAGTCCACACTTTACAAAGATACTACACTGGTGCAAATAAAGAAAAAATTGTCCAACTGAACCCATACATTTGTTCTGAACAGTCCACACTTATGGTCTGAACCCAAACTTCAACAACTACCTACTGAAGCTTAGTAAAAATAGTTTGATTCTTCAATCCAAAGATCTTCTTAGCAACAGATAGTCGAACCAACACTCAATTCAAACCAAAATTCAATCAAGAAGCTCGACTCAACTCATTGATTCAATTTGATGAATACATCAAGATCACCAGCACTCAAAGCTGAATTAAGGGAGCAAGAAGACATCCATGGAAGAGGAAAGCCTTATATCAAAATATGGATAGCCAATCCTGGAGAAGAATTTATGAGGAACTTTATGAGTTGTAGACATATGGCCTAAACAAGAGTTCCAGTAACACCATATAACATCCAAATAAGAACCATGTATGAACAAATCAAGCTTGGAATCCAATAGGTGAAGTTATATGGATGTTCTTATTTGAAAGTCTATGTCAACATATGATATCAGTAGAGAAGATCGTGGAGGTGATATTGATTCAAATCGTGAGGTTACTGTAGTTACTATTGATCGAGCAATGGCCAGGATTAACACTGCTTTGGAGCCACAAGTGGTGAAGGTTAATAACGGTGACAAGGTCACTGTGAGAAGGAGGAGGAAATACATGGGTAGGTGGTTAATAATTCAAGTAAAGCTGGACTGTTTCAGCAAAAATAGGTGCACGATCTGTCGCACTTGATACTTTTGAAGCAGCTGTGCAAACAGATAGCTTAGATGTTGTTGTTGTTGGGGTGAAGTGTATGGAAGAAGATATTAGATTGTTAGAGTAGGAAAATGTTATGGGAATAACTTTGAATACTTCTTGTTAATCCTCTACAAATGATGGATTATATGGCTATTTATAGACTTGTTGGATAGTTCTAGATTTTTCCACATACATGAGATATTTCTCAAGCTCTACATTATTCTAGACTCTAGATATTTTACTTATATAGATATTTTTCCAAACATGTTCCTAGTATTCTAGAGAACTCCATGATTTGATATTATACTCATATATCTAGAGACTTCTAGTTAATACAAATTACATATTATACTTTAACACCCCCTCTTAATTTGTAATTTGTAACTTATCTCTGAAGTGAGTAAATTTGTTCACTGGAAGTGCTTTTGTGAAGATGTCCGCCAGCTGCTCATTGGTGTTGATAAATTTCAGCTCAATCTCTCCGTCTTCAACCAATTCTCTGATGAAGTGGTGACGAATTTCTATATGCTTGCTTCTTGCGTGAAACACAGGATTCTTTGTCATAGCAATTGCCTACATGTTGTCACAATAAATTGTTGTATGGCCATCTTGTCCTTGCTCCAAGTTAAGGAGTATTCTTCTAAGCCACACTGCTTCACATGCCGCATTAGCAGCTGAGATATACTCTGCTTCCGTTGAAGATAATGCCACGGTTTGTTGTTTCTTTGATGATCAAGAGATTATTTTTGATCCCAAAGCAAAGACATATCCCGAAGTGCTTTTACGATCATCAACGCATCCTGCCCAATCACTGTCGGTGTAGCCAACAAGAGAATTGTTTTCCTCTGCAGCATATTTTATTCCAAACGTCTTTGTGCCTTTCAATTATCTAAGAACTCTTTTTGCTGATGTGTAGTGTAGCTTGCTTGGATTGCTCATAAATCTAGATATCAAGCTTATCGCATATATTATATCGGGTCTAGTGTTTGTGAAATAACTCAATGATCCAATCAGTCTTATGTACATTGATGGATCCACCTTTTGTGCCTCATCGTTGAGAGATAACTTCTCATTCAAAGCAGCTGGTGTAGCAACTGGTTTACTGTTTGTCATATGAAATTTCTTTAATAAATCGTCACAATATTTTTCTTGGCTTATAAATATTTCTCCTTCACGTTGTTTTACTTGGATGCCAAGAAAATATCTCATGAGGCCTAAATCTGTCATCTCAAATTCTTGCATCATTGCCTTCTTGAATTCTTCTACCAACTTTATATTCATGCCACAATAAATAAGATCATCAATATAAAGGCAAATAATAAGAAAATCTGCACCTTGCTTCTTGAGATATAAAGATGGCTCACTTGGACTTCGTTCAAAACCATGTTTGCGAAAGTGACTATCAATCTTGCTATTCCATGCTCGAGGAGCCTGCTTGAGTCCATATAGAGCCTTACAAAGACGATACGGTTTTCTTTCTTGACCTTTGACAATATAGCCTTGCGGTTGCTCGACGTACACTTCTTCTTTGAGATCTCCGTTCAAAAATGCAGATTTAACATCTTGATACACCTTCAATTTTAATTGAGCAGCAAGTGCTAACACAGTTCTAACCGTCTCCATTCGAGCAACAGGGGAAAATATTTCATTGAAATCAATACCCGGTTGATGTGAATAGCCTTTTGCAACTAGCCGAGCTTTTAGCTTATGATCGTGCCATCTTCGTTGTACTTGGTCTTATAAACCCATTTAAGACCAATGACCTCCTTATTTTGTGGAAGATCCACCAACTCCCATGTTTTATTCTTCTTAATCATAGAGATTTCTTTGTCCATGGCTTTTTGCCAACCTTCATCTTTTATAGCCCTTTCGAATTTCTCTGGTTCACAAGAAAAATGCCACATCACATGAATCATTAATATCTCGTAAAGAACGTACCTTTCTTGGTGGTGAGTCTGTATCCGAAGATTCTTCCATGCTTGGTCCTTCATTTGTAGGAGATTCTTTATCTTCTTTTTCAAGGATTTTTGGAGTCGCATCTTGACTTTCCTCCCATTTCCATGATGCTGCTTCATCGAAAATGACATCTCTTGAAATCACCTGCCTGTTAGTATTAGGATCAAAGAGTCTGTAGGCTTTGGATTCATTACTATAGCCAATAAAAATGTATTTTTCAAGTTTCTCATCAAAATTTTCATTTTTGGTCTGCACTGGAACATGAGCATAGGCAGTACATCCAAATACTTTGAAGAAATCTACATTTGCTTTTCTTTGATGCCATACCTCGTAGGGGTTCTTGTTAGGAACAGCTTTTGTGGGTGAACGATTTAAGATATAGACCGTTGTAGAGACCCCTTCAGCCCAAAATTTGTTAGGAAGATGCTTACCTTTTAACATACGCCGTGCCATCTCTACTATGGAGCGATTTCTCCGTTCTGCAACCCCGTTTTGTTGAGGAGTATATCTCACAGTCAATTCTTTCTTTATTCCTTCGGCCTTGCAATATTCATTGAATTTTTTTGAAACAAATTCTCCTCCTTTGTCAGTCCATAGTATCTTTAACCTTTGATCACTTTGCATTTCCACAAAAGCTTTAAACTCAACAAATTTTGAGAAAACTTCAGACTTTTCTTTCAGAAAATAAACCCACATAATTCTACAATAATCATCCACAAAAAGTAAGAAATTTCTTTTATCATTTAATGATGGAGTCTTAGTTGGGCCACATACGTCAGCATGCACCAATTCTAAAGGGCGTCTAGCTCTCCATGATGTTTTTGTGAAGGGTAATCTATGCATTTTCCCATATATACAACCTTCACAAATTTTTCCTTTCTTATTTATGTGTGGAGCACATTCACCATGTTTTTCTTTTTGAGTAAATCAAGACTTCTATAATTCAAGTGACCAAATCTTAGATGCCATAGTAGAGATTGATCATTTTCAACATCTGATTTTAGTGCAAGAGTCTCCATGGGCAGGTTAAGTGGAAATACTTTATTCGGAGACATTTTAATTTTGGTCACTACTTGATTGTTCTTTTCTTCAATAATTATACTTTCATCTTTGATAAAATTTACTCTATATCCTTTTTGTAACAATTTTCCCATACTAAATAAATTTTGTGTAAGGCCCGGAACATACAGAACATCAGAAATAAACTTGATCTTACCTCCCGTGGTTTTTACAGCTATCACTCCCTTACCTGCAACCTTATGAATTTTTCCATCTCCAAGCTTGACTTGAGAATCTATGTCTTCTTTTAACTTGACGAAGCTACTCTTGTCCCTGTCATATGGTTACTACAACCACTATCCAAATACCAAATATCTTTTGCATCCGAAACAACATTAAAACATGAATAGAATAGATTATCTGCTTCCGTAAAGTTAGCTTCGTCATGTTTATTATACCAACAATCTCTTTGGGAGTGATTAGCATTTTTACACCTTTTGCATTTAAATCTAAAATCTTGCCTATTGTGATTTGATTTCCCACAAATACGACATTGGGAGGAAGACGTACCTTTTGAGAAATTATTTTTAACAAACCTTCCTTTTGGGCCTTGATTTTTATTTTCAAACTTCCTTTGTTGAAAGTTGCAATTTTGCTGAAATTTATTCTTTTGATCTCCCTTCTTCGATTCTCCAGCCTTTTCATTTGAAAGAGTAACCTTTGATTGAAATGCCTGCTCCACCTCTTGAATTGAAAATCTGTTCATTCTAAGCTCGTGTGTCTCCAAAGAAGCCATTAGTTCATGAAAACTTAAAGCAGATAAATCTTTGGACTCTTCAATCGTAGCAACAACATGATCCCATTTTGCAGGAAGACTACGTAATATTTTTTCAACAATTTACTTCTCTTTAATTTCATCTCCATAACTTTTAATTTGATTAACTAGTGCGGTAACTCTATTAAAAAGTACCTTCATTGATTCATCATTCTTCATTGATATATTATCAAAATTCTCTCCATAAAAATTGAAGTTTGATAGAGATTACCTTAGAGGAGCCTTGAAATTCCTTTTGAAGAATATCCCAAGCCTATTTTGAACTTGTGGCTGCCATAATACGAGGGAAGATAGTTTTACTTACCCCTTGTTGAATAAAGAGAAGTGCCTTTGCATCCTTCTTCTTGTTTTCCTTGAACTCCTTTTGCTTGGACGCCATCCATGTTGCAAGCGTAGCCAAGTCATCGAGTCCATCATAGCCATCTTGTACAAGATCCCAAAGATCTTGAGAAATAAAAAGAGTCTTCATTTGGAGGCTCCAATAATCATAGTTATCTCCATCAAAAATGGGGAAAAGATTCTGTGAATAGTTGAACACGGATGGTGATGATGTTGCCATGTTGAAGAACTACTGTTGAGACACAAGGCTAACCAGGCTCTGATACCAAATTTGTTGGGGTGAAGTGTATGGAAGAAGATATTAGATTGTTAGAGTAAGAAAATGTTATGGGAATAACTTTGAATGCTTCTTATTCATCCTCTACAAATGATGGATTACATGGCTATTTATAGACTTGTTGGATAGTTCTAGATTTTTCCACATATATGAGATATTTCTCAAGCTCTACATTATTCTAGACTCTAGATATTTTACTTATATAGATATTTTTTCAAACATGCTCTCTAGTATTCTAGAGAACTCCATGATTTGATATTATACTCATATATCTAGAGACTTCGAGTTAATACAAATTACAAATTACATATTATACTTTAACAGTTGTTAGTATAGGATCAGGCGTTAAAGGGGATAGGAAATATTCTAATGGCCAAGGGCATGATAAGGATCAACAGGTTAGATAAGGAGCAGTTATATCTACTGCTGCTAATAGGGAAGACATGAAAATGATCGAGGAGATTCCAATAGTACTAAGGTTGTTGGTGCATTGAAGGCAACTGGGAAATCTGATGAGTAGGGAATCGTCACTACTTCTGCTCTGAATATAGATGCTGCAAGGGTTAATGCAATGGAAAAACATAGGCATCTTCAGTAGATGAAGGATTATTGTGCATCAGCTGTAGCTGCTCAAGCAATCAAAAATAATGTAACAGTAATAGGTGCACAATTTGATACATCTGCCAATGTTGAATCAGCTGTGCAAGGAGATCGATTAGATGTTGTTGTTATTACATTAGGTGTTGAAGGTGTTGGGGAAATTCCTAACAACCAAGTAAAATCCAAGGATCAACAGGTTACTAAAATAACTTCTAAACCTACTGCTCCTAACAGGAAAGGACAGGAACTTGGCAAGGGAGATGGTATTACTGGAACTCTTGTTGAGGCCATCTGTCCACATGGTTGCACCATATATGAACAAATCAAGCTTGAAATCAAGGTTTGAAAGGGATAAACTGGAACCAGACAGCCTTGCCTTGGCCCTCACACATAGGAATGAAATGCTGAAGATCTAATACGCTAATGTGTTGGATATCATAATACAAACAACGTGCATTTCAGCACAACAGGTGCATCACAAGATTTGAAATGCAAGAGATGGCCGTCCAGAATTTTGGGCATGGAAATCTCACGAGGTACTGGACTTTGGAGCCAAAACATAGAACTAAAAACATATCAAAAAAGGAAAATTTAAATGGCAAATAGCTAATGTATTTAAATTTGTCTTCTACTTTCTTTCCTTGTTTACAAGAAGGGAACTTCTAAGCAGGCTATAATCGAAATGTTCAAGACGTTCTAGTATGTCTTGTACTTCTAAAAATTCTCACAACCTTTGCAGCATCAACAACAGTGAGGGAAATATAAAAGCAAGAAGCATCCAAGGTAAACCTAAGTTAAACAACAAATTAATAAAAATCGAAGGAGGAAAATGTTTGGCTAAAAAAGTAAAGTACTTATTAAGCTCAGAAACAATTGAAAAATAGTATGGGTTAATCGGAATCAAGGATAATATAAACTAGAGAAACTACTTTGTTAAGATCTGAGATAGTAGTAAAAATAACTTGAGATGTAAGAATGATAGGGTAAGAGAGAGTTGTTTCACCAGAAAGAGAGAGAGAAAGAGATTTGTATATTCTTATTAATAAGATACACATGTGTCCTTTACAAAGGGAAGGTTAGCTTTATATACTAAGGGACCTTCCTTGGTGGTCTCAGTGCACGGGAAAGTCAGAACTTTAAGCGACGTCGTCTTGAGTCATGTTGCTTGGTCAATCTGCTTGTTGAGGCCGCCTTTATTCGAGACAGCCTCGATTAGGATTTTCTCTGTGTCCTAGGCGTGCATATATGTAACTTAAGAATGTAGGGAATCAAATTTTCCCAATACAGATAGTCCTTCCGTTTGTTGGAGACGTAGCTGAGAGACGTCTTCAACGAACGGACATGCATGATCGTCCTTTCTACAAACTTGGCTATTCCTGTTGATACTGCAGAAGAGGGGGTGTGATCATGTGCGGAGAGGCTAAGCCATTGACTCAAAAACCTCTTTTTAGGGCTCCTTTTTTAAGATGCTGTCATCATTCACGTGCGTGATCATTACTTTTTTCTCCCGAGGTGGTTCAGGACATGACGTGGCATTTTGGTTTCCCACGCTGGTTTTCGAACCAAGAACTTTCGATTTTCGTGCACCTTTCCTTATAAATAGGGGAGAGGTTGGACCCAAATCATCTTTCGAACTTTTTGGAGAGCACTTTCTCAACCTTTATCTCATCTTTCTCTGACACCTGCTAATCTTTTCCTTTAAAATATTCGTTCCTTAGAAACGAACCTTTTTTCTCTAAAACACCCTTCTCTCATAAATTCAATTATGACTAAACGTCGTCACGACAGTATCAGGACTGAGAGTGACACCCTCTTTAGGGCCTCGCATCCTCAGACGATGGGTAAGTCGAGGAGGTTCTTGCTCCTTTATCAGCGGGTAATATTCTTTCACTGGATATGGCCGCACGGAAAGACTTTAAGAAGCAGTGTAAGCTTCGCCCTTGGGAACTCAGCAAACTGACGCCATCTCTTTTGGCTACTCTCAGGGAGTCATACCATATCCCTGACTATATCAAGCTGGTTCCCGCCAGGACAGACTATGCTAACGTACATAGGCCCGGGTATTGTATGTTCTACGAATAAACTTTCTGCATCGGGTATAGTCTCTCGCTTTACCCTTTGGCCGAGGAAGTTTGTCGCTGGTACGCGGCGTGCCCGGCCCAACTTACTCCGTGCGCATTGAAGGTGTGTAGGATTCTCACTACTTGTGCGGCGAAGGCTGAGAAAGATGTTACCGTTCTTCATCTCTTGCAAATGTTCGGCGTGAGCTTTATTAGAGGCTCAATGCTCCAGTTAGTATGCCAGGGCAAGAAAATCTTTGTGCCACAAGTGGATGATAAGGCCAACCGCAAGTTTTGGAAGTCATTTTTGTATGTGCGCACCGAGCACCTAGTGTCCAACCTTGGAGGGTTTACGGAGGTGTTGAACGATGCATGTAAGTATTATTGTTCATAGTCTTTTCTACGGCAATCTTATTTTGTTGGTTTTCACCATTGTAAATTTCCCTTTGGCTTCATGTAGTGACAGCTCGCCCTTCTCGAAGGGTTGAAGACATTAGGCCGTGGGTGCGGGCTTTGATACCATTTGCGGAGGAATGCCGTACCTGGCCAAAATTCCTCAGGCTTTATGGCCCGTTAGGTAACGGCCTTTCTTGATTTTTCCTTTTCGTTTTGACTTGGGGGTTCCCCATAATTTTCTTACCTATCTCATATATGTTTTGGTAGGTCAAGGAACCTCCAAGAAGGCGCATAAGAAGAAGAAGAAGAAGAGAGTTATGGTCGGCCCTTCTATGGCGGCACCTAGCCTTGGTGAGGAGCATATGATCCTCGTAGGCACGTCCAGGGGTAGTGTTTCTCCCCTCTCAAGGTAGGAGATCACATCAGAGGCGGCTCTGGAATTAGTGTATGAGACTGTGCCAGGGGTCATACCTAAAGCAGTGCCCAAAGAGATAACGGTGGCTGTGCCTGGAACCATCCTCAGGGTTGCCCTCACAAGAGCGTCAGTTGTCTAACCATCCCCATCTGAGCCTGTCTCGCGTCCCGCTAAGGGGGACCCTGAAGAGGAATAGACGCTGGAGAGGAGGAGACATCAGATTTTGACAGGCAAGGCCGTGGTTACTCAGACGGAGAATGTTAAACCACCACGTCATGAATTTAGGCCTGTTTTTATGGCCGAGGCCATTCATTTGGGGAGGTATGCTCTAAGGAGGGATGATATGGAAAGAAGAAACAAATGCGTGGACGCAGGGGTCCCAGAGATCGTTGTGGAGGACGCGGGCAGAGAAGGCAGATCCATGGACCAAGTGGAGATGATGGCTGGCTGGTCCTCCCGGTTCATAGTGATTCCTAGTCACTATAATTTGTTGGAGAAATGTGAGGAGATTGCCACCATCATGACGCTCCTCTGCGCCGGCGCTGAGAGCGTAGCCTTGGCAGAGCTCAATGACAAGGGCCTAGCCCGAAGAGTGGCGGGCGCGGCCTTGCAATAACGTTTTTTGCCTTAATTAGTAATTTTGCTTTTGCGTTAGTGGAGGGCGATTTCCCTTGTACTCACCTTTTGCTTGTTTTTTTTGTTTAGACTCTTATCCTGGAGGCGGAAAAGGGTCGACGCCTGAAGAATAAGGTATCCAAATACAATAGGTTTAAGCAAAAATATAATAGAACACGTGAGGCACACCGGACCTTGGCCGACATGTACAGGAAGGATTTAACTGCAGGGTGGTTCGTGAGGGCCTTGTGCAGTCCGAGGAGCAGCTGAAGAAAAGGGTGGCCGAGCTAGAGAAAGTCAAGGAACAACTTATGGCCGCCATTGCTCGGACTGCGGAGATGGAGGTCCTCATTCAGGCTAAGGATGAAGAGTTGCAGCTTGGCCGCGTAGTTACGAAGGAGGCGGCTGAGTTGCGCGCTCGGGTTACGACCTTAACAGCGGAACTCGAAGCCAAAAAGGCCGAGGTTGAGGACCTCAAGCGGACCCTAGCACAGGCCGATGCTTCTCATGAGGCACACGAGATGTAGGTTTACGCGGAGGCCCGGCTGGTCGTGCTCGAATAATTTTTGGCGGCTGTGCGAGCATTTGAGGCCGAAGTTGAGAGCGAATGCCAACTTGTTAGAGCTGCCAATGAAGCGGTTGACTACAGTCCTGAATCGCCACCCCGGGAGGAGGGTAACTCTGCAGACGTCAACCATTTGGAGTCCAGTTCTTGGATTTCCAAGGCGTATCCTCCTAGGAACAAAGATGGGCCGCATGGAGGTCAGGCGGGGCAGGATGACCCGGGAGGTGGAGGCCTTTAGGGCCTTTGTAAATATGATTGTAAATACTGATTTTTTGTATAGTGGCCATTGACCCTTTTGTTGATAAAGATATATGATTTTGGTCGTAGTCAATTCTTTCAGTTTTTTTAGCATTATATACTTCCCTTCTTTTTATTTTCCCCTTGTCATAGTGAAAGCCAAGTGGGCCTTTCAGCGGTCCTGACCGCGTGGAAGTGATGGCCGTAGCCAAATAAGGTTCGACGGCCATGGCCGTAGCCATAAAAGAATAATGGCGTTAGCCATGTAAAACTCGACGGCCTTAACCGTGTTAAAATAATGGCCTTAGACATGTAAAAAACGATGGCCTTATCGATGTAAAACTCGACAGCCTTAACATCGTTAAAATAATGGCCTTAGCCATGTAAAAAATGATGGCCTTAGCTATGTAAAACTCGACGGCCTTAACCGTGTTAAAATAATGGCCTTAGCCATTTAAAAATCGATGGCCTTATCCATGTAAAACTCGACGGCCTTAACCTTGTTAAAATGATGGCCTTAGCCATGTAAAACTCGACGGCCTTAATCGTGTTAAAATAATGGCCTTACCCATGTAAAATTCGACAACCTTAACCGTGTTATAATAATGGCCTTAGCCATGTAAAACTCGACGGCCTTAACCCTGTTAAAATAATGGCCTTAGCCATGTAAAACTCGACGACCTTAACCGTGTTAAAATAATTGCCTTAGCCTTTTCGTTTACTTAGAGGTGGCCGTAGCCTTTTCATTCTTTTGGATATGGCCGTAGCCTTTTCATTCATTGGGAGATGGTCGTAGCCTTTTCATTCATTTGGAGATGGTCGTAGCCTTTTCATTCATTTGGAGATGGTCGTAGCCTTTTCATTTATTTGGAGATGGCTGTATCCTTTTCATTCATTTGGAGATGGCCGTAGCCTTTACATTTATTTGGAGATGGACGTAGCCTTTTCATTCATTTGGAGATGGACGTATCGTTTACTTACATCAGGAGATGGTCGTAGCCTTTCTTTACATCTGGAGATGGCCGTAACCTTTCTTTACATCTGGAGATGGTTGTAGTCTTTATTTACATCTGGAGATGGCCGTAGCATTTCTTTTCGTATGGATGGTACTAATCTAGTCCCTGTATCATGTCGGGATTAGAGAGTACACGGTGGGGCCGATGTGATACACTTGTACTGCAAACATCTCTAGGTGTCCCCTTTGCCGCCTCGTTAAAAACCTTCCCGAGAATATCCAATTGGGATAAAACTCGGGTAAGGGAAAAAGAGTACGACTCGAGAGACGCCTCTTAGAAGTGGAAATGTTTGAGGTGAGCAATGTTCCAGTTATTCTGGAGCTGGAATGCTCCTTTCCTGGCTACCGCTGTGATTTTGTAGGGTCCTTCCCAGTTTTTGCCCAGTTTTCCTTCATCTGGGTCTTTGGAGGCCAATGTCTTGGCCTTGAGGATGTAGTCTCCTATTTTGAGTGGTCCTATTCTCGCCTTTTTGTTGTAATACCTCTCAACTTGTTGTTTTTAGGCTACCATTTTGATGTGAGCCATTTCCCTTCTTTCCTCGGCTTCGTGAAGGTCTTGGAGTCTGTTGGCGTCGTTTTCTGTTCCACTGGTGTGCGAATACCTTAGGCTGGGCTCGCCTACTTCGATGGGTATGACAGCGTCTGTTCCGTAAACCAGTGAGTACGGAGTTTCCCTTGTGCTGGACTTGGGTGTAGTTCTGTGTGCCCACAAGATTTTAGGTAGCAGTTCGAGCCATAACCCTTTAGCATCTTCCAACTTTTTCTTCAGTATGTTTAGGACTGTTTTGTTAGAGGATTCTTTTTGGCCATTGGCGGAGGGGTGGTACAGTGTGGATAGTGTCCCTTTGATGCGCCATTTCTTGAAGAACTCGGTCGTTTTCCGGCCGATGAATTGATGCCTATTATCACAGCTTATTTCTTTGGGGATGCTGAAGCGACATATGATGTTCTTCCATATGAAGGTGATGACCTCTTGTTCGCGTATTTGCACGTAAGCAACTTATTGCACCCACTTAGAGAAATAGTCAGTTAAAACCAGTACGAATTGTACCTTTCCTCGTCCTGCTGGCAGTGGGCCGACTATATCCATCCCCCATTTGATGAATGGCCAGGGTGAAGTGACGGAATGGAGGGGTTCTCCAGGCTGATGTATCATTGGGGCATACTTTTGGCATTGTTCGCATCGGCGGACATATTCGGCCACTTCTTTTTTCATAGTGGCCAGTAGTAGCCGGCATGTATGATGCACTGCACGAGGGCGCGATTACCGGTGTGAGCGCCGCAGTGACCTTCATGTACTTCCTCAAGTACTGGCCTCGTTTGATGTGGCCCTAAGCACTTGTCTAGGGGACCACCGAACGTCCTCTTATAAAGGTCGTTGTTGATCATGCAGTATCGTGCGGCCTGTATGCGAAGCTTCTTCACCTATTTTTTATCGGGGGAAATGTCCCATCCTGCAAATAAGATATTAACTAGTTGCACCAGTCCCAAGTCAGGTTTATGGAGAGTACCTCGGTGTGGTCAATGGGTGAGTGGAGGAGCGTGACCACACTTTCTTTGTTGAAATTTTTGGTAGATGCAACCAATTTTGCCAGGCCGTCCGCTTGATGTTCTGCGCTCGAGGAATTTGTTCGAAACGGCATTCGTCAAACATAGCCATTAGTTTGCAAATTTCTTTCTAGTACATTTGCAGTCTCTGCTCTTTGACTTGGTAAGTCCCAGTGACCTGGTTTACCACGAGTTGGGAGTCGCAGTGGAGGAGGATTCGGCGAGCCCCATATTTTGTTGCCAGTTTCATGCCTGCATAACGGCCTCGTACTCGACCTCGTTGTTATTCATTTCCGGGCATTGTATGGGTAGGCGAATTATTTCGCACGTGGTAACCTTTAGAACAAGTCCCAGTCCCGATCCCGATGCATTGGCGGCACCATCCGTATAAAGGAACCATCGGTCGTTATTGGTGGATACGCGTTGTGCTTCGAGTTCTGCCTTGGGCAGGACCTCCGCTCCGAAGTCGGCGATTAAGTCGGCAAGGATTGCGACCTGATGGCGGTCCTTGGGAGGTATGTGATATCATGCTCGTTGAGCTCAACGGCCCATCTGGCGATTCGTCCAAACAGTTCGGATTTTGTAAGATGCTCCTTAAAGGGGAGGTCGTTACTCCCCTTATGGGGTGGCACTGAAATAAGGCCGAAGCTTTTGTGAAACCACTACGAGCGCCAATGCCAGCCTCTAAAGGTGTGGGTATCGGGCTTCGGCGTCCACCAAAGTTTTTCTAATGTAATAGATAAGAGATTGCGTACCTTTATTTTTGCTCACCAGAATGGCGCTGACTGCAACTTCCAACACAACCAAATAGGCCAACAGTGGCTCGCCTGGGTTGTCTTTGACCAGCAGGGGTGACGACGACCGGTATGCCTTCAAACTCCTCAAGGCGTCGACGCATTCCTCGTTCCATTGTAGTCCTTGGTCCTTTTTCAATACACCAAAGAATTTGTGGCACCTATCGAGGAGCGAGATGAACCTGGAGAGGGCGGCTATCCGACCCGTCAGCTTCTACACTAGCTTTTTGCTGCTCAGTATTTCTGGGATGGCTTCTATGACCTTGATCTGGTCTAGGTTGACTTCGATGCCCCTTTGTGATACAAGAAACCCCAGGAACTTTCCCAAGGCTACGCCGAAGGCGCACTTTTCAGGATTCAGCTTCATGTTGTACCTTCTCAGTATTTCTAAATCTTCCTTCAGGTGGTCGAGGTGATCCTCTTTTTTCGACGACTTTACTAGCATGTCATCAGTATAGACTTCCATTGTCTTGTTGATTTACTCTTTGAACATGATATTCACCAGCCTATTGTATGTATCCCCCGCATTCTTGAGCCCGAACGACATTACCCTGTAGCAGAAAGTCCCTTGGTGAGTGATGAACATCGTTTTCTCCTGATCTTCTTCGGCCATCAAGATCTGATTGTAACCGGAATATGCATCGAGGAAGCTCAGCAGCTCACGTCCCGCTGTGGCGTCTATCAATTGGTCAACATGGGGTAGTAGGAATGAGTCCTTTGCTCATGCTTTATTTAGGTCGGTGAAATCAACGCACATCCGCCACTTTCCATTCTTTTTTTGACCATTATAACGTTGGCGACCCACTTGGGATACTTGGATTCCCTGATAGAGCCATTGGCCAGTAGCTTGTCTACTTTTTCGCTCACCGCTTCGTTGATGTCGGCATTGAATTTTCTCCTCGCCAGCCGCACTGGTGGGTAAAGCGAGTCGACATTAAGCTTGTGGGAGGAGATTTCTTGTGAGATTCCTGGCATATCTTCATGGGAAAAAGCAAACAGGACTGCGTGGTCAGATAGAAATTCACGATACTTACCTGGATTTGAGCGACCATGGCATGTGTATGTTTTTTTGGTGGAGTCGTTGTTGCTCAGCTGGACGTGGTCGACGTCTTCGACCGTGGCCTTTCTAGCTTCGACATCGTCGGGATATTTGATGGCGTCTTCTATCAGGTGGACCTTAGTCCTTGACAGGGCTGATTGTTATGCTTCCACACTTGCTCCTTTAAGCTACTCGGTGTGAGTGTAATCTTGGGCTATTTTGTAACACTCTTGGGCGGTGCGTGGTATACTGTACACTACCCATGGGGTTGGGAATTTGATCACTTTATAGCAACTGCCGGGACTACTCTCATGGCATGTATCCATGGACGTCCTATGATTGCGTTGTATGCCGTTTCTTGATTCATTACATGGAAGTTTCCATCGTAACTCCTCCTGCTAAGACGAGCAGTGTTATCTTGCTAAAGGTTCTTTCAACTGCATTTTTAAAACCATTTAGTTTTATGCAGCGTGGAATTATTTTATCCTCGAGTACCATTAATGCGAGGACTCTTGGATGGATGATGCATGCACCGCTTCCGTCGTCGACCATAATCCTTTTTACATCAGTTTCTACTATACGTAAAGTAATAACTAAGGCATCGT
Source organism: Nicotiana benthamiana (assembly GCA_034376525.1). NCBI lineage: Eukaryota > Viridiplantae > Streptophyta > Magnoliopsida > Solanales > Solanaceae > Nicotiana > Nicotiana benthamiana. The sequence continues at coordinate 28,633,781 of CM067328.1, forward strand.
AATGGGGGAATAACAAACTATCGGTATCAAACTTATCGAAGGTGATACTATCTTTGAAGTCGTCATACCATTCGTGAGCGATAGTTCGCTTCAATTTGCGAGTGGTGGTGAACTTGACATGGTTGATCAACGAGTCATTGCCATCCCCAATGATCATGTTGATGGTGTGTGTTGGTGAGGGCGGCCTCGGTGGGCCATGAGGTTGTTCCCGCCCGCGTGCAAAATTGAGCTTTCCTTTGTTGCTGAGCAGCTCTTTCAAGAACACTTCGTTCAAAAGCCGGACCACTTCCTGTCGGAGACCTATGCAGTCTTCAGTCTTGTGCCCCCGTTCATGGTGGAACTCACATAGGGCGTTTGATTTCCTGTTAGCGGGGTCGTACTTCATCTTTGCTGGCCATTGTACTTAGTTGCCCAGCTTCTCCACCGCGTACACTACTTGTGCACGAGACACACAAAGGTTATGTGCAGATAATGAAGGAGGCATACCTCTGCCGCTCCTCAGTGGGGCGACGTGTCATTGCAAGGCATCCGCGTTCCTTGGTGGTTGTTATGATCTGATGTAGGGTTGATGTCTCCCCTTGTAGAGGCGTGGGACTTGTTCCTGTCATCCCTCAGTGTGTCGGTCTCTCCAAATTTATGGGTTTACCGCTATTAGCCGCCTGGTCGGGCCATTAAGGTCGTCGTCATCTCCATGTACCTCAGCGCAGTAGGCGTTGTGGATTTCTACCCAGGTGGTGGGGGGACATTTCATGAGGCGGCTAAGCAATTTTCTGGTTGCCCGTGAGCCGTCCGTTCTGAAAATCCGCGACTGCCATGCCTTCGGACACGTTTGGTAAGCTCATCTTGACCTTGTTGAAACTGGCAAAGAATTCTCTGAGCCATTCTCCTGAGACCTGTCGGACAGCAAAGATGTCGTTGACACGAGCTTATGTTTTTTTGGCTCCTGCATGGGCGGTGACAAATTTGTCCGTCATTTCCTCGAATGTGGAGATGCTTTTGGCCGGTAACTGGGAGTACCATGGTAGGGCCCTCCTGTTAGCGTTTCGACGAACCTCTTCAGAAGTATGGGTGGTACCTGTTCTTTTGATAAATTGTTACCTTTGACTGCCATGACATAGTGAATCCGGTGGTCCTCGGGATCCGATGTCCCGTCATATACCTTCAAATAGTGGGGCATTTTGAAGGTCTTTGGAATGGGATAAGTGCAGCTCATTCGATGTAAGGTTGTTGAACGAACCTCCCCACATCTCTCTTTGGTAGCAACTTAGGTGCACCCGGGATCTTGTCCACCCTTTCTTGGTGTTCCTTCATCTTGTCGCGAAGCGACGTATTTTCATTTTCCATTTCTTCCATCTTTTTGAGGATGGATGTGAGCGTCCCCTCGTAAGCTGGAACATCGGGGGCACGTTGTTTGTTTGAGTGAGCTCGAGTTCACCTTCGGTTATGGCATGGCCCATCACTGGTGTTGGTGTACATCTGGTGTTGGGTGGTTTTCTGGCCAGGTTGCTTAATGCACTTGTCAACCATTCTTACAATAGCCTCTTTACCTCTGGGGGTGCTTATTTGGCTGTAGATGTAGAGGCCTCTTTTTCCCGTGGAACCACCAGATCTTCAGAGGGGGACGGTAGGTTTTCCACGCTTACCAAGGTGCTAGGGGTCGTGTGTGGAGTATCCCCTTCAGTAGCTACGTTGAAAGGGACTATAAGATCGGCTCTAGTATCCATGATAGCTTCATTCTTGCGTTGTTTTAAGCCATTTTGGGTTGTGGGAGGTGGGTTTTTTTTTAAAATTTCTCTAGAAGCAAACTACAACTTTGATTCACGAAATCCCCACAGACGGCGCCAAATTAATTGGCTAAAAAAGTAAAGTACTTATTAAGTTAAGAAACAATTGAAAAATAGTATGGGTTAATCGAAATTAAGGAAAATATGAACTAGAGAAACTACTTTGTTAAGATCTGAGATAGCAGTAAAAATAAGTTGAGATGTAAGAATGATAGGGTAAGAGAGAGTTGTTTCACCAAAAAGAGAGAGAGAAAGAGAGTTGTATATTATTATTATTAAGATACACATGATTCCTTTACAAGGGGAAGGTCCCCTTTATATCCTAAGGGACCTTCATCGAAATAATCAAAAAAGTACAAGGGGTTGGTGGTCTCAGTGTACGGGAAAGTCAGAACTTTAAGCAATGTCGTCTTGAGTCATGTCGTATGGTCCGTCCGCTTGCTGAGGCCGCCCTTATTCAAAACAGCCTCGATTAGGCCGTTCTCTACGTCTTAGGCGTGCATATATGTAACCTAAGAACGTAGGGAACCAAATTTTCCAAACACAGGAAACTCAAACAATAGCGACAAAGGACAAAGATGAGTAGTACTATGAGAAGGTTGAACATTGTCAGCAACACTAGGCATCCTTGATGTTTGCGGTACTCGTTCATGTCCACTATGGGCATCGAGGATCTAACAAATATCAACATATTAGATAAAAATACTTTTATATGACTAGAATTTCATTAAAAATGTCTAAATCTTATGAAATGGAGTTACCTGTTCACCTGGAGTGCCATTGCTACTTTGATGCATAGATGCATCAGGAGTATATTTGCACATGAGTTTCTAATTAGGAGTAATTTTGATTGCATCATTTCCTGATTTTGTTTCATCATATTCATTTATTCATTTTGTTTCTCTTTCATCTCGATTATATTATGTTCTAACCTTTGTATAACCTTATTAGAAGAATAATCTACAATAATATTTCCTAAGGAAGACCTGCTATCCCATAGAATTGAAGGTGTTACGACCCAAGTTCGCCCTCCGTGAACATTCATGATGGCACCTAGTCTCTACTACTAGGTAAGCCTAACAATTTGTGAAAAAAGAAACAAAAGTAAACTCGCCAAAAACTGCGAATAAAACCTAAATAAAACATTTAAGATGTCACTCGGCATATACGAATATACACTCCGAAACTGAATCAACTCCTAAAACCCAAAGTATCATGAAATCACAAGCTATGGAATAACTAATAAGTGTTCTAACTCCAAATGCCTAAACAAACTTAAATACATAAGGAGCAATAGCTAAAAGAGAGAATAGAGAGGGACTCCTCGGTCTACGGACGCGGCAAATATACCTCGAAGTCTCTTAAGATCGCCTCGCCTCACTGATAGTATGGCTGGGCCAAAGAACCTGGATCTACAAACGAAAAACATGCGCAGAAAATGGCATGCACACCACAACAGTATCTAGTAAGTGTCAAGACTAACATTGGTCGAGTATTGACGAGGAAGGTCAGGGCTCTACTAGTTATAGATATAAAACAAGTTAAAACAGCATGGAATACGATAATGTAATTAAAATGCTAGTAGTTTGTAACGAATAAAAATATTGAGAGAATCTAACTCAATACACAGAAATAGCAACAGGGGATCTACCAGAATATGGTCCCGCAATCACAAACATAAATGTCCAGAGGATCTCCTGGGATATCGTCCCATAGTCTGAATCATAGATATGCAGAGGAACCTCTCGGAATACCAATCCGTTGTCCCAAAGTAATTATCCAGTACAGGGGAATCTACCGGGTGTTGTCCCCTAGTTTGAAATATAAATGTGCGAGGGATCTACCAAATATCGATCCATAGTCCCAAAGTAAACATATAGGGGGACTCTTGGGATATCGTCCCGTAGTCCCAAAGTAAATACATAATAATCTCAGAAGAATTTACAATTCTATTCGGGAATTAAACAAGGAATTGTACTCTAACATGCTGCATATAGTACAAGTACGCAGTTAAATCACATAAGCATGCTTTTCCAATACTAAGCACGAGGCTTCAAGTACAAGTATTGCTCAATTACAATAAAACATAGGTATTAACTTAATGAAAATGGGAATTTTCAACAATTAGCACTTGTAGCATTCATCAAATATATATATACTTACGTACACGGCACTTATATAACAACAATACCAAATCCTAAAGGGAGTTCCCCCACAAGATTAGGCAAGCCACTTACCTCGAATCAACTCAATCAACTCAAAATCACATTCATGCCACAAGAACCCAACTCCAAATGACCCAAATATATTCAAATTAATTGCTTAATGTAAATATAACTTCAAGTAACTGATTCAACTAATTAATTCGAAGATAACACCGAAATTAATAATATCTCCCAAAAAGTCTCTCGGGCCTACGTCTCAAAATTGGATAAATTTTACTAATTCAAAACCCTCGATCACTCACGAACACACTCGAACAAAAATCAATAAAATCCGACGTCAAAATCTCACTCAAACTCGAATTTTTCAATAGGTGAAAGTTTCTCCCATTTTCAAACTTTTACCCTCAATTTCCTTAATTTGAAGAGGAAAATAACAATAGATTATAGTTCTAAGGTCAAAATCAAGATAGAAATCGTTATCCAATGTTTCTCCTTCAAAGACCCTCGAGAAATCACCCTCAACCGAGCTCCAAATCATTTTTTCCAAGTTATGAGTTCAAACCCTCATTTTTCCCTTTTATTGCCAAGCAATTTCCGATTTGCGACCATGCGACCGCACCTGAGGTACTGCTTCGGCAGCAAATGAAACGCACCTGCGATATTTCATTAATAGCTCAGATTCCGCACCTGCGACCACTTACCCGCAAATGCAGTCCGTTTTGCTCGACACAACGTTTACCCCTTCACTCGACACCACATGACCCAATAATGCCACGGAATCCAACAAAAACTCACATTTCGAGAACTTTGCATATAACTTCTTTTCTCTCAAAGTCTAAAGCATTGTGCTCAGGTGTTATTCATGATCTTCCCGACTTCGGGAATATACCAGAATATCATCAATAAAGACAATGACGAACGAGTTAAGATATGGATGGAACACACTGTGCATAAAATGCATGAAGGCTGCTGGGGAATTGGTCAGACCAAATGATATAACAAGGAACTCGTAATGACCATACCGAGTCTTGAAAGTAGTCTTCAGGATATCTAGCTCTCGAATCTTCAACCGATGTAACCTGAATGCAAGTCAATCTTCGAAAACACTCGTGCAGCCTATAACAGGTCAAATAGATCATCAATACGATGCAAAGGATAGCGGTTCTTCACAGTAACTTTGTTCAACTGGCGATAATCAATGCGCATATGCATAGAACCGTCTTTTTTTTTCTTCACAAACAAGATAGGAGTACCCTAAGGTGACACACTAGGCTGAATAAAACCCTTATGAAGCAATTATTATAACTGATCCTACAACTCCTTCAACTCGGGTGGGGAAATATTAATGGGCTGAGTGCCCAGCAACAAATCAATGCCAAAATTAATATCTCTATCGGGTGGCATACCCGGAAGGTTATCTGGAAACACATCATGGAAGTCCTGTACTACTAGGACTGAATCAACTATAGAGGTATCAACAATAACATCTCTCACATAGGCTAGATATGTGTCACACCTCTTCTAAGCCATTCGTTGAGCCTTAAGGTATGAAATAACTCTACTTGGAGTATGATTTAAAGTACCCCTCCACTCAACTCGCAGAACACCTGGCATAGACAGCTTCATGGTTTTGGCGTGACAATCAAAAATAGCATAATGAGTTGACAACCAGTCCACACCCAATATATCATTGAAATCTACCATGCTGAGTAATAACATATAAGCTCTGGTCTCAATACCACTAAGAGCAACGAAACACGACGGATAAACGCGATCCACAACGAAAGAATCTCCCACGAGAGTAGAAACATAAACAGGGGAACTCAAAAAATCCAGAGATATGCCCAAATGCGGGGAAAAATAAGAAGACACGTACGGATAAGTGGAGTCTAGATCGAATAAAACCGATGCATCTCTATGACAACCTAGATAATACCTATGATGAGAGAATCGGAGGAGATAGACTCGTTATGGGTAGGAAGGGCATAATATCTGGTCCGGCCTTCCTCTCTAGGGTGACCTCTGTTAGAAAATACGCTTAACGCTAGAGGGGGGGGGGTGAATAGCGTTATAATAAAAAATAGCGTAAACTTGCGGAATTTAAAAATTGCAGGAATGAAATAAGTGCGATAAGTAAATAATAAAGAACGAACGCACCGATGTATCCTGGTTCACCACAACCCGTGGCTAGTCCAGTCCCCGAGAGACTCTCTCGAGATTTCCACTAACACTGTTAAGCTTACGGGTGCTCAACAAACCGTTACAACCTGAGAACTTGAGTCACACAAGTCTCAACAACCTTTGCTCGAAGATACAACACTTCAAGACTTCAACCAAAGGAATCACAACGTTCCTTCTTACAATACAAGGGAACAACTTTCCCTTCAAGTGTATAAAAACACTTTGCACTCAAAACAAGACTCTCCTTAAGAGTAGATATGAGTAAAATAAATACGCTCAAGAACGCAACAACTTTCGTCAACAATTTGCTCTCAAAAACTTATGTAATGAATAGAAAATGATGAATAAGAGAGTATGCAAGCTTTAGCAATAATATTGTCAGTTGTTGTGTTTGTAAGACTGATTTGAAGATGTATTTATAGTGTCAAAACCATGCATTACCGTTGCCTAATTGCCAATTAAGAATTGCTGATTTTGTGCTATGACAATCGATTGTCTACTCGGCACAATCGATTGTTTTTCAATCGTTCCAAAAATCATTCCCAGATTTTACGCCATATAATCGATTACTGGCAACATTCAAAAAATCATTTCCAGATTTTACTTAAAACAATCGATTGTCAGAGATATACAATCGATTACTTGGCAACGTTCAAAAAATCTTTTTCAGATTTTACTTCAAACAATCGATTACTAAAATCCTATAATCGATTATCTGATGGAGTTTGAAAATATTTTGGCAACGGTCATTTACATAATCGATTGTGCTATATGGACAATCGATTATTTATCAGTCTTTGAAAAATCTAATAGACACTGTCTCAACACAATCGATTGTCATAAGGTTCACAATCGATTATTTTATATCTTTGAAAAATCTGATAGTCACTGCTTCAACACAATCGATTGTCATAGGGTTCACAATCGATTATTTTGTAGCTTTGAAAAATCTTATGGACACTGCCTCAACACAATCGATTGTCATAAGGTGCGCAATCGATTGTCATGCAGATTTCAAAAATCTGATGGACACTGCCTTAACACAATCCATTGTCATTAGGTTCACAATCGATTGTCTTGCGGCTGCCTTAACATAATCGATTATCATAAGTACATAATCGATTATCTTTGTCCAGATTTTTAGAGGCATGTTTAAAAATCATTTTGCTGAAATAAGTATGCATGATTTAAAATCATTTTGTTCTAAATTAAATATGCATGATTTTATAAAACATGACTTTACGAGAGAAGCCAAGTCTTGAGTTAAGTTGTCGGATCAAGATCACAATTAAATAACGACTCATGTATAACTTTGTTTAGTCTTGATCTTTGTTTGTCTTGTGCTTGAACTTCGTTACATGACATTTGCGCGATTGTGCTTGGACCTCGTCATATGTCAATTGCGCATCGTTTGTCATTTATCAAAACCTGCAAATATGAACACACGTTTAGTTTAGTGCCTTGAGAACGTGTTTCAACAATTTCCCCCTTTTTGATAATGGCAAACCTTAAGCGGGATATGCATATTAGAGATTCATAATCACGATCCAAGACAAGTAAAGATATGCAATTTGTTCATGCAATTAGTTCCCCCTCAACATATGAATTCCCCCTCAATTTATGCTAATAAATATAGTGCATAGCCCTTATTCTTCCCCCTTTTGACATTAGCAAAAACAAAATAAGTAATAGCATGTTTATTGATCAACAAAAAGGTGTTTACATAAACGAGATAATAAAACATAGAACAAGAAGCAAATAAAGAAATTATTCATTATTATCATTTCCCGCCTCGTCATCCGGCACTGCTTCATAAGGAACAAGTCCAGCATATGGATAGTGAATATGATCAAAATATCCATGGATCTCATAAGTCAATCTATTGACGGAGGTGGACAAAGAAGCAAGTTGGTCGGAAATAGTTTGGAGTGTAGGAGCTTGAGGCTGACGCGTTTGACGAGTTGGAGGAGGAGCAGGAGCTGCATGTTCGCAGCTGCAGCGGGTGCGCTTGATTCAAGATATTTGCTGGTGGAAAAGCGAGGAGGAAGAATTTCACGCTTTTCAAATTTTGTCATGAATCGAGTTAATTTGGATTCAGTGTTGAACTGTAGGACAGAGCCATCTTGGTAAGGAAAATTGGGAAGAGGAGGAGCAGCAGAAGAAGATGCACCATGTCTGCCGGAGTGGGAACGTTTTGTGTGTCTGCTCGTCATTTTCAATAAGTAGTAATAGCCTTTGTAAGAATTTTTGAGAGATTTTTGAAAGTTTGGGAGATAAGATTGATGCTTGAGTGAAGCAATTGAAGACATATGATACCTATTTATAATGAGAAGAATGACATCTCATTTGTGGTGAAAATCTGCAGAAATTTAAGAGCAAAAACAGTCAGAAATGGTAAAAGAAATTTGCACTGTCCATTACACAATCGATTGTGGAATCGAAACAATCGATTGTTATGGAGTTTTTGAATTGTACTCGGAAATGACAAAAAAAAAATCGATTGTGGGAATCTTGCAGGACCCAAACGGTAACAAATATTTGAATTACTGACAAAAAATAATCGATTGTTGAATTATGGTAATCGATTGTTATGACACAGTGTGCACAGTGATTTTCTGACTCAGAAAATAATCGATTATGCTTTTGTGACAATCGATTTTTTTAGGAAAGCAGTGCTGAATGGCCGAGACGGTCAAGAAAAATTGAAGCAATATATTGATTTTCTGTCATAATAAGCATAAGACGTCAATAATCGATTAGTGATACTTGCTAATCGATTTTCCGGCACAGTGAGCATGATAATCGAATATTGATTGAAATAATCGATTGTTCTACACCATTTCCTTATAATTCCCCCTGCCTTTAGGGCGATACCTGCAAAAGAGAATTAGACATCTCCGACGCTCAAGTTAGTAATTTGTAAAGAAATAATGACTTAAATCAATGTGACGTCAAGAATTCCGAGTTTACTATAAATTCGGCAAATATTTTTTCTCTAAAAGGCCTTGTGGAGATGTTGGCCAATTGAGAACGTGATCTCTTAAGAAGTGTGTCCTAAGGTGTTCTTAAGAGTGTTTCGAGTACTTACCTGTTGTTTAATGTCGCCAATTACCTGTTCGAGAGGATGGTCTTTGATTGTTCTCCACGCGTTGGGCAGTTTCGTTTCTTTTTCTAGTTGTGGCGCTTCCTCCGATAATTGTTCCAAGGTTTCACCTTGAGTTTCCTTAGGAGTTTCCTCTTGTACTTTGTCTTGAGGACTTATTGAGTTTAAGATACCTGCAGGATCAAAACCAGAGTCCTTTCTCGTCAAGCGAGCATTATTTTCGGAAAACACAATATGAGGGGATTCCTCCACAGTTTCGGTTCTATTATTGAATACCCTATATGCTTTGCTACGTGATGAATAACCAATAAAAATTCCTTCATCGGATTTGGCATCAAACTTTCCCAAATTGTCTTTTCCATTGTTATGAATAAAGCATTTACAACCGAATACTCTAAGATGGGAGATATTTGGTTTCCTTCCCTTATAGAGTTCATAGGGAGTTTTCATGAGTATTGGCCTTATGACTACTCTGTTTAAAACGTAGCATGCGGTACTCACGGCATCTGCCCAAAAATGTTTGGGAATCTTAGCCTCATCGAGCATGGTTCTAGCCATCTCTTCGAGACACCTATTTTTCCTTTCCACCACTCCATTTTGTTGTGGTATGCGTGGAGCAGAGAAGGTGTGCTCGATACCGAGTTTGTCATAAAAGTCCGCGAAGAGATTGTGATCAAGCTCTCCCCCATGATCACTTCTTATTGAAGTGACGGTTGTGTCCTTTTCATTTTGAACACGTTTAAGAAAATATTTAAAATTATGAAAAGCTTCACTTTTATGAGCAAGAAATAGAGTCCATGTAAATCTAGAATAATCATCAACAATAACAAAAGCATAACGATTTTTACCAAGACTTTCAATGCGAGATGGTCCAAAAAGGTCCATATGAAGAAGTTGCAATGGTCTAGTAGTTGAAACAATATTTTTCGATTTAAAAGATGCTTTTGTTTGCTTTCCTTTTTGACAAGAGTCGCAAATAGAGTCTTTTTCAAATTTCAAATTTGGAAGACCAATAACTAGATTTTGTGAAATCAATTTGTTTAAAAGATGCATGTTGATGTGAGCTACTCTACGATGCCATAACCACATATCATCTTCTTTGCTCATAAGACAATTCACATATTCAGAAGAAGAGTTTTCGAGATCAACCATATAGATGTTATCCATTCTAAAACCACGAAGAATAATTTTAAAATCGCTACGGCGAAAAACTAAGCATTCATTTGAATCAAATAAAACAAGATTTCCCTTGTCACATAATTGACTTATGCTCAAGAGATTATGTTTTAGACCCTTAACTAGCAATATATGCTTAATGGAAGAAGGTTCATCCTTACCGACCGATCCAATGCCGATAATTTTTCCCTTGTTGTTATCTCCAAAGATAACGCTTCCTCCTTCCTTGTGTTCTAGTTGAAGGAACTTGGATTCGTCTCCCGTCATGTGTTTGGAGCATCCACAATCAAGGTACCAAAGTACACTTGATCCCTTCAAACATACCTACAAAACAAATTAATGAGTCTTTGGTACCCAAGCTGTTTTGGGTCCTTGAGAGTTAGGTGTAACATGCTGTTGTGCTTGACATGCATTTAAGTGTCTATGTCTAGTGAAACAAGAAGGAGCAATATGTCCAATTCGATTGCAATAATGACAAATGACATTTGGATTATGCATTCGTCTAGGTTGATAGTAATTGGACGGACGAAAATTGTTTACTCTACTTTCGACAATATGACTATTACGCATTTCATGAAAATCATTTCTCCTACTATTTGTTCTAGGATATGCAGCATTTCTAGAATAATTATTTCTAGGTTGAAAGCCATTTCTAGGAGTCCTAAAATGTTCAAAGTTTCTGCTAGGATATGCATCATTTCTAGAATAGTTATTTCTAGGTTGAGGGCCATTTCTAGGTGTCCTAAAATGTTCAAAGTTTTTTCTAGTGTTTGGTCTAGCATGCTTGTTGATTCTAGGATTGTTATTTCTAGGATGAACATTTGTTTTATTTATCCTAGGTTGAGCCTTAGGTGGTTGGGGTTTGGCTTCAACTTTTTCTTTAGGCTCGTTTTAAAACCTATCCCATGTTTGGTCGATTTCAAATTAACAAGAACCTCATTCAAATTTTTATGAGAAGAATTCAACTTATCCAAGGTGCCCTTAAGTCTTTCTACCTCACCTTTTAGATGCATGCAAGAAGTACAATTTTTACTAGAACTCTCGGGTTTGTCGGCGCTTCTCTTGCCGAAAAATTTGTTTTCTTCTTTCAACTTCTCATTTTCCAAAATCAGCTTTTCCAAATCCTTTTCTTTCAAAGAGAGTTGTTTTTCAAAATCTTTTTCTTTCAAAGAGGCATTCTCCTTAATGTTTTTAACAGTTTTGGAAGCTTTAATGAATTCACTATACAACTCATCAAATGCATTTTGCATTTCCTCAAGAGAATAGAAGTTTTTGGAAGAAATTTGACATACCTCTTCTTGATTGTTTTCGTGAGCCATGAGACAAAGATTTGCGGCTTTGTCTTCTTCTTCCTCACTTGGCTCGTCTCCGGAGTCGCCTCCCCAAGATATGTATGCTCGTTGTTTCTTGAAGGGTTTCTTTTCCTTCTTGGCATTTGGGCAATTTGATTTAATATGCCCGGATTCTCCGCACCCATAGCACTTTATTTGATCTCCTTGTTGTTTGCCTTTTCATTCATACTCTTTTCGCATGAACTTTTGAAATCTCTTAATAACGAGTCCGAACTCGTTATCTGCGTCCTCATCATTTTGAGGTTGGCTTGTGCTTGCCTTGAGGGCGGTTCTTTGTTTCCTTTGATCATTAACAAGAGGGTTAAGTATAGTAGATTCATAAGTTTTAAGATTACCTCTTAATCCGTCGATGGTGACATTTGAAACGCCAATAGACTCTTGAATCGCGTCGGCTTTTGAGCGCCATTCCGGAGTGAGACTTCGGAGGATTTTTCGGACAAGTTCTTTATCCGTGAAGGTCTTCTTGAGAGCATGTAAGTCATTTACGATTTTTGAAAATCGTTCGAACATGTCATCGACCCTTTCGCCTTCCTTCATATGAAACAGTTCATATGCATGGGTTAGAAAATCAACTTTAGCCTCTCTTACCTGGTCCATACCTTCGTACGTGATTTCCAGCTTATCCTACATTTGCTTCGCCGTTGTGCAACATGATATTTTTCTGTAATCATCAGCGTTTACAGCACAATATAATAGGTTGATGGCTTTAGCATTGTTCTGCACTTTTCGGATATCATCCGCGTCGTATTCATCTTCGGATTTTGGAACCCATTCATTTTCAACCTTTTTGGTTGGAATTTGTTCTCCCTTCATTATAACCTTCCACAAATGAAAGCTATTCGATTGGACGAATATTCTCATCCTCTCCTTCCAGTACGTATAATTTGTGCCATCGAATAGTGGTGGTCAGGTGGAGCATTGTCCTTCACCTATTTCTGCAAAAGAGTCACGAGTAGAATCCATGGATTGTTTCTCTCAAACGGTTAAGTTTTTCAGAGAGTTGGGCTCTGATACCAATTGTTAGAAAATACGCTTAGTGCTTGAGGGGGGGGGGGGTGAATAGCGTTATAATAAAAAATAGCGTAAACTTGCTGAATTTAAAAATTGCAGGAATGAAATAAGTGCGATAAGTAAATAATAAAGAACGAACGCACCGATGTATCCTGGTTCACCACAACCCGTGGCTAGTCCAGTCCCCGAGAGACTCTCTCGAGATTTCCACTAAAACTGCTAAGCTTACGGGTGCTCAACAAACCGTTACAACCTGAGAACTTGAGTCACACAAGTCTCAACAACCTTTGCTCGAAGATACAACACTTCAAGACTTCAACCAAAGGAATCACAACGTTCCTTCTTACAATACAAGGGAACAACTTTCCCTTCAAGTGTATAAAAACACTTTGCACTCAAAACAAGACTCTCCTTATGAGTAGATATGAGTAAAATAAATAAGCTCAAGAACGCAACAACTTTCGTCAACAATTTGGCTCTCAAAAACTTATGTAATAAATAGAAAATGATGAATAAGAGAGTATGCAAGCTTTAGCAATAATATTGTCAGTTGTTGTGTTTGTAAGACTGATTTGAAGATGTATTTATAGTGTCAAAACCATGCATTACCGTTGCCTAATTGCCAATTAAGAATTGCTGATTTTGCGCTATGACAATCGATTGTCTACTCGGCACAATCGATTGTTTTTCAATCGTTCCAAAAATCATTCCCAGATTTTACACCATATAATCGATTACTGGCAACGTTCAAAAAATCATTTCCAGATTTTACTTAAAACAATCGATTGTCAGAGATATACAATCGATTACTTGGCAACGTTCAAAAAATCTTTTTCAGATTTTACTTCAAACAATCGATTACTAAAATCCTATAATCGATTATCTGATGGAGTTTGAAAATATTTTGGCAACGGTCATTTACATAATCGATTGTGCTATATGGACAATCGATTATTTATCAGTCTTTGAAAAATCTAATAGACACTGTCTCAACACAATCGATTGTCATAAGGTTCACAATCGATTATTTTATATCTTTGAAAAATCTGATAGTCATTGCTTCAACACAATCGATTGTCATAGGGTTCACAATCGATTATTTTGTAGCTTCGAAAAATCTTATGGACACTGCCTCAACACAATCGATTATCATAAGGTGCGCAATCGATTGTCATGCAGATTTCAAAAATCTGATGGACACTGCCTTAACACAATCGATTGTCATTAGGTTCACAATCGATTGTCTTGCGGCTGCCTTAACATAATCGATTATCATAAGTACATAATCGATTATCTTTGTCCATATTTTTAGAGGCATGTTTAAAAATCATTTTGCTGAAATAAGTATGCATGATTTAAAATCATTTTGTTCTAAATTAAATATGCATGATTTGATAAAACATGATTTTACGAGAGAAGCCAAGTCTTGAGTTAAGTTGTCAGATCAAGATCACAATTAAAGAACGACTCATGTATAACTTTGTTTAGTCTTGATCTTTGTTTGTCTTGTGCTTGAACTTCGTTACATGACATTTGCGTGCTTGTGCTTGGACCTCGTCATATGTCAATTGCGCATCGTTTGTCGTTTATCAAAACCTGCAAATATGAACACACGTTTAGTTTAGTGCCTTGAGAACATGTTTCAACAACCTCTACCTCCTTAACCTCCACCTCTAGCTCGCTTGGTAGGTGGGGTAGCAATTTGTGCAGTAATCATAGCCTAGGAACTCTGCAGGGAGTGTTATGGCTATTTAGTTTGTGGAGGTGCACCCTTCCTAAGTCGGGGGAAATTCCTCACCATATGGCGTGTGTCACCACACTCAAAACAAGCTCTGGGAGGACGTGGCAATTATGACTTGCTCAGGCCATGTCTGCTAGACTAACCAACTAAAAACACCTCGTGCAGGAGGCACACTAGATACCGGAGGTGCATAATAAGGCTCCTGAGGTCTAGGATGAGCTGGAATACTATTGGTTGCTGGAAGAGCTGAATGAACGGGGTGACTAATATAGCCCCTACCATAACGAACTGTAGATGGAGCATGGGTACCAGAATAATAGCCCGACTCTCGAGACCTCTTGGCCTCCCTCCCATCTCTATCCCGAGCATGAATATCCTCTACTCTCCTAGCAATGATCACCTGCTGCTGATTAGAAATATCCATCTACAACTCACGAGCCATGCTAGACTTGATCCTAGGAATGAGCCCCTCAATAAACCAGCAAACTCTCTCACGAACTGTAGTAACCAAGGCTGGGGCATGCCTAACCAAGTTAGTGAAATGGATAACATGCTCCGAAATAGTCATAGTGACCTGGCGCAAATGCATAAGCTCTGCGTCACTGAGACTCTGAGGGACAAACTCTCTTAGGAACATATCTGAAAATTAAGTCCAAGTAAGGGATGTTGCCTCAGGTGGTCATCTACGGTAGCAGGATGTGTGGTTGCTTGTTCATCTCCGATACCACATGTCTTCACCATCTGTGAGAAAATATATGAGACAAAAGTTTAGAATTTTGATACAAAAATCTCGCACGATAAGGAAATCGATGAAGTGGAATTTCCTAAAAGTTACATAGCCTCCCTTAGATAAGTACAAATGTCTCCACACCAATCTGCGAGACTCTAATAAACCGGCTTGTGATTCATGACTCCTATAAACCTAGAGTTAAGATACCAACTTCTCACGACCCAAGTTCACCCTCCGTGAACTGTCGTAAAGTACCTAGTCTCTATGACTTCGTAAGCCTAACAATTTGCCAAAAAAGAAATAAAAGATAAACTAGCCAAAAACTGCGAATAAAATATAAATAAAACATTTAAGATGGTTCTAGGCATATACAAATATAAACCCTCAAACTGAATCAACTCCCAAAACCCGGTATCTCATGAAATCACAATGGAATAACTACAAAGTATTCTATCTCCAGAATGTCTAAACAAAAGTACAAAAGGAGTTATAGCTAAAAGAGAGAATAGAGAGGGACTCCTTGGTCTTCGGACGCGGCAGATATACCTCGAAATCTTCGAAGATCACCTCGCCTCACTAATAGTATGGCTGGGCTGAAGAACCTGGATATGCACGCGAAAAACAAGTCCAGGAAAGGGCATGAGTGCACCACAACGGTACTGAGTAAGTGCCAAGCCTAACTTCGGTTGAGTAGTGACGAGGATGGTAAGGGCCCTACTGGTTATAGATAAAAAACAAGGTAAAGCAGTATTGAATACAACAATATAATTAAAATGCTAACAGTTTATAAAAATAAAAACACAGTAAGAATCTAACTCAATGCACATAAATAGAAACAGGGGATCTCCCAGAATATCGTCCCGTAGTCCCAAACGTAAATCTCCAGAGGATCTCCCGTGATATTTTCCCATAGTCTGAATCACAAATATGCAGGGAAACTCCTGGAATGCAATCCATAGTCCCAAAGTAAATACTTAGTACATGGGAATCTACTGGGTCATGTCCCGTTGTTCCAAATATAAATGTGTAGGGGGGTCTACCAGAGTTCCGTAGTCCCAAAGTAAATATACAAGGGGATCTCCCATGATACCGTCCCATAGTCCTAAAGTAAAGTCTCAAAAGAATTAAGATTCTATTCGGAAATTAAACAGAGAATTCTACTCTAACATGATGCACAGTCTACAAGTAGGCAATTAAACCACATAAGCATGCTTTTCCTAAACTATGCAAGAGGCTTCAAGTACAAGTATTGCTCAATTACAAGAAAATATAGGTATTAACTTAATGAAGATGAGATTTTTCAACAATTAGCACGTGTACGCACTCGACTCCTCACGTACACGCCACTCATATAATAACAATACCAAATCCTAAGGGGAGTTCCTACACACAAGGTTAACAAAGCACTTACCTCGAATCAGCTCAATCAACTCGAAATGACGTTATTGCCACATGTACCCGACTCCAAATAGCCCAAATCTATTCAAATTAATTGCATAATATAAATATAACTTCAAGTAATTGATTCAACTAATTAATTCGAAGCTAACATGCAAAATTAAGAAAATTGCCAAAAATGTCCCCCAGGCCTATGTCTCGAAATTGGATCAATTTTACAAATTTAGAACCCCCGATCACTACAAACACACTCGAACAAAAATTTAAAAAAAAAACTGACGTCAAAATTTTGCTCAAACTCGGATTTTTTTATTAGGGAACTTTTCTCCAATTTTTAAACTTTTACCCCCAATTTCCTTAATTAGAAGCAGAAAAAATAATATATTATAGTTCTAAGATTAAAATCAAGATAGAAATCGTTATCCAATGTTTCTCCTTTAAAACCCTCAAGAAATCTCCCTCAACCGAGCTCCAAATCATTTTTTCCAAGTTATGAGTTCAAACCCTCGTTTTTCCCTTTTACTGCCTAGCGATTTTCGCTTTTGCGACCATGGGACCGCACTTGCAGTCCCGTTTCTGCAGCAAATTAAACGCACTTGCGATATTACATTAAAAGCCTAGATTCCGTACCTGCAACCACTTGCCCACAGATATAGTCCATTTTTGCGGTCTATGGCCGCATCTGCGACCGACTTCACCATTGCCTAAAATTGCTCCTGCGGTTCCCTAACCACTTTTGCGGTGCTACACATGCCGTGTCACACATATAGGTGCGATTATGACTGGTTCAACCAAACTTCAGATTTTTCTAAGATCAATTCAACTTTCGTTAAACACCAGAAACTCACCCCGAGGCCCCCAGTACCGCAACCAAACATGCGAACCAATCCTAATATATCATACGCACTTTTTCTAACCCTCGAATAACATCACATAATGCTAAAACCACGAATTTCCCTCCAATACAAATCTAAAGAACTTGAAACTTCAAGAAACATACAACCGATGCCGAACCAAACCAAACCAAGTCTGAATTACCCCAAATTTTGCACACAAGTCACATTTAACACTACAGAGCAATTCTAACTTTCGGAATCGGATTTTGACCCTGATATAAGAATCTCACTATCGATCCAGAAACTTCAAAAATTCAACTTTCGGCATTTCTAGCCTGAATAAGTTACGGACCTCCAAATCACAATCGAAACACGCCCTTAAGCCCTGAAATCATTCAATGGAGCTAATAGAATCGATGAAATTCAATTCCGATGTCGTCTTCACACTGGTCTGACTACAGTTAAAATTCTAAAGCTTAAGCTCTCATTTAGGGACTAAGTGTCCCAAAACACTCCGAAACTCAAAACAAATCATCCTAGAAAATCAAAATAGCAAAAAAAACACAGGAAAAGCAATTAATAGGGGATCGGGGCATTAATTCTTAAAATTATTGATCAGGTCGTTATAGAGTTGGACCAAGTCCTAAACCACGAACATACCCACTTTTTCATTTTCCAACTCTGACGAACCTAAAACAGATCTGGTCGTGATGATTCCAATCGTGAAACTATGCTAGCCGACACAAACCCCTAACCAACTAAGTAGTTATAATAAGTCATTTAAAGCCATGAATAAGCTTAAAATTCCAAAATATATAGTAGAATAGAACAGTGCAAAAACAAACACAGCCCGACATCGGGGTGTGACCTGTCATGAGCATCTATGACACATCTAGAAATATGAAAAGACAACATAGTTTGATAATAAGCTAGTACAAAGCGAAATACATATAGGAAGGAGAAGCATTGGACTGGACGCCAAGCAGCTACCTAGTTAACTCCAAGAAAGCCTGCTGGAAGACAACCAGCACTCGCTAGCGTGACCCGAGACTCCCGAATTTGCACAGAGGGTGTAGGGAGTAATGTGAGTACGCAATGTAGTAAGTAATAAATGTAAAGGAAGCTGAGCAGTAAGAAAACATGTAAACAACAGCATAATGCTACAACAAAACAATATAAGTCCACAGCGATGCAGCAATACAGTAAAAGCTCGTAAAAACATCTTAGTTCAGTAAAAACCTTTTTAAAACATGTTTTAGTAGTTCAAGCAAGTGATGAAAATAGTGAGAAAATGATATTAATATAAATCAACCACTCGGGAAAAATGCCAACAGAACCATCCCCTCGGGCTACCTCACAATCACTCGTATCAGTCCATCGGGCAATAACATGAAACAACAACAGCCCCTCGGGAAATATCATATCTCACACTAGGTACCCGCACCCACTGGGTGTGTGCAGACTCTGGAGGGGCTCTTATAGCCCAAGCGCTATAACAAGCCATCTCGTGCCATAATCAAATTGGCCCTCGGCATCAATAATGAATCACGACAACATTGCTGCGACGCGTAGCCCTATCCCATAATATCCTCACAACACAGGCCCTCAGCCTCACTCTGGCAGAAATCCCTCAAGCCACTTGGTAAATAGTAACACAATATCATTTAAATATCAAAATAGAGTAAATATGACTGAGTTACTAAAACAGTAGAATACAACACGACCAAGTAAAAATATGATGTCAAAAATAGTAAGGAATAGTAGTAAAAATCCCCTCAAGGGTCCAAAACAATTGGCACGAGGCCCAAGTATGGCATTCAGCCCAAAACATGATAATACTTTCCAAAACACAATGATGACAAACAGTTTTCAATCAAATACGCGATTTAATAATCATACAAGACGGACTACATCAGAATCCCTCATGGTACATGATGCCACGCTCATCATCTAGCGTGCTTGTCACCTCAAAGTAGCACAACGATGTGAAATCCGGGATTTCATACCCTCAGGACAACATTTACAATCATTACTTACCTCTATCCGATCCAAACTCTAGCCCGCGATGCCTTTGCCTCTCGGCTCGGCCTCTTGATTCTCTAAATCTAACCAAAAATAGATATATACCATCAAAATATGCTAATGGCACAAAGCCCACTCGAAAATAATCAGTTTAAATAAAAAATCACGATATTGGCCAAACTCGACCCCCGACCCACGTCTCATATTTTGATAAAACTCACAAAACTGGAGTCCTTACACCCTCACGAGTTCATACATATCAAAATATACTAAAATCCAACCATAAATGACCACTCAAATCCCTAATTGAAGATCTCCAATTTCAAGCCCTAATTCTAAGTTTTTAACCACAGATTTCAATAAATTTCAAGCCTAATTAGTGAAAGAACACCATTGAAATGAGTTTTAGATTCAACAATCTTACCTGAATGACATTCCGTTGAATTCCCTCTTCAAAATCTCCTAAAAGATCCAAAACTGACTTTAAAATGGTGAAAGGCTGAAAATTGTAAAGTCCAAAATTTATATGTTCTGCCAAAGCTAAACCGCTTCTGCGGTCACAATCACACACCTGCAGACTCACACCTGCTGTGCCAGGTGTGCATTTGTGCAAATCACTTAAGCTCCCAAGACCGCACCAGCGATCAGAAGTATCGTGCGCTATCGCTGGTGCGCTCCAACAAACGCTTCTGCAGTACCAGCTCCCATGTCAATTTCCCTATTTGTGACTCTCTGGGCGGTTCTGCGAGCCCACATATGCGATCCCCAAGCCGCAGGTGTGGTTATGACAGACTTCAGCAGATTCAGATGCAACATTCTGTCAACCACCAGAATTCACCCCGAGGCCCCCGGGACCCCAACCAAAAGCATGAACAAGTCACCATCCAAACTTATACCAATCTTCGAAGCACCTAAAACAACATCGAATAAAAAAAACATCGAATTAGAGACTAAGGTTCCGAAAACTTATGAATTTCGCTTTTGATCAAAATTTTTATCAAACTTCGTCTGAATGACCTGAAATTTTACATACACATCACAAATTACACAATGGACCTACTCCAACTCCCAGAAATTCCATTTCGACCCCTATATCAAATCTTACCTATCAACTGGAAAATACCAGAATTCCAATTCCTCCAATTCAAACCTAAATCTACTTCGGACCTCCAAAACACATTCTGATCACGTTCGTATGTCCCAAATCACCTCCCAAAGCTATCAAAATCATAAAAACCAAATTCCGAGATTGAATGCTCACAAGTCAACTTCCGATTGTATTTCCAACTCAAAGGCCAACTTTAAAGAATAAGTGTCTCAAACCTTACCAAAATCATTCCGTATTCGAATCAACTAGCCCGATGCCATATAACACAGATAAACAAAGCAATAAGAAGCATAAATAGGGAAAATGAAGTGGTAACTCATGAAACAACCGCCCGGTCTTTACACCAACACCTGAGAATAAACATCGCCTTCCCAAGCAACACTATGAGGAGGTTGTTAAGCTGATCTCTCACTATTTCTCATCCTTTCATTTATTATTTCCTAACCACAAAACACACAATAAATCAATTTTGGAATTCATGAGCAGGAAAAATTGCACATTGTTTGACGGAGTCGTCAAACAAACAAAATAAAAGAATGAATAAATCTTACTATTGTCTTGGCATAATCATCATCTAGTGGCCTACCATCCTTAAGTTTTTTATGAGTTAATAGGAAATTTTCTGCGCGCGTAGGCTCAATTCCATTTACAGCCTAATGCAATAAAACTTATATTAGATATGGGTGACAAAAAAGGTTTAAAATATTATAGTTTGTAGTTTTCACAAGTTTACCTGCTCATTCATCAATGTAGATATATGTTTGAATCCTCCTCTGTGAGGCATCGTTTGCTTGGCCCTATTATTTTTATTTACTTGGGTACGACTCTGTCATTGAAATATTAAAAATCTATCTTATAAATCATAAATAAAAAATTGAACATAACTAAAATAAAAACGCTATGAAAATGAGCAGACTAGGAGAATTTTCAAGGTTTATACCTTTGCTTTATCATAAAGCTAATATGAGACATGATCACTCCATTAATCCCTCGGTATGCGACTTGGTCTATTTTTTTAGTAATGCGTCTTTAGTCTTATATTTTGGTGTATACTCACCCTTTAAATTGCAGTTGTAATCTTTCCATTTATTTCCTAGTGACTTTAAGACCCATGATTCTCAACATTTTTGGATAGAGAACTCCTTCTGAAAAAATAAAAGCCAACATTTAGAAGATAACATCATGTATAAATAGCATGTTCACAAAATAATAATAATAATAATAATAATAATAATAAATAATAATAATAATAATAATAATAATAATCACAACAACAACAACAATAACAACAATAATAATAATACCAACAACAACAGTAATAATAATAATAATAATAATATAATAATAATAATAATAATAATAATATTAATAATAATAACAACAACAACTTTCCATACCCTCACAAAATTCAATAAATTTCTTCTTTTCCTCTTTGTCAAGATTTCTCCAATCATCTACATGTAGGGGCATTAGCTCTGGAGTTCTGGCAATAATTCCGAGAATGCTAGCAAGTGTTCGACCCTCTTTCCCAATAGCTTGGTTACGATTATTAATAGGCACATCAATTGTCTTCCCCAATGGAATTTTCCAAATATCTTATAGTAAAGTGGGCATACAACCTTCTTTTGGCTTCTGAATTACCTAGAATGGAAAAAATCTGAATAATGTGGTGACTTCAAGAATTCTAGCTCTAGATACTTTAACATTACTCTGTTGAAAGAGACCACCAAAGTAGGAGTATTACTACAAATATCACAACAATGTCAAGGAATTACAATAAAGTGGTCATATTGGAACTGAAGTTAATGCCGTAGGAAATAAGGAACCATCACATGAAAAGAAGCAAATACCTGATCCTAATAATGAAGTTGTGTTAGTTTCACAATTTTTAACACAACCAGAAGATGTAGACAGAACTAACAGAACCGTACTCATTTACATGTAGTGTGTGAGCTTATCCTTCGCATGAGAGTTGGCCCTCTTACCTAACAAAATAGTCAACAACTAACGGAGCTTTTAACTAGCAAAGCTCTTAACAAATAGAAGGTTCACCAAGGCCAAAGTAGTCTACTGAAGCATTAGCAACTATTTTAGTTTAGAACAAACTCAGCCAAATTCACACATACTAGCTGATGAAAGCTATCATCTAATGTTATACATGATCAGATTGCAGTACTATAGAAGCATTGCCTGAATCTTCATCATGTTGAATATCAGTTCCACCATTAGAACTATTCGACTCATTAGATTGATTATAACGTGCTTGGGCATCCGAGTAGTTCTGACTATCCATCAGCTGTTCAATATATGGCTAGGATCTATAGTAGTTTTGATCATCCATCAAGTCCTCAATATGAGGTCCCACATCTTCATCTTCATCTTGTTTAACTACCAATCGATTGTGACCTGTAGTTTGACATAAAGAAACTATCAAGCTGCATTACATTATACTACTTCCAGATTTATTCCAACCAATCAACAGGTCACACGCAAAATAGGGGGAATCATTTTCCTCATCTCAAGTTATGAAAAATAAATGAATAGCAATTGGTGCATACAAACAAAACCTTGTGAGAAAGATAGTTCAAGAGATAAAAGGAATTGATGCACCAACAAAAAGTATTGTCCAATTATAATAGCAACTTAGAATATTTCAATACAAAGGCTACAATACGCAAAATATAACCAAAAGAAAGCACAAAGAATTTGCTTGATTCAACCAAAAACAACCAATACAAACATGGAAAATCCATAGCTAAGTAACATGCATCTTCTATAAAATGGCTCAAATTGAAAGGAAAAGGTATAATTATTCAAGTTCCTGCATTAAAAAATCCCTAGAAGTTCTTAAATAACACTTGCAAGAAAAATACTCTATAAGTTCTCCACATCTTATTTAGAATCACATTCATTTTCAATTTTATTTTCTCTCTCAATATTAGCTTCACCATTATTTATAGAAGCTTGAGAATATATGTTTGTATCAATTACTATCTCATCGACACCACTTCTTATCCAATCATTATACTCATTCTTTGGAACACGGGTATTTTCTAATAGATCCCAGTCAGTGGCATTACTCTGTATTGATGACTCAAACTGCAAAATATTTTCCTCTCCCATATTAAAAATATCTCAAGGTTCAGTTAACCTAGGGACAAACCATTTATGATCTTGAGGATCTTGTACAAATATTCCTTGTTGATCTTGTTCTGCAAAAATAAAGGGCTCATTACGTTCTCGATCGCCAAAGTCTGTTAGACGTGAGAAATTCTCAAGTGTGAAACCCAAGTCATCTTATTTAACTCATCTACCTTTGGTTACATCAACTCAACCACACTTAAGTAAGACAACTTTAAATTCTTTATAGTAGTTTAACTCCACAATATCATTCAATTATTAATATGTGATATTTGCAGGCTTTGGAGCGTTATCACTTGTACTTGCATAACTTTCAGTCTTTGAAATGACCATAACACTACTATTTTGTGTCACCTTAAATTTTTCACTTTGCTTCTTTCAAGATCGATATCTGTTATTTACATCGAGTACATTAAATCTTTTCACAATATAACTCGGCCCTTGCGCAGGACTTTAACATCCATTAAGATGTTAGACTGGCTTCTAATTCCTTTACCTAACCAAATAAAATAACAACTATAAATGTGTATATATGTACAAGGACAATAATTTAACATAACTAATGACTTAGTCCATATTACTTACTTTCTCCTTGAACCACTCGTGAAATGTATCAAAATGCACACGATTAGGTTGATGTTGTGTCAAACGACGCTTACAATTTGATCCCGTGATTTCAATATATTTAATTTGTTATCAATTAAGTAATATACATACATTAAATAATAGATATAACTCTTAATTTTTATAATTCTCAACCACTTTTGACTCGCAATTGAGAGGTACATGTCGATGTGCTTGCAACCATGTTTTCTCATCCAACTCAAATATATGTACTCCATCGTAGAACTCACCAATAGTTGGAAAAAGACATTCTTCTTTACTAGTCTCATGCTCAATTTCATCATCACATTTTCTTGAACAATAAGACCTTGAAACTCCACCCTCCAAATATCGTGTGCAAAATGCTATACACTCATTTTCTATGTATGCTTCTACTATCAAACCTTCTGGACATGCACGATTACGAACATATGATTTTAAAGTACCCGAATACCTATGGAATAAAATAATGGTATTAGTTTGATATAATATTTAATAACTAATGATATATAATAAAGATTCAGTGATATTCTTCATGCCTCTCAATTGGGTACATCCAGTGATAATGTACTGGCCTCGCAAGCTTAGCCACACTTGTCAAGTGAATTACCAAATATATCATAATAATAAAGAATCCTAGGAGAAAAAATTTCTTTATAGTAGACAATGTTTCTAGAAATTTTTCTTCAAGTAACTTTCACTCTTCTAGTTTTAGTTCTTTGATAAACAAAATACGAATGAATGAGCATAGTTCAACTAATTGAAACTAACTCTTTCATCTACTGATCTTCGCAAGGCAAGAGGAATAGGCTCTTGCATTATAACATGACAATCATGAGTTTTTAGTCCAGGTATCTTCCATTTGCGAATGCGACGTGAGATATTAGACGCATAGTCATTTGGAAACATGGCATTTTGTATTACTTCATAAAACAACTCCTTTTCATTTTGAGACAATGTGACAAAAGTAGGAGGAAGATATGCTTTCCCACTAGCCCGATATTAAGGCCATAAACTTGGTCTTATTTTCATCTCATTCAAGTCCAATTGAGCTTCAAAGTTGTCTTTAGACTTTTTACCAAGACCCAATAATATATAAATTAAGTCATCACACACATTATTTTCTATATGCATCATATCAAGATTATGGCGCACCAAGTTAGACTTCCAATAAGGAAGATAAAAAAATTACTCCTCTTTTTCCATGTATTTTTCATCACTCCACTAACCCTTTCACTCGACTGGCTGAGAGTAAATTTTATATCTTTAACTTGATTCACCACTAATGACCCAGATACTGGACAAGGTGCAGGACTTGTTTCTTTAGTCCCATCAAACGATTTTGCACCATTCTGATATTTGTGTCCCAATTTCAAGAAACATCGATGCCCCATGTAACAAAACTTTCTGTCGTGAGTGGGCCTTCTAGATTAAGTCTTTATGTTACAAAGGGCAAGCAAATCGACCATAAGTGAATTATCTAGAGAGAGTACCATATGCTAGAAAATCATTTATAGTCCACATAACAACTGCCCGCATTTGAAATATCTCCTTAGTAGAGGCATCGTGTGTTTCTACCCCGATATCTCATAGTTTATTTAACTCTTCTATTAAAGGATGCAAAAAGACATCAATATTATTGTCAGGCGCTTTTGGTCCAGGAATAAGTAAGGACAAAATGAAGAACTCTTGTTCCATGCACTTCCATGGTGGAAGATTATATGGCGTTAAAATCACCGGTCATGTACTACGAACAATTCACATTGTACCAAATGAATTAATCCTATCAGAATCTAATCCTAAGCACACATTGCGAGGATCCCCAGCAAATTCGGGAGATTTACTATCAAAAAATTTTCAAGCTTCAGAATCTGCAGGATGCCATAAAAATCCATCTTTGTTGGGCCCTTCATGATGCCATCGCATTGCTTTAGAAGTTTATGAATACATAAACAATCTCTATAGACTTGGTTTTTAAGGAAAATACCTTAGGACCTTGGCTGGATTTTTTCTAGCATAATTTTTCCATCTAGAAGCCCCGCAAACTTTGCGTTCATTAACATTCTTATTAGTACATTCTTTTCTAAATAATCGCTGGGACAAGCATGAATATTTTTATATTTGCATGAATATTTTTATATTTTAATCCCAAGCCTTCACCTATCTTTTTGGTCTCATAAAAAGAAGAAAGATTTGCCTCCTGAGACAACGAATCTTTCAAAAGTCCAAGCAAAGAATTAAAAGATTCATTTGACCATTTGAACATGCATTTTGTACGATACATATGTAGCAAAATGATAGTTTACTAAGCTTCTTACATCCAGGATATAGTTCTTCATTTGCCTCCTCCATGTGCCGTTCAAACTGATCCACCTCTAGATGAGGCTGATTTCCATATGGATGAGTAGTATTCTCTTGTACATTTTGCTCCATACCACCACTTTCACTAATGTCAATATCCATGAAATGTGTAACTCCTCCAAATGCATCATGTATCATTCCTCGCATATCATCGCCTCTTAGAATTGACTGGATGCGATTAGTTTCTCGAGTATTGTTTGATCTTTTCAGAGACTTGCCATGACAAAACCAAGTATCATATGACGGTATAATAAAACTAATTACAAGATGATCATAAGTTGTAGTCTGATTTACTTGATGGATAAGCACCCACTCCGTACAAGGACATGCACTTTTTTCTCCACCTTATTTTTCAGAAAAGGGTGATTTAAAAAACCTCTACTCCGTCCAAATATTCATTGCTAACTCTGTCACAACACATCTATTTTTTATTTTTAGGACTGTCCATGATGTTCAAGATATCTTTTATTTTTTATAATTACTGTAAGAGCTATAAAATTGTTAGTAAAAAAGAGGTATTAATCAAAAAGGTAGTTCAAAATAAAATAACTATTCTTTAGTAGGTAATTTTATAGCTCAAGATATTATTTTAACAATTAAAACTATTAAACATAAATCTAATAAGCAATTCGTTTCTATATTTTATTTTTACCAATTTGTTTCTATACTCCATTTTTACCAATTTTTGTATAACTCTTTCGTTCACTGATCGTCATTTTAACTATTCTAAAGCTAAATGGAATATAAGTTAGTTTATATATTAAAATTACACAGTTATAAATGAATAAAAAACCAATATAATTGCTGTGAAATCATCCATCTAAAGTTTTAGTTAAAGATTACTTAAACCAAACATGACAAGAAAGAGACAAAGTAAATAAACTTGAAAAATTCATCAAATTATGCAAACATTCATCAAATTATGCGAAGCCTAAAAGGGTGTAAACTTTTCAACTACACAACAATGATTGCAGTGGTATACATGAGGCTGAATCAATATGTAATTTTTTTTCTATTTATAAATAAATCATAGTCATCATAGAATAAACATGTAAATATGAAAAACACATCTATCCAAAGAAAAATTACTAATTTTACCATATGGGTTCACAAACTTTTGAAGAATAAAATTAAAAAACTAATAAATTATATAAATTTTTAAGAATGGACATTTTCATTATTTGTAATGACTTGACCGGTCAATTTGCTTTATAGAACCCCATTACCTTAAATAACACTTCACTTACTTACTTTAACTGATTTATGACTTGCGATGATGGTTGGTTCGGGATTTAGAAGAGTTTTGATTGAAATCAGAACGCTTGGTTCCTTAAAGTTGGCTTAAAAGGTCAAGTTTGACTTCGGTCTATATTTTAAGTAAACGACCTCGGAATCAGGATTTGACGGTTCAAACAGGTTCCTATGACGATTTTTGACTTGGGCGTATGTCTGAATTGGGTTTTGGATAACCCGGGAGTGTTTCAACGTCTAAAAGTGAAAGTTTGTTCTTCAAGAACTGTGAAGTTCTTTAAATTTGGTTTGGAATGCATTTTGGTGATATTGAGGCCCAAATGGAATTTTGTGATTGGGAATTGTTCTTTAATGTCGTTTAAGACTTGCATGTAAAATTTGGTATCAATCCGAGCAGTATAAGTATGCTTTGGCACGTTAGGAGTATACTGAAGAACTTAAAGTTCATAATTTGAATCAATTGGTTTTTATGATGTGATTTTTAGTTTTTGTGTTGTTTCCGGTGTTCCGAGGGCTCGAGTGAGTCCATTTTATCATTTCAAACTTGTTGGTATGTTCAGTCAGGGCCTTGAGGGCCTCGAGAGTCAATCAGATAAGGGTCGAGTTGAGTTAGGAATTTTAGGAAGGAGATGAAGCTTCAGGCATCTGTTATAACTACACATGCGGTAAACCAGCCGCATGTGCGAGACTATAGAAGTTGTCAAGCCTTCACAGGTGCGGCACAAGGTTAGGATCCCAGGAACCGCAAATACGACTCCTTTTCCGCATAAGTGAAACCGTAGATGCGGACATTTCCTTGCAGAAGCGAGACTGCAGATGCGGTCCCCTAACCGCGGGTGCAGAAATTGTTGAAGGCAGTGCCTTCATTTAATACAAGAATGTGTTATTTTTGACACATTTCATTTATTTTTTGGCCGATTCGGGAGCTTCCAAAGAGGGAATTTTAACCTAGCATTGTGAGGTAAGTTATTCCTAAATAATATGAGTTTAATGCTTGATTTTTGGGTAGATTAACACATAAATATTAGTGAAAAATCATGGGATTAGAGTAAAACCTAGGGTTTTGATAAAAATAAGATTTAACCGCGAAATTCGTTATGGAATGAAGTAAAAATCATATATTCTTGATCCTTAGGTTATGGTAGCAACTTATCACGATCCCAAATACCCCGGTCGTGATGGCGTCTATCACAGTATTAGGAAATCCATACCAACATCTACCTCATCGAATCCTTTATATAAAAGACATTTTTTAAAACCAATAAGTCTCAAATTCTACATATGCAGTATAAAAATCAATATAAATGTGCGAAAATCAGTTCAAAATATAATAACACAGCCCGAATCTAGTGTCATAATCAAGAACCTCTAAGTACAATCAAAACACAATCTGAATAATACAAAATAAGTCTGAAAGACACAATACTACTATAGGAAGGAGGAAAACTCTGAGAGTGCTGGAAGCTCTCACTCTGATGCTCGGGCACCTGGATCTGCACACAAGGTGTAGAAAGTAACGCGAGTACGCCAAATCAGTAAGTTACTAATGTAAATAAAGTCTGAGTACAGTTACGAGCATTTAAAATCATATAAGAAATCTCAGCAGAAATATCAAGTCAAAATATGGCTCAATAGCCAGTTACATCGTAAATCTTCAATTTCCACTAAAATACTTTGAAAACATTTATTCAACTTTTTTCAACATAGGCTCAGTATAAAAAGAAGAGTAAAAGCTTAAAATGTCATAAACAGGCCCCTCGGACAAGGTGTTACTCATAAATATAGCCTCTCGGGCAAGCCTCTCAGTCACTCGTGACTCAGTACTCACACTCAGCACTCTGGCTCAATAGATATCTCATAATATTAGTAATAGTAATAACCATTACAGCGCGCAGCCCGATCCATAGTTTATAGTCGACTACGCTCACTGGGGGTGTACAGTGTCCGGAGGGGCTCCTACAGCCCAAGCTTCATATTTGTGACGTTCAGCCCTACCCAATATATATATATATATATATATATATATATATATATATATATATATATATATATATATATATATATAGTGCTCACCATTAGGTCCTAATCCCTTCTAAGTCTTTAGCCTCACGACCACTCGGGCATATTAGTGAAAATCTGGGAACTCAGCCCAAATAATTTTCATATATTTAGAAATAAAGTGAAACACGGATCTAAACAATAAACAGGTAAAACATGACTGAGAACATACTTTCAAATAAAATAGAGTGAGGAAAGTTGTAAAAATACTCCTAAGGGTCTAAACAGGTCGGCACAAGGTTCCAAACATGGCGTACAACCCAAAATATAGTATCAACCTCTAAAATACGGAATATCATATGATTTCAAATCAAATATGCGGCTTGATAGTTTCTACGGGATGGACCAATTCACAATTCCTACCGGTGCACGCCCACTCGCTCGTCACCTAGCATGTGTGTCTCATTTATCAAAACAATACAAAATATACGGATTTCATACCCCTCATATATAGATTTACAATGGTTACTTGCCTCAAACCAGATAAAATACTACTCTCCGACGCCCTTGCCTCTCAACTCCACCTCAATTCTCGTTAAATCTTTCATAAATAAGAATCATAACATCAAAATGTGCTAGAGGAACGAAGCTCATGCGAAAATAATCAAATTATATAAAAAATCCCGAAATTGGTCCAACCCGACCAATGGACCCACGTCTCCAAATTTGATAAAAGTCACATCAATGGATTCCTTATCCTCCCACGAGTCCGTATATACCAAGAACATCAAAATCCAACCACAAACGGCCCCTCAAATCCCTAATCAAAGGTCTCCAATTGCAAACTCTAAACCCCCAATTTTTCACCCTTAATATCTTAAATTCCATGTTTAAACAAGTAAATCCTCATAGAATCGAGTTTTAGATCCAAGAAACTCACCTCAATGAAATTCCCCTTGATTCCCTCTTCAAAATCTCAAACAAGCTCCAATCTCGGATAAAATAGTGAAGAACAACCCAAATTTTGCAAATGCCAATATTAATAATTGTTCCCAAGTAATACCGCATATATGGTCAAGATTTCGCACCTGCGGTCCCAGGTGTCCATATGCGGTAGTCACTTATCCGCCCCCAAACTCGCACCTGCTCTATCGCATGTGCGCCCAAATCTATGCATTTGCAGCTCCAGTCCTTTTCCACTTTGGCCTCATCTGTGATGCCTTATCCATGTCTGTGAGCCCACACCTGCGGTCCCCAACCCACAGGTGTGGTTACGACAAGAACTTTAGTAGCTGAAACAAGTTCAAACTCAAATCCAATTTTTCCGACAACCTCCCGAAATCATCCCGAGCCTCCTGGTACCTCAACCAAAAGTACCAACAAGTTATATGACACTATTAAAACCTTTACCAATCTTCCAAACACTTAAAACAACGCCGGTACACCAAATCACCCTCAGATTCATGCCTAAGGTTTTCAAAACTTCCAAATTCCAATTTCGATCAAAAGTACTATCAAACCTTATCCGAATGACCTGAACTTTAGCACACGCATCAAAAATGATACAACGGACCTATTCTAATTTCCATAATTCCATTTCGAACCCTATATCAAATCTCTGATACCAACCGGAAATGCCAAAATTCTAATTTTGCCAATTCAAGCCTAAATCTACTCCGACCTCCAACATCCATTCCGATCACGCTCCTAAGTCCCAAATCCCATCTTGAAGCCATTTGAATCTTAAAAGCCAAAGTCCAAGATCGTTTACTCACAAGTCAACTTCGAGTTGACTTTTCTAACTAAAAGTCCTACTTAGGAGACCAAGTGTCTCATTTATTTTTAAAACCTTTCCTAACCTAAACCAACCAACCTGATATCACATAATACAACTGAACAAGACATCAAGAAGAAGAAATAGGGAAAACGAAGTGGTAACTCATTAAACGACCGGTAGGGTCGTTACATCCTCCCCCTCTTAAACAAACGTTCGTCCTGGAATAAGTCAAGAAACATACCTGAAGCTTCAAATAGGTAAGAATATCTGCTCTGCATCTCTCGCTCGGTCTCCCAGGTAGCCTCCTCCATGGGCTGACCTCTCCACTGCACTTTCACCGAAGATATATCCTTTGATCTCATTTTTCGAGCATGGCGCTCCAAAATAGCTGATGGATCCACATCATAATAAAATCTCCCTCTAACTGAACTGTGCTAAAATCCAAAACATGCGACGGATAAAAAATATACGTTCGGATCATAGAAACATGAAATACCATATGCACACTCGACAAGTTGGGCGGCAAAGCAAGCTCGTAAGCCACCTCCCCAATCCTCCGATGTACCTTAAAGTCCCAAAGAACCGAGGACTCAATTTACCCTTATTCCCAAATCTCATAACACCATTCATGGGTGAACTCTTCAATAGAACCTTCTCTCCAACCATGTAGGACACATCACGAACCTTCCTGTCAGCATAACTCTTTTTTCTCGACTGCGGTGTATGAATCCACTCCTAGATTACCTTCGCATTGTCAAAAGCATATGTACCAAAAGCCTAGCCTCACCCGACTCAAACCAACCAACTGGAGATCTACACCATCTCCCATACAAAGCCTCATATGGAGCCATCTGAATACTCGACTGATAGCTGTTGTTATAATCAAACTTTGCAAGCGATAGGAACTGATCCCATGACCCCCCAAAATCAATGACGCAAGTGCGCAACATGTCCTTCAGTATTTGAATAGTTCTCTCGGGTTGCCCGTCCATCTGAGGGTGAAAATCTATGCTCATCTCAACCTAAGTTCCCATATCTTCGTGCACGGCCCTCCAAAACTATGATGTTAACTAAGTACCTCTATCTGAAATAATGGAAATTGGAACCCCATGCAGGCGACCAGCCTCTCGGATATAAATCTCTGCACCGCTCTGAGGAACAGGTATTATACATAGGAATGAAGTGCGCGGACTTGGTTAGCCGATCTATAATCACCCAAATAGCATCAAACTTATTAGAAGTCCATGGAAGCCAACTACAAAATCCATAGTTATCCGCTCCCACTTCCACTCATAGTTCACCTGCTGACAGTTGAGACACCGAGCTACATATTCTATAATATCCTTCTTTATTCTCCTCCACCAATAGTGTTGTCTCAAATCCCGATATATCTTTGCGGCATCCGGATGAATGGAATACCGCAAGCTATGGGCCTCCTCTAAGATCAACTCCCGAAGCCCATTGACATTGGGCACACAAATCCGACCTTGCATCCTCAATACTCTATCATCACCAATAGTCACATCTCTAGCATCGTCGTGCGAAACTCTATCCTTAAGGACAAGAAAATGAGGATCATCATACTACCGCTCTCTGATGTGATCATACAAGGAAGAGAAATAACACAAGCCAATACCCGACTGAGCTCCGAAATATCTAACCTTATGAACCAATTAGCCAAGGCCTGAACATTAACTACAAGAGGTCTCTCCCTGACAGGAATATACGCCAGACTTCCCATACTCACAACCTTCCTACTCAAAGCATCGGCCACTACATTGGCCTTTTCCGGATGGTACAAGATAGTAACATCATAATCCTTTAGATACTCCAACCACACCCGCTGCCTAAAATTGAGATTCTTCTTCTTGAACAAGTGCTGGAGGCTACAATGATCAGTAAACATCTTACAAGACACACCATACCTCCAAATCTTCAACATGTGAACAATGGCAGCCAACTATAGATCATGAAAAGGGTAGTTCTTCTCTTAGAGATTCAATTGATGAGAAGCATAAGCAATCACTCAACCCTCCTGCATCAACATACACCCAATACTAACTCTCAAAGCATCAGAAGACACGATATATGAACCTGAAGCTGATGGCAAAACTAGCACTAGAGTTGTGGTCAGGGAAGTCTTGAGCTTCTGAAAGCTCTCCTCACACTCATCCGAACACCTGAATA
This sequence comes from Nicotiana benthamiana, assembly GCA_034376525.1. Lineage (NCBI taxonomy): Eukaryota > Viridiplantae > Streptophyta > Magnoliopsida > Solanales > Solanaceae > Nicotiana > Nicotiana benthamiana. The sequence continues at coordinate 28,667,706 of CM067328.1, forward strand.
AAGCACCCTTTTGAGTCAGTTTTGTCAAGGTTTATGAAATAGATGAAAATCCCAGAACGAAACTACGGTAATATCCCCCCAAACCTTGAAAACTACGAATCTTCGTGGCTGAGGACTGTCTGGGCCAACTCTAAACTGTCCATATCTTCTTCGAATCATCCTAAATACCCTCAAGGGACACCAGGTGCCCCAAGAAAGACATTGAACTAAGACAAAACTCACATTTGAAGAACTTCGCATAAAGCTTCTCCTCCCTCCATGAACGTTACTTGGGCACTGGTCAGCCCAAAAGACATCACAAAGAACTCATAATGACCATATCTGGTCCTGAAAGCTTTCTTAAGAATATTCTAATCCCTAATCTTCAACTAGTGATACCCTGAATCAAGATCAATCTTGGAGAACACTCTCGCTCCCTGAAGCCGGTTGAATAAATCATCAATAAAAGGCAGATGATACTTGCTCTTGGTTGTAACTTTTTTTAACTGCCTGTAATAAATGCACACCCTCATTGTGCCATCTTTCTTCTTCACAAATAGAACATGCGCACCCTAAGGCGACACAGTAAGCCGAATAAACCCCTTATCAAGGAGTACCTGAAGCTGCTCTTTCAACTCTTTCAAATCCATCGGTGCCATGCGATACGGTGGACTAGAAATGGGCTGAGTTCTTGGCACCAAATCAATACCAAAGTCAATATCCCTGTCCCGTGGTATTCCCAGCATGTCTGCAGGAAACACATTGGGGAAATTCCTCACTACGAGAACAGAATCAATACTTAGAGTCTCTGCACTAACATCTCTTACAAAGGCTAAGTATGAACGACAACCCTTCCTAACTATCTGATGGGCCTTCAAGAATGAAATTACCCTACTGGGGATAAAATTAGTAGAACCTCGCAACTCAATCCATGGCACACCCGGCATAGCAAACATCACTATCTTATCATGATAGTCAAATATTGCACAACATGGAGATAGCTAATCCATGCCTCAAATTACATCAAAGTCCACCATACAAAGCAACAAAAGGTCCACTCGGGTCTTTAGACCCTTAACAGCCACCACAAAAAATCGGTATACATGATCCACAGCAATTGTACCTCCCACTGGAGTAGATACACAAACAGATGAAACAAAAGACTCACAGGGCGTATCCAGATAGCGAGCGAAATATGATGACGCATATGAAAAGTGGTGTTGATGCCCAATTTTTTCGTATGTATCTTATAGTCACAATACCTTCAAAATAGCATGTGTATACATATATAAGCATATCCAAGTATTTTAGTATTTTTTCCAATTTTTTAAAATTTTAAAATCAATTTATCGTCTGTTTTAGCAGTATAAAAACCCAATAATTATTCCCAAGATCATCATTTTTGTGAATAACCTATTTTATTCTTATATTTACCCCAAAATATAATTAAAATGATTTTTGTATATTTGTTACAAATTTATTCGGTATTTTTACGCTAAATTGCATATAATTGCAATTATAGTCTATTTTTATGATTAATAGTATTTTATAATCATAAAATTTGTCACAATGTTTTAAAATTAATATTTATATATTGTTAATTAGTGCAGAGCTTATAAATTGCTTTTAAAATTATATTTACTATTTTTTATAATATAATAAGGGAAAATTGGCTATTTAACACTTAACCATTTTTATTTCAATTATAACCCTCTCACCTTTCAATTGTAGCCCTTAATTAACCCAGTTTTGAACCTCAATTGGACTGGCCTAATCCTGATCTAACATAATCCCTGGCCCAATTTTAAAAACCTGCTCGATCCCTACTATTGATCCAGGTCGTTGATCATTTTGCAGCGATCATAAACCCCCTTACCTTTTTTAACCTCAAACGACTACCCTAATCTCAGAATGATCAATAGCCATTAACCGCCTTACCTAGTTTAACCTCAAACGAATACCCTAATCTCCCATTTCACATCTGATAGGCGCCTCTGAATCCTACACTCTCTTAAACTCTTTCAAACTCTCTTGAAACCTTAATCGCCTTCAACCCCAAAACTCGCCAGAATCCATGGCTTCTCAGGCCATGGACAGCCTATACCCATCTCCTACTGCTCCTACAGGCCTGATGCTCGAAGGTTTGAGGCCAGACTTCAAAGGTCTTCACTCATACCTCTATCGATTCGAGGTTTTTGGCCTTGCTCTGGCATATCCAGGACTCCGGAGCCTGACTCTTGACCACTTTGACTCGAGATCAGACATGTCTCCAAGCCTTTATTTTCTAGGGTTTCTCCAAAACCCTAAGCTATTTAAAGTTCTTTCATCATTATTTGGCTAGATCTATACGGTATATATGGTTTTCTTGACATTTAAAGCATTTTCCCCAAAAGCTTCTTTTCAAAATCGCTTCTCTTCAATTTTAAGGTTTCTAAAAGGATTTTTTGGAAAAAAATCTTTCTGATATTTCTTCTTATGTGTGTTTTTCATGCCCTGCTCGTGTGATTTCTTTTATTACGCATGTACTGTCTTTTACCTTTTCTTTTCTACTATGCGTGTTACTCTTGTTAATCTTTGCTCTTTTACTATGTATGTTTACTGTAAGTTATTTGATTTTGTTTACTAGACTCTGTTCATGTTCTTACATGCTTCATCTACTTGTGTTCACGTTTGTGTTATCTCCTTCTTCTGAATTTGTTTAGGTTCTGAGTTTTTTCAAAATATATTCTTTGTAATTCTCCTTCCTTTATTGTTCAAACATTCTATCATATCTGTTTTGTTGAGACTCTGAAGCAATTGGCTTGCTTTCTCACTTCTATGTCTGATTCAGTTTTGAAACCCTAGGATTTGGGGGTTTCCTTTGACGAATTGGATTTTTGTGTTCAATTTAAGGTGCCACTTTGGGACCCTTGACTCTCAAAATTACTATGAGTCTGGAAATTGAATTTGTATATCTTTGCTTATGATTCTTAGTTTTATGGTTATGAACTTCTCTCTCTTTTACATTACTCGACAGTCATTTCTTGATTCATATGTTTATGTGCTTTATATATGATAACTCTTCTTTCAAAAGGTTTTGCCAACTACTAATTGATTATGAATCCCTTTTATGGTGTTTACTTGATTGTTCCTGATTTTTCCTAAGCGGACCTTTCTTTACATTTTTCTCGACCTGATTCATTCGAGTAAACATGTAATTTTGGTTTTGCTTATTGATTCCCTTTTCTTTTTTTTTTACAAACCGTGTGCTATTGGTTTGTTGCCTTAAATAGCTTCTATGTACTTACCCATTATTATACTTCTAGGAAAATATTTTTTCAAATCCCTTTCCTTAATTGTTTTACCCGTTTGAATTTGAATCCCTTCATTAAAGGGAGTCTTAAGTGATTGATTTAAATCAGACTTCTATTATTTTCTTACCTTATTTATCCTGACTTTTGCACTATAAATACCCAACCCTTTTTCACAAGACACACAATCGAACACTCTTGGAACTAGACACTCCTGAACTACATAGTCACAAGTCTCTTCTGAACTTCTAGTGCTCTTGCTTCTTGTCTGCACTTTGGATTTTTTACAAAGCTACTGCCTCTCTTTATTTGTCTCTTTTGCAATAGTATGTCCTGACTTAATTTTCAGCACCACCCCAATGTATTTATTTAAAAGTCTTGCTATCCATGTATACCTTGTTTTCTGTGTAAAGCTTAACACATGATAAAAGTTGTCTACATGCTAATGCTTGTTTCTATTGTTTGTGACTAATTCCTCCCTATCCTATTAGCCCCTTTATTTGTAAGTAGGGACTCAAGGCGTGGTAATAAGAATTGTTGTCCATGAATTGATTTCTTTGATCCCCTAACCCCTAAGTAGGTTGGATGATGTGACACTATGTCTCATTTCTGGTAATGTCGTTTGCCTACTATGTCTTTGTATCTTGCTTCTGTTATGAATTCACATATCCCCACTCCAAGGTATAGCCTGGCAGCATCCAAATTTTTTCCCAAAGCTGAACTTGGCCTTCAATAGGTTCTAATTCTCTAATTTTTTAAGTTGATAGGTTGGTCAAGGGTATGACGACATCCCAATTGTTGGGTATGACCACCAACCTACGATCCCCGTCTACTACACTTGCCCTTACTCCTAGCCTCTAAGTTTTGCCCCCTCCTATGAGCCTTGTCTTAGGACCTTGAGTTTCCTCTAAACTTGGATATTTGAGGGTTGGCTCTTCCATACTGCACTATAATATGATTCTGCAATGATATTTGGGGTGTAAGCATTTCCTGGAGTTATTGAAGATCCTTTGAACTTTGACACATCCCAAATAAGAGAAAGGCTTTGAAAATCTTATCCTGGAAGTTGGTTTATCTCATATTGTTAGACTCTGAGTCTGAATTAGGATAATTATATATACATGCAATCACTGACGTAATTTTACTTTCTTTCTTATTCATTTGGTCTGTAATGATATTGTAATAAATATTGGGGTGGATAGTGAAAAGGGATGGGACTGAATGCATGAAAAGGGGTAGAAAACCTACCTATAGGGTCTTTCATAATTTTGCATTTTAACATCTAGAAAACATGCCTATATGGTCTTTAATAATTCAGAATTTTAACATCTAGAAACCTCCATATAGAACTTTCATAATTCTAAATTTCAACATCTAGAAATCATGCCTATAGAACTTTCATAATTCTGCATTTCTGTACGTAGAAAACATGCATATAGGACCTTTATTATTCTGCATTTGACACCTAGAAAGCATGCTTATAAGTCTTTTGGTTCTCCTGTGTATATATACCATTAGGTAAAAAAATTTAGGTCTAATAAAAATTGAGCGTTTAGAAATCATAACTATAGTATCTTCGCCACTGTTAAAATCAGCAAAACTTAGAGATCATGCTTATAGGATTACATTAACTGAATCAATCTTATTCTGAACCTAAAATCGGCTTTAAAGATCTGAATATTTCTTTTTTTATAATCAATAACTCTCTTTAAAATCAGCACAGTTCTGTTAAATGTCATAGGCCTCCAATAGGCAAGCTGTTATGTAATTAATGTACTGTGTCTTTGAAAACTACATCTAAGCAAGGCTAATTCGGACTCCCTATCTGAGAAATATGTGGTGAATCGACTAATCCTATGCCTTAATTTAATTCATACCAAACCAGTATGTGTAAGTCATGCTAAAATATATGCTTCTCTTTGATTTAAGGAGGTTTATTTGAGCCATATCTATTTACTTGCTTTCCCAATACTTGTTGTGTATGTTTTGAATGACGCCTTATAACTTTATCCTTTGAAAACTCTCAAAAAGCCACTAACTCCCTCTCCTTTAGGATTAGTAGTACCATATGCCTCCAGGGCTGATAGGATTGGGATGGGTAATAGCATGCAATACGTGACAGTACTATTCCGCGCTTTAATACCATAACATGATGGGAAGGGTAGATATGGATATGATGACCGGTGCTCTAATATCACATGTGACCCCTTTTCTGAGGAGTGATTGCTGGATATTGCATTGATGTGATCCATATTAATTATAAACCTAGAACTCCCCTACCTTTAAGTGCTTTCTTACTTGTATTCTCCATAAGTTGTTTAAACCTTTCCACAAAATTCTGCCTTCCTTATCTTTCTCAAAAAAATATGTTTTAGTTTATCTGCGACATTGTATGCAAGTCATTTGTCTGAGCCTTAATTGCTTATTTGTTTATATAAAGTCACAATGGTTACATGGTCGGGAACAACACTAGTGGATTCTGAGGGGTGCCTAACACCTTCCCCTCAGTATAATTTTTAGCCCTTACCCAAATCTCTGGTTTCTAAATCAAGAACCCTCTTTGTGTCCTCATGCACTTAATCATTAGGTGGCGACTTTTTAATTCAAATCACAATTCCCAAAAGGAACGAGTTGTCCTCCTAAATGTCACAAGCCCTAATTTGAGTATAGAAAAAGGGGGCACGATAAGTGGAACCAGGATTAAATAATACAGAGTCATCTCTGTGACAGGTTGAGACAAAATATGTAATCACAGCATTTGAAGCAAAAGCATCTGGTCTGGCTGGAAGTGCATGGAAACGGGCCTGACCATCCCCTGATCGATCTCCCCATCTAGGGCGGCCCCTTGTTGACTGACCCCCACCCCTAGCTGCCTTAGCAGGTTATAAAGTAACTGGAGCTAAAGTCTAGGGCTGACTCCTCTACTGAGATGGACCCTCTAGAAAACGAGGACACTACCTCCTCATATGTTCAAACTCTCCACACTCGTAACAACTCCCTGGTGTGGGGAACGGGGACTAAAGGGAACCCCTAGCACTGGAGTGACCAGTAGAAGGACCTGCCATGGAAGAACCCTGAACCGATGGAGCACGGGACAAACTCTGGGCTGGTAGGGCACTGAGTGATGAATGGCCTTGATGTGAGATATGATAACCATGGCATGATGATGCCCCACGAAGAATTTGGTGAGCGGACTGAGTATGTCTAAATGGACGGCCTCTACCGTGCTGAAACTGATATCTCAATGGAGCACCACCAAAACTACTAGATCTCTGAGGCCTCTTGGACTACCTCTCATCTCACTCCTGGTGACGAACTGACTCAATCTCAGGAGAAATGTCAACAACCTCCTCAAAAGTTGCCCCTGGCACCCTCTCTCTTGTAATGAGAATTCGAAGCTGATATATGAGGCCATCATCAAACCTCCGAATCCTCTACCTATCCATAGGAACCAACCAAATAGCATGATGATCTAACATTAAGAATTTCATCTCATACTGCATCAGAGTCATATATATCCCCTGATGCAACTGTAAGGCCACGAAATATTTTTCGAGTAATTTTAGATTTCGTCATGCCAAGGTAGGATAATTATTTTATTTTGTGTGCAAATAAGGATTTAGGATATTATGAATATAAATTGGATATGTTAATAAGTGGATAAGTCATATTAAAAGTGAATTGGGGTTTAAGGAGAGGCCTAAGTCTAAGCCAAGTTGGAAAATTTCACAATACACGAAAGTTGTAAATGAGTGCGCACAAGACCTCACTTTGTACGATAAAATCTCTAGTTATCTATGAAGTTATGTGACTCAAAAATTACAAATTAATACTCTTTTAATCTAGTTTCCAACGCAATAAACCGTTCGTCATTTGGAGGTGTATGCAGAAAGTTATGGCAATTTTCGTGTCCCTTCCATCGCCAGCCCCGTGGGCAGCACCGGGCGCTAGCTGTGGCGCCGGGAAGATTTGGAGCTACTGGAATCATCACCACAGGCAGCACCGGCGCCACCTGTGGCGCCCAAAATAGCTTATATACACAATTTTGGGGTTTATTTTTACCCATTTCATAGGGACAAACTTGTGGTTCTTCTTTCCCCCTCTCAAGACCTTCAACTCCCCCAATCTTCAAGGTAAGAAATATCCATTATCTTGGTGTTAAATTCCATCATTCCTACGCTATTATTGATAAAATCTTCTCATAAAACACATAGATTTTGAAGACATTCCTTCAAGAACTCAAATGAGGGTTTTGCAAGATTTCTTCCAAAGGGTAATCCTACACCCTTAGACTTACATGTATGGATTTATTATGGGTATATGAGTGTGAATTATTGTAACTCATGGGTTAGTGATTGGAAGCCATAGTGCCTAACCTAGGTTGTGGTTGTGTTGTAGAGATTGTGAGATGGGTTATTGAGGTAAGATTCTTGGGTGTAATAGTATTATGTATACATGCATATACATATTAGGTTTGTGGGAAGATTGGTGAATATAAATAAGTAAAGATTGAGTTAGGTAATGAAGTAAATCTTATAAAAGAGATTTAAAATCAAAATGCTCAACTAATGTTTGATAAAATTCTCAAATGAGCTGAAACCATGAATACCTTCCTAATTTGTGTTAATTTTGTCATGTCTCAAGTAGATTGGGATTGCTAGAATTTCCGAACCGTCGTAATAACTAAAGGAAAGCTTAAAAGAGGTATGAATGGCTAAAACCCCGTCTTTTAGAAACTAATCTCCATCGATGCTTGTGTAAATATGGTTAAACTAAACTTTGGATTCTTGCTTTTATTAATACTTTACATGAATTGGTGATGTGACCCTATATTAGTGAAAGATGCATTTTAATGTGATCAATGTGCTATTCTTGATAACTTGAAAAGGTGCAAGGAATGTGAATTATGTATTTAAATGCTTAGACAATAAATTGAGATTGAAGAATGTGAAGAATATGCTAAATTGCCTAGATTTCAAGTCAAGTTTAAATTGTGATTATTGTGTCGAATCATGAGAATTGCTCTCTATGCTTACAACTTTAATTTATAATGTGTAATTGATATCTTAAATTGAATGGCTTGTTGTTGAATTTAAATGATATTAAATGTGGGAACGAAGAGCTTGAGTTATAAAATGTGGATTAGTGCGAAGTATGATGTGATAATTGTGGCAATAAGTGCCTATGACTATATATATATATATATATATATATATAAAGATTGAAATGAGATGATTAATAAGAAATGAACAACTCCTAGGTAAGGCGGCCTAGCCGATCGGGTCGTGATCGGACACCATGCCACGACCATGGTGGTATTGTGCTGATATTGAAATCCAGAAACTGAGAATGAGATTGTGATTGAGGTACATGTATCAAATGAGGCAACCTAGCCAATCAGGTTGTGATCGGACATCTGCTAAATAAAGCGGTGATATTATGAATGATGATGAACAATATCAAGAGCCCCAAACTAAGTAATGGAAAACATATGAAAGATTATATTGGTCGTTTAGTTGATGATGTGGTGATTGTTAAATCTTTTGTTATGATTTCAACACTCTTGTTTGATAATTCTTTCTAATGAGAAGGTGTTTATGATTTCTTTGTTCTAGTATGGTAGTTCTTTCTAACTAGATGGTGTTTTGTTATACATACTAGTGTTATTAAATGGCACTAACGTCCATTTTTTCCGAGGGCACTGTATCGCTTTATGATACATGATATTCCACAGCAAGCGGCATCGGCCAGTGGTAGCGGTATTCTATTCCCAACAGAGTTGGTGAGCCCCACTCTATCCTGGGGTCATGTCATATATCTTATGTTCATTCTCTCATCATGTACTTTGTATTTTATGATATAGTCGAAGCTTTGTTGCCGACATTTTCATTTATTTATTAAGTTATACTTAGAGGCTCGGTAGACAGGTTGTGGGGTAGTATTTGGTATTGGGAATTACAGTAGAAATCTTGATATGTGGCAAATATTTATAAAACTTGTAATATTTTTATATTTGTGATTTATGTTGTTAAGAAAATACTTACTAAAGCAGATTAAGGGAGTCCATCTCATGTTTATTCATAAATTGGTTTGGGTAGTATGGAACCTAATAGGCTTGTTCAGTCGGGTTTACTCAGTTGAGCGCCGGTCACGCTCCTCGGTATTTCAGGGCATGAAAAACTTGGTATCAGAGCCTAAGGTTTTAAAGTGTCCTAGGATGTCTCAGATCCGTGTCTAGTAGAGTCCTTCTTATCGGTGTGTTGTCGACCACATCTATATTTTGGAGGCTAATCGGATATTTAGGAATTTCACCTTTCTTTGATACTCCAATCGTGCAATAGTGCTCGCATTATGGAGCTAAATTCCTCTCTAAGTCTTATTCGCAAGATTGGTAACCTTGATACCATAATCTACGAATTAGAAGCATGTAAGGAGGGATTGATCCCACCATTGAGTCCGAGTGGATTGCCCAAGGACTCATTAGGAGAATATATTGAGATGTGGATGGATTGGTAGAACATATCGCTAAGAGGGGATTATCCTTATCCCTATTGATGTCTCTTCACCATCAAATCGTGTAGTATATCAGTATCTTACCTACGTACGTTAGGGATGTGGATTCGGTTGGTATCGATTAAGCTATTGCCCTATCAACCTAACGTCATTAAGGGAGTCAAATGAAAATTTCTACTCTTTATATATGTACATCCATATTGAAGAGTTATCATAAACATGGTCTTAACAAGATGTTGAATAACAAAACATTGTGTGTATCACCTCTTTGAACAAGACGCACTATTTGTGAATCCACTCTAATATGAATTCTCTTATTTACATTCTTTTGGAATTAAGTTCTATAATTATGCCCTTGAATTGAGTTATGATTCTAAGATTGATACTTCCCACTTGCTTTTCCCAAATTCTCACTAAGGGACTATATCTGATGAATCTCTTACAGAATCTTTTTATTTAAATGGACAAAATCTACCCGCTTGTGCCTATGCAGGCACCATCGTAAAGTTTACCAATGTGGTGTCAAGTTCTATGCAAAGCATCCCAGTGCTGCGATTCTTCTCGAGTCACATTTTTACTCAGTTGTGTATATGGCTTATATGGTTTGAACAATCAATCTACTCTCTTGTGATTATCATCATGAAATCTTCTCACTACCTAGTAACATAATAACATACCTTAACACCTCACATGAGTGCATGTCAATCAAAATGGTCACCATGTGCATCACGTCTCTTTGAATATTTATATCATCACATCCACGCCATAGGAAGATCATGTGTCGCCATAACTTTCGTATCCACTTGGGACATCCCGCACTAAGTAGCTCCCTTTGTCCTAGTATTGTGGTTGCTCGTGGCATGGTCGTACATTGAAATTGGGAGTTAATATAGCAGGATTATGTCCAGCTCATAACAAATGTTAACCTTCTCTTACACCTTCATAACATGTGTTCGTTGTGTTCTTCAGTTAGTGAATTCATTGTGCTAGTTTCCCCACATTTGTTCAATACCATGAGAGGACATATCCTTCTATGAGTCATTGTAACATTTTCTGTCTGGTAAGGACCCTCACTAGCCTTTCCGTAAATACCAAGCACACCTTTGGGGTTTATTATAGCACAACGCCTATTTCTCATATTCATCGGTATTTCATTAGCATCTGGGTAGTTCTCAAGTTAAAATCCATGAAGAACTCATTATGAACATCTGCAATCCCATTTTATACTATCTTATTGGGTTCTCATATCACTTCAAGTTCATCAAGGGTTGGTAGTATGTCACAATTACTGAAATTGAGTGATCTCTTTCTGATCATGGAGTATCTACACTGGTGCTAGTCCAACAATCTGCTTACCAGTCTAACTCTCGCCTTTAGGTTTTGGGTTGACAAAGGAGAAATACACCTAGTAACGCATTCATATGTCAAAGCCTTTCTCTCCGATAAGTCTTATGGCATCTCCCAATGTGTGTTGTAATAGGTGGCTGTGTAGAAGTGTGTTGTAGTGCTTCTTTATGAAGTAGATTTGCTAAACATAATCGTATTTTAAAATTCCATAGCTATACATCATGTGACTTCATACAGAGATCTTCAAAAGATGTAGCTTCTCGTAATCACTTTATATTACCACCATTCCTAGTGGTTACAATGTAAAAGAACTTGCATAAGGCTCTTTCACTTTCTTTTTATTTTTCTTGCACCCTGTGTTGTTTACCCATAATCTTCAATGCGATAGTATCTCAATGTCTTGACTAGTCATCCAACTATACGATTCGATTAAATTTACCTCATTTTTATACTCTACAAGTACCCGTTTCTAAAAGGACACTGAAAGTAGGTAAATCCCCCTTTACTATGGGCCTATAATATCATCAACTTGGTTTAAGCTTGTTGGTTCCAAATGGTGCTCATTAGTTTTGCTACACTACTATCTATTTCATCTGATAACTCTCATTGTAAAATTCATTTACGTTTCATGGCATCAAAGAGGGAGTCTTGTAAAATTATGGAATGGGACATGTTCCTTTAGTTGGAATAAATAAATATTGCTGGTATTCTTTGTAAATGTTTTTCTAACAACCATTTACCTGCTCTTCTTATCCATGTGACTAGATAACCCAGGTTATTTCTCCTCGATAAATGCACTAAGACATCTCATTCTTTCGAACTTATCCATGTGGCCACTTTGAGTTCGTTTTATAACTCGTAATGGTTTTAGTACCTTTTTACCATTGTTATTGATTCTCTAAGACTACGAGGTCTTGTCTCATGGGTATCAAAAGTAATGATTTTCCTTCGAGCTCGGGCTGAAAATGTCCTGATTTTAAACCAAAGTGCATCCCTTTTTTCCAAAGCCTTAAGTGGGTCGGATTGGATGGGTTACGTGGCCTTCTACTACCTCAGCTTCTAGAATAATTCACTATATCATTTCCATGTTAGGGGAGATTTTCTACACTTGGTATTCCACCTCCTTGGGCTGATAAGAGTGTCATTTGTTTTTCTCCCCGGAGCATCATGTTAACCATTAGAACGGCTCTAACCATTACATGATTTCATCCAAACATTTAGACGTCCTAGCTATGTGGTTTTACTCATGTAAGGGTGAGATTAGATGCCTCTAAAATTTTGTGCATATCATGAGCATATTGATTTGGAAGACAAGTTGTTGTTCTTTTAATTCTCTCATGTAGAGTGAAGACTTATTAGGGAGGGTTAAGCTGTTTGAGTTATGATGATCTAATAAGTGTTTTAACTTCATTTTCATCCTCATGGGATTACGGCATAGATTCCTTTTGTCAGCTAACGTCGGGAGTGTAATTCAACTTCATGTATTTTGAATCCCATATCGCATTCAAGGTACCAGAGCTTGAATTTATTTTCCTTTTACCCTAGGAAACGAATGGGTCATGTACTTGAATATTCCTCCTTAATGATTCGTGTTGCCAATGTATTACTTACCCCTATGCCGTAATAATTGATGTCGTGACAATAATTAACCATGTCAGCATTGTTAGTCGTAAATTTTGGGTCCCTTGGCATATAACCTCAAAAAAAATACTCTACTCAGCGCAATAATGGATTCCTAAATAACCCCAGCCTAATCTTGAACTCTATTTTTCCTCATTGTATTTGGTTCATTAGGTATTGTAAGTTCAGACAAGTCAACTAGGAAGTTTCACAGTTTGATCACATATATAATTGATAGGTATTTGTATGGTCAGTTTATGATAGCACATCTTATAGTAATTGTTGAAGGTCAACAAGGATTTAGTGTGAGTGTTTGCCTAGAGATTTAGGAGTTTGGAGGGTGAGCAGGCTATTCTCAATGTTTTCCCCTGAAGATGTTATGTGAGTTGATAATAAAGATTGCATAAGTGTATTCCACATTAGGCCACACTAGGGGTATGAGGTGTTCCTATAGTTGTTCGCAATATATTTTGTGGATTCATATGTCTATGTATTAGAAGGTAGGTGGAGATTATTGTGTATCATTCCGATGAAAATTATTGAAGGTGAAGTTAGTGGATGGTTAGCTTATGCGAAATATCTACTTGTTATCCATGTTAAATAAGTTTAGTGGTCAAAATTGTTCACGTGAATGTGTTATGGTGAAGTCTGTAGATATAAAAGGCCATTGAAGGCCGAGAGTGTTGTGGGAGTAAAATATTTTCTCTTGATTGCATAGCAGTTGGTTTTGATTTGAAAGGTACCTTCTAGGTTATATGATTAAAAATGTGCAGTTCATGCCCAGGTATTATCGTGATAAAGTAGTGTTCATAATGTTGAGGTTCTTGTCATTGATATATACATTGTGGTGCTTTGTCGGGATGTCAATGTATTTTTAGGATGGTTTTGGTGGTTCTATGACAAGAGGATAGGCCAAGTTACAAAGGAAACTCTGGTGAAATTTTTGGAAATTTATGCAGTTAGCCAAATTCGGGGCTGTTGATATATTTCATTATGTGAACGAATTGAAGTTACATAAGGATCGCTAGTGAACGAACATCGGTCCTCATTCGAGGACGAATGATCCTGGGGGGAGAATGTAAAGCCCCGAAAAAAAAATTCTAGTAATTTAAGATTTCGCCGTGCCAAAGGTAGGCTAATTATTTTATTTTGTGTGCAAATGAGGATTTAGGATATTATGAATATCAATTGGATAAGTTAATAAGCGGATAAGTCATATTAGAACTGAATTGGGGTTTAAGGAGAATCCTAACTCAAAGTCAAGTTGGAAAATTTCATAATAGACGAAAGTTGTAAATGAGTGCACACAAAACCTCACTTTGTACGATCATATCTCCAGATATATAAAGATTTATGTGATTCCAAACCTATCAAATTAAAGCTCTTTGAATATAGTTTCCAACACAATAAATCGTTCGTCATTTGGAGGTGTATGCAGAAAGTTATGGCAATTTTCGTGTCCCTTGAGTCACCAGCGACCTGGGCAGCGCCGGGCGCTAGCTGTGGCACCAGGAATTCTTGGAGCTACTGGAATAAGCGCCACACGCAGCACCCAGCGTCACCTGTGGAGTCCAAAGCAGCTTATATACACAATTTCGGGGTTCATTTTTACCCATTTAATATGGACGAACTTGGGGTTATTCTTTCACTCTCGCAAGACCTTCAACTCCCCCAATCTTCAAGGTAAGCAATCTTTATTATCTTGGTGTGAAATTCCATCATTCCTACTCTATTATTGATAAAAGCTTCTTATAAAACACATAGATTTTCAAGAAATTCCTTCAAGAACTCAAATGAGGGTTTTGCAAGATTTCTTCCAAAAGGTAATCCTACACCCTTAAACTTACATGTATGAATTTATTATGGGTGTATGAGTGTGAATGAAGTATTGTAGCTCATGGGATGGTGATTGGAAGCCATAGGTGCTTAACTTAGGTTGTATTGGTGTTGTAGAGATTATGAGATGGGTTATTGAGGTATGATTCTTGAGTGTAATAGTATTATGTATACATGCATGTACAAAGTAGGTTTGTGGGAAGATTGATAAATATAAATAAGTAAAGATTGGGTTGGGGAATAAAGGAAATCTTGTAAAAGAGATTTAAAATCAAAATGCTCAACTAGTGTTTGATAAAATGCCAAAATGACCTGAAACCATGAATATCTTCCTAATTTGTGTCAATTTTGTTATGTCTCGAGTAGATTGGGATTGCTATAATTTCCGAACCATCGTAATAACTTAAGAAAAGCTTAAAAGAGGTATGTATGGCTAAAACCCCATCTTTTAGAAATTGAGCTCTATCGATGCTTGTATAAATGTGGTACTGAACTTTGGATTCTTGCTTTTATTGATACTTTACATGAATTGGTGATGTGACCCTATATTTGTGAAAGATGCATTCCAATGTGATCACTATGCTATTCTTGATAACTTGAAAAGGTGCAAGGAATGGGAATTATGTATTTAAATGCTTAGACAATAAATTGAGATTGAAGAATGTGAAGTATATGAAGTTAAGTTTAAATTGTGATTATTGTGCCGAATCATGAGCATTCCTCTCTATGCTTATAACTTGAATTTCTAATGTGTACTTGACCTCTTAAATTGAATGGCTTGTTGTTGAAATTGAAATAATGTGAAATGTGGGCAAGAAGAGATTGAGTTATAAAATGTGGCCTAGTGCCGAGTATGATGTTATAATTGTGGCCACAAGTGCCTATGAATCGATATATGTGAAATAAATATTGAAATGAGATGATTAATTAGAAAGGAAAAACGCCTAGGTAAGGCGGCCTAGCCGATTGGGCCGTGATCGGACATCATGCCGCACACATGCTGGTATTGTGCTGATATGAAAATCCAAAAATTGAGAATGAGATTGTGATTGAGGTACAAGTCTCAAATGATGCAACCTAGCCGATCGGGTCGTGATCAGACTCCGTGCAATAAAGCGGTGGTATTATGAATGATGATGAACAATATGAAGCGCCCCAAACTAAGTTATGGAAAACATATGAAAGATTATATGGTTCATTTAGTTGATTATGTGGTGAAGTTTAAAACTTTTGATTGACCTTTATAATTTCATTACTCTTGTTTGACAGTTCTTTCTAATGAGAAGGCGTTTATGATTTCTTTATTCTTGTATGATAGTTCTGTCAAACTAGATGGTTTTTAGTTATACATACTAGCGTTATTCAATGGCACTAACGTCCCTTTCTGCCAGGGGAGCTGTATTGTTTTAAGATACAGGATGTTCCACAGTGAGCGGCATCGGCCAGTGATAGCGCTATTCTCTTCCCAGCAGACTTGGTGATCCCCACCCTATCCCGGGGTCAAGTCGTGTATCTTTTATTCATCCTCCCATCATGTACTTTTTACTTGAGTTATAGTCGTAGCCTTGTTGCGGGCACAACCATTTATTCTTGAGTTATATTTAGAGGCTCCGTAGACATGTTGTGGGTGGTACTTGGTATTGGGAATTAAAGTAGAAATATTGATGTGTGGCAAAGATTTATAAAACTTATAATACTTTGATAATTGTGATTTAAGTTGTTAATAAAATACTTACTAAAGTTGATTAAGGGAGTCCATCTCTTGTGTATTCATAAATTGGTTTGGGTAGAATGGAACCTAATAGGCTTTCTCAGTCGGGTTTACTTGGTTGAGCGCGGTCGCGCTCCTCAGGTTTCAAGGCATGACAACAACTGCCCGAACTGCCTACGTAGCTCCTCTCTGTGAGACTGTGGCACATGCTTCTCAAAAAATAGAACGGAGAACTACTTCCAGGTAAGGGGCGCTGGATCAACAGACATACGCCTCTCATAAGGCTCCCTCAAAGATAATACAGCTCTAGAAAACTGAAAAGCAGTAAATACTACCCCTCTGGTCTCCAAAATACCCGTTGTACAAAGAATCCTCTAACACTTGTTCAAAAAACCCTAGGTATCCTCCCCTCACTGAAACTCGGAGGCTGAAGTCCACGAAACCTCTCCAATCAACGCTCCTCGTCATCAAGCATAACTGGTACCACATAGTCTTGAATTGGTGCAACCGGTTGGGCTAGAGGTGCCCTCGGTGTCGGAAGTCCCTTCACAACCTGCTCAAGTGTGCGAAAAACGGGAGTCTAAGAACCTTTCCCGACCTGAGAAGTAGTTGCGACCGTAGTAACTGAGACCACCTGAGCCAGGCCAGTGCATACTGATAGAATCTAATCTAGAGCCTCCTAAAAGGCCTGGAATAACAATCAGTACAGTCGGTGCCTGAGATGGTCCTGCTGGAGCGTCCGCAACTAGGACCTGATCCTGAACTTGGGCGGGTGGTGGATCTGCAGGTGCTTCCCTAGCTATTGTATGAGCTACACCCCTTCCCCTACCATGGCCTTTAGTGCGACCGCAACCTCGACCTCGACCTTTAGTGACCCCAACTGGTGGTACTGGTGGTCGTTTGTCCTAACCGATTGCACGTGTCCTCACCATATGTGAGAGAATAGAATAATAGAAGTTTAGTACCAGAATAAATAGATTCACACGACAGGAATTCCAAGAATATGAAGTTTTTCCTAAAGGTTCTGCAGCCTCCGGAGGATAAGTATAGACGTCTCCATATCGATCCGCGAGATTCTACTAAATCAGCTCATGACCGATGAGACCTAGGTAACCTAGGCTCTGATACCAACTTGTCACGACCCCAAATAACCCGGTCTGATGGCGCCAATCAAAGTATTAGGCAAGCCAAACCAACATCTAACTCATCGAATTCTTTTTATAAAAATTATTTTTTTGAAACCGATATAAGTCTCAAATTCTTCATATGTAATATATAAACCAACAAAATGTGCGAAAATAAGTACAAGATATAATAACACAGCCTGAATCCGGTGTCACTAGTCAAGAGCCTCTAATTACAACCAAAACATTGTCTGAATACTACTAAATAAGTTTGAAAGACGCAATACTAAGATAGGAAAGAGGAGAGCTGGACTGCGAATGTCGTACAGCTACCTTGCAACCTCCGGAAAACTCTAAGAGTGATAGAAGCTCTCACTCTGATGCTCGGGGACCTGGATCTCTACATAAGGTGCAGGGAGTAACGTGAGTATGCGAAATCAATAAGTAACTAAAGTAAATAAAGTCTGAGAGCAGTGAAGAGAATTTAAAATCATATAAGAATTCTCATCATAAATATCAAGTCAAAATCTACGACTCAATAGCCAGTTACACGTGAAACTTCAATTTCCATTAAAATACTTTGAAAACATTTATTCAACATGTTTCAATAGAGGTTCAGTATAAAAAAAGAGTGAAAGCAGCAAATGTCATAAGCGGGCCCATCGAGCAACGTATCACTCATAAGCATAACCTCTTGGGCAAGCCTTTCAGTCACTCGTGACTCAGCTCTCGTCAATCGGTACTCACACTAAGAACTCCGACTCAATAGATACCTCATAATAATAATAATAGTAATAACCTCTACGGTGTGCATCCGGATCCATAGTTCATAATAGACTATGCTCACTAAGGGGGTACAGACTCTAGAAGGGCTCCTAGAGCCCAAGCGTCATTTTGTTGCGGTGTGCAGCCCGACCCAATATATATATATATCGATGTGGCGTGTAGCCCGATCCATATAATATTGTTACGGCATGTGGCTAGATCCTTAATAGATATGTAATCCTAACCATTAGGTCCTAAACCTCTCTCAGTCATTAACCTCACGACCACTCGGGCATATCAGTGAAAATCAAGGAATTCATCCAAATAGTATTCATATATTAAGAAATAGAGTGATGTAATCGGATTTAAACAATAAACAGCTAAAACATGAATGAGGATATACTTTCAAATCAAATAGAGTGAGGAAAGTAGTAAAAATACCTCTAAGGGTCTAAAAGATTGGCATAAGGTCCCAACCATGGCGTACATCCCAAAATATAGTATCAATCTCTAAATATGGAAAATCATATGATTTAAAATCAAATACGTGGCTTGATAATCGCTACGTGAAGGGCCAAATCACAATACCTACCAGTGCACGCCCACACACTCGTCACCTAGGATGTACGTCACCTCATTTATCAAAACAATACCAAATACCAGGGTTTCATACACTCATGTCTAGATTTACAATGGTTACTTACCTCAAATCAGATGAAATTCTGCTCCACGATTCCCTTGCCCCTTGACTCGGCCTCAACTCACGTCGAATCTATCCAAAATCAAAATCATAACATCAAAATATGCTAAGGGAACGAAGCCCATACAAAAATAATCAAATTATATCAAAAATCCCGAAATTGGTGAAACCCGACCCCAGGGCCCACGTCTCGAAATTCTATAAAAGTCACATCAATAGAATCCTTATCCTCCCATGAGTCCATACATACCAACAACAACAAAATCAAACCACAAACGACCCCTCAAATCCCTAATAAAAGGTCTCTAATTTCAAACCCTAAACCCCAAATTTTTCACCCTTAATCTCTTATATTCCAAGTTTAAACAAATAAAAATCATCATACAACCGAATTTTAGATCCAAGAAACTCACCTTAATAAAAACCCCCTTGATCCCCTCTTCAAAACTGCCCACAAGCTCCAATCTCAGAAAGACATGGTAAAGAACAACCAGAAATTTCACGAAGGCCATTATTTATATGTTTTGTCCCAGTAATATAGCATCTACCGTCAAGATTCTCGCACCTGCAGAACCGCACCTGGGTCCCAGGTGTGCACTTGTGGAAGCCACTTATCTGCCCCAAACTCGCACCTGCGCTCAACACCCACACCTGTGCTATTGCACACGCACCCAAATCTTCGCATCTCTGGCTCCAGTCCTTTTCCACTTTGGCCGCATCTGTGGCACATTATCCATGTCTACAAGACCGCATCTACGGTCCCGAAACTGCAAGTGCGGTTATTACCAAAACTTTAGCAATGAAACATGCTCAAACTCAATTCCAATCTTTTCGATAACCACCCAAAATCTTCTTGAGGCCCCAGGGACTTCAACTAAAAGTACGAACAAGTCATACACCACTATTCGAACTTATACCTATCTTCAAAACCCTTCAAACAACGCCGGAACACCATATCGCCCTCATATTCAAGCTTGAAGTTTCCAAAACTTCAAAATTCTGCTTTCGATCAAAAAGTCTATCAATCCTTGTCCTGATGACCTGGAATTATGCTCACATGTCACAAATGACACAAAGGATGTACTCCAATTTCCGGAATTCAATTTTGATCCCTATATCAAAAATCTCTGCTACCAACCGGAAACGCCAAAATTCCAATTTGGTTAGTTCAAGCCTAAATCTACTCTGGATCTTCAAAACCCATTTCGATCACGCTCCTAAGTTATAAATCACCTTAAGAATCTATCTTAATCATAAAAACCAAATTTTGAGTTCGTTTACTCACAAGTCAACTTCCGTTTGACTTTTCCAAATAAAAGACCAACATAAGAGACTAAGTGTCTCATTTCTTTTTTCCGAACCCGAACCAACCAACCTGATATCATGTAATACAGTTGAAAAAGACATAGAGAATCAAAAATGAGGAAAATGGAGTAGTAACTCATGAAACTACCGGTCGGGTCGTTACACAACTTTTGTCAAAAATTTCTGAAACACGAGCACGTAGGTCCGGGGATGAATTGTAGGAAACTTGACTTTGGGGTTGGACAATCACTTTAATAGCCAGATTATGAACTTGAAAACATATAATGAATGGAATTCACAATATTTGAATAGTTTCAAATTGTGCGGCTCCGATTTGAGAGATTGAGCGCATTCTTAAGTTGGAAGTGAGCCCGAAACAAGGTAAGTCTCTTTTTTAACCTTGTAAAAGGGAAATTTCCCCATAGGTGAACTTAATTAATATGTGATTTAATTGTGGGAGTTGTATATGTACGCACGAAGTGACAAGAGTCCACATGTAGCTACTATTCCTGTTATGTCCGGGTAGTTCTAGACTTACACCATGCTTTGTGTATATTGTTATATGATTATAATTTGTGAATTGTATTGATTCAAACTTTGTTGAGAATGCTATGACTTCAAGAATTTCAAGTAAAATTATTTGGAAAAGAATTAAGGAGACATTTAAGGCTTATTACTTAACTGTGTCACAAGAATATTCCGCGAGCGGGATGATTATTGCCACTACTTTCATAAGAGCGGGCCATTTGCCTCAGCAGATTGGTAATTTTATATATATGTGGTTTGGCCCTCAGTAGTGCATAGTTTACGTTTATGTTAGATCGGGCAAAACGTCCTCGGCGGTATTTGTATGTGATAATGGAACCAGAACCTCTTACGATCCGTACGATATATAACTGGAAAAACCACTTGTTTTAAATGAAGTAAATGCCTAGATTTATTGATTTTATCAGAGGATTTTAGTATTATTTTCTATTTGAACATGTTTTTATCTATGTACATTATGAACTGGAATAATGAACTTCATGTTATTACATTTATCGACCCTAGTAAGTGTCAAGTTGACCCCTCATCACTACTTCTTCGATGTTAGACTAGATACTTACCGGGTATATATTGTGTATGTACTCATACGATGCTTCTGCACTTGATTGTGCAGGCTTTGAGGAAGGTACATCTGTTCATCAGTCTGGCACGTAGAGTGGACTCTTTGGCTTGAGACTTCCAGTGAGCTTCCCTTCTGAATTGTTCTGCGGCAACTAGAGTCATTCTATGTTTCCTTTTCCTATCTTTTCCTTTCCAAAAAAGTAGGATAACATGGTTTTGTGCATTCTACTAGATTGCCCTATACTTGTGATATCAGTTCTTCACACACTGTGACGACCCGACCCGTCATCTCTTGAATAATGACTTGTTTATCTCCATTTCTTCTTCATCATCCTTTTTTATCCGTGTCTTATGTGGCCAAGTTGGTTTGGAGTGGTTTTGGTAGGAAATGAGGCACTTAGTCTATTTAAGAGAGGTTTGGTTTGGAAAAGTCAATCAGATGTTGACTTATGTGTTAGAGGGCCCGGATGTGAATTCCACTGGTTTGGTTAGCTTCAAGGGATAATATTTCACTTAGGAGTGTGATCGTATGTGGTTTTGGAGGTCAGGTGTATAATAAGGCTTGAATTGGCAAAGTCAGTATTTTGGCGATTTACAGTTGATAGATGATATTTTGATTCGAGGGTCAGAATGAAATTCTAAGAGATTTTATAGGTTTGTTATGTGATTTGAAATGTGTGTTTAAAATTTCAGGGCATTCGAATGTATTTCAGTTGGGCTTTTGATCAAATGCATGTTTCAGAAGTTTTAGAAGAACTTAGGCTTGAATTAGATATAATTTGATGGTTTTGGTGTTTTTTTAGGTGTTTTGATGATTGGAACAAGTTTGAATGATATTTTAAGATGCACTGGTGCTTTTGGTTGAGCTCCCGAGGGCCTCGAGTGATTTCGGATGGGTATCGGGAAGTTTTGAACTTTAGTGAAATTGCAAAAAATGCAGCATCAGGTGCATGCAGATTTTTGCCTTTGCGATCACGATAAGGCCCTCGCATTTGCGTAGAAAAAGTTGGGGTGTTTGAGTTTTTTGCTTCGTAGTTGCGTCTAGTGCGTCGTGTTCGCGGATGTTCTTTGTGTTTGTCTTTCGCGTTCGCATGTTAGGTGTCGCGTCACATAGTGATATTTGGCGTGTGAAGGTCCCAGAGCCAACGCTTTTTGCATTCGCGTGTAGGTATTGCATTCGCGTAGGTTCAGAGGCCCAATGCATCATGTTCGCGGGTGTTCAGATGCGTTCGCGAAGGGTAATTTTGGTCAAATAAATATTTGTACATCGCGAACGCAGGGTGTTTGATCGTGTTCGCATAGAAGGGATTCCATAAGCTGGGCGGAAGGTTTTTAAACATTTTTATCTGCTAGCTTAAGTCATATTTCGCCCATTATTGAGTATTTTGAGAGTTCATTTGGGAGAAATTGAAGAAGGATTTAAAGAGGATTGATTGGAGGTAAGTTTTATGAACCAAAAACGTGATTATAATGTGAAATTAACCTAGAAATTCATGGAAATTTAGTTAAAATTAGAAGAACTAGGGCTTCGGACTTTAAGATATTAAATGGGATTTGAAGGGTCATTTGAGGTTGGATTTGAGAGTTTTTGATATGCATGGACTCGTGGTGAGATAAGGAACCCGTTGATGTAAAAATTTCTAAGTTTCGAGAAGTGGTCCTGGGGCTTCAATTTTGCTAATTTTTGGATTTTTGATATTTTTCGATTGGGTTTTGTTCCCTTGGAATATGTGACGTATTCGCTCTGGTTTTGGTTAGAATCGATGCGTGAGGAGGCCGACTTGAGAGTCAAGGGCATAGCGAGCTAGAGTTTTGGCCGGTTTAAGGTGAGCAATAGATGTAAATGATGTCCTAGGAGTTTGAAACCCCATATTTGCACATCGTAGTGCTATATTAAGGTGAGACACCTGCTTGATGATGAGCGCGAGGTCGTTACTATTTCGGATCGGGACTTGGTCCATCCCCAGTGATGATTTTACCGTACATTTGATTGAAGCCTATTTGTTATCATCTTTATTTAGACTAATTATCATATTTGGGCTTCGTGCCAACAATTTTAACCCTTGGGGGAGTTTTTATCACTATATCCTCACTGTATGGATTTACTACTTGAACTCAGTCATACCGTTTTCTACTATTTTACAACTTAGCCATTTTGCTCGGGTTTTGAAACTAAAAGATATACTAAATGACGTTTTGGGCTTAGAACTACTATTTTTACTATTGCTCGAGAGGCTTATGTGATTTCTGGACCGAGTATGGGATCGGGCTGCGCACTGCAATAGTATTATATTGATATTGATATGAGGCTGAAAGCCTAGTTGATACCACAAGATGGCTTGACATTGCGCTTGGGTCGTAAAGGGTACCTCTCGGAGTCTCTACACCCCCAGTGAGCACTGTCGAATATATAAATGGATTAGGCTACACACCGTAGCGGGTACTACAGGGTACCATTCTATATGTTTGTTTTTCTTTTCTATATCTGCCCATAATTGCTTATTTTCTGTAACATTACCACATTTTGATTTCATTTGTTTATTGATTTCACACTACTTGTTTTAAACTGCCGCATTATAGATTACACTGTGTTTCTCCATGATTTCTTATTCTCAGCCTTTATTTATGTTTATTACTCACTAGGTCGGAGTACTCACATTACTCCTTGCACCTTGCGTGCAGATCCAGGTGCATCTGAGGTTGTCGAGGATTTTCAATTGGGCGCGCATATCCAGGAGCATCGAGGTAGATGCATGGTGTCTGCAGCCCTAATCTCTCCCTTTTATCCTCTTATTTCTTCCACATTCTCTAGATTTCTATGATTAGGTTGATACTTATGTATTAGAGGATCAGCCTTGTGACACCGGATCTATATGGGCTATGTAGCAGGATTATTATTTGAAATTCCGCATGTTCTTATTTCAGTCTTCCAATATGACATTTCGGTTATTTAACTGTGTTAGTTAATAATGAACTGCATGGGAAATGGGATAAGGTTGTTAATTGGTCAGGCTTGCCTAGCAGTGTGTTGGGCACATTTATGACCGGTGTTGGGGTCGTGACAAGCTGGTATTAGAGCGTAGGTTACTTAGGTCTCGCAAGTCATGAGCAGGTTTAGTAGAGTCTCCTGGATTGGTACGAAGACATCTGTATTTATCTTTGAGAGGCTGCAGAACCTTTAGGAAAAAATTTATATTCTTGAAATTCTTGTCGTGCGACTTTTTTTATCCGAGAACTAAACTTCTGTATTCATTCTCTCGTAGATAGCAAGGACTCGCGCTGACGAACGAGGCGGACGACCACCAGTACCACCTACTGAGGCCACTAGAGGTCGTGGATGCAGTCATGGTCGTGGTAGAGGAAAAACAGCAAGGGCAGCACCTGTTGATCCACCAGCTGCCCCAACTGAGGATCAGGCTCCAGTTATGGATACTCCAGCAACACCTATTCAGGAACCAGTTATGCCCATCGTGATTCTGGTTCTTCAAGAGGCCTTGGCACAGATCTTATCGGTTTGCACTGGTTAGGCTTGGGCAGTTTCAGCCACTACCATATCAGCTACTTCACAGGTCGGGGGAGGCAATTAGATCCCTATTGCTTGCACACCTAAGCAGGTAGTGCAGGGATTACAAACATCGGGAGCACCTCCATCTTAGCCGGTTGCACCAGTGCATGAATTTGTAGTTCCAGCTATGCCAAACGATGAGTATCATTGTATTGAGAGGTTTGGTAGGCTCCAGCCTCTATCATTCAGTGGTGTTGATGGGGAGGATCCCCAGGGTTTTCTTGACAAGTGTCAGTATATGCTCCGTACAACAGGGATTCTTGAGTCGAGTGGTGTGGCACTTACCACCTTTCAGTTCTCGGGGTCGCAATTACTTGGTGGGAGGATTTTGAGAGGCGTAGGCCTATCAGTGCAGCACCTCCTTCTTGGCAGCAGTTCTCTGCTCTCTTCATGGAGAAGTATGTACTGCAGTCCCGCAGAGAAGAGTTGCATAGGCAGTTTGAATGGTTGATGCATGGGGATATGAACGTGACCTATTATGAGATGGGGTTTTTGCAGTTGTCCCGTCATGCCATTTTGATGATTCCGACAGATCGTGAGAGGATCAGGAGATTTGTGGATGGCCTTAACTACCATCTCCGTATTCTAATGACTAGAGAGAGTATTTGGTGCTATGTTCGAGGAGGTGGTTGATGTCGCTCATGAGATTAAGACGGTTCGCCGTAGGGAGGGAGAGGAGAGGGAGGCAAAGAGGCCTCGAGGATCGGGCAGTTTCAGTGGTGCTCTATCGAAGGGCCCGTTCCAGCGTGGCAGAGGTCGTTCTTTCAGGCTTGCTAAGTCAGCTCGTCCAGAGTATAGTGGGGCATCTTTAGGTCGTGGCTATCATGGGTTTTAGCGGGGCCAGTCTTCACTAAGAACCCTCCCAACTCAGTGTTCATCTCGTGCCCCATCAGCCCAAGGTTCTTTTGTGCCGAGTGCATCTGCTAATCACTCTGGTGCAAGGGGTTCCCTTCAGTCCCCATCTCCAGCACCAGGTAGTTGTTATGACTGCGGATATTTTGGGTATGAGGAGGCACTGTCCTCTACTTCATGATGGGCAATTTCAGCAGAGGGCTCAGCCCTCGACTTTTTCTCCAATTACTTCACCACCTGCCCAGCCAGCAAGGGGTGGAGGTCAGGAAGCTAAGGGTCGCCCTAGAGGTGGAGGTCGATCAACCGGTGGCCAGGCTCGTTTTTATGTTATTCCAGGCAGGACAGATGCCATTGCTTCAGATGATGTCATTACAGGTATTGTTTCAGTCTTCCACCGAGATGCCTCTGTATTATTTGATCCTAATTCCACCTATTCATATGTGTGTCTTCGTATTTTTCTCATTATTTGGCTATGCGGAAGTCTCTTGCTTTACATTCATGTGTCTACCTCGGTGGGCGATACTGTTGTTATGGACCGTGTGTACCGGCATTGTGTTGTAACTATTGGGGGTCTGGAGACCCGAGTTGATCTATTGCTATTGAGCACGGTGGAGTTTGATGTTATTTTGGGTATGGATTGGTTATCTCTGTGTCATGCTATTCTAGATTGTCATGCTAAGAGAGTCACTTTGGTTGTGCCGGGTGTACCAGGGATCGAGTGGCATGATGTGACTGACTATGTTCCGAGTAGAGTGATATATTTCTTGAAGGCCCAGCGTATGGCTAGGAAGGGTTGTCTGTCATATCTAGCTTTTGTGAGGGGTGTTGGAGCTGAGACTCCTAGCGTTGATTTGGTTCCAGTTGTGAGGGATTTTCCTGATGTATTTCCTGCATACTAGTTGGGCATACCACCGTACAGGGATATTGATTTTGGTATTGATCTGGTGCCGGTCACTCAGCCCACTTCCATTCAAT
Source organism: Nicotiana benthamiana (assembly GCA_034376525.1). Classification (NCBI taxonomy): domain Eukaryota; kingdom Viridiplantae; phylum Streptophyta; class Magnoliopsida; order Solanales; family Solanaceae; genus Nicotiana; species Nicotiana benthamiana. The sequence goes on from CM067328.1 coordinate 28,694,395, forward strand.
TGTATCGCATGTCACCAGCGGAGCTGAAAGAATTGAAGGAGCTACTTCAAGAACTCCTGGATAAGGGGTTCATTCGGCCTAGTGTGCCACTGTGAGGTGTGCCAGTTCTGTTTATGAAGAAGAAGGATGGCACAATAAGAATATTGATTACAGCAAATTGAACAAGATAACAATTAAGAACAAGTATCCCATGCCCCATATTGATTATTTATTCAACCATCTTCAGGGAGCGAGGGTGTTCTCTAATATTGATCTTCGTTCGGGCTATCACCAGTTGAAGATCAGTGATTCAGATATTCCTAAGACTTCTTTCAGGACTAGATATGGTCACTACGATTTTCTTGTCATGTCTTTCGGGCTGACCAATGCCCCAGCAGCGTTCATGCATTTGATGAACATTGTATTTCGGCCTTATCTGGCTTCGTTTGTTATCATATTCATTGACGATATTCTGATGTACTCGCATAGTCAGGAGGAGCACGGGGATCATTTGCGAGTGGTATTGCAGATATTGAGGGAGGAGAGGCTTTAGGAAAAGTTTTCCAAGTGTGAGTTTTGGCTCGACTCTGTGGCTTTCCTGGGACATGTGATGTCCAGTAAGGGTACTTGGGTGGATCCAAAGAAGATAGAGGTGGTGCAGAGTTAGCCTAGTCTTTCCTTAGCCACAGAGGTTCCTAGTTTTCTTGGTTTGGCAGGCTATTATCATCGGTTTGTTGAGGGATGTTCATACATCTCATCGCCCTTGACCATTTTGACTCAAAAGGATGCTCCATTTTATGGTTGGAAGAGTGCAAGGAAAGCTTATAGAAACTCAAAAATGCTTTGACCACAGCTCCAATATTGGTCTTGCCATCAGCTTCAGGTTCATATACCATATATTGTGATGCTTCACGAGTTTGGATTGGTTGTGTATTTGTGCAGGAGTGTAGAGTTATTGCTTATGCTCCTAGTCAGTTGAAGCCCCATGAGAGGAACTACCCTGCTCATGATTTGGAGTTGGCTGCCATAGTTCATGCATTAAAGAATTGGAGGCACTACTTGTATGGTGTATCTTGTGAGGTATTCATCGATCATTGCAGTCTTCAGCATATGTTCAAGCAGAAGGATCTTAATTTGAGCTAGCGGAGATGGCTAGAATTGCTTAAAGATTATGATATTACTATTCTATATCATTTGGGAAAGGCCAATGTGGTAGCCGATGCTTTGAGCCGAAAGGCAATAAGTATGGGGAGTTTGGCGTACATTCCAATTAGGGAGACACCCTTTGCGGTTGATGTTCAGGCCTTCGCCAATCGGTTGGTGAGATTAGATATTTTGGAGCCCAGTAGAGTACTGGCTTGTATGGTTTCTTGGTCTTCCTTATATGATAGCATCAGAGAGCTCCAGTATGAAGATTCGCATTTGCTTGTCCTTAAGGATAGAGTTTAGCATGATGATGCCAGAGATGTGACCATTGGTGATGATGGTGTGCTGAGAATGTAGGGCCGGATCTTTGTGCCCAATGTGGATGGGATTAGAGAGTTGATTCTGGAGGGGGCCCATAGCTCGCGGTATTCTATTCATTCGAGTGCCGCAAAGATGCATTAGGATTTGAGGTGGCACTATTGGTGGATAATAATGAATAAATATATTATGAGATTTGTGGCTCAGTGTCTCAATTGTTAGCAGGTGAAATATGAGCATTAGAGACCGGGTGGCTTGATTCAACAGATGGATATTCCTGAGTTGAAGTGGGAGAGGATCACTATGGACTTTGTTGTTGGACTTCCTCGTACTTCGAAGAAATTTGATGCTATTTGGGTGATTGTGGATCGGCTGACCAAGTCCGCACACTTCATTCCTGTGTGTACTACCTATTCTTCAGAGCGGCTGGCAGGGATTTATATTTGGTAGATTGTTCAGTTGCATGGTGTTCCGGTTTACATCATCTCATATAGAGGTACTTAGTTTACTTTGCAGTTTTGGAGAGCCGTGCAGAGAGAGTTGGGTACTCAGGTGGAGTTAAGCATAGTGTTTCATCCTCATACGGACAAACAATCCGAGCGTACCATTCAAATATTGGTGGACATGTTGCGTGCTTTTGTTATTGACTTTGGATGTTTATGGGATGTGTTTTTGCCGCTTGCAGATTTTGCCTACATCAATAGCCACCAGTCGAATATTCAAATAGCACCATATGAGGCTTTGTATGAGAGGCGGTGTAGATCTCCAGTTGGTTGGTTCGATCCCAGCGAGGCTAGTCTATTGGGGACAGATTTGGCTTGGGATGCCATAAAGAATGTGAAGTTGACTCAAGAGAGGCTTCGTACAGCGCGGTCGCGTCAGAAGAGTTATGCGAGCCAGAACGTTCGAGATGTATCCTACATGTTTGGTGAGAAGGTCTTGCTAAAGGTTTTGCCCATGAAGGGTTTTATGAGATTTTGTAAGAAAGGAAAGTTGAGTCCTCAGTTCATTGGTCCTTTTAAGGTGTTTCGGAGGATTGGGGAGGTGGCTTATTTACTTGCGTTGCCACCCAGCTTGTCGAGTGTGCATCCGACATTTCAAGTTTCTATGCTCCAAAAGTATATTGGAGATCCATCTCATGTTTTGGACTTCAGCACGGTTCAGTTGGAGGATTATTTGACCTTTGATGGGGAGCCAGCGGCTATTTTGGGTCGTCAGGTACGGAAGTTGAGGTCGAAGGATATAACTTCAGTGAAGGTGCAGTGGAGAGGGAAGCCCGTGGAGGATGCTACCTGGGAGACCGAGCGGGAGATATGGAGCAGATATCCTCACCTGTTTGAGGCTATAGGTATGTTTCTTGACTTACTCGAGGATGAGTATTTGTTTAAGTTAGGGAGGATGTGACGACCCGACCTGTCGTCTCATGAGTTACCGCTACGTTTTCCTCCATTTCTTCTTCTTTATGCTTCGTTATCTGCGTCTTATGTGGTTGAGTTGGTTTGGAGTGGTTTTAATAGGAAATGAGACACTTAGGCTCTTTAAGAAATGCTTGGTTTGGAAAAGTCAACATGTTGACTTATGTGTTAAAAGGCTCGGATGTGAATTCCAATGGTTTGGTTAGCTTCGGGGGATGATTTGTGACTGAGGAGTGTGATCAGATGTGGTTTTGGAGGTCCAGTATAGAATTAGGCTTGAATTGGCGAAGTTAATATTTTTGCGACCTCCGGTTGATAGGTGAGAGAGGGTCGGAATGAAATTTCTAAAGTTGTTGTAATTTTGTTATGTGATTTGGGATGTGTGTGTAAAATTTCAAGTCATTCGGAGGTAATTTTATTGGATTTTTGATCAAAAACCTGTTTCAGATGTTTTAGAAGAACTTAGGCTTGAATTCGACGTAATTTGATGGTTTTGGTGTTGTATGAGGTGTTTTGATGATTAGAACAAGTTTGAATGATGTTTTAGGATGTGCTGGTGCTTTTGGTTGAGGTCATGGGGGCCTCAGGGTAATTTCGGATGGCTATCGGGATGTTTTGAACTTGAGTGAAATTGCAAAAAATGCAGCAGCAGGTGCAGGCATATTTTTGCCTTCTTTATCGCGAGAAGGCCCTCATATTCGCGTAGAAGGAATTTGGGTCCCTGATTTTTGTGCTTCGCGTCTAGTGTATCGCGTTCACGGAGGGTCGTTGTGGTTGTCTTTCGCGTTCGCGTGTTAGGTGTCGCGTTTGCATAGTGATGTTTGGTGCATGAAGGTCCTAGAGCCATTGCTCTTTGCGTTTGCTTATAGGTTATTTCATTCACGTAGGTTCGGAGGTCGCGTTTGCGGGTGTTCAGACGCGTTCGCAAAGGGTAATTTTGGCCAAGGAAATATCTGTGCATCGCGAACGCGGGAGTTTGACCGCGTTCTCATAGAAGGGATTCCAGAAGCTGGGCTGAAGGTTTTTAAACATTTTTATCCGCGAGCTTAACTAATATTTCCACCACTGTTTAGTATTTTGAGAGTTCTTTGGGAGAAAATGAAGAGGGATTCGTAGAGGATTGATTGGAGGTAAGTTTTATGAACCAAAAGCGTGATTATAATATGAAATTAACCTAGAAATTCATGAAAATTTGGCTAATATTAGAAGAAATAGGCTTGGGACTTTGAGATTTTAAATTGAGATTTCAAGGGACATTAATGCATATTCCTTGAAACTTTCAGTTGGTTTCTTCTTCATGTTTAAAAGGGAATTGCGGTCTGGAGCGATGTCGATGTTGTATTGGAACTGTTTGACGAAGGCCTGTGCCATGTCATCCCAAACATACCAGCGGGATGTGTCTTGATCCATAAATCATTAGAAGGCTACTCCATTAAGGCTTTCCCCAAAATAAGCTATTAGTAATTCTTCACTTCTTCCTGCACCTCTAAGGTGATTGCAATACCTTTTCAGGTGGGCTATGGGGTCTCCATGTCCGTCATACTTTTCAAATTTGGGGATCTAGAAACCAAGTGGCAAGTGGACATTGGGGAATATGAATAGATCCTTGAAAGCAATATTCTTATGACCTGCTAACCCTTGCATGCTTTTCAACTGTTGTTATAAGCTTTTCACTCTTTGGGTCATTTCTTCCTGTGCCATCTTTCAGGCAAGCTTCTCAATCTTTGCAGGAAGATCAAATAGGTGCGAGTGGTACTTAGGAGGGTGGGATTATTCTTGTTGGGTAACAAATTGTGACTCCTGAAATTTCTTCTGTACCATCGTCAGTTGTGGAAGGGTGAATACGGACATAATAGTAGTGGTTGTCTGATTGGTTGTCAAGGGAAAACTTTGGGAGCGCACAACAGAAGTTCCAGATGTAGTCTTACATTTGGGATAATAACTGAACCCAGGTGGACAAGATAGAGCAGACAATAAGATCGGAATGGTAGTAGTCGAGATGGGTGTGAATTCTGGGAAACCTGAGACAAAACGGCGGTTCTTGGCCATTGGCCCATGCTTGACACATTTCGGTCATTTGCTACATTAGTACCCTATTTTCCTCAACCACGTTAGACTCTTGTTGAACCCTCTAACCCTGAGTCTCTTGGACACTTGTAACAACTTCGATGTCAGTTGTCAATGGCATTTTTCTTTTGGATCTTGTGTTTCCAGCTTAGTGCAAACCAACCACCTCAAATTTTCTTTACAATTCAATAAAAAAAGAAACATTAGAATGGACTCAATCGGTGTTTTTTTAATGGTTGATCGAACCTGATATGGTTTGCATACGTATCATGTGGGAACATGAATCAGATCTTTCGTAGTTCGGGAAGATTAGAAATAAATGAAATAAACTAAGTCTTTTTTTTGGATTTTGGATATTTTTTTCTTTTATTTTAAAATTTTTGAAAGAAAGAATTATTAAGAAGAAAGATAAAAAATTTATTTCAATTCTGTTTTGGAATTTCGAAAGAATTACTTTTAAAGAAGAAAAAATATATATTTTGATTTTTGGACTTTTATGTTAAAATAGTGAAAGAAAGACTTCTAAAGAAAATATTTTTCAATCTTGAATTTTCTTTTCAATTTTCGAAAGAAAAACTTCTTAAGAAAAATGAAAATACTTTTAGATTTTTTTAAAAATTGGGGTCTCAAAGAAAGATTTTTCTAAAGAAGGAAGTAAAGAAAAATATTTTTGGATTTTTAAAAATTAGGGGTCGGAACCGATGATGTTTGCCTACGTACCTCACATCTGGTGAGAATCAGAGCCACGTAGTACGGCCAGTTTTTTTGGAACAGGGGAAACATGACTTTTGAAAATAATCACTTATTTCTTTCTCTTTTTTTTTTTGAAAATTTCGGCTGAGATTCGGATTTGGAATACCTATCTCTCACTTTTGATTTTTTTTTATTTTCTTTTTTTATTCTCTCTTTTTCTTTCATTATCTAGAAGCCAATCACTATGCAAGGCGAAACAGATAGATATGCAAGTAGCACGTAAGATACATCATGACGGTCTTTTAATTTGGGTACACCTATCCTAGATGGACCTAACCCAATGTTGAGTCCCTAAAGTCAAATGCATGTGATGCAAACAAGTGTTTCTACTATGGATCTGACATACAGATATGTTATTATAGGTTTAAAACCTGGGTGTATTGTTCTAGATCTGGCTTACCCAGGAAAATAACTCGAGTCGGGAGGCAGCGTACCGGTAACCAAAAGATCATATGGCTTTGCAACTTATCCAAACCAAATTCTAAATTGAGGATTTGACACTAACAGAAAAGAAGTCATGCCAGCATGCACTTCCTAGAATATTTAGAAGACTGGGAGAGAAGAAGTGTTTCGTAACAATATATATACAGTTCACAGAATATCAAAGCGGTAAAAAGCAGCAATTAGCACATTAGGCTCAAACATGTATAAACCAGGTAATAAATGAAAGCCAAGTATAACAGTTATTCTAAGCTCAAATTCTTAAACCCTAAACCATAACTTCTGGGTTCTTGTCCCCAGCATAGTCCAGAGCTGTCACACCTCATTTTTCCCGAGAGAGTAGGGGGTTTTCCAATTAAAGTAACAATAATTAAAATGGAATTAGTTTATTAGATTCAGAGTCTCCACTTGGAATATTTATGATGTCCCAAGTTATCGGTTTATTTTAAATCCCAAATCGAGGAAATTAAATCTTATTTTTTTGTCCGTGAAGACTAAAGACCAGGTAAGAAATTATATTATCCGGGAGAAGGTGTTAGTCACTCCCAAGCTCCGTAGTTTTAGCACGGCCGCTCAATAATAATAATTGGACTAATTATCTAAATTACGTGTTTTAAACCTATTATACATTTTTAAATTTATAACCACTTTTATTTATTTATGAAATTATTTCTGGAACAAGTCACAATTGTCATACACTTATTGTTTTGGTACACATCGCAAACCGCGTCACATGAAATGCATCCAGGATTCTCAATATGTTTATTTTTATTATTATTTGAAGTTTTGGTCGAGTCAAATGAAAAGCACACTCGAATTGGGAATGATGTATCATGATCATGCCACGGGAATAGAACCCATGACGACGATGATTTATTTAATTAACGTGCCTAAAGCAAACTACAATGGTCTTAATTTTTGGGGTATACAATATATATATATATATATATATATATATATATATATATATGGTCAAGAAAAGCATGCTATCGAAGCTTGGAGCAATTGTAGTTATAGCTAGCTGGGGTGACCACCCCCAAAATGGCATCTAATATAGCAATGAACTTATGGTAACTTTTTTTTTTGGCAATCCACTAGGCGAATGCCTAGGGTTAGTTTTCATTAATAAAAAGAAAATAAAAATTACAACAAATAGGAAAATAAGATAAGGGGGAAACACCAGTATTGTTACCCATATAACAATAACCGGCGGGAACCTTACCTTATTAATCCTCTCGAGGCCCGGAAAAGCCTCAAGTTCAAAAAGGCAAGAAAAACGCAAAATAAAGAAAATCAAATACAAACATGATCATCACAGTGTTTATAATGAACTCTGTGATGATAATACACTGAGAACTACTAATGTGATGGTAAAGAAAGAGGATAGGTTGCTGTCTTTTCTCCATATTTGTGAACAATTTTCTCAATATGACTTTAAAATTCACGCTTGTTCCTCGAGCGATTAGGCTTTGTAACAGATGGTTGCATGACTTGCTTTTGCTTTGCGATTCTCATCGGGGGTCTCCGAATGTTAGCCTCTTCACACATCCTGCCATCACCACTTCTATCTCTTTCACGAGATTTCTTACTTGTTTTACTATGCATTGTTGATAAATCTTCATTTCTTGACGCTTCTTCTCGACAATGCGATAAGATATCTTCTTCCTCCCCTTCTTCATATATATGTCTTCCTATCTGCTCTTTCAAAAAATTTCTATTCTGTAGATTGACTTCTGAAGCAGTTAAAACAATCTGTTGCTGTGCCTTCCCCAAAGATGTGATTGACTTAATTGGTACAATCTGATTCTGGGCAGCTATAGGCAGTGATGTTGCGATTTGATTAGCAGCTGAAGTTTCACCTGATTTTGTAGTATTTCTTGGAAAAAATACTGGAGAATAATGGTTCAAATTGGTGCTTCTGTTTGCTACTGTTTGCATATTAGCAGTATACTTAGCTGTCGCTAACTTCCTTTGAGTTGTGAACTGATCCTTACTGTCCTCTCCAGCAGTGTCATCCTCAAATCTTGGTCATCGTCTGAAGACGAAAAAGCAGCAAATCCTTCTCCCCATCCCTCTTCGTCGTCATAATCTCGTTGGTCTTTCCACAATTTTGATTTAATGACCAAGTCCCTCATGTTAACAACTAGTTGTTTGTTATTTCCAATGGAAGTTGATGGTTTTCCATAATCTTTGAAAGATGTCTCGACAAATGTAGTGGAAGAAGGTATGTTTGGCGAAAACTGAACATTGGCCTTCTGCCTATTCTGTCCAGTGAAGATATCTTCCTTATTGTCAACTTTTGAAAGTGCAGTAACTGTGTTTGAAGATGTATGTAAAGCTGGACTGTTATCAACACAGTGTGTTACGATTTTGGAATCCGAAACCTCCCCCTCAGTATCATTTACTTGACTAACCTTCATTGTGTTCTTGTCACTTGTATTCTGTAAAGTATGCTGCTTCTCAGTTAGCATATCTTCTTGAATTTTTGTGTTGGCAGGTTCTGTTGCCTCAGTTGGATCAGTAGGATATAAATTGGATATCTTTTTTCCAGACACAACAGCAGCAGACAAAATCATTAGAACTGAACATGCCTTTATACACTGTTGGGCAGAAGCATCCTTTGGCCTTTGGAGAGCTTCTGCATAAGTACTATTTGAAGCAGATACATCAATGCGTAATTCCCTGGCCTCTCCTCCTAGCTGTTGTACATTGCAGCCTTGATTTTGATCTTTGGATTCAACTGTTTTGGTATGCTCAGAAGTAACCAGAACTGTTTTTGGATTCAACTGAAATGTCTCACCCTCCAGACCATTCAACTGCCCAGTCTGAATACTAGAAGAAAAATTATCTGCATTAGATTGCATTGCCCCAGCCTTAGAAACATGTACATCTGTGGAAGGCTTAGAAGGCCCTTTTTCCACCTTCAGTATCTCCTCCATCGACTCAACTGAAATTGCTGCCTGAGTTGTATCCTCTCTCTCAGTTGTAGTTCGATCAGCAATACTATGTATTGGAAGTGTAGAATCCAACTTTGGCACTAAAGAAACTGCTGTGACTGCTTCACTAAGCGATGAACTTTTGGGAGCATTGTGATCCTTGGCCTGTGTTAACTTCTCCTGTGGTTCAACAGATTCAACAATTGGTTTATTCTGCATCAAGTGTTGCTGCTTAATGGCTTTACTCTGCAATGAGGATTTTATCCAAAATTGGTCTGCCCTTTTTGCATTTTCATGTGCTGGTATACTTGATGCAGCATAAGGTTTCAGGTTTGATGCAACCATAGCTGATTGTTTTCCAGACAATTAGGAGATTGCAGTGGAAAATTATATGAAACTTTGCAAAGAGGTGCCCCATGAGAATTTTGCATTGAAAGTTCTATAGCATTATTCTGCACATAGGAGTCTGTCAACACTTGGACTGGCTTTTTTGCATTTTCACCTGTTGATATACCTGATGCATCAATAGGAGACTCCACTGAAGCATTGTGTTCTGTTTGGACCATATCATGATTTGGAATTCTTTGAAGCAATTCAGTCGCAGTATCCTGGTGATCACATCCATCTCGATCTTCAGGACTACTTGGAACTGCAGAAACTATCTGAGTTGGCTTTTCGTGTGGTTCAACTGATACTGCAATTGGATTGTTCTGGATCAAGTGTTGTTGTTGTATGGCCTTATCCAGTACAGAAGAATCTGTCAAGACCAGATCTGCCCCTTTAGCATTTTCATCTTCTGGAATATGTGATGCAGCAATTTGTGCCAAATTAGACAGAAACTTTTCTGAATGTGTTTTAGCTAAACAATTCATAGGAGACTTCTCTGGATCAGAAATAGAAGTGTTACAAACCAGTGCAACATTAGGATTTGGCATTGACTCAGAAACTGGCAGAAATGAACCAGAAGTATGTCCATCAATCACATTAGGTAGAACCCATTCAATTCGACGATCTGCAATATTAGCATTCAAGTACTCCCTAGCATCACCTCTTAATTTAGCCAAACTGTCCCGTCTTTTAGGTTCGCCAAAGTGACCTAATTGTTCATTAAAGTCATCTGAATTCAACCGACAAGATTTAACATCATGTCCTTGGTGATTGCAACACGTGTAGAATTTTGGTAAATTATCGAATACAATCTGCTGGTCGTATTCAACAATTTTTCCAGATTTTTTATCTACTATCTTGATCCTAGTTTTCTTTGGATGCTTGTCGAGTAAACTAATCAAGACTTTAACTCGAGCTGTACTAGGTTGAATTCGATCTTAAGTAGCCTTATCTACTGCAATAGGTTTTCCCACAACAGATGCGATGGACAGTAATGACTTTTTTGCGAAGAAATTTCCTGGCAGTTCTGGAAAAGAAATCCAAGTAACGGCTTTTGAAGCTTCTTCATGGGGGTTAAATCCCATTGTCCATGGGAATGCTCGGAAGAAGAACTCATCGCCTTTTGACTTAACATAACCAGATGTTTTTGACAACGCATTCGCAAAATCTTCAAATAGATTGAATCTTACCAAAATATGCTGATATTCTACCTGTCCAATGTTGCAATTTCCTTTGACGTCGAAGTGTTTTGGTAAAATCTGACGCATCTCATGAAGTTCTGGCTTTCCATATGAAAATTTAACAATAACTGCTTGATGAAGACCTTCCTCCCTGGTGAATGAATTCACTTCATCTACTGTGAATTCAAAAGTAGGAATTCCTTGCTCAATCGTAACAGGACAAAGTTCCAGATTTGGAATTTTTGCGACAGATTTTTGTCCAGCGAGCAGCGATGCATATGACTGTTTTTGTCCGTGAATGGATTGATTTTCTGAATTGATATGACCAACCACTCCTACAGCCAGATGCTAGGGATAGGTCGTAGCATCCATAGTGACGATTTACTTCAGAGTAGTTCCACCATTTCCACTCAACGATACTGCTACAAGAAGCTACAGTAGCTTTATCAATTCTTACGATCTGGTGGATTCGAATAAATGCTGCTTGAATATAGTAGGAAACTCTATCCAAACAAATAAAATCAGCAATCCGTAAGCTTCACATCACAAGGAAAGCTTTCAAATTGTGAATTCGAATGAACAATATGAAGAATCACTAAATTCAAGATCTGTTGTGTTTGGATTAAGATTTTGGAATAAAATCAAAGGAAGGTGTTTGCCACAAGAATGGGTTTTTCGTTACACCAAAATCGTGACAATCCACCACCAGATTCTGCCGATATGCCCGATGAATAGTGACGGAAATACTATTCACAAACTATTCACAGTCGGTTCTAACAAATGGAATTCTTATAGATATCGATGCTGCAATTTTTCGTAGACTATTTCCAACTTATAGACTAAACTGCCAAATGGCAAGCTAATTCTCAATACAGACAAAAACAAGAAAATTGCATGGCTTCAATTAAGTTCATTCATACATGAAGATAAGATTAATTCATGAGTCAAGAAATTAAAACAATAGATCCAAACAACAAAACATCAGCTAAAGGAAATCTTCCAAATAACAATATATACTATCCCAAACTTCAATGCTCAATCAAACAAATTTCAATAAGTCATAAAGACAAGTTTTAAAAATAAAATACCTCTAGCAAATCAACTTTATTCTCATGACCGCGGTGTCCTCGGCGACTCGAACGGTAACAGAAACTCGTACTAATTGAGATCACGCTTATTTAAGCCTGAGGAGAAGTCAGACGTACTTTCAACGTTCTTCTCTTATGAACTAACCGGCAAGCCTTAAATAAAGAGATCTAATGCTCCTACCCAAAAGATAGAAAGTCAGGTATGGATATCATTCCATTAGAACTAAGGCACAAAGTGAAGATGGCTGCTATGGGTCACTCATTTTTGGTGGGCGTCGTCAGTTGGTGTATAATGGAGAAGGGGATAACGACTGGTTTATTTTGCTTGGGTGGTGTGTAGCTGATGTTGGAGTTGAGAGAGGGTTGAGCGGTTGTTCTTGGTTAGAGAAGGGAGGGGTGTCACTGGATTGTTCGGGATGGAATGGAGGTGAGGAGATCAGATACTGTTGCTGGATGGTGGTGTGCTAGTGGCTGGTAGGTTGTTGTATTTAGGTGAAGGAGAAGGGTCGCTGACGTTGGAAGGGTAGGTGGTTGGGTTGGTTGGTTGGTGTTCCGTCGGGTTTTGGTTGAGTAGCTGGCAGAGATAGGGTGAGGCTATTTCGGGTGTGTGCTTAGAAGAAGATGGAGGAAGCCCCAGGGTCTGGACCAAGTAAGATGCAGGGGGAGTCCCAGATTAAGCAGAGATGGCAGATGTACTTCTATGGCCTTCTAAACGAGGAGGGGGGCCGGGATATATCACTAGGGGACTTGGGGCATTCAGAGAGTCTTCGAGATTTTAGGTATTGCATGTGTATTAAGATGGAGGAGGTCATGAGGACTTTGCGTAAGATGAATAGGGTTAGAGCGACCGGGCCAGATGAAATTCCGATTGAGTTTTGGAAGTGTGTGGGTAGAGCAAGATTGGAGTGACTGACTGAGTTGTTCAATGAAATTTTTAGAACGAAGAGGATGCCAGATGAGTGGAGGTTGAGTACAGTGTACCGTTGTACAAAAACAAAGGTGATATCCAGTATTGTACCAATTATATGGGTATCAAGTTACTTAGCCATACCATGAAAGTCTGGGAGAGGGTAGAGGAGGTGACCAATTATATGAGTAAGACGACGTCTATTTCCGACAATCAGTTTTGACACATGCCGGGTCGCTCCACTACGGAAGCTATCCACCTTATTAGAAGGTTGGAGGAATAGTATAGGGATAAGAAGAAGGATCCACACATGGTGTTTATTGACTTGGGAAAAGCATATGACAAGGGTCCTAGCGAGGTGCTCTAGAGATGTCTTGAAGCAAAGGGAGTGTCAGTAGCCTACATAAGAGCGATCAAGTACATGTATGATGGATCTATGATTAAGGTTAATACTGTGAGAGGCGACTCGGAGCATTTTTCCAATTTTTATGGGATTAGACCAAGGCTCTACGCTTAGCCCATTCTTATTTGTCTTGGTTATGGATGTATTGAGACATCATATTCAAGGGGATATGCCACGGTGTATGTTATTTGCTGATGACATAGTTCTAATTGATGAGACGAGGGCCGGTGTTAACGAGAGATTGGAGGTTTGGACACAGACCCTTGAATCTAAGGGTTTCAAATCTAGCAGGTCTAAGAAAGAGTACCTGGAGTGCACGTTTTGCATTGAGTCGAGGGAAGTAGGCAGGACGTGAGGCTTGGACCCCAGGTCATCTCCAAGAGAGATAGCTTCAAGTACCTTGGGTCGATGATTCAGGGGGACGTAAGGATCGACGAGGACGTTACTCATCGTATAGAGGTGGGATGGATGAAATGGAAGCTTTAATCTGGAGTTTTGTGTGACAAGAAAGTGCCACTGACACTCAAAGATAAGTTTTATAGAGCTGTGGTTAGACCGGCCATGTTGTAAGGGGCATAGTGTTGGCCGATTAAGAACTCCCGTATCCAATGGATGAAGGACAGAGATGAGGATGCTGAGGTGGATGTTCGGACATACTAGGATAGACAAGAATAGGAATGAAGATATTCGGAAGAAGGTGGGTGTGGCCCCTGTGGATGACAAGATACGGGAAGTGAGGCTCGGATGATTCGGCCACGTGCAGAGGAGAAGCCTTCATGCTCCGGTAAGGAGGTGTTAGTGGTTGGCCATGGTGGGTTCGAGAAGAGGTGGAGGGAGTCCTAAGAAGTATTGGAGAGAGGTTATCAGGAACGACATGGTACGACTGCAGATTTCTGAGGACATGGCCCTTGATAGGAAGGTCTAGAGGTCAAGCGTCAGGGTTGTAGGTTTGGGGGTAGTAGAACTTTCTTTACTTCATACTGGGGGTGAGGCGGAGTTGTATTAGGGTTGATATTAGATGGCTTGCAGTTTATGTTGAGCCCACACTATACTTTTTGTTTATCTCAGCCCCGGGCCTTAGATATTGTTGCTGTTATTGCATGTCATTCATCTTTTGGTCTTTATGCTACTATTTCTATTACTGTTTCTACCGGAGTTACTAATGAATTATCATTTTTATTTTTTATTTTCATCTTTTTGAGCCGAGTGTCTATCGGAAATGGCCTCTCTGCCCTATCAGGGTAGGGGTAAGGTCTGCGTACACATTATCCTCCCCGGATCCCACTTGGTGCGATTTTACAAGGTAGTTATTATGGTTGTTATTGTCGAGAAGAAGATGAAAGTGTCTTTTTTTGTGAGGGTGGCGATATCCGTGTGTGTGTTAGCTTTTGGTTGAATAAGTTGGGTCCAAAACGACTGGTATTTTTAGTAGTTCTTCTAGGTTTTAAAATTAGGGTTCTCTAGGCTAGAGATGGTTATTAGGGTAGGCTTGGGGATTATGGGCTTAGGAATTATGGCTAGGTCCGAATTGGGCCAAATTTTGGCTAAATTTATCTGTTAAAATATCTTGGTATAGCCAATTTTCACACTGGTTAATGAAAAATAGCCAGCGTTTACCAAGTCAATAAAAAATAGCCACAATTTTGCTGCAACAGGGACCGGTCCAGTATAATATACGAGAGTTCTGGTGCGTTTGTGTACGCTGGACCAGTATACTTTGCTAACCCCTGTAAAATTTGCGGGAGACTGGAGCAACAGTGCTCCAAACTCCAATATATTATACTCGACAATTATACTTGCTGGAACTCCAGTAAACTTTGCGGGAGTTCCAGCATAATTATGCTTGAACTCCTGTAAAATTTGCGGGAGTTCCAGCATAGTTATCCTGGAACTCTCGTAAAACTTATAGGAGTTCAAGCATACTTATGCTGGAACTCGCATAAAATTTACGGGCATATTTTATCGGATTTTGAACAGTGTTTTCGCTCAAATTTAAAGTGGCTAAATTTCGATTACTTTTGAAAACTTGGATATTTTTCAACGACAGGTGGTAAATCTGGCTATTTTAAAATTTCTCGCAATTTATCTTTATAAGTGGCCCTTTAACTCTGCTAGACTAAAAATATTAACTCCTAAAATAATAACTACAAAATTATGAAATCATTCCTAATTAATTAAAACAAATCATATTATGACATGAAGTTATATATATTGATATTTTCGAAGATTATGCTAAAAATAAAAAATGGGTTAAAGATAATATTTTTATGCCTAATATCTTAATTAAATAGAGAAAAATGAAACTACTTTTGTATTTTTCAAGTTTTATGATAAAATAAAATAAAAGAGTTAAAACTAGTTAAAATACCGATATTAGACCTAAAAATATTTAAGCGCTAAAAAATATATAATCTTGGGGAGGGTCAAAATTACTTGCATGTCCACAATTATAATGCTCCAACTCACCTTCGAGAAGGAGATGATGAATCTTT
Source organism: Nicotiana benthamiana (assembly GCA_034376525.1). NCBI lineage: Eukaryota > Viridiplantae > Streptophyta > Magnoliopsida > Solanales > Solanaceae > Nicotiana > Nicotiana benthamiana. Next base: position 28,709,908 of record CM067328.1, read on the forward strand.
GCCTAACTTAAATCATCTTCATGCCGGTGAATCTGAATTGGGCAATAACCCTAGAGCAATGTATCATAGTTCTTTTGTTATGACTCATTCAATTTAATAGATAGCTAAGTTCTTTTTTAACTTGGATGGGACGATGTATTACCCTGATGAAATGAATTATGACTCCTTCATTTCAGTAGATGGTTAAATTATGTTGTCACTTGACTGGGATGATATCTTGATGAATGAATTTTGAGAAGATAAAGGAAATTGGTGGAGTTGAATTGGAAAGCACTATTGATCCGAAAATTTGTGGCGTTCTTGCCAATTGAGGTTTTTTCAAATTAGTTTCAGCTGCTCTTACCTGGGAAGGAATTTACAAAGAACAGACTAGTAAAGAGAAAATAAATTTAGAACAGCTAATTCAGATTATTGTATTTCATCCAAGAAGGGAAAATTTGACCATTCCAGGGCTAAAAGTGTTTTAAAATCATCACACTATAAGAAAAATAAGCCAAGTTTCTCTTCGGCTAGTACTCCTAGCAGGGGCAGATCTACATATAAAAATTGGGTGCTCGAGCACCCATTAACCTCGACCCCGAACACGTATAATTATATAAAAAACTTAAGAAAACGGATATAACAAAATAACAAGCACCCAAATAACAAAAGGCTTGGTGAGTGCTTTGGTTATGATGGATGTTGAAGGGCTCTAAATGAGTATATGGTCAAGAGATCTAATCTCACTCACGCCCCTAGCTAGACTTTTTCCTCCATTTATCAAGCACTAACTTTCTTTTGCTCCAATTAAAAAAGTTAAGCACCCACGAACTCAAAATCCTGGATCCGTCATTAACTCCTAGTTATGGTCAAGGCAAGACTCATATACCCACTTATGCATAATGCGTGGAAGAATTACTATAGTGAAAGCCTGGATCATAAAGTGAATGATTGCTCTAATCATAATTCTCCTTCTTCTACACGCATGGGGGGATCAGCTCAAAAGCTTATCACTAATCATTTTGAAGCAAATGGAGGTGCAAGATCTAGAAACATATAAGCAGCAAATTCAAGTTGAGTTAATCAGGCTAGTGAGTCAAGAGCTATTGCGTGTACTATAAGACAAAGAGATGACCAAGATGGGCGGTACATGGTTGTTAGTAAATTTCACTTATTTGGCATATCTATTATTATATTACTTGATCCTGGATCTACAGACTCTTATGTTTGCCCATCACTTGCATTTACTGATAATGTGAAATTTGTGAGACGTGACTTTGATGTGCTTGTCACGAGTCCTTTAGGTCGTCAGTCTGTTGTTAACAGGATTTATCTACATTGTCCACTCATGATTCAAAATATAGCCTTACCTGCATACTTTTTTGAAATGTCTTTTCAAGATTATGATTTTATTATTGGTATGAATTGGCTCTATAGGCATCATGCATTAGTTTATTTTAGGTTGAAGCGAGCAACTTTTAGAGCTCCTGGATGTTCATACATAGTTTTTCGAGGTGAAATATCATTGACATTTGATATTACTTCTGCGGGTCTTGGCAAGAAAGATGATTCGCCAAGGTTGTAATACCTATCTTGCTCATAGAGTCAATACATGATCGGAGAGTAAAAGTCTTAAGGTTATACCCTCCCTGTGCGACTTTCATGATATTTTTCCTAATGATCTTCATGGGTTGCCTCCAGAAAGGAAGATTGAGTTACCAATAGAGCTTGTTCCTGGAACTGCTCCTATTTCTACCACTCTTTATAGAATGATTCCAATTGAATTAAAAGAATTGAAGGCTCAATTGCAAGAACTTCTAGAGAAATATTTCATTCGTCCTAGAGTTCTCTTGGGGAGCTCCTGTTTTATTTGTGAACAAAAATGAGGCTTTGTATTGATTACCCATGGTTAAACGAGGTAACAATCAAATGCATAACAAGAAAATCTAGGTCATATCTCTCCTTTGTGTCAACACTCATGTGATGTTTGAATGAGTAATCACTACATATACATTGATAACTAAAATGATTCTGAATGTGGGGGCCTTGATGAATAGAGAGATGGAGCCAACAATAAGTAACCATCTGTTACAATTGTTCTTTGATAATATACTGACGAAGTACATAATGAGTTCGAATATTTTGAAAGAACTCAGTGATGAAATGAATCTATTTCTCCTAAAAGGGATAGACATTGCTACTGCAAAAAAACCTTGAAGAAGATAATTAAGTTGAAAGAGCAAGGACTAGCATGCATGAAAAGTATGCTAATGCATATATGGTTGGTGACTGAGAGAGACATAGCTACTCGCCATATTGATATTATTGATATCAACAACAACAATCCAGTATAATCCCATTTAGTAGGGTCTGGGGAGGGTAGTGTGTACGCAGACCTTACCCCTACCCTTGGGTAGAGAGGCTGTTTCCAAATAGACCCCCGGCATTCTTCCCTCCAAGAACTTCCCACCTTGCTCTTGGGGAGACTCGAACTCACAACCTTTCTGTTGGAAGTGGAGTTTCTTACCATCAGAGCAACCCCTCTTATCATGATAATATTGATATCATGATATATTTTCCCTTGGACAAGGAAGAGCGTCGCCTGTTTGGCCAGTCTTCTACCATTGAAGTTGGGAGTTAAGGGAGACTAATGTTGATTTGATAAAGATCGAGACTACTACCAAGGATGCAATTATTGCTGCACCGCATATTGTATATGATCCTTCATCCCTGGTAAATGCTACTACTTCTGTTGCTGCTACTTCGTTTGGCGGCATTGCTATTGGCTCGACTCCAGATGATGGAGTCACTACTGTTGCGACAACTTATAAAACTTCCTCAACACCCTAGTTCTTTTATTTATGTGTATTGGGGCCAAACATGATCATAAGCGTAGGGCAGGAGTTTATATTTGTCATGACTCAATTCCCGAACCAGGTTGTAATAGTGCATCTCGGGAAAACAAGGCCAGCCAGAACAAATAGAACACCACTTTTAAACAATTAAATACCATAGATAGTTCTATACATGATATGATAATCATAGATTGCGGAATTAATAATAACAATAGTAGAAACCGTCCCGACACAGCCCAAACTGGGGTGTCACAAGTCATGAGCAACTAAGAAATCCAATACAGGTCTACTAAATACTAAATTCGATACAATAGTTCTAGATAGCAAGAAATAATAAGATAAGGGGGCACGAGGGCTGCGGACGCTAACAGCTACCTCGTAGTCTCGAATCATTGCTTGGTCTGAGAAGATAAGTGCTCAAGAGCGGACTCTGCGATGCTTGAATTTGCACACACGATGCAGGAAGTAATATGAGTACTTCGACCCAGTGAGTAATAATTATAATTAATGGCCGAAAGCATAAAATACGTAAAGGCACAATGAAATTCTATATCAAGCAGTAAAATCACTTAAAGCAGTAAATCAATGAAGATGTATAAGGGATGTGAAAAGTGAGTAATATTTTAGGCAAGCGGAAATAATTCTTAATTTTACGGGTAATTAAATAATTAGAGAATAACGAGATATTACCTAATTAACTAATTAAGAATATACATTTTGGGTAAGGCGTAACGTGGAAGATTTTCCTTCAAAAGCACGGTGACTCATGCATGACATAAGGTAACACAAGTTGCAAGATTAGAAAATTTTTTACCACGGGTCATGATATGAGAAAAAATACTAAAGGGGGAATACATTAGACTTTTAGATTTATTCACAGAGCACCTGCTTAAATTGAAAAAGAGTATTAAGATATTCATAAAGCTATAAGTTATGAAAATAATAAGAGTATCAGCCAACATTCGAGGCGAATGTTCCAAAAGGGGGAATGATGTTACACTCTGCAATATTACGTCAATATTACGTCCCATAATATTATATTACGATGATGTTACGTCTTGCAATATAAAGTTATGCAGTATTGCACCCCGCAATATTTTACGTTGAATTTGTCATAAGGTAATTGATGTCAGTCCAAGGAAAGATTATTTGGGGATTATGAGGATCATAAGTGATGAGTAGATTCATGAATTCATAAAAGGGGACCAAGTCAAAGAAAACAAATTTTGTCGAACTTGGGCATGTTGGGGTAAAATACGGTCCGACCTAAAATACCTGGTATTTATAGACTTGTATCATACAAGGTACCACATGACCATGCTAAGGTGTATAAGGTATGTGAAAAGTAAGTAATATTTTAAGTAAGGTGAGAATAATACTTAATTTTATAAATAATTAATTAATTACCGAATAACGGGATATTACCTAATTAATTGAAGATATATATTTTGAGTAAGGCATAACGTGGAAGATTTTCCTTGAAAAACATGGTGACTCATGCATTCGTAACATGTATGTCGCATGATTTGAAGACTTGAGTGGAGCCTCCAATTTTCAAAGCCAATTCTTGCCACCTTCCATTCAGAAATGTTAAGATTCATAAGCAAATAATCGTGAAAAGCATGCTATGACTAATTTAATACACCACAAATGCTTACAAATCTATAGTTCACAGGAAAATACACGGATCTCATAAATGGGGAGCTACAAACAGACGAAATCCTATTCCTACTCTAAACAACAACATATACAAAATGAAGACAAAACTACAACAAAAACCGAGCTGCAACACAGGATCGGTTAGTTGGGATTCAAAGTTTCACGAACCAAAATGGCCAGTTTTATTAGTAATGGAGATGTTCGTGTCAATTGGACAACCGTGACAAAAGCAATACTACCATTAACACTGGAGAAATCATATCAGTTAGTGGAGAAGGCAGACTTGAGGTCCAACGTGAAATGCTAAGTTAAAGAAGGTCCGGTATAATTTTTTCAAGAATATCCCTAGTCACTAAGAAGTTCTATTCTGTCCTCTGGGGGATTGGACTCCACCAAATGGATTTTTATCTCACGTAATGTCGCCCGCCCCTTTAATTTCCGTACCGGAGGAAATGGGATATGATATGGCTTCACACCTCGCGGTGCTTACACCTCTCACCTATCGGAACACCAGCCCAATCTTAAAAGTTGAAGTGGGTTTGGGGAGTGGAAGAACAAGAACATCTTCTTTACCACCAAAAATGGTAACATAAGACCCTTCTTCACTAATGCTATCCATCTGCTCGTGAATTCCGTCCAGTCAAGTCTTTGTTCTTTTATTCTATCATACGGATTCTTCCCTACTTCGTTCCTCCGTTACGTGTTTTCGCAAAAGTGAATCGGTACAGGTATGTTAAGTCTATCCCTTCTTTCTTTTGGCATGATCCATACGATACAAACGAAACGTGCAAATACACAAATTTCACATATGACTTTATTCATAGCAATATTAGAAGTGTCTATGTTCTTGAATCTCCATATGTCTTATTATTCCATCATTTGTTCATGGGTCTGAGAATACACGTATAATAATGTTATGATATTAATCAGAGATATAACGGTCTTATAAAGTATCGAGAGATTTTGTTATTGTATTTCATATGCATTTCATGCATTTATACATGTACATTGACCCATGACTCAGACGGCGTTATATACGCATATATATGTATGTATATATATGTATATGGGATATGAAAAAATTTTATGGCGTTATATACACACCACCACCTGATCATCTAGTATATGATGATGTTGTTGCCCACAGTGGCTGAAATACATTAAAACGGCGTTATATACGCATATATGGGTATGTACTCAAACGGTGTTATATACGCATATATATGTATGTATTCAAACGATATATATATATATATATATATATATATATATATACATACATACATATATATATATATATATATACACGCAGCACCACCTGATCAGCTGGTATGATTATGACTTTGCCCACATTGGCCGATATGATATGATGGGATGCCCTCAGAGGCTGATGATGTTATGAAACATATACCTATGCACGACATGAGCTCTCCAAGTAGACGAGTCGAGAGCTCTCCAAGTAGGCTATCAGCTCAGCGGAAGGTTTTGGTAGGCTCCATTCACTTCGGAGTTTCTTGTTTGGTTAGTATGATTTAGACGTATACTATTTGGTATGGCAGGACTCTGTCTCGACCTTTGTAGCATTCATGTATTATTAGAGGCTTGTAGACATATGTCGTGTACGTAAAAGATTGTACGGGCTTGTCGGCCTATGTTTCGTATTTATAAAAGATCAATTTGGCCTATTAGGCTCGTATATCATGTGTATATGATGATGTAATAAGAAAGATATGCTATTTTGGTACTCGGTTGAGTAAAGTACCAGGTGCCCGTCCCGCCCCATCAGTTTGGGTCGTGAGACAAAAATAATCAACCGCAAATCCGAAGAGCAACTTACTTTCCTTCCCAATTTCTTCTATACCATCGCAACACTACATACGCGATCGCGAAAGCCAAAATCACTGTAACAGAAGAACTGAAATCTTCAATTTATAAACTGAGAAAATGGTCCAATTGACCATCCGAAACTCACCCGAGGCCCCCGGTACCTCAACCAAAAGTACCAACACATCCTAAAACCTCATTCAAACTTGTTCCAATCATTAAAACACCTAAAACAAAACCCAAATCCATCAATTCACATCGAATTCAAGCCTAAGATTTCTAAAAACTTCTGAAATACGTGTTCGAAAAAATCCCAACCAAAACACATTCGAATGACTTGAAATTTTTCACACACATCCCAAATGACATAACAAAGCTACAGAAACACTGGCAATTCCATTTCGATCCTCGGATCAAAACCTCACCTATCAACCGAAAATCGCCAAAATACTAACTTCGCCAATTCAAGCCTAATTATACTCCCGACCTCCAAAATCAATTCTGATCACACTCCTAAGTCACAAAGCACATCCTGAAGGTAACCGATCCATCGGAACTCACATCCGAGCCCTCTAACTTATAAGTCAACATCCGATTGAGTTTTCCAACTTAAACCTTCTTAAAAGAGACTAAGTGTCTCATTTTTTAACAAATCCACTCCGAACAAAACCCAACCAACTCGATCACATAAAGCACGGATAACGAAGCATAAAGAAGCAAAAAATAGGGGAAACGGAGCGGCAACTTATAAGACGTCTGGCCGGGTCGTCACATCCTCCTAACTTAAACAAACGTTCATCCTCGAACAAGCCAAGAAACATACCTGAAGAATCAAACATGTGAGGATATCTGCTCTGCATCTCCCGCTCAGTCTCCCAAGTAGCCTCCTCCACGAGCCGACCTCTCCATTACAACTTCACTAAAGCTAGATCCTTCGATCTCAACTTCAAAACCTGACGACCCAAAATAGCTACTTGCTCTAAATAGGTCAAATCATCATCCAACTAAACCATGCTGAAGTCCACAACATGAGACGGATCCTCAATATACTTCCGTAGTATAGAAACATGAAGTACTGGATGAACGCTCGACAAGATGGGTGGCAAAGCATGCATATAATCCACCTCCCCAATCCTCTTAAGTACCTCAAAAGTCACAATGAACCGCAGACTCAACTTCCCCTTCTTTCCAAACCCTTCATGGGTGAAATCTCTAGCAAGACCTTCTCACCAACCATGTAGGACACATCTTGAACCTTCCGGTCTGCATAACTCTTCTGTCGCAACTGCTGTACGAAGCCTCTCCTCAACCACCTTCACCTTTTCCAAAGCATCCTGAACCAAATCGGTCCCCAATACCCTAGCCTCGCCGGGCTCGAACCAACCAACTGGAGATCTATACCGTCTCCCATACAAAGCCTCATACGGAACCATCTGAATACTCGAGTGGTAGCAGTTGTTGTAAGAAAACTCTGCAAACGGCAAAAACTCATCCCATGAACCTCCAAAATAAATAACACAAGTATGTAACATGTCCTCCAATATCTGAATAGTATGCTTGGATTGTCCGTCTGTATGAGGATGAAACGTTTTGCTCATCTCCACCTGGGTACCCAACTCTCTCTGCACGGCTCTTCAAAACTGCAAAGTAAACTGAGTGCCTCTATCCGAGATGATGGAAACCGGAACACCATGCTACTGAACAATATCCCAGATAGAAATCCCTGCCAACCGCTCTGAAGAATAGGTAGTACACACCGGAATGAAGTGCGCGGACTTGGTCAGTCGATCCACAATCACCCAAATAGCATCGAACCACTTCAAAGTCTATGGAAGTCCAATAACAAATTCCATTGTAATCTTCTCCCACTTCCACTCGGGAATATCCATCTGCTGAAGCAATCCTCCCGGTCTCTGATGCTCATTTTTCACCTGCTGACAATTGAGACAACGAGCTAAGAATCCTATGACATCTTTCTTCATTCTTCTTCACCAATAGTTCTGCCTCAAATCCTGATACATCTTCACGGCACCCGGATGAATAGAATATCGCAAGCTGTGGGCCTCTTCCAGAATCAACTCTCTAAGCCCATCCACATTGGGCACACAAATCCGGCCCTGCATCCTCAACACCCAATTATCACCAATAATTACATCTTTGGAATCATCATGTTAAACTCTGTCCTTAAGGACAAGCAAATGCGGATCATCATATTGGCGCTCTCTGATGCGATCATACAAGGAAGATCGAGAAACCATACAAGCCAACATCTTACTGGGATCCGAAATATCTAATCTCACAAATCGATTAGCCAAGGCTTGAACATCAATGGCAATGGGTATCTCCCCAACTGGAATGTATGTCAAACTCTCCAAACTCACTGCCTTTCGGCTCAAAGCATCAGCCACCATATTGGCCTTTCCTGGATGATACAATATAGTGATATCACAATCCTTAAGCAACTCTAACCATCTCCGCTGCCTCAAATTAAGATCATTTTGATTGAACAAATGCCAAAGACTGCGATGATTAGAGAATACCTCACAAGATACGCCATACAAGTAGTGCCTCCAAATCTTTAATACATGAACTTTCACGGCCCAAGATCCGAGGAGCGCAACCAGCGCTCAACCGAGTAAACCCGACTGAGCAAGCCTGTTATGTTTCATTTTACCCAAACTAGTTCATAAATAGAGAGGGGATATTATCCCATTTAATAAAACGCTAGAAAACCTGTCGTTAGCAACCTTCATTTCGTTCCCGCTAATTACTTCACTTAGTTTTCAAAACTATTACAAGTTTAATGAAAAACAGGCTTATCAAGTAACCACACTTCTAGCCCGGACATCAACCACCACCCACAATAGTCTATGGAGACTCTAAATACAATAGAGCAATAGAGAAATGCCGGCAACAACTCTACGGTTATACCTCAAAATGTAATGAGAAAATGACAAAAGATATACAAAATGACCCCGAAGTGGAGTGGGGCTCACCAATACAGCTGACGGAAAGTAGAAGAGGTACTACTGCTGGTGGACTGAAGTATTTGCTATAAAATCACCTACAATCATAAAACGAATGTAGCGCCCCCGGTAAAATGGGACGTTAGTGCCGTCGAATAGCTTTAGTATGTAAGGCTAAAAGTCCTATTTCATAATAGAATATTCATACAAACAAAGAATCCACAAACAATAAGTCAAGATCAACAATATTCTAACACCCAATTTTGAAACATGTTAGTCCTCTACTTTATAAATATAATATATATAATTTTAGTTTGGTTGGGAGATCTCTAGCACCGATATAAGTATTACCACCGTCTTTGTTAGCACGGAGTCTGATCACGACCCAATCGGCTAAGTCGTCCCTTTAGATACATGTACCAAATCACAAATTCCCAGTTTTTGAATTCCTAGGTCTCAAATTTCCAGATTGTTTATTTCCAGCACAATACCACCATATGTTTGGCATGGTGTCCGATCACGGCCCGATCGGCTAAGCTACCTTCCCACATATGGTGTGGGTTTGCATTACCAAATTACAATGTTAACAAGGTCATCCCAGTTAAGGGAAATAAGCACGATACACTCCTACACCGGCACGTGTAGTTTCAGAATGAGTCTTATGACCCACCCTTCCTCGGTGTTGCTAAAGATACTCCCAAAGAACATATTTTATTCAATTTAGTATTGCACACAATTATAGCATAAATACAAGCATACGAATATATCATAAACGCAACCATGCTTACCTCAATATCCTTCACAATTTATAGATTCCAATTAGTATTGCCAGTCACCAACAACAACAGTATTTCCTTGGCTCATTTGTCCATTCACAATATTATTTATTCCTGGCACGGTGACCGTATTCGGTTTTTCACATTTTCATCCCTTTATTTCCAAATATCACCAACTAATATAAATGTACAATATTACGGAAATTGTGTATTTTCAAATTCAACAGAGATAGAATCATCAAGCATAAGGGACTCTTCCCGCGAGGAATATACCAACAAACAATTGTATTACACATTGATCGTATCTATAAGGAAAAACATTATATAAAACAGCCATTTATGGGCATAGTCGGATACAAGACCTTTAGGCCATTCTAATTTTGGAAGTTCATAAGGTTTGAGACCTATTTCATAATTGTTTTACAATTACTTATTTGATTCATTTCCATATGTCATTACACCTCACCAATAAGTAGACCAAGTAGACCTAATCAACCAAGTCATTTAGTACATACAATAGCAACTAGGAGCAATAAATAGAGCAATTCTTCTCACCCAATTAGCATGCTAAACTTCATTTAAGATGCGACTCGGGACTGTAAATTTTGGGCACGTAAACCACACTTAAATTTACAAATAATATGGAATTCACTTCCAAGAAAGAGCGTTTAGCCTACATACCTCGATTGAGTTTTCCTTAAGTCCTACTATACTCCGAGACTCTTGGCAACATCAATCTCTTAGGAACATAACAAATCGAACCACAAATTAGAAAGGTGATCATAATTCTAGTTCATTTGAGCATATTTTTAAACACTAAGTGGGTATCATTCTTTTAAAACCATTTTGTGAAAGATCCTACCATTAATCATCCCATATTTAGCTCAAGACATAACAAAATACTCTTATGAACTCATGAATGAAAGATATCCACTTCTACCCTCATCAATTACCCTTCTAATGGTCTTTCCTAGTTGTATTTAGAAGTTAAGAGCTTGGATTATAGACTCTTGCCTTTTGGGAAGATGACCTAGGTGCCTTCTTGACAAATCTTCAAGGTTTAACTAAGATCTTTAGGAGAAATGTTGATGAAGAACCCTTCTCCCTCTAGGACCCCTTTTCTCTCTTTAAATGTATCAAAAAATAGGCCTAAAATGAAGGGTAGTGTGTAATATATCGACATGGGGTCGGGTTATTAAAATAGAAAAATTAACTTTGCGATGTAAATTCTGCTATTCCATAATGGACCGCAGAATGATCATGCGAGCTGTATAATGCACCGCAAAATCAGTACCCAAAACTGGGCTACTCTGATTCAATCTGCGATAGAAATGCGACCGCAAAGTTAAAAATGGGACAGGAAATGCGGTCACAGATTTGACATAAGACAGCATTTTCCAGCCTTTGGTAATTTGATCATAACTTTGCGTAAGAATGTCTAAATGACGAACGGTTTGAAGAATTGGAAACTATACTCAAAGATCTTTCAGTTTACATGCTATTGACCATATAAAACCTCATATATATTTAGATATGCTCGTTTAAATTGGAGCCTTGTGCGAATCCATTTGAAATATTTGCCTATTACGAAATGTTTCCCATTTGGAATACACTTTGGCTTCCATTTGGACCTCACGTCACTTTCCATAAGACTTATACTCATATTTACCAAGTCTAATTTATGCCCACCATGTTAATAGCACATAACATATAATAATAATCTATGTGGCACCACAAAATCCTATATTACTTAGTAAAATTTTTTGGGGCCTTACATTCTCCCCCATTTAGGATCATTCGTCCTCGAATGAGGAGTAGAGTTTTCTCCAAAAATATTAACATCACACACCTCTTTTTTGACGTACGTCAAGTACTTAAATTTTAACTAACTCCAAAATTCTTTAGAAATTTCGGCATAGTATCCTTTGTAACTAGGCCTATCCACCTGTTCATAGAACCACTAAAACCATCCTAAAAACACATTCACAACTCGACAAATTACCATAATGTACATGTCAATAAGTAATAACCTCAATATTATAAGCACCATGCTATCACGATGATACCTGGGCATGGATTGCACATTTTTAAATCACAACACTCAAAAGGTACCTTCAAGTCAAAACCAATTGTTATGCGATCAAGCGAAAGTATTTTCTTTCCACGACACTTTCGTCCTTAAAGGTGGACGTATCGACTTACAAGATTTGCCACAACATATTTATGGACAATCCCAACCTCCAAACTCATATAACAAGAATGACAGCTAGATATCTCGCATAGGCTAACTACCCATTAACTTCACCTTCAATAATTTCCATAGGAATGATATACCGAAAGTTCCTAATCACCTCTTTAAACACATATACATGGAACATCGGGATCATTGAGGGCAACGATATGGCATGGGGAAATCATACTCATAACTGGACACATGTCTTTTAAGGCTTTTTAAATTCTGAAATGCACTACATCTACTTTACCCTTGTGAACAATTCGCATAGCATCTTCCTAGAAAAAACCTTGAGAATAGCTTGCGCACTTTCTTTAACTCTAGATCTTTAAGTCAGATTCCCGATTTTAACCATTTTGCGACTTTTAACAATTATTTTGAGAGGGTGTAGAATGAATACGACCATAGAGTTCCTACCCAATTTGGTAGACCGCAGGATGATGCTACTCTTTGACATACTTGAGCCCATATCCTTAATAGATTTACCACAAATAGGAACAACGAGGTTAGAGATTAGACTAAAAATGTTTCAAGAATCCACCGATGTAGATGTGTTGAACATGATATCTTATAAGGTTGATCCTACCCCTTGACATACTTGAGCCCATATCATTAATAGATTTACCACAAATAGGAACAACGAGGTTCAAGATTGGACTAAAAGTGTTTTAAGAATCCACCAATGTAGATGTGTTGACATGGTATCTTACAAGATTGTATTTTATTTTAGGAATCATAAAACAGACTACAGATTATGGTGACACAATCAATCGTTGTGATGAAATCATTTGTCGGAACAATAAGGCATGAAGTTTAGATAGCATACCAGCAATAAATATTATTTATAGAGTAAAATTCAGTTATGTACCACCGATCGAGTCCTGGAGTGTGGGGAAGATTGAATTATCAAGAGTGGGAATACTCTAACACTATGAGATAGGGATTTCAAGATATAACGTCTAGTTATACTCCTAATATTGGTTGATACTAGGACCATGTGACATAAGCCCATGTTAATGAAGTAAAAGTTAAGCACATTTGAGGTTATTATAATCCGAACCACTCAACCCTTCTTGACAGTTTATCCTATAAGAAAGATGATGAGGATACGACAACTTGCCTTTCAAATTAATATGATACGCACCAAATCTGAAACACCTAATACAAACCTTTCATGATTGAGTCTACATTACCAGGACTTATTAAAAATATGGAAGGCAGTTTCAAGTATCGGATGGAGAGGGAATAAACTCTTTTCTTATGAGATAAAGATTGACATGGTCCTATTATCATAATTCTATGGCTGTGATACCTGGCCACTTTACGGCAACTTTAATACTAGGAATAAAATGAGTTGCTTATTGCAAAACAATTTAAGTGTGACCAAAAGTCATACTACAATGGGATAAGAAAAGGCCTTCTTATGGCGGGTTTGCGAAGATTTCAAATTTCTTAGAAGCTTATATAGACGATCGCCCTCTTCAACTGATATGCACACCCATAATAGGAGCTGAGACAGGCTCTCATGTCACTAGATAGTGAGAAACTTTATGATAATATTAACGAAGGACCAGAGTGATTATTTGAACCACAGAAGCCATCTAGACCAGGGAGAAAAGAGTGACTCAAGAAAGGCCACAATAACAGGCTGTTATACATCGAATTTGGTAGCACATATGCAAATTGTATGACGGTTTATGCATAAGCACGAGTGAATACATGTTATCTTTCGAGTAAAATCACTTGTAAGAAACTAAAAAGATATGGTTTCTTAGTGAGAGTCTAAGAAAGCAAGTGGAAATAGTTACCATCAGATTCTGAATCTATTCGGGAAATCATTGTAAGACTCAATTCCTCAGGAGGTTGCATGTAAGATAATTGTAATGAAGAGGCTTCACGAGTAATACATCTCGCTCAAAGGATATATACACAAAATGGGTTATAAGGTCATCCTGACTCCATCCCAAATTCCACAACAATGTAAGGATTGACTTATGGCAGAGCAAAACTGGAATCAAAAGAGCATATACATCACACAATTGAAAAGCAATATACCTGTAACCATATCCGGAAAAGACTCCGACCTCTGATTCTTCCATATGGCATAGAACTTGTTGGTTCCTTCTGAGCTCCGAATATCACCCCCGACTTGTCCCTGTCCTGAAGGCGCTATAGATGAAATAGCTGTAGAACTAGCTGGCTGCGTTGCACCCCTGCCTATGATCTGGCTAGGTAATGACAGTCTCGTTGAGGTGACCTAACACACCACACTTATAGCACACATTAGTACCATAGCGACACACTCCCGGATGGAATTTCCCATATTTCACACAACGTAGGTGAGGTCCACTAAACTGACTCGCCCCACCGACCTGATAATCGCCATCCTTGTATACACTATAGACTCCCCCAATGTCCTTCCTCCAAGCTTCCAATGCGGGAGTACCCATTCCAATATTGGTTTGCTGCGCGGGCCCTTCGAATTGCCCTAACCTACCGCCCCAAACACGTTGCTGGGCTAGCTCATGACACATCGTTACATGTTCTTTCCCACATACCAAGCAAACTGGGATAGGTGTACCCAACTTAGGGCATTTATTCTTCTTATGCCCCCTCTTTCCAAACTGTAACATATCTCGAGGGTCATCCAACATCTCCCCTAATGACGTTTCATGCAAACTGAGCATTCCTTCAGAGCCAACAACCCTATTACATTTCTTAGATGCTCTCACTACATGCTCTGGTAGTGCGATCACCTTAGCAGGGACAAGGACACTCCCCTTGCAATAAGCTCTTCCAGCCCTTCCACGGCTTGACGCATCCTCCCTACAAACTCGTACGCAATTTCCTCCAAATTTATTGGTGGGGTTATTAATTCCTCGCTACTTCGAACTCGTGGATTACTCATCTGATAAATGGGAAAAAACAAGGAAATTAGATCCCTATCTTAAGCTCTATAGCACGATCCAAAATATCAAAGAAGGGTGAAATTCCTAAATGTCCAAATAGCCTCCAACTAATAGATGTGGTCGACAACACACCGATAAGAAGGACTCTACTAGACACAGCTCCGAGACATCCCAGGACACTTTAAAACCTTAGGCTCTGATACCAAGTTTGTCATAGCCTAAAATCTGAGGAGCGCAAATGGCGCTCAACCGAGTAAACCCGGCTGAGCAAGCCTGTTATGTTTCACTCTATCCAAACTAGTTCATAAATAAAGAAGGGATATTATCCCATTTAATAAAATACTAGGAAATCTGTCGTTAGTAACCTTTATTTCATTCCCACTAATTACTTCACTTAGTTTTAAAAAATATTACAAGTTTAATGAAAATAGGCTTATCAGTAACCACACTTCTAGCTGAGGCTCCTAACATCAACCACCACCCACAATAGTCTACGGAGCCTCTAAATACAAGATTAGAGCAATAGAGAAATATCGGCAACAAGGCTCCGGCTATACCTCAAAATGTTATGAGAAAATGAAAAAAAGAAATACAAAATGACACCGAAGTGGAGTGGAGCTCACCAATACAGCTGACCGAAAGCAGAGGAGGTGCTATTGCCGGAGAACTGAAGTATCTTCTATAGAATCACCTACAATCATAACACGAATATAGAGCCCCCGGCAAAAGAGATGTTAGTACCGTTCAATAGCACTAGTATGTAAGACTAAAAGTCCTATTTCAGAATAAAATATCCATACAAACAAAGAATCCACAAACAATAAGTCAAGATCAACAATATTCTAACACCCAATTTTGAAACATGTTAGTCCTCTACTTTATGAAAATAATATATATAATTTTAGTTTGGTTGGGAGATCTCTAGCACCGATACAAGTTTTACCACCGTCTTTGTTAGCACGGAGTCCGATCACGACCCGATCAGCTAAGTTTTCCCTTTAGAGACATATACCAAATCACAAATTTCCAATTTTTGAATTCCCAGGTCTCAAATTTCTAGATTGTTGATTTCCAGCATAATCCACCATATGTGCGGCATCGTGTCCGATCACGGTCTGATCGGCTAACCTACCTTCCCACATATGTCATGTGGGTTGGAGTTACCAAGTTATAATGTTCGCAAGATCATGCCAGTTAAGGGGAATAAGCACGATACACTCCTACACCGGCATGTGTAGTTTCACGAATGAGTCTTATGACCCACCCTTGATCGGTGTTTCTAAAGACACTCCCAAAGAACATATTTGATTCAATTTAGTATTGCACACAATTATAGTATAAATACAAGTATATGAATATATCATAAACGCAACCATGCTTACCTCAATATCCTTCATAATTTATAGATTCCAATTAGTATTTCCAATCACCAACAACAACAGTATTCCATTGGCTCATTTAGCCATTCATATGACTATTTATGCCTTGCACGGTAGCCGTATTCGGTTTTTTACATTTTCATCCCTTTATTTCCAAAGATTACCAACAATTAAATGTACCAAATATTACAAAAATTATGTATTTTCAAATTCACGAGACAGAATCATCAAGCATAAGGGACTCTTCCCAAGAGGAATATACCAACCAATAATTATATTACACATTGATCGTATCTATAAGGCAAAACATTACATAAAAGAGCCATTTACGGGCATAGTTCAGAACTTTAGGCCATTCTACTTTTGGAAGTTAGTTCATAAGGTTTGAGACTTGTTTCATAATTGTTTCACACTTTCTTATTCGATTCATTTCCATATGTCATTACACATCACCAACAAGTAGACCTAGTAAACCAAGTCATTTAGTACACACAATAGCAACTAGGAGTAATAAATAGAGCAATTCGTCTCACCCAATTAGCATGCTAAACTTCATTTAATGTGACTCAGGACTGTACAATTTTGGATAGGTAAACCACATTTAAACTTACAAATAATATAGAATTCACATCCAATAGAGAAAGTTTTGCCTACATACCTCGATTGAGCTTTCCTTAAGTCCTACTATACTCCGAGACTCTTAGCAACTTCAACCTCTTAGGAACATAACAAATTGAACCACAAATTAGAGAGGTGATCATATTTCTAGTTCATTTGAGTATATTTTCAAACACTAAGTTGGTATCATGCTTTTAAAAATATTTTGTGAAAGATCCTACCATCCATCATCACATCCTTAGCTCAAGACCTAACAAAATACTCTTAAGAACTCATGCATGAAAGATATCCACTTCTACCCTCATCAATTACCCTTCTAATGGTCTATCCTAGTTGTATTTAGAAGTTAAGAGCTTGGATTATAGACTCTTGCCTTTTGGGAAGATGACCTAGGTGCCTTCTTGACAAATCATCAAGGTTTAACTAAGATCTTTAGGAGAAATGTTGATGAAGAACCCCTTATCCCTCTAGGACCCCCTTTCTCTCTCTAAATGTATCAGAAAATAGTCCTAAAATGAAGGGTAGGGTGTAATATATCGACATGGGGTCGGGTTATAAAAATAGAAAAATTAACCCTGCGATGTCAATTCTGTTATGGCATAATGGACCGCAGAATGAACATGTGGGCCGCAGAATACACCGCAAAATCGGTACCCAAAACTAGGCTACTCTGGTTCAATCAGCGACAGAAATGCGATCGTAGAGTTAAAAATCTGACAGGAAATGCGGTTGTAGATTTGACACAAGACAGCATTTTCTAGCCTTTGGTAATTTGATCATAACTTTGCGTAGGAATTTCCAAATGACGAACGGTTTGTAGATTGAAAACTAGACTCAAAGATCTTTCATTTAATATGTTATTCACCATATAAAACCTCATACATATTTAGATATGCTCATTTAAATTGGAGCCTTGTGCGAATCCATTTGAAATTTTTGCCTCCGAAATTTTTCCCATTTGGCATACCCTTTGGCTTCCATTTGGACCTCACATCACTTACCATAAGGCTTATACTCATATTTACCAAGTCTAATTGATTTCCACCATGTTAATAGCACATAAAATATAATAATTATCCTACGTGGCACCACAAAATCCTAGATTATTTAGTGAAATTTTTCGGGGCCTTACATGAACTATCGCAGCCAACTCCAAATCATGAACATGGTAGTTCTTCTCATGGGGCTTCAACAGGCAAGAAGCATAAGCAATAACTCTACCCTCCAGCATCAATACATAACCAATCCCAACTCTCAAAGCATCATAATATACAGTACATAAACCTGAAGCTGACGGCAAAACCAATATCGGAGATGTGGTCAAAGCTGTCTTGAGCTTCTAAAAGCTCTCCTCACACTAGTCCGACCATACAAATGGAGCACCCTTCTAGGTCAACTTGGTCAAGGGTAATGCAATAGATGAATATCCTTGAACAAACCTGCGATAATAACCCGCCAAACCAAGGAAGCTACGAATCCTTATGGCTGAGGACGGTATAGGCCAACTCTAAACCGCCTCTATCTTCTTCGGATCAACCTTCATACCCTCGTTGGACACCACGTGTCCCAAGAAAGCCATTGAACTGAGCCAAAAATCACATTTGTAGAACTTTGCATAAAGCTTATCCTCCTTCAATCTGTGCAATACAACTCGCAAATGCTCTGTATACTCCTCCTGACTACGCGAGTACACCAGAATATCATCAATGAATACAATAATTTAACGAATCTAGATAAGGACAAAATACATTGTTCATCAAATGCATGAACGATGTTGGGTCATTGGTTAGCCCGAAATACATAACAAGAAACTCATAATGACCATATCGAGTCTTGGAAGCAGTCTTAAGAATATCTAAACCCCTGATCTTCAACTGGTGATAGCCCGAACAGAGATCAATTTTGGAGAACACACTCGTTCCCTGAAGCTGGTCAAATAAATCATCAATGCAAGGCAGGGGATACTTATTCTTAATTGTTACCTTGTTTAATTGCATGTAATAAATGCACATTCTCATTGTGCCATCCTTCATGTTCACAAATAGAACCAGCACACCATACGGTGACACACTAGTCCGAATGAACCCCTTATCTAGGAGTTCTTGAAGCGGCTCCTTCAATTCCTACAATTTTGTTGGTGCTGTACGATATGGCGGAATGGGAATGAGCTGGGTGCCCGGCACCAAGTCAATATAAAAATCAATATCCCTGTCTGGTGGCATGCCCAGTAGGTCTGCCGGAAACACATCGAAAAAATCCCCCACAACTGGAACAAAATCAATACTAGGAGTCTCGGCTCCAACATCCCTCACAAATGCTAGATATGAAAGGCAAACCATACGTTGGGACTTTAAGAAAGAGATTACTCTACTAGGAACATAACAAGTCACACCACTCCACTCGATCTGCGGTATACCCATCATAGCCGAAGTGACTGTCTTAGCATGGCAGTCTAGGATAGCATGACATGAAGATAACCAATCCATGCCCAAAATAACATCAAAATTTACATGTTCAATAGCAGTAGATCCACTCGGGTCTCTAGACCCCCAATAGTCACAACACATGATCAGTACACGTCGTCTACATCAAAGTATCGCCTACCGGGGTAGATACATGAATAGGTAAAGCAAGAAACTCCGGGGACGTACCCAAATAATGAGCAAACTCTATGGACACATAAGAATAGGTGGAACAGGGATCAAATAATATAGAGGCATCTCTATGGCAGACTGAAACAATACCTGTAATGATAGTATCCAAAACAATAGCATTTGTCTTGCCTGGAATAGCATAGAAACAAACCTAGCCACCGCTTGAGCGACCTCCCCCTCTGGGGCGACACTGCGTCCACACATGCCCAAACTCTCCACACTCAAAACAACTCCTAGGTGCTGGATAATGGGACTGAAGGGAACCCCTCGCACCGAAGTGACTAGCTCATGCATTCGGCATAGAAGAACCCTGGATTGACAGGGTAAGAGATGAACTCCAGACTAGAAGGGCGCTGAGTGAAGGCTGACCCTCGTGAGAACCATGATAACCATGACCTTAAAATTCCCCACGATACTCTGGACAGGCCGACTGAGCAGGCCTAAAAGAACGACCCCTACCATGTGGAACTGACCCCTCGAAGGAGCACCACTGAAAATACCAGAACCTCGAGGCCTCTTGGCCTTCCTCTCCTATCGATCCTGATGGCGAACCATCTCAATATCACGAGCGATATCAACCACCTCCTTGAATGTAGCACCTAATACTCTCTCTCTCTAGTCATAAGAATACAGAGAAATTAGTTGAGGCCATCCACAAACCTCTTGATCCTCTCACGATCTGTTGGGACCATCCACACGGCATGACGAGCTAACTCAGAATACCTCACCTCATACTGTGACACGGTCATATCCACCTTGCTTCAGCCACTCAAACTGCCTATGCAACTCCTCTCTGCGAGACTGCGATACATACTTCTCCAAGAAGAGAGTGGAGAACTTCTGCAAAGTATGGGGTGCTACATCAACCTGCCTACGCCTTTCATACGCATCCCACCAAGTGAAGACAACCCCAGTAAACTGAAAGGTGGAATGCCACGCCACTAGTCTCAAGAATCCCTGCTGTATGGAGCATCCTCTGACACTTATCAAGAAAACTCTGGGCATCATCGCCCTCAGCACCATTGAATGACAGAGGCTAGAGTCTACCAGACCTCTCAAGACGACGATGCTCATCCTCTAGCATAACTGGTACAATGAACTCCTGAGCTGGTGTAACCGGCTGGGCTTAAGGTGCCCTCGGTGTCTGTAGTCCCTATACTACCTGCTCATATGTGCGAGCAGTGGGGGTCTGATTGCCTCCCCCGACCTGTGAAGTAGTTGTTGTTGTGGTGGCTGAAACTGCCTGAGCCAGGCCAGTACAAACTGTCAAGATCTGTTCCAAAGCCTCCTGTAGACCTGGGATCATGATGGGCGGCGTTGGTGCTGCTGGAGCCTGATCCGGAGCTGGGGCAGCTGGTAGATCAACAGGTGCTGCCCTCGCTGCTCTGCCTCTATCTCTGCCACGACCGCGTCCACGGCCTCTAGTGGCCTTAGTGGGTCATTGGTGGTCGTCCACCTGGTCCGGTAGCGCGAGTCCTCGCCAACTACGAGAGAATAGAATAACAGAAGTTTAATTCTTGGATTAATAAGGTCGCATGACAAGAATTTCAAAAATATGAAGTTTTTCCTAAAAGGTTCCGCAGCCTCTCGAGGATAAAATATAGATGTCTCTGTACCGATCTGCGAGACTTTACTAAATATGTTCATGACTCGTGAGATCTATATAACCTAAGCTCTAATACCAACTTGTCACGCTCCAATTCCCGAACCTGGTTGTAATGGTGCCTCTCGTGAAGACAAGGCCAGCCAGAAAAAACAAAACACTTCTTATAAACAGTTATATACCATAATTATTTCTATACACATCCCAAACCGTGGTGTCACAAGTCATGAGAAATTAAGAAATCCAATACATGTCTACTAAATATTGAATTCGATACAATAGTTGTAGAAAGCAAGAAATGATAAGATAAAGAAGGTAGGGGGGCCACGGACGCTAACAGCTACCTCGTTGTCTCCAAATCACTACCTGGTCTCGGAAGATCAACGCTCATGAGCGGACTCTACGATGCCTGAATTTGCACACATGGTGCAGGGAGTAATGTGAATACTCCAACCCGGTGAGTAATAATTATAAATAATGGATGAAAGCATGAAACACGTAAAGGCACAAAGCAAATCTATATCAAGCAGTAAAATCACTTAAAGCAGTAAATCAGTGAAGAAATCAATTGAAATCCCTTTTAAACAAGTAAAACAGAATTTTAACAGGTAAATAACAAGTAGAAATACGCCCCTCATATATAGTATCAATCACACATAATAGTATCAGCCCCTCGGGCTCGCTCTCAGTACAGTATCAGTCCCTCGAGCTCACTCTCAGCTCAGATGGGTACCTGCGCTCACTGTTGGTGTGCAGACTCCGGAGGTGCCCATTATGGCCCAAGCGTTATATCAAGCCACCTCGTAGCATCATTACTCAGTACTCGGCCATACATCACTCGACACTCGGCCTAACATCCCTCAAGCCACCTTGTGGCGTATAAACTATCTGAGGCCCTCGGCCTTATATCACTCAACATATCCTCACAAATGGCCCTCGGCCTCACTCAATCCAAAAATCATCACAAGCCCCGTGGGCATTAGTAAAATAGTAGTCCTCAGCCCAAAACATCATTTAGAAATATCATTTATGTTCAAATCTGAGTGAAAGTGGTTGAGTTTGTAAAAACAGTAGATATCAACAGGACTGAGTTTAAGTAATAAGTCAAATTAGTGAGGAAATAGTGATAAAAATCCCCGAATGGTTCAAATAATTGGCACGAAGCCTAAAAATGGCAATCAGCCCAAATCATGATGACAACAAATAAGTTTCAGAAAATACACGATAAAATCATCAATCAGGACGGACCAAGTTACAATCCCTAATAGTAAAACACCCCACATTCGTCATCCAGCGCATGTCTCACCTTAAGATAGCACTATGAAGTGTAAATCTGGATTCTGAACCCTCAAAACATCATTTACAATCATTACACACCTTGATACAGCTAACTCTAGCTCGCAATGTCTTTTCCCCTCGATTCGGCCTCCATGCATGTTGACTCTATCTAAAATCAAAACAAATACGTCACAATATGCTAAGTGTACAAAGCCTAAGCAAAAATAATCGAATAATATCAAAAATCCCAAAATTATCAAAACCCGAGCCCCGAGCCCACTTCTCGAAACTCAAAAAATTTTACCTCAACGGGTTCTTTATCTCGCTACGAGTTCATACATATCAATAGTTCTAAAATCCGACCTCAAATGGTCCTTCAAATCCCAAATTCAAATGTTCAAAATCTCAAGCCTTAGTTCTTCCATTTTTAGCTCAGGTTTCATTTTAATTTCACAATAGAATCACGTTTTAGGTTCATAAAACTTACTTTCAATCAATTCTCCTTGAATCCCCCTTCAATTTCCCTCAAATAGCTCTAAAAATATTTAGCTATGGTGGAAAAATGGCTCAAAATTGCGGATGAAATGATTATAAACTTTCTGCCCAGCTTCTGAACTTCCTTCATCGCGATCGCGACCTCAGTCTCGCGATCGCGAAGAACCTCTTTATTTTTCCCAAAATTAACTCTACGCGAACGCAAGTCTCTCCTCGCGAACGCGATGCTTTGGAATCTTATACCTACGTGAACGTGGTCTCACTTACCCGAACACAAAATACAACTGCCCCTGGACCTCATTTCACATACGCGAACGCGGACCATCCCCTGTGAACGCGAAGCAAAATCTTCCAACCCTCCGCGAACGCGAAGAGAAATTTTCATGCCTTCCCAGTTCTTCTACGCGATTGTGACACTACCTTGGCGATCGCTAAAGCCAAAATCTCTGCAACAACATAACTGAAAAATCTACAACTTTTAAACTTAGAAAATGGTCCAATTGACCATCTAAAACTCACCCGAGGCCCCGGGGACCTCAACCAAAAGCACCAACACATCCTTAAACCTCATTCAAACTTGTTCCAATCATCAAAACACATCAAACACCAAATCCATCAATTCACATCGAATTCAAGCCTAGGTTTTTTAAAAACTTCCGAAATACGCTTTCGATCAAAAATCCAAACAAGCCACGTATGAATGACCTGAAATTTTACACACACGTTCCAATTTATATAACAAAGTTATAACAACTCTCAGAATTCTATTCCAATCCTCGGATCAAAATCTCCCCAATCAACCGAAAATTGCCAAAATACTAACTTCGCCAATTCAAGCTTAATTCTACACTAGACCTCCAAAATCAATTCCGATTATACTCCTAAGTCACAAATCACCTCCCAAAGTTAATTCAATCATCGAAACTCGCATCTGATCCCTTTAACTCATAAGTCAATATCCGGTTGATTTTTCCAACGTAAACCTTCTTAAAAGAGACTAAATGTCTCATTTCTTACCAAATTCACTCTGAACGCAACCCAACCAACTTGATCACATAAAACACGGATAACAAAGCATAAAGAAGTAGATATGGGGGAAACAAAGCGGTAACTCATGGGGCGACTAGCCGGATCGTCACAATATTAGTGATTATTTATTTATTTTTTATTTTGTGGTCACTTGACAGTTTTATATTTTTTCTTGCATTCTTAACATTTATCAGTCACTTAGTTAATTGTAGGACAATAATTTTTGGGTTTTCTTTTGCGATGGTTCTTTTCGTGGAACTATTTTTTAAGAGAGAATACATAAGATGCATCCTAAATTTGTTCCGAAAAGTTAGTTTTCAATTCAATTTTTACGGGCGTTCTTTTCCATCCTTTACTTATCTGAAATAAATTTAATACCTCCCTGAAAGACGACATGGCAAAGAGAAAAACGCGAGTGAAGAGCCAAAAAAGGTTTAAAACTCATTAAATTATACATGTATCAAATATTTATTGGACATTATGTATATAATATACTTAATTAGCCGTGACCCTCTTTTCTTTTCTTTTTTCTTTTTTTTATTTTTCCTTTTCTTTCCCAACTTTTCTTGTCTCTCCTCCTATTTTTCTATCGGCAAAACCTCCATTAGTATCGATCCCCTTTCCCCTTCCTTATAGAAAATTAAGATGAAAAATTAATTAAAGCGTGCAAAAATCATCAGCTGTATTTTCACATTTGATTAATGGAAATCATGAAAAAACTCAATTAAACTAATATCCGACCAGTTGTTGGCTGGGAAAATTCCTTCGACGCCAGTGAGCTTCCGTTTTCTCCAGTCAAACTCCAATTACGTTCATATCTCTCTTCTCAACCATTTTCCTCCAGTTAGAGAATGACTTGAGCGTTGATGTGTAACTTAAAAAAATGCTTAGGTGACATATGATGGTAGTGTTATAGGGGGTTGAGTCACTATTATTCTACTTATCCATGAGCCTATATTACAACCAGAGAAAAGTCTTACTTGAGATGGTTACATTAGTGGATAACGACAAAAGGTGCTAGTTTATGGTGTTGTTTCATGTACATGTGAATCTGTTGTTGAGTGAAAATTTTAATTCTATATGCCTCATTATTTTATAATTTAACTATATGATACGTGAGATTTGGGGCATTTCTTTGGCTGTGAGGTACATTAAAATTTGTATGGTCATGAGTTTTCAATTTTCAATGTGTCAATATGAGCAAAGGAAAGGATGCCTGAATTTCATGGTTGATCTCAGTTGAGTCTGCCTGTTAAGAAGATCTGAACTGGGATTGAATGCTTATATGTTGATAGTGACTTATTTCTCCTCTTTGTTCAAGGATGAATAAAAGCCTAAGTGTGACGTGGTGATATTTGGCATAACTCTATATAACTTGATATTAGTTTAACATCAAATGTTCTTAAGTAATTTAGTGGTTAAACTTATAATAAATATGCTCACAAGATTTTGATTTACAATGTGTGAATAAGAGCAAAGAAAAAGGCATTTTAATTTTATGATTGATCTCAGCTGAGTCTGCCTATTAAGAAGCAATGAACTGGTCTTGAATGCATATGTGTTGACTTGTTTCTCCACTTTACTTTAGAACGAGCAAAAGCCTAAATGTGATGTGATGATATTTGGCATAATTCTCTATACTTTAATGGAAGTGTCACGATCCCAACCGTCCGGTCGTGATAGTGCCTCTCGTGAAAATAAGGTCAGCGACACAATTTTCAAATTTCAATTCAAAAATTTTAATAAGTCAATTTAATACCTTTTCATTTAATCAAATATTGCATAACATGAGTTTGAATGAACACTGCGAAAATGAATACAGCTCGTCATCTGAGTATCACAAGTAACGAGCATCTACTAGGGTCTAAATACAATTGAAAGTCCAAAATATACAAAATACAAACTAACAAAGTAAAAAAAGGAAAAAAGCAGTGCTGCGGATGCCGGCAGACACCTTGCTAAACTCCAATTACTCTGCCAGCCAAAACCCCCTACCGGGTGTAGAAATACATGAATTTGCACACAAGGTGCAGGGAGTAAAGTGAGTACTCCAACTTTGTAAGTAATAATCATATCTAATGTCTAAATGATAAGAAAACACGTAAAGTACATCAAGATATTGTATAGAAACAGTTCAAAAAGCACTAAGAAAGATAAAAGCTCTTAAGATATCTTACCTCAGTTTAAACCTTTTTCAACGGTTACGCAAATAAATACAAAATAATTGGTGCATATATGCACAGAAATCCACCCCTCGGGCACAAATACTCAATCAACGGGTAATTCCCAGCAACTAAGAAGATAAACACATAAAGGTTCGTCCCTCTGGCACAAATACACAACCAATAGGTAATGACAGGCAATTACAAAGATAAACACATTAAGGTTCGCCCCTCTGACACAATCTCACAACAGTACCAGTCTCTCAGGCTATATCTCACACACAATGGGTACCCGCGCTCACTAAGGTGTGTAGACTCTGAGAGGGGCCCCTTACGTTCCAAGCGCAATATCAAGCCACCTCACGGTATCAAATCCAGGCCCTCGGCCTCATAATCAAGTCACAAGACACCTCATGGCGTACATATCTCAGACCCTCAGCCTCATAATAAAATCAGTATCTCGTTGTTGCGGCATGCAGCCCGATCCAAAAGTATCCTCACGATACCAGCCCTCAGCCTTACTCAGTCCAAAATCACATAAGCCACTCGGACAACAGTAAAACATAACGCTCAGCCCAAAAAATTATTTAAAATATCATTTCAAGTGTTAAAGCAGAGTAAACATGACTGAGTTTTGAAAAGAGTGGAGAAAAACATGACTGAGTTCAAGTATAAAGTCAAAACAATGAGAAAATATCAACAAAAATCCTCGAAGGGTTCAAATAGCTGGCACTAGGCACAAATATGGCTTTCAACCCAAATAATAGTGATAGCAAATAGTTTTCAATCAAATACGTGGAGAAGTCATCCATTGGGACGGACCAAGTCATAATCCCTAATAGTGCACGACCTCACGATCGTCATCAAACGTGTGCCTCACCACAATATAGCACAATGATGTGCAATTCGGGGTTTCAAACCCTCAAAGCATCATTAACAATCATTACTCACCTAGAACCGGCTAAATCTCTATCTCGCGACGTCTTTTCCCCACGAATCGGCCTCCACACGCGTCGAATCTATCCAAAATCAGAACGGGTACATGACAATATGCTAAGGGAACAAAGCCCAAATGAAAACAATTGAAAAATATCAAAAATCTTGAAATTAGCAAAACCCAAGCTCCGTGCCAACTTCTCGAAACTCAAAAATTTTTACATCAATAGATTCCTTATCTCCCCACGAGTTCATACATATCAAAAGTTCTCAAATCCGATCCGAAATGGTCTTCCAAATCCCCAATCAAAAGTTCAAAATTTCAAGCCCTAGTTATAACGTGGTTAGCTTATGTTTCCATAATTTTCTAGGTAGATTTCACAATATAATTAAGTTGATATTCCGAAATTCTTACCTCCAATCGATCTCCCTTGAATCCCTCTTTAATCTCCTTCAAGAATCACCACAAATGAGCAGTTATGGGTGAAAATAGACCCAAAATCGCGAACAAGACGATTAAAAAACATTCTGCCCATGCCTGACCTTCCTCCTTCGCGAACGCGGTCAACCACTCGCGTTCACGAAGCACAAACTCGCGTTGACCAACTTTACCCTATGCGAACACGTAACACCCATCGTGAACGTGATGTTTCTGCCTCCTACGGCTTCGCGCACGCGAACAACCTTACGCGAACGCGATGCACAAATTACCTTGGACCCATCTTACTCACTTCCTCTACGCGATCGCGAGTGCCTTCTCGCGAACGCGATGTACAGCTGTCTAACCTTCTGCAAATGTGAAGCATCTCACGCGAATGCGAAGGCTAAATTTTGACCTTCCTCCATTCCTTCTACAGGAACGCGAGGCTCCTCTCGGGAACGCGAAGATATAATTCTCTGTAACACTGAACCTGCTATTTCTGCAACTCTCAAACTCCAAAAATGTCCGAATGGCCACCCGAAACTCAGCCGAGGCCCTCGGGACCTCAACCAAAGGCACCAACACATCCTAAAACCTTATTCAAACTCGATCAAAATTATTAAACACCTCAAACAAAACCAAATCATCCAAAACACATCGGATTCAAGCCTAAGTTTCTAAAATCTTCTAAAATACGTTTTCGATCAAAAACCAACCCAAACCATGTTCGGATGACCTAAATTTCTGCACACACATCCCAAATGGCATAATGAAGCTACTGCAGCTCTCGGAATTTCATTCCGACCTCCATATTAAAATCTCATCTATCAACCAGAAAATGCCGAAATCTTACTTTCGCCAATTAAAGGCTAAACCTTCCACGGACTTCCAAAATGCATTCTGATCATGCTCCCACGTCTCAAATCACCCAATAAAGATAACCAAGTCATAAAAATTATGATCCAAGATCATATACAATCAAGTCTATTATTGGTCAAATCTTTCAAATTTCAAGCTACAAGCTGAGAACTGTTCTTCCAAATTCGTTCTG
The DNA here is from genome assembly GCA_034376525.1 of Nicotiana benthamiana. NCBI lineage: Eukaryota > Viridiplantae > Streptophyta > Magnoliopsida > Solanales > Solanaceae > Nicotiana > Nicotiana benthamiana. Next base: position 28,738,735 of record CM067328.1, read on the forward strand.
AATTCCCTGAAAACCTAAACCAACGATTTACACAAGTCTAATATATCACACGGGTCAATTCATGCCCGAAATCTAGCAATCAAAATGCAAAAGTTCAAAATGGTCGGTCGGGTCATTACATCCTCCTCCACTTAAACATACGTTTGTCCTCGAACGTGTCCAGAGTTGTTCTAAAAGCCAACTAATTGCTGAATAACCTTACCATGCAGATACCCGGGGGGTGATCCCATGTCACCCTATCTCATATAGGTCCAATAACACAATGCAACTAAAATTTCACAAGCCAGCCTAGCCCATAAACCTTAGAACCCCATTTCCACTTATGAATAATCCATGCCTGCGACCTCTGGTGAAATTACATGATAAACCACATAACTCAAACGCTTGAAGCAATAACTTCTATTCACATCAGCTGTACACAACACCTGAATATCGGTAGAAAAACTGTTATCACTAAAATCTCATTCTAACACTTCCATATACCGCCAATGATAAATGAAACACACAATAAACCATAACCATTTCTCATATCAACCATTCTTGAAGCCACTTCTCCTTTGGCAAGGACCATAGCATATTTCTGAGTCGAACCTTGGTATTATCCTTCAAACATGCTGAAATTGAATCTGGTTGTATTCACTAAAGACCCCAACGATCTCTTCTAATCCAACATAATTATTCTGGTGACATGACACATCAATACAGACAAAAGCCAGAACTTGCACAGCCCGCGCACCAATAAGCGACAATCCGAACATACTCACATCATGAAACTGACTCAAATAAAAGAGTCGTACCTCAAGCTCACCAGACCCAACACAACACAAGGCTGAGAACCCATCTCACATCATAAGAACAGAACACACAAACCTAACCAGCAATGACATACCTCCACAAAACTTTATTGTGATGCGCGATCCTATCCAACATTGTTCCACATGAACCACCTCAAGTCACTATGCTCGAAATCGACAACTACACACAATTTGATATTTGGAACCAAAGAAAATCATCATACCTATAGTGAAACATATAAAATATGCCACGCAATTCGATAGGGAATAACTGATACGACATTCACTGAGCAATACCCAATTACTCTTCCCACTCGACTCCCACTATGAAACCCATATAGAATTGCACCATATGTGCCCATAAACAACAAATCATAACATCTCGTAGCACAGGAAGGTAGCTCATAGATCTCTATGGATTACTACTAGGCTCAATAACAATTGAATCAACACATCCCTCAACAATACAATTTGGCGCCAACAAGCCAACTCAAGTTAGAACATGCATCCACATTGTCCTACCAACGTACTCTTTATCAAGGAAATTCTGAAGTTGTTCCTTCAATTCCTTAAATCTACCGGTGCCATACGATACAGTGTCTGATACCAAATCAATACCAAAATCATCAACCTTGCCTGGCGACATGCCCAACCATATGAAACACATCAAAAAAGTCCCTCACCACCAGAGTTGAATCAATATGCGGAGCCTCTACATTGACACGCATCACGAGAGCCCAAACAATAATGAAAATCCTTCCCAGTTGTCCACTGGGTCTTCAAAAATAAAACACCACTCCACAAGGACATAATTCGTCGAACCTTGACACTCAGTGTGTTGCATTTCCGGCATAGCTAACAGCGCCGCCTTGGCGTAATTGTATAGAATAACACAACACAGAGACAACCAGTCTGAAGCCAATATCACTTCCAAATCTAATATACCAAGCAACAAAAGATCCACTCAGGTCTCCAAACCCCGATAGTCACTAAACAGTGCTGACACATGCGACTCACGACCGCAACATATCCTGAACATGAGAAATCCCAGCCTCCAACTCCATATGGCACATGAATCATCATACTTGATCCAAATCCCGTCGTCCGAACACATACCACAACTCAAATACCCAATCATCCCACGAGGGATACTATGAAATTCCTCGATACCACCAAAAAAACTTGAATACCAGCAATCAATCTAACAAGAGGTGACGCAATACTACTGAAGTACCATCAACTTAATCACATTGCCTTTTCTGAAACATAAACCCTTGTCAGGTCACTCCAATTAGCAATACCATTTCCTTAATCATCTGAAGATCATTTCCCCTAATCATCTCAAACTCATTTCTCTAATTATCTAAGGATACTCGTTGCTTAAGAGTTTTATGACCTTCCCTTCAGAACAGAACTGTAACCTTACACACGCAAATCTCAAGCATACGCTACATATCGCATAACCATATTGTCCGAGGGTAACCATGAGAACTTCATATCTTATTCCGAGCCACAAGAAACTATGTACTCAACTAACTAAGAATCTTTCCACTGATCACATCTACAAGAAAAACACTATAAATCGCATGTTCCTCATGCTCATATAAAATATTTCTAATTGTGGCAAAAACCCATCAAAAACTCTCCGAATTTCATTTGCACGGACTAAACCGTCAGGATTGAATATTTTTAACTCAACCAAGCTAAGCAGGTAACTAAAACTCAAGAGCGTTGTCGCTAAATACATGCATAAACTCATTACCTCATAGGCATCCAAAGAACTAACCATGTCATTAACACACCGATCCAGGCCACTACCAAGCTATCCCATCTATTCGAGTTCCCTTTTGACTTACCTTTAACTTAAAACTTCTTCTTAATATGAAATCACAATTTCTCAATCCAGACTTATCACAGGAGACCCAAGCATAAAACCACACCGTCTAAGACTCATGAGCCGCTGAACACTCTCTTATATATCCCTAAAAGCACTACCTTCAAAATACTTTCTCTGAAGAGACTCCCTATGAATCTAAATCTGTTACTTTACCTTCCTAATACTAGTACATAGAATCTCACAATTTATGGAAAATACCATAAGTCTTGACATCTTCCAATGAAACTTGGTTTCTAACCACATATGTAACTTTAGAATACTCAATTGATACACAATTTTAAACACATTAGAACCATTCTCGCAAGTCATCCATTCTACTCAAACCGCGTTTAGCCCGATCAAAAGTATCGAACAACCTGTGCCTTATAGCACTTTAGACATCATAGAATACAACTTCATCCCAATACAAGCAAGTCACTTCCTGCTCTATGCACCGATAATCCTTTACTAACAACAACTCCAAACATTCTGTGATTCTCACACCTATGAAGCATATTATAACCTTTGTCAAAAAATTTCCTTTACTCGATCCATTCCTCGATCTCAAACTCCGTAGGCCATAATTGATTCACCTGAACATCTCAAACTGGAATCGACATAGCACATAATCGTGTAATCAACTAATCAATATTAGACACCCCCACTTAGCTCGAAGCCATAGATCAAGACACACTCAATAACTTGTAACGCATATGCTCTATTGATGCCATAATACCATAGTGAGATTAAACTCAAATCCTTTGTAAGCTTGTGAAAACATAGACCATCTGGTACCTTGAATCTTCTGCAAATCTCACATTCATCCTTGCAACAGTCGAGCCCACTCTCATAAGCGACTCAAAATTCAAATTCCAACGCTTATATTTCACTTGTAAATGAGACCTTCTAAAAGACACATAAGGATCACACAACCTCGGAACACTTTGCAGGAGATAACTCTCATGCCTTGTCTTCAACTAACTTTTCTGTATACCTTTCACCGTCACAAATATTAAGCAGTCACTTAGACTTCCTGAGTCGCAACTCATACCGCAACATGAAATTTTTCTTCACTCACAACTGGGGAACATGAAAAGATTCTTCATATGCCTATCTCTCAGGGATATACCTCGAATCAAGAGGGAATTCATGCACCTAATAGTTCTTCTATCATCTTGCAGACCTTGATTATCACTTCCCAATCATACAGATGCATCTCGTAGTACCAACATACTCATCACATATTTATCCAGCCGTCACTTCCACTAATTGGGACATTACCGAACATATAAGTTCAAAAACACTTGCTCACACAATCAGCACTTCGGTGCTCAAGCCATAGGCAAGGATCCGGCCTCATGTCCTCCGGACTGGCCCAACATCAACTCACAGAGATCACATCTCGCCCCTTGATCGGGGAATCAAAAGCCAACGATTCACATCGAATACTGAGCTCTCATGCGTGCATATGAACGCATGGAAGGAATTTCAAGAGTTTCATTTCAAGTTGAATCAGGGACGCACGATAAGAATTCAAGAATGAGAAGTTTTTCCTAAAGGTTCTGCAGCCTCTCGAGGATAAATACAGATGTCTCTGTACTGATCCACGAGACTCTACTAAACCTGCGCATGACTCCGAGACCTATGCAACCTAGGCTCTGATACCAACTTGTCATGACCCACCCCTACCCGATCGTGATGGGCGCCTCTTGTAAAGACAAGGCCAGCCAACGCAATTTCAAAATTTCAATTCAATAATTTTAATAAGTCAATTTAATACCTTTTCATTTAATCAGATATTGCATAATATGAGATTAAATGAATACTGTAGAAATGAATACAGCCCGACATCGGGGTGTCACAAGTCACGAGAATCTACTAGGGTCCAAATACAACTAAAAGTCTGACATGTACAAAATACAAACTAATGAAATAAAAAAGGGAGAAAAGCAGTGTTGCGAACGCCGACAGACACATTGCTAAACTCTGATAACTCCGCCTGCGATCAGCCAAAACCTGCTACCGGGTGTAGAAATACCTGAATTTGCACACAAGGTATATGGGTAAAGTGAGTACTCCAACTCAGTGAGCAATAATCATATCTAATGTTTTAATGGTAAGCAATCACATAAAGCATATCAAGATGTTGTACAGAAGCAGTTCAAAAAGCACTAAGAAAGAAATGAAGGCTCTTAATATATCTTACCTCAGTTTAAACTTCTTTAAATATGACTTTTTCAATAGTTACGCAAATGAATGCAAAATAATTGGTGTAGATATGCACCGAAATCTGCCCCTCGGCCACAAATACTCAATCAACAGGTAATGCCAGGCAACTAAAAAGATAAACACATAAAGGTTTGCCCCTCGGGCACAAATACACAATCAATAGGTAATGACAGGCAATTACGAAGATAAACATATAAAGGTTCGCCCCTCGGGTACAATCTCATAACAGTATCATCCCTTCGGGCTATAACTCATATCACAATGGGTACCCACGCTCACTGGGGGTATGAAGACTCCAGGAGGGTCCCCTTACGTCCCAAGCGCAATATCAAGCCATCTCGTGGCATCAAATCTAGGCCCTCTGCCTTATAATCACATCACAAGTCACCTCGTGGCGTACATATCTCAGTCCCTCGTCCTCATAATAAAATCAGTATCTCACTGTTGCGGCGTGCATCCTGGTCCAAAATTATCCTCATAGTACAAGCCATCGGCCTTACTCAGTCAAAAATCACATAAGCCACTCGGGCAACAGTAAAACATAACGCTCAGCCCCAAATATTATTTAAAATATTATTTCAAGTGTTAAAGCAGAGTAAACATGGCTGAGTTTTGAAAATAGTGGAAAATAACATGACTGAGTTCAAGTAAAAAGTCAAAATAGTAAGGAAATATCAACACTTATTCTCGAAGGTTTCAAATAGCTAGCACTAGGCCCAAATATGGCTTTCAGCACAAATAACAATGATAGCAAACAGTTTTCAATCAAATATGCAAAAAAGTCATCAATTGGGACGAACCAAGACATAATCCCCAATAGTGCACGATGCCACGGTCGTCATCAAGTGTGTGCCTCACCTCAATATAGCACAATGATGTGCAATCCAGGGTTTTAAACCCTTGGAGTATCATTTACAATCATTACTCACCTCAAACCAGCTAATCTCTAGCTCACAACATCTTTGCCCCTCGAATCGGCATCCACGCACATCGAATCTATCCAAAATCAGAACGGATACGTCACAATATACTAAGGGAACATAGCCCAAACTAAAACAATCAAAAATACTAAAAATCCTAAAATTAGCAAAACCCGAGCCTTGGGCCCACTTCTCGAAACTCAAATATTTTCACATCAATATTTTCCTTATCTCCTCACGAGTTCATTCATATCAAAAGTTCTCAAATCCGACCCCAAATAGTTCTCCAAATCCCCAATCAAAAGTCCAAATTTCCAAGCCCTAGTTCATCCATTTTTAGCTTAAGTTTCCATGATTTTCCAGGTGGATTTCACAATATAATAGAGTTTATAGTCCGAAATTCTTACCTCCAATAGATCTCCCTTGAATCATTCTTTAATCTCCTTCAATACTCTCTAAAAATGAGCAGCTATGAGCGAAAATAGACCCAAAATTGAGGACAAGACGACTTAAAAACATTCTGCCCAAGCCTGACCTTCCTCCTCGCGGATGTGGTCAACCAATCGCGTTCGTGAAGCACAAACTCATGGTGACCAACGTTACCCTACATGAACACGTAACACCCATCACGAATGCGAAGCTTGTGCCTCCTACGCCTTCGCGCACGTGAACAACCATACGCGAATACGATGCACAAATTACCTTGGACCCATCTGACTCACTTCATCTACGTGATTGCGAGTGCCTTCTCGTGAATGCGATGCACAGCTTCCCAACCTTCGGCGAATGCAAAGCCTCTCACGCGAATGTGAAGGCTAAATTTTGACCTTCCTCAATTGTTTTTACGCGAACACGAGGCTCCTCCCGCGAACACGAAGAGATAATTCTCTGCAACATTGAACCTGTTATTTCTGCAACTCTCAAACTCCAAAAATGGTTCGAATGACCATCTGAAGCTCACCCGAGGCCCCTAGGACCTCAACCAAAGGAAAAATACATCCTAAACCTTATTCAAACTCTATCCAAATCATCAAACACCTCAAAAAATATCAAATCAGCCAAAAGAAATCAGATTCAAGCCAAAGTTTCTAAAATCTTCCGAAATATGCTTTTAATCAAAACTCTAACCAAACCACGTCCGAATGACCTGAAAATTTTCACACATATCCAAAATGACACAACAAAGCTAGTACAACTCTCAGAATTTCATTCCGACCTCTATATCAAAATCTCACCTATCAACCAGAAAACGCTAAAATCTTACTTTCGCCAATTCAAGCCTAAACCTTCCATGGATTCCAAAATGCATTCCGATCAAGCTCCTATGTCCCAAATTACCCAACGGAACTAACCAATTCATAAAAATTCTGATCTGAAATCATATAAAAATAACTCAATTCTTGGTCAAACCTTTCAAATTTCAACCTATAGGTTGAGAACTATTCTTCCAAATTGATTATGATTTCACTAAAACCCTAAAACAATGATTTACACAAGTCATAATACATCACAAGAGGCAAGTTATGCCCAAAATCTGGTGATCAAAGTGCAAAAGCTCAAAATAACTGGCCGGATCGTTACAGGAAGAGGAATAGATTAAGCGAAGATGACAGACTTACTTCCATAAACTCCTGAATGAAGATAGGGACATGTACATTGTGTTTTTTGATATGGAGCACTCTGAGGTTCATCTAATTTTAGGTATAATAGGCGCATAAATATTTGGAGGTCATGAGGGCTATGTGTAAGATTAGCAGGGGCAGAGTGACTGGACCAGGTGAAATTTCGATGAATGTTTGTACTAACATGGGTAGAGTGGGCTTGGAGTAGCTGACTGGGCTATTTAACATTATTTTTAGGATAAATAAGATATCTGAAGAATAGAGGTGGAGTATGATGATCTCCTTGTACAAGAACAAAGATGATATCCAAAATAATAACAACTATATGAGTATCAAGTTGCTTAGTCATACTATCAAAGTTTGGGAGAGGGTGGTGGAAGTGAGTGTAAGGAGGACCGTGTCTATATCTGGAAACCAGTGTAGAAACATGTTGGGACATCCGATTACAAAAGCGATTCACTTTGTCAGGATGTTGGTAGAGAGGTATAGGGAAAGGAAGAAGGATTTGGGTATGATATTTACTGACCTAGAAAATGTATATGACAAGATCCCAAGGGATGTTCTTTGAAGATGTTTGGAGGCTAAAGGTTTTCATATCGAGTACACTAGGGTGATTAACATGTCTGATGGGGCTGATAAATGACTAAAAATATACAAGTTTTAGTATAGTTTCATATAAATTTGTGTGTGAGTTGTGGGGAATCACATGGTTACAAATGTGATATATACTTATTACGTATTATCATGTGTAGGGATAATTTGGATAGAAGTTGGCAAGAATTGGATGTTTTGATGCAAAAAGAGTAGCGATGTGTTATGCCCCAAACTCAACCCGTCGTAATGACGCCAAACATGAAACTAAGCAAGCCTCAAACCAATGCAATACAATACCACAGTGTAAATATTAAAAACCATTCACGGAAAACTTTCATCATTTTTAAAGCAAATCATTTAAGACATAAAGGAAATATTTATATTACAATACAATCGTCCCAAAACAACGGTGTCATTGAGATCATGAGCATCTAAGGTATATACATAATCTATCAAAGTGTCTAAGAATCAACAGAAAAATACAACTTGAAATAAGAAGGAGAGCCAATGCCTCTGAACTCCATGCAGATACCTCAGCAACTCCACATCCTGCGACCTCGATCAACGGCTTCCACTGGACCATAGATACCTAGATCTGCACACAAAGAGCTGGGGTTAACGTGAATATACCAACTAAGTAAATAACAAGCCCAAACTATGGACTGAGAAGTAGTGACGAACTGAACATCTTCATAAGATAAACAGGAATATCGTACAAAAAAGTACGCATGCTTTCATTTAATTAAACATCTGATAACAAGGAAATAGAGAAAGTATGAACATGATAAAGGAGTATAACTCCGTTACATCTACATGCCAATGCACATAATGTATGAAATGCACTATGCCAAGTGCCTCATGTGCCTAATAACTCAATGCTCGCCCACTCAGTACTGTGTACGGCTCATACAGCGCAGGAAAGATCCATCCTGTGTATATATACATCTTTGACAGCAGTCACTCAGTACTGAGGAAGGCCAATCCAACCTACGGAAAAGATCCATCTCATGAAAATAATAATGACAATCTCACAACCACTCGGTACTGTATATGGCTCAATAGGCCCAGTTAAGATCCATCTCGGGATATATATATACCAATAAAATTAAAAGCGTGCTTAAATTGCAAAAAAGTTCTAAAGTGAGGTGCATAGACTATTCAGTGCTTCGCACTGCCTCAAGCAAGGCTCACGTGCTAAAGGGCCTCTTTAGATACCCTTTTTTAAATTATAAAATGTCTCTCACCAATCCCTAAGCCATGCTTATCTAAATTAGCCAATAAGATATTGAATCATTAAATAAGGAAAGAAATCATTGTTCCCAAAAAACAAAAAAGGAATCAATAGAAGTATAAAAAGAGGATTTGAAGAATAGTAGCAGAAATCATCAAACTCAATTAAACCATAGTCGAAGCATTTCAGAGGAAGAATCCTTTATCACAACAGGTATGCTTCTTATCTATCTCTGTTCTCTCTTATACTTCTACTTCTTCTACTTCTTATCTTTTTGATTTTTGACTTTTTCTCCATTAAAGAAGTGGTTTGACCTAGACTTTTTTTTATGGCTCAATTTTTTATTTTTTGACTTTCTGATAAACCTTAAATAAATACTAGAGGTGTTGTTGTATATTTGCATGTGTTTTGTCTTTGCATAGAATGAATGAACGTATGAGACACTTGTCACCATGAAATTCTTTTAACTTTTATAGTGGAGTTATTAGTGGGATGAGTATTGAATCAATATTGAAACACTTATAAAAATAAATTAGACATGGCCATAGTTGTGGACCCCGGAAGGGCCAAAACATGTGAACTAAAGTGATCTGTTTTACTTTTAAATAATTTACACAAATTGTTTCACTATGTTTTGTGGCCTTCTAATTTGTACCGAAATTGGACTACTTTTTGATAGAATTATAATTGTTAAATCTGATTCTTTTATACATGCAATTCTAATTGTTAACATTTATATTTTTGTTATATATTTTGATAATATAAAACTTGTAATATTTGCATGTAAAATGCACAACATATTATTTCAATTGTATTTCAGATATAGAAATGGCAGAGGACTTTTTCAAAGACAATCGCAGGGATCCTGGTTGGGAATATAACTATTTGAAGGATCCTAATGACTACAAGAGTCACATTCAATTTTTGTGGAAAAACAATAACAGATGAAATTAATCGGGCAAAACAACATTTGATTGGTAATTTTAGAAACACAGTAAATTGTACCAAATGCCCAGATAAGGTTAGAGATGAATTGAGAAGTTACATGGAGGGAAAAAATACGAAAGGAAATTTATACTAATGACTTTTTCTGAATTTGATGAGTTTGATTATCATGATGATGTTGGTGGAGAGGAAGAAGTTTCAAGTACCATTCATAGAAAAAGAGGTGGAAAAAATGTTACTAGTAGCTCTAATAAGAAATTGGCCAAGGAAAAAGGATCTATGGATGGGTTTCTACAAAAGCGAGGAACACTTAGGCAGACTACTATCAAAGATTCATGTGATAAAGAGGCAAGACCAATGACTATTCAAAAAATTGCTCATTTGTTTACGATGTCGGGATCCCATTCAATGTTGGTCACTTAAAAAGTTTTGAGATGTAGTCGAGTCTATAGGAAGGTATAAACCAAACTTAAAGCCTCCAAGCTACCACGAATTGAGGGTTCCCTTACTTAGTAAGGATGTAGAGTTGACAGATGAAATTTTAAACGAGCATAGGGAAGAATGGATAAAGTATGAGTGTTCTATTATGGATGATGGATGGAAATATAGAAAATAAAGAACTTTAATAAACTTTTTGGTGAATTCTCCATATGGTACAGTGTTTTTTGAGTCAATAGATGCATCCACATTCGTTAAGACTAGGGAAAAATTATGTGAATTACTTGATAGATATGTGGACCGCGTTGGAGAGCAAAACGTGAATCAAGTTATAAGTGATAATGGTAGAAACTTTGTATTAGCCAGTAAAAATTATTGCTTTAACTATTTTAGTTATGTGTTTTACTTTCTAATATCAATTCAAACTTCTAATTTCTAAATATTAACATATCTATTTAATCTCTTTGGTATAGGTCAATTATTACAGAGAAAAAGAAAGAAAATATATTGGACACCTTGTGCAACCCATTGCATAGATCTTATATTAGAAGACATAGGGAAGATTCCAAACATCAAGAAGACCATCCAAAGAGAACTTGCCCTTGTCGGTCGCATTTATGGGCACATAGGAGTCATAAATAAGATTAGAGATTTCATAAAAAATAAAGAGTTGGTGAAATGTGGGATTACTCGATTTGCAACAAGTTTCCTAACTTTGCAACAATTGCATTGTCCAAAAACTAATTTGCAGACAATGTTTACATCTGAACGTTAGGTAAATAGTAGTTGGTCGAAGACTTTTAAGGGAAAAAGTGTAGCTCATTCTGTCTTGATGACTACATTCTGGAACCAGAGTTGTTTACATTTTGAAGATAATGGGGCCTCTTGTTAAAGTGTTATATTAGCTGACAAAGAGAAAAAAACAGCCATGAGATACATTTATGAAGCTATGGATAGAGCTAAAGAGGCTACTGCGAAAGCATTTGATAGTAATTCTGTGAAGTATAAAGATAACTTTAAAATCATTGATGAAAGATGGTTATGCCAGTTGCATAATCCATTACATGCAGCCATGCATTATTTAAATCCTGGCACTTTTTATCAAAATTCAACCGTTGAAAATTGTAAAGAAGTAACTGATGGGTTGTCTGCTTGTATAGAAATATTGGTTCCAAGTATTAAAGTACAAGACAAGATCATATTTGATATCTTTATACTAGAGTTGAACGATAATTTGGTCTTCCAATCGCATAAAGATCAAGAATGACAAGATCTCCTGGTTAGTGAAAATATTGACATATAAATTGTTAATTATTGTTTTATGTTTAAATTTTATATATTTACATTAAGTTACAAATTAACATGATTGTCTACAATCTACAAAATACTTTTTATCGTTTAATGGTGGAATTTACATGAAAATTCAGCTCCACATCTTAAAAAGTTAGCCATTAGAATTTTGGGCTTAAAAACTAGTTCTGTTGTGTGTGAGCGTAATTGGAGCATGTTTGAGCATGTAAGTATTCATAATGGTATGCTTTTTTCTATTTTTCTTTGCATTGTTAATCAATTAGACTATATTACTCATGTTCATGTTATATATGCAACATATACATACCAAAAAGAGGAACAGATTAGAGCATCAAAGGTTGAATGATCTAGTATATGTTAAGTACAATCGTGCATTAAAAGTTCATTATGACTTGTGGAGTGTCATTGATCCAATCGCATTGGATTACATCGATCACATCAATGAGTGGTTGATCGGGAAGATGGGTGTTAATGTTGAGGCAGAAGATGAATTGGTGTTTGAGGATGACAACTTAACTTAGGGTGATGTATCAATAGCGTCAGGGAGTGAAGACATGTTGACATACATAAGGCGACAAAAGAGACAATCCGAAGTTATAACTAATGCATCTAGTTCGCGGGCTCCACGTGCTGATGTAGTTGAAGATGAGAGTGATTCCTATGACTTAGAAGAAGAAGAGATTGAAGGCAATATGTTGAGTGATACCGATGAGGGTCATCCTTATGAGGAAAATTACATAGATAAATATGATTATATTAGTGACCAGAAGCAGTATGGCTTAGATTTTCATATCGAAGACTTAATTATGGGTTTAGCTTTCATATTAAGATGAAGTATGAGTTTATCTTTTCATATCTTTACATATTAGGTAGTTTTATCCTTATTGCTCTTTTTTTAGTGAAGCCCACGCTTTAAGTGCGCTTTGCGCTTTAAGCCCCAACAGGGCTTTAGCGCTTTTTGGCATTTTTTACTTTTGACAACATTGATATATACATCACAGACTATTAGTCTTTAGTGCCAAGGATAGGCCAATCCATCCTCATGGAGAAGATCCATCTCCATATCAATACTTCGGACAAGATCCATGTCCAAGGAAGATTCATCCTCAATATCATCAATTGTGCTTACTGGGGGTGTAAAGACTCCGGAGGGGCTTCTTTAGCCCAAGCATTATATCAATGCCAACGAAGGCATGATCAATATCTCGCAGCGGCGTGCAGCCCAATCCCATACTCTCAATCAAAATCAGGCTCTCGGCCTCAATCAGTCAATACTCTCGTGTCTCACATACATACGGGCTCAAAATGTCATGATACTAGCCCAAACATTATGATATGTCAAATAGCAATATTCGAGACTGAGGCATGGTATAATATGCATGAAAAATACTAAGTATAGAATATCAATGAAGCTAATGACATGACAGCAAGAAATGACCTATCAGTTCTCAAAAGGGTTGGCGTGAAGCCTTACAATGATAATTAGCATGATTTGAAGCTCATTAACTTAATCACATAATTACAACATAGATAGCGACATAAAAAAGTCAGAAAGCGATGTCACGGCATAATCCAAGCCGTATTTCTCATAGTGAACGCCCACACACCTGTCACTTGGAATTGCGTCAGCTTAATAGTAATCATAGAACCACACAATTCAGGGTTTCGAAACCTCAGAACCAAGTTTGGAAGTGTTACTTACCCCGAGCCAAGCCAAACTCTAGCCCGCAATGCCTTTACTCCTCAATTCGACCTCCAAATGCTCTGTCTCTAACCAAAATCAGAACCATAACATCAATATATTCTAAGGGAACAAAGCTCAGGCGAAAATAATCAAATTACATCACAAAACCTGAATTTGGTCAACCCGACCCCCGGGCCCACATCTCGAATTTTGATAAAAGTCCAAAACTAGAATCCTCACACTCTCATGAGTTCATACATACCAAATACACCAAAATTCGACCACACACGACCTCTCAAATCCTCAAATCAAAGCCTCCAATTACAAGCCCTAACTCCCCAATTTTAGGCTTCAAATCCCGCTAATTCATGATTAAACAAGTAAGAATCAACGTAAGATCTAGTTTTAGGTTCAATAATCTTACCTCGAAGAAATTCTCTTGAATTCACCCTTCAATCTCCCCCAAGAAGCTCCAAAATCGACTCAAAAATGGTGAACTATGGCTAAAAATTGTGAAAATGGCTTTTTAAACATTCTCCATGCAATTTAAATTCCTTAATCGCGACGCGAGAAGACCATCGCGATCGCGAAGCACAAACTTTGTTGACTCAAAATTAACTCTACGTGAACGTGTCGCTTCCCACGTGAACTCAAAGCACTGGCTTCACAAACTTACGCGATAACAGTCTCTCCTACGCGATCGCATAGAACAACCTGCCTATTTCTCACCAGCTCCTTCCTTCTATGAGAACGCGACACTGACCATGCGTTCGCGAACAACAATCTCTCAACCAAATGTGATCACATACTGACCCTCGCAATCGTACTGAAATAATTCTATCTCTTCCCCACAAAGCCTATGCGATCGCGGACCATTCTATGTGATCGCAATGAACAAATGTTTGCAAGAGACCTAAAGGGAAATCTGCAACTTTTCAAACATGAATTTGATCCATTCAACCATATGAAACTCACCCGAGGCCATCGAGACCCTAACCAAACATGCCAACATATCGCATATCATCATTCAAACTTATTCCAACCTTCATAACGCTCAAAACAACATCAAAATATCAAATCAACCACCGATTCAAGCCTAAGAACTTCAAAAACTTTCAAATTTCGATTTCGATTAAAAATTCTATCAGACCTCACCCAAATGCCTTGAAAAGTTTTCACATATGTAACAAATGACACAACGGACCTACTCTAACTTCCAGAATTCCATTCTGACCCCTATATCAAGATCTCCCTTATCAACCAGAAATGTTAAAATTTCAATTTCACCAATTCAAGCTAAATCTCCTCCAAACTTCTAAAATACATTACGATCATGCTCCTAAGTCCCAAATGACCTCCTGAATCTATATGAATCATAAAAACCAAATTCCGGTGTCGTTAACTCACAAGTCAACTTCCAATTGACTTTTCCAACTAAAAGACCAACTTAAGAGATTAAGTGTTTCATTTATCCTACAATCATTACGAACCTGAGTCTATCATCTCAACATAACATAAAAGAGTTGAACCACACAAATGAATCATCAATTGGGAAAACGGGGCTAAAACTCTCGAAACGATCAATCGAATAGTTACACGGTGCAAGAATTGGACTGTGCCATAATTGGTGGATTGCATGAAGGTAGGCGCAAAATGGCCTAAGAAATGAAAAAAATAGTGAAGTATGGAGGTTGGAACTGGAACTGGAATTGGCACGCGAAAGAACAAAGAAGAAAAAAATAGCTGGGACTGTGCTAGGGATAATGTGTTTCACCAACCCTAGCACACGGCTCAACATTTCCTTTTTTATGAGATATCAAGGACACCCCAAATCAACCCTATTTGGAATAAATACAACTTCAAGCCTTTTTGAAGGGTTACACAATACTTAGGAGTCAAGAACACACAAGGAGTTGGAGAGTTCTTCTACGAGTTTTTCACTCTCTTCTTCGTATTTCCACTGTTGGTTATGACTTTTCATATTGTAGTCTTACATAGTAATACAAATAGCTAAATCCGTCATATAGGGCTAAGGGAACCAATTGTTGGATGAATTCTTGATTGTGTATTGATATAATTGAGCTGTTTTTACTCTCTAATTGTTCAACTAGGTGCTTTTTATGGTCAATTAAAGGTCCCTTGATTAATCGTGCCTAGATATCGTGTGTTGCTTGAGAGAGACTACTTGATTAGATTGTTGTTGAGAAACGTCACTTTCGGGTAAGTTAAGAGATTAGTTACTTGGATTCTAAAGCGGGACTAGAGATAACAAAGTTTTGGCTATAACTTTATGAGTTGTATGAATTGTCAGCTAGAGTAATTCAAGAGAAACTTCTAGTAAATTATCGTAATTCATCGAGATATAATTGTGATAATTAAGAACTCATCATCTGTAGAGAGTGGTGCATCAAGATTATAGCTAACGTGTTAGGATTTAATTTAGTAATTGGGGAAATCAACCCGAGTGAGGATAGTGAGAGGAGAATCGAATTATTTTTTTGTTATGATGGGGTACCACCAAGGATCGACGCTTAGCCCATTTTTATTTGCATTGGAGATTGACACGTTTATGTGTCATATTCAATGGGAGGTGTCATGGTGTATGTTATTCGAAGATGAGATAGTATTGATTGCCGAGATGCAACATGGTATCAAAAAAATTGGAGGTCTGAACATAGACCCTAAAGTCTAAGTGGTTAAAATATAGCAGGACTAAAACAAAATACTTTGAGAGCAAGTTCATCAACGCGATGGGAGGAGTGAACATACATGTGAGGCATGATTCATATGATTCCAAGAGAGAATGTTACAAGTATCTTGAGTACATTAGCCAAGGGACTAGGGAGATTAACGAGGATATCACACATCGTAGAGGGGCGGGGCAGATGAAATGGAGGTTAGCATCTTGCGTCTTGTACGACAAGAATGTGTCACCAAAACTTAAAGGTAAGTTCTACACAGTGGTGACTAGCTCGACTGTGTTGTATGGGGTAGATAGCTAACCAGACAAGACCCTCATATCCAAATAATAAAGGTAGAAGAAATGAGGATGTTGAGATGAGTACATGTGCATAATAGGTTGGATAAGATTAGGAATGAAAAAATACGAGTTAAAATGGCTGTGACTCCCATAGAGGACAAGATGTAGGAAACGAGGCTTAGATTATTTGCACATGTGAAAAGTTTGTGCATGTGAAAAGAAGAAGCTTAGATACCCCTATAAGGAGGTGTGAATGATTGGATTTGGTAGGTATGAGAAGAGGTAGAAGGTGGCTGAAAAAACATCGTGAGAGATGATCGGGTAGAACATGACACAACTTTAACTTACTGAAGACACAACCCTTGATATCTTGTTTTTCACTTTGGTTTCCTAGAATCTTGTTGTTGTTACTGCTTGTTGTTATTGCTTCCTTCTACCTATTTTTCCTAGTCCTTAGATTGTTTTTAATTCCTTTCTAGCCTTTGTCTTTGATACTTCTTATTTTTTTTGTTACTTTTTATCTTCTTGAGCCAAAAGTCTATTGTAAATAACATATTTACCTCCTAAGGGTAATAATAAGATCTACATACACACTACCCTATCTATACCTCACTTGTGGGGCTCCACTAGTTTTGTTATTGTCTCTATACGTTTATAGCAGTTTAACCTCATTTTAAGTGTTCTTTGGTAATTTAGTAAAACTCATAATAACTATGCCCAATTGAGGATCTTTGAATGATAAAGAGCTGGAAGAAAAATTGAAGAAAATGATTGTAGGCAACCTTTGTCTGGCCACACGGGCCTCAATTCACCTACCTATTATTAACTCATAAAATAGTACATTTAAATTTATATGTGGTTTATAAACAAGTGAATCGATTTGATCACAAAATGATAAAATAAATTAAATAAGAATGTATGACTTAGCATTAAAATCGAGATAAGATAGTAGAGAGCTTGTTCAGGGAGCAGAGCTTCCGATGGCAGTAATAACGATTTTGTGAAGCAAGAAAATAAAATTTTATTGAGCTTTGAATAGTATATAGCATAAGTTTTTAGAAGATTCGAGTCCATACAATGAATGTTGAACTCACTATTTATAGTTGCATCTAGAGAACAAAGTCCTAGGACCAAGTCCCTCTTAAATGATAATTGAGGGGGTCATTGAAGAATGTGTAATGTCAAGCTATGAATATCATATTCTCTATAATGATCTATGTACTTAATTCTATAGAATATTCTCCATTGAATGTTACCGGGTGGCAGGTATTTATTTGTCTTTGTGAGCAACATTCTTCAGAGATAACTGAGATTGCTGCCTCGGGGCTTGACTTCCACTTGTTTTGCTTTCCAATTGACTATGATTCCACGTGTCACTCAATTATGCAAGTAGTTAAGATGAACATATTTTGTCCTATATAGATAGTCCCCCGGCTTTCTAGTGGCACATCCTTGTTTCACCGGGAATTTGGTGAAGATACCTTTCTTGGCAGGAAATTCTTTAACCCCCTCTGAAAAGTTTTTGTCAGTTGATTAAGCATATGTCTCTTTGCATTTAATACCCCGAATACGCGTCATCTCATGATTCAGCAATACTTTTGCCAATTCTCGAGGTAATAATGTCACATTTAGCCGCCTATTCCTATACTTATACGCATCAATCTTCTTCTTTTACACTTCATAATTTTCCAAACTCTCTCAAACTTTGTTTACTCAACCCACTCTTGATTTCAACCTTCTTTTTCTTCAGATAAACCTTTACCTTTGTTCACTATGGCTTTTTTCTTCCAAAAACTCTAGTTTCTCAAAGAACAAAGAAAGGACTGATGATGCTCCTTTTCCAACGGTTGAGCACCATTATCCCCAAAAGACTTACTACGACTAAGGATTTCAAAGAGAAATTCCCTTTTGCTAACTCCCGTACATAGGATGTTGGCATATATCATTCTCCCATCCGTCCTTCTAGTATCTCTACTTTGAAGGAAGACTGCAGTTGCCAAGATTTAGACATCATCCCTCCGGAGCTAGCGGAGCAAGTAACCTTATCCAAGAAGGATTTTATGTATATTTACATGTACCCCTTCACTTTAGGCATGTTCTCATTGAACGGGGGATTTGACTCTCTTATCTTGGAGTTTTGCTTCAATTACCATATCTATTTGGCACATATGAGCCCTTCTGTGTGGCAGGAAATTGGATGTTGTCGGCATCTATGCCACGAGATGGGGGAAGAGCTCTCCCTAGCTCAACTGATAAATCTTTTGTTCCTCTAAGATCTTCCGTAGGGGAATGATAAGCTTTAGCAAACGTGGTCACCATGCTTTGCTCACCAACATGGATGATGACAACGCTCGTGGATGGATGGAGCAGTTCGTTGTATTTTCCACCTTGGACATTATTCCGGCTGAAACTCCATCCTTTCCTGAATCATGGAACTGTACTGTAAGTTCAACGTCTTTCTTTTCTTCGGGTTAAAGGTTGTCCCAATCTATCACTACTTCTTACTTTTTCATTATTTCAGCAGCTCGGTAGACACCACCAAGGTTTGAAGGATTGGACAAGTGGTTCAGAAGATTTTGGATGTTACTACACCTAAGACCCACCGGTGGAAAGAACTAGCCCTTAAATGCGGGTGGAACGCAAAAATCAAGGTAAGTTGATTCTCAAAATTATCTTGTTTTTATCTCACATATAAGAGAATCGGCTAAATTCCTTTATTGAGTTTAGGTCTTCCACATGGTATGTTAACATCCCCAAGGAGGACGTTTTGGTTGACCCCGTAGATGCGACGAGGTTGCTGCAGGAGGCCTTTTAATCAAACGGGTGTTGTCAGACCTGCTTCTAGAGCAGGTGCTTCCTCTCGGAGTCCCCGGTCAAAGAACAAGCAATAATACGGTCAAGGGTAAAAATAAAAAGGTAAAGAGTGCATTGTTCGAGCATATTGCAGCCACTATATTGATCGATGATGATGGGGAAGCTAATGGTAAAAGGGCTTCACTACATAGAAAACGATGACCTTCATCAGCTCCACAGAATGCTCAATCTGCTGAGCTAATAATACCAATCGATGATGACACCCAAGAGTTGTGGGGGAGTTTGATATGGTGGGAAGCCAACTCTCGTGTCTGAGCCCTAGTCGTTGCTTCCGGTACTACAAGGCAGAGTATCAGGCCTCTTCTGTCTTTGGTTGTTGAGCAACCAATAACTAGCACTGCTTTTGCCGCAAATGCTTCCCAACCTAAAATGCCATCAAATTTATCTCCTTCTTTTCCAACCTTGCCTTCACCACCAGCAAATGATATATCATCTATATCGGCTGCTGACATCCGAGAGAAGGATGTCCCTCCCCCCTCAATCCCCAGTTCACGCATATTTTGGGCGTAACTATTCAACCCCCTTCGCAGATCCTCAGAGGATGAGGAGTGTTTCCCTCTTGGTTTCTACCGAATACCATCTGTTGTCCCGACCGATGAAACTTACCATTTAATGGAGAGAGTATGATGAACAATGCCATACAGAATGCAGCGGCACTACAATCTTTGTTCCCTCTGCTTTTCCATCTATCTTTATTGATGGCAGGATTTTAATCTGTACTTTTGTTTTATAGGCTAACTTCCTTGCTTCTGAGGGCTTTTAGAGGTTGATCCTTGACAAAGAGAAACTTACCCCCGAGCGGGATCAATTATTGGTCGAGCGGGATCAAATTGTTGCTTGCCTCCCGGAAATGGAAGCATAAGTTGTTGAGGCCATTGAGTTGGAGGCTCAGTTGCATCAAAGCGAGCAAGAGGTAGTGACCCTCAATCAATAGGCCGCCCTATTAAGGGTACAATTTGAAGAAGCCAAGGCAAAGTGGCTTGAGGTCCAAAATCTTGTTCTTGCTGTTGTCGATCACGAGGCTGCCTCTATTAACCTGGCGAGAAACATAAGCAATAACTCTACCCTCCTGCATCAACACACACCCAATACCAACTCTCGAAGCATTACAATACATTGTATATGAACATGAAGGTGATGGCAAGACTAATACTGGAGTTGTGGTCAAGGCTGTCTTGAGCTTCTGAAAGCTCTCCTCACACTCATCCGACCACCTGAATAGAGTACCCTTTTGAGTCAACTTGGTCAAGGGTGATGCAATAGATGAAATTCTCTTAACAAATCGGCAGTAATAAACCGCCAAACCAAGAAAGTTGCGAATCTTTGTAGCTGAGGACGGTCTGGGCCAATTCTGAACTGCCTCTATCTTCTTTATATCAACATGAATACCCGCGTTGGACACCACGTGCCCCAAGAAAGCCACTGAACAAAGTCAGAACGCACATTTGGAGAACTTTGCATAAAGCATTTCCTCCCTCAACCTCTTCAACACAACTCTCAAATGCTCCGCGTGCTACTCCTGACTACTTTGTTCAACTGCTTGTAATCATTGCACATCCTCATCGTGCCATCCTTCTTCTTCACATCTAGAACAGGCACACCCTAAGGCTACACACTAGGCCGAATAAACCCCTTATCAAGGAGTTCCTCAAGTTGCTTCTTTAACTCTTTCAACTCCACTAGTGTTATATGATACGGTGGAATAGAAATGGGCTAAGTGCCCGGTACCAGATCAATACCAAAATCAATATCCCTGACTGGTGGCATGCCCCGTAGGTCTGCAGGAAACACATCGGGAAAATCCCTCACAACAGGAACAAAATCAATACTAGGAGTCTCTGCACCGATATCCCTCACAAAGGCTAAGTATGAAAGACAACCCTTCCCAACTATACACTGGGCCTTCAATAATGAAATTACCCTACTAGGAACATAATTAGTCGAACCTTGCCACTCAATCAGTGGTACACCCGGCATTGCCAGTATCACTATCTTAGTATGACAGTCTAAAATAGCACGACACAAAGGTAACCAAACGATACCCGATATCACATTAAAGTCTAACATACATAACAACAGAAGATCCACTCGAATCTCCAGATCCCCCAATAGTCACCACATACGAATGACACACACGGAACAATAGTATTGCCTACCAGAGTAGATACACGAATAGATAAAATAAGAGACTCGCGAGGCATACCCAAATAAAGAGAAAAATGTGATGACACATAAGAAAAAGTGGAACCGGGATCAAATAATATAGAGGCATCTCTGTGGAAGACTGAGACAATACTTGTAACCACAACATCTGAAGTAATAGCATTGGGTCTAGCTGGGAGTGCATAAAAACGATCGTGGCGACCACCTGATCGACCTTCCCCTCTAGGACGGCCCCTAGGTGACTATCCTCTACACCTAGTTGACTGGGTGGGTGACGGTAAAGTAACTAGCGCTGAAGTTGATGACTGACTCCTCTACTGAGAAGAACCCCCAAGACGATGAGGATACTACCTCCATATATGACCCAACTCTCAACACTCATAGCAGCTCCCGAGTGGTAGAGACAAGAGCTTAAGGGAACCCCTAGCATCGAAATGACTAGCAGATGCACCTGGCATAGAATGAGCACGAGACAAACTCTGAGGTGGAAGGGAACTGAGGGATGAATGGCCCTGATGAGATCCGTAAAAACCATGACCCGATGATACCTCAAGATAACCTGAGCGAGCTGACTAAGCATGCCTGAATGTACAGCCTTTGTTGTGCAATAATGGACCCCTCGAAGGAGCACCACCAAAACTACAAATCCTCAAGGTCTTTGGCCTCCCTTTTATCTCGCTTATGGCGACGAACTGACTCAATCTCATGAGCAATATCAACAACCTCCTTAAAAGTAGCACCAGAGGCTCTCTCCCTGGTTATGAGAATACGAAGCTAATATGTGAGGCCATCAATGATCCTCCTTATGCTCTCTCTATCCGTCGAACCAACCAAATAGCATGACGAGTAAACTCTGAGAACCTCATCTCATACTGTGTCACAATCAAATCTCCCTAATGCAAACACTCGAACTGCGTATGCAACCTCTTTGCAAGACTAGGCATATATTTCTCCAAAAAGAGAACAGAGAACTGCTGCCAGGTAAGGGTTGCTGCACCAACAGGCTTATGCCTCTCATAAGCCTCCCACCAACTAAAGGCAGCTCCAGAAAATTGAAAACTAGTGAAAGTTACCCCACTGGTCTCCAAAATACCCGTTGTACAAAGAATCCTCTGACACTTGTCCAAGAAACCCTAGGCATCCTCGCCCTCTGCACCACTGAAAGTCAGAGGCTGAAGTCTACCAAACCTCTTCAACATGCGCTGCTCATCCTCTGGTATACCAGTAGCTACATAATCCTGAACAGCTACAACCGGTTGGGCTGGAAGTGCCCCCAGGTTCTGAAGTCCCTGCACGACCTACTCAGGTGTGCGAGCGATGGAAGTCTGAGTACCTCCCCCGGCCTGAGAAGTAGCTGCGGCTATAGTAACTGAGACCGCCTGAGATAGGCTAGTGCATACTAATAGAATCTGAGTTAAGGCCTCCTGAAGACCCGGAATCATAATGGGCATAACTGGTGCTACTGGAGCGTCTACAACTGGACCTGATCATTAATTGGGGCGGCTGGTGGATCTGCAGGTGCTGCCATAGTTGTGGTGCGGGCTACACCTCTTCCCCTACCATATCCTCGATCGCGTCCTCGGACGTTGGTGGCCACAACTGATGGTATTGCTGGTCGTTCATCCTGAGCGGTGGCACGTGTCCTCACCATCTATGAGAGAATAGAATAACAAAAGTTTAGTACTCGGATCAACAAATTCGCATGATAGGAGTTTCAAGAATATGAAGTTTCCTAACGGTTATGAAGCCTCCCGAGGATAATATAGACGTCTTTGTACCGATCTGCCAAACTCTACTAAACCTGCCCATGACTCGTGAGACCTATGTAACCAAGGCTCTGATACTAACTTGTCACGACCCTAAATTTGGACCCGGTCATGATGGCATCTCTCGTGAAGACAAGGCTAGCCGACACAACTCCCAATTCATTTTATCAATTACAATAACACAATTTAAAACATTAACATGCTAATAATCCCAAAATAAAAGTGATATAGTAACATTTGCGAAAAAAACAACACAGCCCGACATTGGGGTGTCACCAGTCATGAGCATCTAACATAAGTCTAAGAGTAAAAAAGAGGTTATACAGTCTGTTACAGAACTAGATCAAGAGAAGTAAAATAGGAGGTAGAAACACTGGGCTGCAGCGAACATCGAGCAGCTACCTAGTGGACTCCGAATAGCTTGCTGGGAGCAATCAAGCCTCACTAGCAGGACCCAAAGCTCCTGAATCTGCATGCAGGATGCAGGGAATAAAGTGAGTACTCCAACTCAGTGAGTAATAAAAATAAATGAAGACTGAGCAATAGGAAAATATGTAAAACACAGCAAATGCTACAAGAGGCAGTGTAAAACCATTACAATGCAATAAAATAGTGAAATCTTATAAAAATACCTTAGTTCAGTATCAACAACAACAACAACCCAGTATAATTCCATAAGTGGGGTCCTTAGTTCAGTATAAGCTTTTTTAAAACACCTTTTAACAATTAAACAAGTAAATGAAAAGCAACGAGAAAAGATAAATACATAAATTAGCCCCTCGGGAATTTAGTATGACTAAGTACAAATATAAAGTCAAAACCGTGAGGAATAGCAGTAAAAATCCTCTAAGGGGTCAAAACAGTTGGCACAAGACCTAAATATGGCATTCTGCCCAAAACATGATGATAGCAAAAAATTTTCAATTAGATACGTAATAAAACAGTCATTCGGGATGGACAAATTCACAATCCTCAACAGTGCACGACCCTGTGCTCGTGATCTAGCATGTGTGTCACCTCATAATAGCACAATAATGTGAAGCCCGAGGCTTCATACCCTCGGGACAGTATTTACAATTATTACTCACCTCAATCCGGTCCAACCTCTAGCCCGCGATGCCTTTGCCTTTCGAATCAGCCTCCAGATGCACCAATCTATCCAAAAACCAGTACATAACTATCTAAATGTGCTAAGGGAACAAAGCCCACTTGAAAGAAATCAAATTATAACATAAATCCTGATAATACCGATAATCAAAGTAATAAGAAGCAGAAATAGGGAAAACGGAGTGGTAACTCATGAGATGACTGGCGGGTCATCACAATACAATAGTTTAACTTTATGCTTTTTATCCTTTTTATTTTTCACTTCATATTTTGTAATTGTGGTGTTTGTGATTTTATTCTATAGAAGTACTTTTTCATTTAAGTATTGTGCAAGTTTCTCTTGTGTCGAATTATGTGAGGCTTCGGGTGTATTTTTCCCCAATAGCATTTGGATTCCAGGCATAAGTTCTTCCAGAATCAACCCTTTACTGTGGGGATTTCATAAGAGAGGGCTCTCTTATGTTTACTATGCTCTTGAAGACGATGTCTCGTGTTCATTATAGCACTAGCATTTGAAGTACCTATTTAACTTTTAAATTATAAAACTAATTCATCGTTCAGACAAGAAACAAGATAAAAATAAAAGGACTTTACTTTATTCCTTATATTTTGAAAAGTACGTAAGTATTCGTTGTGCTAAAAAAGAAATTGTCATTACTTGTGGCTAATTTGTACATCTTGTTTCTACAGGTCTGGCCACGCAGCCCCCAATCCTGATGATAAAACATTTTTTCACTTATTTCGTAGTTACAGTTGATGTGGTAGTCATGTTGTCGTATTCTCATATCATTCTCCCCTCCTCCAAGTGTTCAAAATGTGAATTTTAACACTTGAAGTCGTACTTCTTTTGAAGATCCACTAGTAAATGGTTGGATAATATTTGGTTTGATAGCAACCTTCCCTTCCTTTAAGGATGTTTTGTACAGAGACAAAAGTTACCTAACCACCCCTAATGACTTACACTCTTGAAAGGTCGGGTAACCTTTGGCCTGATAGTAAGTTTTATTTCCGAGTAGGAACTTTGCTATCGAGCAAATGACCATCTAACTATCACGTAGTGGCTCATTGCTTGCGTGCCTTGTCATTAAAGTTTTATTTCTACCGACAAAGCTTCCTTCATAGTATGTTTTCCATTTCTGCCTCATTAAAAACCTTGCCAGAAAACCCAATAAGGATAAAAACTGGACGAAGGGAAAAAAAATGCAGCACATACTTTCAGTATAGATGGTGCTCATCAGCAATAGTATCTTTTGAGATGTGTCACATTTCAGTTACTCGGAAACTTTACTCCATCTTTATTTTACAATTATATGAATCTTTTCCAGTGACAGCTTAAACCCAGTACGAACCTTCCCATGTCGAACCTAGCTTTCCTGCATTGAGCTCCTGGGTGTTTTGAGTTACTTTTCTTAAAACCAAGTCTCCTATTTTGAATAACGGAGGTTTTCTCTTCAATTGTAATATATTTCCATTCATTATTTTTGGGCTCCCATCCTTATATGCGCCAAGTCTCTGCATTCGTCGAGCAACTCCAACTTGAAAATAATGATTCGTCGTTTGTTTCTTCATCTGTTCGGAAGTATCTCAGGGTATGTTCATCTTACTTCCACCAGAATCAAGGCTTCTACTCCATAAAGGAGAGCGAATGAGTCTTCCCCATGCTTGAATTGGCTATTGTTTGATGCTCCCATAATTCTCCCGCCAGCTCTTTAGGCCATTTGCCTTTGGCTGCTTCCAATCTCTTTTTGAGATTTTAGATAATCACCTTGTGAATAGATTTTTCTTGACCGTTTTTGCTCAGGTGGTAAGGTTATGATGTGATTATTTTGATTTTCAGTTCTTCAAAGAATTTAGTGACATTTGTGCCTATAAATTATGGCACATTGTCGCAGGCTCTCTCTTTTAGTATCCCTAACCTGCAAATTATGTATTCCCACGGGAAATCCACCACTTCGTTCTCGCCAATTTTCTGATAAAGACCTGCTTAAACCCATTTAAAAATGTAGTCAGCCAAAATCAAGAGAAATCTTACCTTACCGGGAGCCGATAGTAGCGGACAGACTATGTCCATTCTCCACTTCATCAATGGCCAAGGTGATAGAATCGAGTGCAATAACTTTGCTAGTTGGTGCACCAATGGTGCATAAAGTTGACACTTATCGCATTACTAAACATATTCCTTTGCGTCTTGTTCCATCTTAGGCCAAAATTATCATGCACTGACCAGCTTTAATACCAAGGAGTCCGCACCAAAGTAGTTTCCACAGATCCCTTCGTGAACTTCTCTCATGACATAATTAGCTCCGGAGGCTTCCAAACATCGGGCCAATGGGCCTTGATAAGATTTTCTATGCAATTGACTTCCCCTGAAGTAGTATCGAGCTGCTTCAGTGTGCAGCACCTGGGATGCCTTAAAATCTTCGGATAACTTTCCATGCTCGAGATAGTTAATGATCTCATTTGCCTAGACTAAATTAGTCGAGTTCAATTCATAATAGCCATCTGCGTCCAATTTGAATGCATAAGTTGCACAACCGTACCGGAATTTGACCCCTTTATTTCCATAGATGATCCAAGGTTGGCTAGTGAATCTACTTCCCGTTATCTTCCATTGGGATGTGGGTAATTGACCACTCCCCAATTCGTGTAAGCAGATCCTAGAGTTTCATTGCATATTATTGCATGCGATCATCCTTGGCTTTGACGATTTCATAGACCTGGTTTACTACTAGTTGGGAATAATATTTGATTTCTATGAGCTCAGAGTCCAGTCCCCGGGCCAGCTCGAGTCGTGCAATCAAAGCCTCATACTCGACTTTATTATTAGTTAGAGGAACAACTTTTATGACGTGCCTTAGGGTTTCTCCCGAAGGTGTGCTTAATACTACACCGAGCCCGGACCCTTTCACTTTGGAAGTTCCATCTGTGAATAAGGTCAAAACTCTCGATGTTCATTCTTACACCATCATTACTTGTTTGGTAGCCAAAGATAATAGCCCTAGGCTCAAATTGGACATAAAGTCGGCCAAAACTTGTGACTTAATAATAGTTCTAGATTTATACTCTATGTCAAATTCACTCATTTAGACTGCCCACTTGGCCGGTCGACCTGAAAGTTTAGGTTTGTGAAGGATATTATGTAGGGGAAAGGTTGTCACTATGGTTATCAGATGACATTGGAAATAATGCCTAAGCTTTCGAGCGACAACTACGATAGCTAAGGCCACTTTTTCAAGATATGGGTAGCGAGTATCCACTCCTTAAAATTTTTACTAACATAATAGATAAGATATTGTGTACCTTCATCCAAACGGACTAAAATAGCAATCATCGCTAACTCCGAGAGCACTTAGTAAATTAGCAATTGTTCACCTTCCTCCGATTTTGAAATAACGGAGGGCTCCATAAATACCTTTGCGAATCCTTCAGAGCCTACTGGCATTTTGGATTCCATTTGAAGTTATTCTTCTTTTTGAGAAGTGAAAATAAGTGATGACATTTTTTCAAAGACCAAGAAATGAATTTGCTTAAAGCGGCTAGTCTTCCTGTCAACTGTTAAACCTCTTTCAAGTTTGACAGCTGGTCAGGGATGTCCTCAATTGCTTTAATTTTATTGGGATTAACTTCGATCCCTTTTGTGACACCAAGACCCTAAGAACTTATCAGAGCTGACTCTGAATGCGCAGTTTTTTGGGTTAAACTTCATGTTATGCTTCCTTAAGATGTCAAAGGTTTCTTGCAAGTGTTTAAGATGATCACATGTGCTCAAATACTTAACCAGCATACCATCTATGCAAACTTTCATGGTTTTCCCTATCTGTTTCTCAAACACTTTTTTTACAAGTTTCTTTAATAAGTGGCTCCGGCACTCTTAAGCCCAAAAGGCATCATATTATAGCAATATGTACCGAAGTTTTCTATGAACGATGATTTTTTCTTGATCCTCCTGGTTCATATTTATTTGGTTGTACCCGGAGTAAGCATCGAGGAAACTTATCAACTCGTGTCCAGTCGTTGGATCAATTATTTCATCAATGTTTGGAAATGGGAACGAGTCTTTTAAGCACTCTATATTTAGATCATTATAGTATACACACATGCGAAATATATTATTCTTCTTTGGAACTACCACTACGTCAGAAATCCAGTCAGGATACTTTACCTCTCATATTGAACCGATTTCAAGTAAATGAGTTACCTTTTCTTTAACAAATTTGTCTCTGACCTCGGCAATAGGGTGTTTTTCCTACCTCACCAGAAGGATGTTAGGATCCATGTTTAGTTTCTGCACGGCCACTTTTGGCGAGATACCTGCCATATCCACATACGACTATGCAAAATAGTCAATGTTAAATTTAAGAAATTCAATAAATCCTGACTAAGCTTGGGGTTTAGTCCTATCGCCAAGTGGAATGTTTTCTCCAAGAATTTCTTAAACAATACGACTTGCTCGAGTTCTTTCGTTGTGGATTTGGTTGCGCCTAGCTCTTCTAGTACCTGAAAATATCTTGGTACCTAATAGGATTCTGATGGCTCCTCCCCCCTATTGACTTTGTTTTTCTCGGGAGCATGCACTGGTTCTTGTAATTGTTATGCCGCATGCTCCTTCATGTTGCTACAGGAAACTAAGATCGTGTTCACCTCCTTTGCTGTCGATTAGTCACCTCTTGTTTGTTTAATTCCCTCCAGCATTGGGAAATTCCAGAAGTTGATGGTATGTTTATGATACTGCCTTCATCTTGTGCATCCATGGTCTCCCAAGAATTATAACATAACTCATATCGCCATCTACTTCTTCGGAAAGGGTCGTCTTTATTACCCCTTCGACATTCGTGGGCAGCATGATTTCCTTTTAAGTTATTACACTTGCTAAATTGAACCCGACGAGGAGCTTTGTGGCCGAACTTATGCTTTCGATTAGTCCAGCTTGTTCTAGCACTCTCCATTGGTTTATGTTTCCTGAAGTCCCCGAGTC
The DNA here is from genome assembly GCA_034376525.1 of Nicotiana benthamiana. Lineage (NCBI taxonomy): Eukaryota > Viridiplantae > Streptophyta > Magnoliopsida > Solanales > Solanaceae > Nicotiana > Nicotiana benthamiana. The sequence continues at coordinate 28,768,244 of CM067328.1, forward strand.
CACCAAAATACGTTTAATCTTAAAATCTAAAACATTAAAAGAGATTACCAGGGCATCATTGTGTGGAAGTAGGATTCCATCTGCGTCCTCCTCCGTGAAGGTGATGTCGTCGTAGCGACTTCCCAGAGTCTTTTGCTATGGTTTACTGATACCTTTATCTTTTTTGTTGCTGAGAAAATAACACCATTAATCTCATTCCCCTCAAAAATCATGTTGACCATCCGAAGAGGGGGATCTTCTCCCGCTTTCAATGGTTCTGCGCTATCCCAGTTGCGAACACATTTGTTTTTTGCTCGGTCACTTAAGAATTCTCTAAGATGGCCTTTTTTTACCAATGTCTCCACCTCCTTGCGTAGATGCCGATAGTCCCCAGTACAATGACCGTTGGTCCCGTAGTACTCGCACCATAAATTAAGATCCTCTTACTGGGATCAAATCTCATTGTCATTGGGAACTATGCTTCCTTAATGTTCCTCATAGACAACACTAGTTCCATCACGTTGACATTCTAGTTTTATTTGGATAACCTGGGGTAGGCGGAGTCTCGAGAGCCCGATACCTCTTTGTCCTACAATGATCTATTGTTCTGGCCGTGATCTGCTCTCCTATCCGTAGTGAATCTATCCGCCAATTGAAACCTCTATCGCGTCCTTTGGCCCTTTCATATGGCAAAAACAACCTCTAGAATACCGTCGATCTGTGTCGAAATTATCCTTCAATTTCTCTTTATTCTTCTTCTGATCCCGCTCTTTGGTTGATTTTGGGAAACCGAGCTGATCCTCATCAATTCTTATCTTTGACTCTTATCGATTATGACCATCCGCCCATGTTGTTGTCTAGAACTCGAGTAGACTTTTTTTCAATTTTTGGGAAGTGTCAAAACTTCTCGAATTCAATCCTTTACTAAACGCTTCAATTGTCCATTCGTCCGATATGGCTAGTAACAACATCCTTTCTTTCTGGAATCTGGTCATGAATTCCCGCAGCAATTTGGACTCTCTTTGTGCAATCCTAAATATGTCGGTCATTCGGGTATGTACCTTCCTGGATTTGGCATGGGCCTTGATAAAAGAATCTGCGAGCATCTTGAACGAATCTAATGAGTGCTCGAGTAAAAGAGAGTACCATATTAGGGCGTCTTTCATGAGGGCCTCACCAAATTTCTTTTGTAAGACTGACTCAATCTTGTGCAGAGCTAAGTCCTTCCCCCTTACTGTCATTGTATAGGTGGTGATACGCTCTTCAGGATCCAAAGTCCCATTATATTTCGGCACGTCTAGATGTTTGAAAATCTTCAGGATCAACTCTGGTGCAACGCTTGGTTTGAATGGAAACTGGGTGTTTTTCTTTGAATCTGGTCCTTTCAATACTAGCGGTACAACTGGAATTTGGTCTATTCATGCGATTATTTCCCTCATAAACCGCATGAGTTTGGTTTTAAAGGGATCATTCTAAATGTTATTCCTGGATTCGCTACTATTTCCCTCAACCATGTCGATGCCAACTTTGCCCCTCGGGGTGTTGTTATCAACCCGCTGCATTGTTTGGTTTGCGGGAGCACCAGGAGGAACTGGACCTCGTCCATTCACGTTGTTGGAAGCATCCGACAACGTCTTCCTCAACTCCATCACAATTTAATCATGTCGTGAGAGGTGGCACATGATAGCTTTTTGTTGCTCCCTCAAGATTCTTAGTGTTTCAGCGACATGCTTCTCTTCAACATCATCAGGAGTTGCCTCAAACATGTCGTGGATATTTCCCGTCATGAACCGGCGTGGCCTCATCCCTCTCGTTGCGGGTATCACTAGTTGAGTCTTTGTGCTGAGATGATTTTCTTGGGCCTCAATGTTGTGTGCGGTGTGACATCATTATTTGTCATTTTTTATGATTTTTTGCTAAGAAAAAAGAGACAAACATGTTAGTCATAGATGTAAGGATCACTCAATTACACGGCTGTCTAAACCCCATGGTGGGCGCCAAGCTATTTACTAATAAAACGGTATAGTTGAATTTATACGTAATTTACAGACAAGCGAATTGATGTGACACCAAAATAATAAACAAATTAAATAAGAATGTAAGACTTAGCATTGGAATCGAGATAAGACAGTAGAGAGTTTGGTTCAGGGAGCTGAGCTCCCGAAGGCAGTAATAATGATATTAGGAAGCAAGAAAATAAAATGTTATTAAGCTTTGAACAGTATATAGTATTAGCTTGTCAGAAAATTTGTGTCCTTACAATCGCTGTTGAACTCACTATATATAGTTACATTTAGGGAACAAGGTCCTAGGATCAAACCCTTCTTAAATTACAATTATGAAGGCCATTGAAGAATGTATAACGACAAGCTATGAATGCCATATTTCTGTGACGAGCTATGTACTTAATGCTATAAATATTCTCCATTAAATGTTACCAGGTGGTAGGTATTTATTTGTTTTTATGAGCAACATTCTCTTCGAAGACAACCGAAATTGCTATCTCCGGGCTTGATTTCCACCTGTTTCACTTTCCATCTGTCTCCGGTTCCATGTGTCACTCAATTACACAAGTATTTAGTATGAACATATTTTGTCTTATACACCTATAATTGTAAATTATTCTCAGATAACCTATTTATGCCCCGTGAAATAATCTCCTTTCTTTTTAATAAATTAATGATCACTCAACATAAGAAGTTAATTGTGTAAATTCTTACCCTGTTCTCTAATGACACACCGGACTTGAATATTGTGAAAGTATTTAGTGCGTAAAGGAATTAATGTGTAAAACACAAGAAAATAAATGTTAATTGTGCTTGTTCATGAAAAAAAGCCATATTCAGTGATGGTTCTCAAAAAAAAAAGTGCTTTGAATTGTTGATGTGAACCTTAAAAGGAATAATTTTATAAGAAAAAGAATGCCAAGGTTAGAGAATGACTTGAGTGTTGATGTGCAAACTCAAAAACAGAAAGTGCTTAAGAATCATGTGATGGTAGTATCATAAGGGTTTAATTCAGTATTATCTATATTATTCTACCGATCTCTAAACCTACATTACAACCATAGAAAAATCTTACTTGATCTATGCTTGAGATGCTTACATTGGTGGATAACAACAAAATAGGCAAGCTTATGGTACTGTTTTATGTGCATGTGAAATTCGTTGCTACGAGCTTTCAATTTCTATATGCCCCATTATTTTATTATTTAATTATATGATATGTGAGTTTTAAGGCATTTCTCTTGACTGTGAGGTACAAAAAAAATTATGTAGTAACTAATTTTAGTTTTTAATGTATGAATATGAGCAAAGGAAAGAATGTTTGAACTTCGTGGTTGATCTTAGTTGAGTATGTTTGTTAAAGAAGTTTTGAACTGGTCTTGAATGCTTATGTGTTGATATTGATTTGTTTTTCCTCTTTCGAGCAAAAGTCTAAGTCTGAGGTGATGATATTTGGCATAATATTTATATTTTAGTAGTAGTTTAACCTCTTTTTTAAAATATATCTGGAGTAGTTTAGTGGAAACTCATGGTAAATATGTCCAATTGATGAACTTTTGTTGATAAAAGAGTTGAAAGAAGAATCGAAGGAAACTTTGAAGTTTTGAGATAAAAACCAATACAAATTGAAGAAAGGACCAAGTGCAAAAATAAAGTATTTTTCTTTTAACGTATGGCCAATGTGCTCTTATTAGGACAAGGCTAAATTCAGAGCGCTCGGTTATAAAAAACAATAACAATCCAGTATAATCTCATTTAATAGGGTCTGGGGAGGGTAGTGTGTATGCAGATCTTATCCCTATCTTGGGGTAGAGATGCTGTTTCCAAATAGATCCCCAGCATCCTTTCCTCCAAGAACTTCCCACCTTGCCCTAGGGAAGACTCGAATTCACAATCTGTCGGTTGGAAGTGAGGGTTGCTTACCATCAGAGCAACCCCTCTTGTCTCGCTCGGTTATAAAACTGTAGGCGAAAAATTTAAGGATATAATTTGGTTATTAGAGCAATTCTCACACCACGTAAAAGCTTCTTTTCTGCTCTGTCACCTCCACCTCGGCTTAAAAGGGAAGTTCGAAACAAATAAAAGTTTGGAAGAGCCTTCAATCTATCCTAGTTGTAGAATTAAAGAGTTTTTTTCAACTTATATTATTTTTTTATATGAGGATTTGTTTTGAGAATAGTTAATGTATCTTTTAATATAAATATGAGTAGTTAAATTCTTATCTAGGGTGTTGATGACTCATTATTGAGTGATGTTGATAAACTCAATTGTATAGTATTATTTTGACTCTGTATTTAATGAATTTAATTATTTGAGCTTATAATCATTTATGCCCTATTGCTTGTTTATTCTTGGGAAAAATTTATGGGTTTGGGTTAGTCAAATAGTAATTTGAGTTAAGTTAAGAGATTAATTAACCTGATAGGTAAGGGTGTCAAATAGGTGGGTTAGACCGATTTTGGGCGGGTCAAAATAGGTTGAGTTAATAATTGGGCTTGACCCGCCCAAAAGTTACTTGGACTAAAATAAGTTGGGTCAAGATAGGCTCAAATTTGGGTCATAGCCCAATCCGCCCAACTCTTATCAAGCTTTACTTAATAAGTGTTATTTTATTATGAATTGTATAATTACTAAGTAAGATTTTCTTCTTCTTTTGTTAGGGTTAGAACTCATATATAACATATCAAATAAAAAAAATATTTTTAAAATATTTTGACAAAGTTACTCATGGATTAATTTGGGCTAAAGATCAGTCCAGCTTTAAATGAGTTGAGATGAGTTGGCTCAAGATGTATTGAGTTCAGTAAATGGGCGAGTTAATAACCAACCCAACTTTGGACGAGTTGGACGAGTCATTTGTGCTTGAGCCAAATTTGATAGCCCTAATTATAGGGATATGTTCGATTGCGACCTAAAATTGAACGAGTTTATTGTCTTGAATTATTTTGAAAAAATTAGTTTAATAGTGACCTATCGGGAAAAGTCTAGCAAACGACTTTAAGTCCGAGATTGATAGAATAGTGTTAAACAAAGTTTGAGGAGTTTACTCAGAGCTATCCCTATAATTGGAGATTCTCTGCCCTAGACCATTTATCCTCTGCAAATTCTCTATGATTTACTGCTTTTAGTTTAATTTTGAAATTATTTGCTTTTACTTTATTTAGTTTAATATTTTCTAAACTCAATTATAATAGCTGCTCTTGTTCAACTTAGAGATTATTTAGTCATTAAGTTAGTTAGAACGCCTTAAAGCTCTATGTAGCATTCAACTTCATAAAATAAGATTATATTTGCAATGATCGCTTAGTCCTTTTTATAAACGTAATTGATCGTGATCTGCTAGTTAAATATTTACTTGTTCGCTATGAAATTACATGTAATCGAAGGGGTGCAATTGCACCATCCAATTCTCAAAGGAAATGTAAAGTAATTACGCGGGATCATTACAATTAATGTAACTTTTCTAATTCACTTTTGTTTCTTTTTTCAAATATGTTAGAAGTACAATTCTTTTTATACTATTTCTCTTCTATTTCTTTTATTTTTATTTCCAGTCTGCTAATGTGTTACTTATGGTGTTCTTCCATAAAATTTTATAATTTATCATATTTAGCTTCTTCTTTTTTTTATTGCTCTTTATTGTCATTAGTTGTTAAATACAATTTGGTATTTTACTAACTTTATTTGTTATTCTTTAGTGTTATAATTATGAAAAATTAGCTTTTAAAATCGTATCTATGTCTTTGTTTGTTAAAAAGTGCAACAAAAAATGTATTTCATATTATATTTTATATGAGTTGGTAAAAAAGTTCATAATTGAAACTTTTATTAATTGTTTTAAATTAAAATATTAGTTATTTAAAAATAAAAATACCGATTATTTTTACAATATTAGTTACCAACTTATATTATATATTAATTTTATTTATTAAATAATGTAGTTTAAATACCTAGTTATAAATAATATCTAACTTTATATTTTACTAGTTTTATATTATCTTACTTTATGTTTTACTAGTTTTATTTTCTAATTATTTGTATAAATATTTAGTATTAAAAATATTTTATAAGCTCATATCTAACTTTCTTATATTTACATGAGTTGGTAACAAATTAAATCTCCTATTAAAATTTGTATTTCAGATTTCTTACGTGTAAAAAAAATTCTTGTAGAAAAGGCATATAACTAAAAATAAATTATAAAGAAATATAAAATTATTTTTTACAGCCTTTTCCATTTTAATTTGACCCCGACCTTCTCTTACGACTGACTGGTTGTTACATATTGTTTCATTATGTATCTTATTGTATTATAATATATTGTATTGTATTGTTTGATGAATACAATATATGTACATACTATATTGTTTTACATCGGTTTATGATATTATGCATCCACAATATGAAAATAAACTTGTAATATTACAAAAAAATATGATATATGGTAGAATTATTATATAACAGTAGAATAAAGTATAAATAGGGTGATGTAATAATAAAAACAGGACAAGATGAAAGAAAAAAGTAAGTTCATAATGAGATGACACCAAATTACGAAGTTTTTGAATGGTTGTTACCTATTGTATCATATCGTATTATTACTTTAAATACAATATTTATTTTGATTGTTACTTAAATTTTATTGTATTGTATCGTCAAACCCACATTATGACGAATGTGTCACTTTATGTAACGACTGACTTTGTGTGGTCGCGTCATTACCGTGTCCTTTTCTCTCATCTCACCCTTCATTATTATTAAATAATTTTATTTCATCATTTATCTTATCTTTTTATATAATAGTTTTACACCGTATCAGACTTTTTATTTATAATATTATAAGTTTATTTTTTATATTATTGATGGGTGATATCATAAAATAATGGTAAATAATATAATTTATCCAAATAATATATTTATCAGACAATACAATACAATACAATATGATACATTGTCTATACTATATTAAAAGCACGAAGGCATTTAGCTAAATATCGTCCGTCTTTTTTTGCCCTTTAAAAATCGATTTCATACTAGACAAAATAGTCATTTAACTATTTTCCTAAAAAAATTTGACATTGAAATTAACTGCAATTTAATTATTAAAATCTTTCCTAATATTTAGACTATAAAATCAATTAACAGTTACAATATCTTTTCCAACTATGTGACAATAAATACACTAGAAGTAAGGAAAATGAAAAAATCGAAGATCTAAATAATTAGAAATATAGAAACTTTTAACCATTCTAATCAGAAAGATAAATATTTTTTTTTTAAAAAAAAACATGAAGCACGTACATAGTGCATTTCGTTCTAACAATGACAACTTTATTTTATTTTTTTTTAACTAAAATATTCCTCATCAAATCCAATTAGAATTGTTTTTTGCCTAAGACTCCTCAAGATGTATATAGGATTTTCATAGTAAAGGTGCAACATTATTAATATGTAGTTTAAACAGAGATCATGTTGAGTATCAATTTATTTTTTATTATAAGAATTTATTATCGTATTTTATATCTTCACAATAGTTATGAACAAAGTAACATAATTTTAATCATCTTCATGTTATTTAAAACTATACAATACGAACTGTCATAATACATTTCTATATTTAGTGATACATAATATTTAAACTGTTAAGTTTTTTATTGTAATACCGAATTAATTTATTTTTTAACATTATATTATCACTTATTCATTTTTTATCTAGGAGCTATCGAACCAAACTCTTTTATTCCCAAAAATTTAGACTACCAAAAGATTCAATCTTTAAATTTGTGTTTCTTGACTAATATTTAAAGAATCATAATATATATTCGCTCATTTCAATTTTAGTATTAAGTCATATAAATTAAATAACAGCAGTTTTATAAGATATTTAAGAGAAATCCGTGTTGCTTCATCCTAATCATATCTACTGCATGTTTATTGTGTGAATAATTATGTAATTTTTTATTAAAAAAATTATCCTTATTGATACGAGATACATACCCAAACATGCGTCTTAAATTCAATTTACTAAACTATTTCTTTTAAAAATAGATTTTCATGACAAAGTCATCTAAGTGATAAACGAGAACATATATCAAGGACATCATTTGTGAATTAAGTAAAATACTATTTAATTAGTTGAACTCAAGTAATTTGCCACTAAAATATTATCAATAAATAACTTTTAAATAATTAGCTCTATCCTATTTTATAACACGAAAATAAATGTGTATGCCAATAAAAATATGTATTTTAAACACCATTATAATTATTTACATGAATACACATTAAATAGCTATAGCATTATTTTATTATGTTTTGTGACAGTCGATTTATTTATTTCTATAAAAAAATTAGTTGTTTCCCAATTAAATCTTCGTATGATAACTACACCAAATAATATGGAGTCTCTTTCCGTTTTTAAAATTTTTTTCATTTGAGTTCCTATAAAAATGATAAGTTTCATATAAGATAGAGTACTTTTGATTAAATAGGACTCATTTTTGTAAGGCTGAGAAGATAGTATTGCTGTATGATATATGAATACAATTCAACATGTTATTTCACTATGTCTCAACTATAAAAATAGATGTACACTCATATATTGGAGTTATAATAAGGCATTAGTATACTTTATTATGATATAATTTTTTTAATTTTAGGCTGGCTTAGTTGGATCAATATTCATCATTTTCAAGAGTTCATGTTTTTAAATATTGGGCGTGTTTGGTATAACGGAAAATATTTTTCGTGAAAAGTGTTTTTCAAAAAAATATTTTTCTGAAAAATAAATAGTAATCTTATTCATTTTCGGTGTTTGGTACGCAAATTAAGGAAAATAACTTCTCAAGAGTATTCATAAATAATTTAAATATATTAAATATGAAACCGTAAACTTTTAAACCAACAACCTTCAGGACCTACAAATTTCATAAACTTTCGAACAGCTAAACTTTCAAAACCGCGAAAGTTTGAATCCTTAAACTTCTAAACACATAAATTTCCGAACACACAATTTTAAAACTTGTAAAATTTGGAGCCTTTAAACCGATAAATAATAAAATTAAAACTGGAAATATATTTGAAAAAATTTTCGGGAGGGGGGGGGGCGCTTGGGGGTGGTGCAAAAAAAATAAAAAAATAGAAATTTAAAATTGTAAGAAAAAATTAAGGTAAAAAAATTGCGGGGGTGGTGGGGGGAGGATGGGGAGGGGGAAAGGAGGGGTAGTAGGGTGAGTGGTAACGGAAAAACTGAAATTTGAAAAAAAAAAAAAAAACTTCTTTTGGAGAGGGGGTGGGATGGGTTGGTGAGGGGAGAAGAAGGTTTGGAAAATATTTTTTATTCTCTTTATAAGGAAAATATTTTCCTCCAATTGAACGAAAATAAATTGATAATGAAACTATTCTTCAAAATATATAAGCCAAACAAATAAGAAATAATTGAAAAATATTTTCTGAAAAATATTTTCCTTCATACCAAAATATCCATTCTGGACCATCCCCTGGATGAAGGGGGAACCAGCCATACTCAATAAAGTGGATATTTTGGAATATTAGGGGTGTAAATAAAAGGTACGAACAGAAAGAGGCCAAAGAATATTTTAGAATAAATAAGTTTGACCTTGTAGGTCTGGTAAAGACAAAGGTTAAACAGAAGAATGCAGACAAAATAGCTAGTTACTTGTTACCTAACTGGAGTGTTCTAACTAACTACATGGGAGCAATGAATGGTAGAATATGGATTCTATGGGTACTACAAAAATTGTGATCACATGTTTACAGGAGGACCCTCAATTCATCCACTGCACTGTTAGGACGCTCAATGGTGGACTTAACTGCTGTCTCACAGTGGTCTATGGGTTTAATGACATTGATCAAAGGAGGATATTGTGGAAGACAATTCAAAACTTTGCTGCTGTTATTACTGACCCCTGGTTAATAGCAGGAGATTTCAATGCTATTATGTCTAGTAATGATAGACAATTCTGTCATCAAGTTAAGTAAACTGAAACTGTAGATTTCAACAATTGCATCCAGCAGGCTGGTCTGGCTGAACTTCCATGGAAAGGTGATTATTTTACCTGGACCAACAAACAAAGTGGCAAACAGAGTGTGCAGCAGATTGGATAGAGTGTTTGGCAACTATGAGTGGATGATTAAGTGGAGCCATGTACACACAGTATATGGAGTACCACTTATATCTGACCATACTCCCATGTTGTTAACCCTGGCAGAAGAAAACAATCTCAGGAAGACTCCTTTCAGGTTTTACAATGCATGGACTCAACACAAGGACTTCCAGCTTTTGATCAAAGATAAATGGAACGGTAATGCTCAATGTACCCTCCAAGGGGTGTGGAACAACCTCAAATCCCTTAAGCCAGCCTTAAAATCTCTAAATACTAGAGACTTTAAGAACATTACACAGAAGATTGAGAATAGTAGAAAGGAACTTGCAGAGGTCCAACACCAGATGACTTTGTCCTATACAGATGCATTACAGCTTAGAGAAAAAGAACTACTGCTGCAACTAGAAAAATGGTCATTGATTGAAGAATCAGTTTTGCAACAGAAATCTAGAGCCAGATGGATCCAGCTTGGAGACTCAAACAACAAATATTTCTCAGCAGTAATGAAAGAGAGGAATCAGTACAAAAGAATCACTGAACTGATTACAGAAGGGGGTTTGAAGATAACTGATCCAGATGACCTAAAGAAGGAGATTAAGGATTTTTATAAATCACTCATTGGTACATCAGCCACTTCCATTCCAGTTGTTAACAGATTGTATACGAGCAATGGACCTAGATTAACACATCACCAGAAGATGGGACTAGCTGCTGATATCAGTGACACATAGATCCTAAAAAGCTTAAAGGCAATTGGTAATGATAAAGCTCCAGGGGTAGATGGGTACAATGCCATGTTCTTCAAACAAACTTGGCCTATCATTGGCCCACAGGTACTACAAGCAGTCAGGAACTTATTTGAAACCAGCACAATGCATAGACCAACAAACAGTGCCTCTCTCACATTAATTCCCAAGGTGTCCAATCCTCAAACGGTCAAAGAATTTCGACCAATAGCTTGCTGTTCAGTCCTATACAAAATCATTTCAAAGTTGTTGGCCAATAGACTCCAGAAGGTCATGAGCAGCATCATCTGTAGTGCACAAGCAGGTTTCATTCCAGGAAGAAGAGTTGCTGATAATGTCATTCTAGCACATGAATTAATAAAGCACTACTCTAGGTCACATATATCTCCCAGATGTATGATCAAAATTGACCTACAGAAGGCTTATGATTCAGTTGAATGGCCCTTTTTGCAGCAGGTTATGGAAGCTCTAGATTTTCCTATCAGATTTACAAGATGGATCATGGAGTGTGTCCAAACTGTTAGCTACACAGTCGTTGTAAATGGAGAAACAACAGAACCTTTTCAAGCAGCCAAAGGTTTAAGGCAAGGGGATCCCATATCTCCATTTTTGTTTGCTATTGTTATGGAATACCTTAGTCGATCCCTGGTAGAGCTGAGGCAAGCTAAAGGTTTCACTTTTCATCCTGGCTGTAAAAAACTGGGAATATCTCATCTAAGCTTTGCTGACGACCTACTGCTGTTTGCCAAGGGAGATCCTCAATCAGTGAGTTCCATGTTTGCATATTTTTCTCACTCCACTGCAGCCTCTGGTATGAAAGCCAACTTGCATAAGAGCGTTGTCTATTTTGGGGGAGTAAAGCCTGAAGTCCAACAGCAAATCGTTGATCTTCTTGGATATGTACGTGGAGAACTCCCCTTTAAATACTTGGGGGTACCATTATCTACCAAGAAGCTGACTGTTTTTCAATGGTAGCCACTGGTTGACAGGATTACTGCCAGGATTACATCCTGGACAGCTAGACAACTTTCATATGCTGGTAGAGTGCAACTGGTGCAGTCAGTAATCTTTGGTATTCAAGCCTATTGGGCGCAACTCTTTCTCATCCCTTCCAAAGTTATCAAACTACTAGAAGCAATATGTAGATCCTACATATAGTCTGGCTCAGTTAATGTAACAAAGAAAGCATATGTTGCTTGGGAAAAAGTCTGTCTGCCAAAATCTGATGGAGGTTTAAATTTGACCAATCTGTTACTATGGAACAAAGCTGCTGTTGCAAATTAACTTGGGATTTGGCACACAAGAAGGATGTGTTATAGGTGAAGTGGATTCACACACTATATAGCAAACAAAATCAGCTGGAGTGCATAAATGTGCCTAAACAGGCTAGTTGGATGGTCCGGAAGATCATTGAAGGCTCTGTGCTATTACAACAACATCAACTGATACACGAGCCTGTTTGTACTATCAAAATGCTATATCTCCGACAGATTGGAGAGGCACCTAGAGTTCCTTGGAAGAATTTAACAATGCAGAATCATGCTCGGCCTAAAGCTCTATTCAACCTATGGCTGCTGCTGCAGGATAGACTTCCTACCAAAGACAGGTTGATTAAGTGGAACTTAACTGTAGATGACACTTGTGTTATGTGCCAACAAGCTAAAGAAACCAGAGATCATTTATTCTTGGAATGCACCTATGCAAATCAGCTGAGGTCTCACACATTGCACTGGATCAAAGTTCAACAACCTCCTCGACAAGACTGGCCTCAGTTTGTACATTGGTTTATAGAGCAGGCTAAAGGAAAATCTGCTCGAGCCTGCACAGTTAAAATGGCCTTGACAGAAATGCTTTATGTCCTATGGCTGGAAAGGAATGCGAGAATATTTGAAAACACCTTCTGTGTTTGTGACAAACTTCTTAGATCCATTGCATACACTTGTAACGTTAGGGCACCTCCTAAGGTACGAGTACACCTTCAACATTGCCTTTTGTAATGTTGAAATTTGACAGTATAGGTTAGTCAGTTTTGTTTCATTTTGGATAGACAGCTGAGTATAAAGCTGCTCTATGATTTTGTATGACAACCACTTTGGTGATTAATATAAAGTTTAATTACAAAAAAAAAAATATCCATTCTGTCATTCATTTACATAGTCTAATAATAATTGCATGATTTTAAAAATTTTATACTCACACGCAATGCACGTACTTTAAAACTAGTGAAATAATATGTAGCAGCATCCAAACAAGCTATTAATCGTTTAATGTAGGATACAACAAAATTTAATAATTATAAAATAGATGTTATAAACTAAAGCAAAAGACAAGAACAATAGAACAAGAACAATAGCAATAGAGAGAAGAGTAGAGAGAGTTCTTCTTATTGAGTTGAGAGGGGTCCCAAGGGATGATTTACAATGGTAGGGGGCACCTCTATTTATAGGGGAGAGGAAGATTTAGCTACCACTAATAGAACTCTAAAATCTCTCTAATTAGATACATTAAAGACATTCACCTTAAATAGAAGTGTAAGAATCTTCTATTTCATAACACTCCCCCTTGAATGTCTATTCAATGATGTGCCTCATAAAACCTTAAAACCAAAACCCAATGGGAAAAATTAAAGTAAGGAAAAAGAGTACACATGTTTGAATATGCGCCTATTGGTTGCCTCGTTAAAAACCTTGCAAGGAAAACCCAGTGGGACAAAACCTTGTAAGGGAAAAAGAGTGCAACGCGCATTGACTCCCCCTAATGAGTACATCGATTTATATCCTTGAGCATTTGCATTCCAATCTTGTGCATCATCCTGAAATCATCATTCTTGATAGATATAAACATCTTCATATAATGTCGTGGAATAACTCTTCAATATCTCCATAGATGCATTCTCAATGCCATCATGCTTATAGTTATAGCAAGATACATATGTACACAAATTGCACTTAGGATGTGGTACTTCAGGACCAAGAATTGCATATGCTTCAAGCAACTTAAATCTTTCAAGTTAAGTCATATAAGTCACATAATAGACTTTAGCTTTGACTTTTATCTTTCAAGCATTTGAACTATAGGTTCAAAACTACATGTCTTTCATATGGAATCAATTCTTCTTGAATTGTATCTCTTCCATTTAGTTACTTTCTTTGAGTCAGCAAATGCGTATAGCATGTTTTGCAATATGTTGCAATTGCATTTCCCTTTTATGAACTACAGGTTCATATCATGATATTCGGGGATATACATATACAAATGAAAATTCATCCCATGTAACACTTTCTCAAGTGTTTATCATGTCTCCCCCTCATGTTAGTAAAGCTAACATGTTTCCTCAACTTTGGAAAATCATCTTTGTGCATTATGTCAATATACACAGCACCTTAATAATAAGATGAAATTATTTGGTTCCTGACCCTGAACCACTTGTGAGGGGAGAATATACTCTCGTATACAACTTATATCAAACTGATATATATATAACTTTGTTCTCATAAGGAACAGTTTAGCTATTAAGTGGAAGCACTCAATAATTATCTTGCTAAACCAACTTTGATATAAACCAACTTATCAAGATGAACTGTCTTGAGTAGAGAATCTGGAAACTATGCTCGAAGTTAGATTACTGAGCGATTTACCTCGCAAGCACTGCCAGGCTGCGGGTTAATAACAATGGCGCATGTAACCATATCATAGATGCATCATATGTGGTATACATGGCAGGTGAATGGGCCCATATTCACCTTTGATATTTCCAGAATCAAGGGGCTTCAACCCGAACTCTTTAGTTGGTCAGTTCATTACTGAGAACAAGAACTTCTAGTTCTTTGATATTCACCTATGTGAATTTGCACATCATACTTCAAATGAGATGGCTAACATAAATTATCAATATTGGTAAGCTTCAAATTTACACCATGACATGTGCACTTATCAATAAACTTCGGGTTTATTATGACATGGGTTTTATACCAATAGATATCCACTTTATTGTGGCATTCTTTCGTTTGTGTAGTACAAACTGGAGAACAAAGCGGGTAGCTTTTCATATACAAATTACCCCGCTACAAGTTGTAGTAATAGGAGAATCAAAGCCTTCCTTTATTTATAGTCTCAATATAATCAATCGCTTTCGCGTGTACTTTGGAAACTGAATAAGTTTCTTTGAGACTTACTACAGCACAATACTCAATTGTGTTTCTCCAACATAGTAATAATTGGCTCTTCGAGAGCTCTCAATTAATTTTGTACTACCACAGACTGAGGTTCAAGATCCTCACATTCTTGCATTCCGTATTTTCAAGAGTCTCAGGCTCAATAGATTCTTCGTGAATCTCGGAATTAATCAAATCATGAGCGTCCTCATGTGATTCTTTCATAGTGTCATTTAGATCGTTCTTTTTCCTCTTTCTAGGATTTCGATCTTTGGAACCTAATGGTCTGCCACG
This sequence comes from Nicotiana benthamiana, assembly GCA_034376525.1. NCBI lineage: Eukaryota > Viridiplantae > Streptophyta > Magnoliopsida > Solanales > Solanaceae > Nicotiana > Nicotiana benthamiana. The sequence goes on from CM067328.1 coordinate 28,783,549, forward strand.
CTTCTGGCGTGCATTTGACTCATTGGATATGACACTAGATATTCGTCCAATAGGGACTTCAATACGGATCGGAACATTTTCCGCGTGAATGTGGGATTTCGTTATCCTCTTCAAGTCCGTAAATGCGTCAGGCATTTGATTTGCTATTCTTTGCAAATGGATAGTCTTTTGTACCTCTTTCTTTCAAATAGAGGTATGTGGATCAAGATGAGATAATGATACATTTTTCCACAAAATTTCCCGTTTGGTTTCACCGACTTCTCCCCCTAATTTTGGGAAAAGTGTCTCATCAAATTGACAGTCTGCAAATAGTGCAGTGAACAAATCTCCTGTCAATGTTTCGAGGTAGCGAATAATGGAGGACGCGTCAAACTCAACATATATTCCTAACCTCCTTTGCAAACCCATTTTGGTGCGGGATGGCGGTGCTACAGGCACATATACTGCGCATCCAAAGCTTCTTAAATGGGATATATTGGGTTCATGACCCAAAACCAATTGCAATGGGGAATATTTGTGTCAATTCGTCAGTCAGAGACGAACTAGCATTGCTGCATGCAACATGGCGTGACCCCAAACCGAAGTGGGCAGCCGACGAACTAGCATTGCTTCATGCAAAATGGCGTGACCCCAAACCGAAGTGGGCAGCCGACAAACTAGTATTGTTGCATGCAAAATGGCGTGAACCCAAACCGAAATGGGCAGCCTCGTTTTCATGAAGAGTTCAAGATTATTCTCATCTATTATCCATTAACTTTGCAAACGCAAGGTTGCGTGATGGCAACAAGCACACATTAGACCATCTACAGGATGCGTCTATCAAGACCATGAAATACCTAAACTACCCACTAGGTGGGTGAATAGGTCCACAAATGTCCCCTTGTATACGTTCCAGAAACTGGGGTGACTCAGTCCCAACCTTTGTTGGGGATGGTCTGATAATCAGCTTGCCTTGATAACACGAAGTGCAAGGATATTCATTACCTGAGAGAATTTTGAAATTCTTTAACGGATGCCCATATGAGCTTTCTATAATCCGTCTCATCATGGTTGATCCTGGGTGACCCAGTCGATCATGCCAAAGTACAAATGTATTGGACTCAGTATTCTTTAGATTTACTGTTGAATGTGCCTCAATTGCACTAATTCTTGTCCAATACAGGCCACAAGATAAAGACGGGAATTTCTCAATAACCCTCTTTTGGCCGGAGACATTCTTTAAAGTGAGGACGAGATATTCAAGATTATCTTCATCCATTGTCTCAATATTGTAGCCATTCCGGCGTACATCTTTAAAACTCAACAAGTTTCTCATAGACTTGGAGGAGAACATAGCATTCTCTATGATTAACGTCGTGCCCTTGGGCAGAGTTACATTGGCTCTTCCGGAGCCTTCGATCAATTTACTTTCCATGGTATGACATACAAAAGAAATACAGGAACATAAGAATAAGCAAGTTCAATTCCTTTTGTGTCACATAATATTTTCAAAATCTGCTACTAACAATTGACAAACAAAATCAGATATGTTGTCCATAATCAATTACTTTGCAGTTTGAAAATTTCAGCGTTTTTCATAAGACAATCGATTATTAAACCCACACAATCGATTGTTGGAACATAGACAATCGATTGTTATACATAGACAATCGATTGTGGATGATTTTTGAAAAATTCCAGATTACACTGCCTAACGACAATCGATTGTTAGATATAGACAATCGATTGTGGGTGATTTTTGAAAAATTCGACCTCTGTTTCAAGACAATCGATTGTTAGTCAACGACAATCGATTGTTGATCAATTGTTTTTCAACTTTAATGCGAAAATAGTTGATAATCGACTAGTTTTTCAGGCTAGTCGATTACCCCCACTGAAAAATAAAAGTTTTATTGATATTTGAGCATATTGAAGAACTAATACAAATATCATATCATGAACTAGCTAATACGAGCTAATACTAATGACTATTAGTTTATTCATTAACTAATACAAATAAATCAAACAGCTCCATCTTCTTTCATCACCGATCCATCATCGATTAGGTGGTCTATCTTCCCATCGGGTTGCTTAAAGAAGTCTGCCACATCCAGGTGGGTGAAGTCAAAGTTGTCGTCAGAGACAAAATTCGTTTCAGGGCGTTTACTCTTTCGAGATGCTTAATAAAGATCAACCAAATTTTATGGTATACGGCAAGACTTAGACCAGTGCCCGTTTTCACCGCAACGATAATATATAGTTTATAAACTATTTGCTTTTGGATTCTTATCGTATCGTGCTTGTGGCAGAGTGACCAACTTCAGGTTTGTCATCTCTCTTCTTTAAGCCTTTCCACAAGATGGGTGAATCCTTGATGTTGAGATGTTCAATCTTCAAACTTTCATCAAGGTGATGGCGCAAGTAAATCAAGGCCTTCGTATAGTTTTGGGTGGATGCATTATTTCTGTCTTTAATGGCGTCTCCAAGACCCATAGCATCTAAGTGGATTTCATCATCCAACACCCATGTCATATAGTTCTTGCCCGAAATTTCGAGGGCAACGAACTTTCTTTTCATATGACACAATTACATCAAGAGCGTGTTCATACTTACGGGCTCTATTACAATTATCACATTCACTTCAGGGAATGGATCAAAATCATGTGCTTTACACAAGCTGCTACCACATTCTCTAAAGGGAATGGAGCAAATTCAATTGGACGGAATTCTTTATCACGTCCACAATCATACATGAATTTAATCATGGCAGGACATAGAGATTTTACCACTTCGTGTGGTTATAATTTCTCACAAACTTCATTAGAGTTATAATCAAACTTTGTATATAAAATTTATAGAATTCCAAGAATTTGAAAGGGAAAAGTAAATTACTTACCTTTAAGGTATACCAAATATATTTTCTATGTTTCTTTCTTTCTTCCTTTCCTTTCTTTCTTTCCTTTTTCTTTTCAACTTTTTCGTTCTTTTTTTCTTCTTGCCTTCCAGTGTCTTGCTTTCTGTTTCTTTTCCTTTTTTTTTTTTTTTTCGTTTGTCCCTTTTTTTTTTTCTTTTCCTTCTTTGAAGCAAAACCCTACACAAACAAAAGTTAAGACAATCGAAAATTTCAATTGGTTAGAGACTCGTGCTGATAACGTGTTATAAACTAAAGCAAAAGACAAGAACAATAGAACAAGAACAATAGCAATAGAGAGAAGAGTAGAGAGAGTTCTTCTTATTGAGTTGAGAGGGGTCCCAAGGGATGATTTACAATGGTAGGGGTCACCTCTATTTATAGGGGAGAGGAAGATTTAGCTACCACTAATAGAACTCTTAAATCTCTCTAATTAGATACATTAAAGACATTTACCTTAAATAGAAGTGTAAGAATCTTCTATTTCATAACAATAAAAGTGATACTATACCATAGAGTACAACTTTTTTTGTAATAACCTTTTTTTCGGGAAAAAATCTAGTTTACCTGATAATCACCCCTTTTACTTTGGTCTCAAACGGTGCTTTTGCTTCTTTCTCTTCCCGTATCTCTATTTTCAATCAATCATCCATTTACTTTCAATTCTTCGCAATCGGTAATCTTGTTTTCTTAATTTCTCTGATCTCTCGCTCTCACAACACCGCAGTTTGGTTACTTTTTTCTAGGGTTTTGAGTTTGTACTCGTGAAGAATCATAAAATTTTTCTACTTAATTGTAGGGTTTTTGAGTTAGCTGTACGGTAAAGGGAATTTCCTCTGGTTTCAAGCTGAGTTAATGCAATTGATTTCCCTCAAGGTTTGAGCTCTTTTTGTAGTTAATCCGCGCTTATTGTTTAATGACGGCTTATATCTCAAATTTTAAAATGTAATGATTAATTGACTGCTTAATTTGGTAGATAATATAACATGATAGTAGTATTTATATTCCCGAAGATTTTTGTCTATACTATACTGCATCCATGAGAGAGAAGGGTCAGGTAAGGTGGGAACGAGACGAGGAATAGAGGAGTAAAAAAGATGTAATAAATTTGGTTGAAGGCAATACCCGTTCTGAGAGGCAAAAAGCTCCTTTTTTTACCTTTTTCCCCTTATTACCTCAGATGTTTTTCACTTTTAATGGACTTCTATTTTTTGGATCATAAGTAACACTGTTCTTTAGAGTAATAGTTCTTCAATCCCTCATTATTATTTCATTTGATCGTTAAGCATCTCAATCTTGATGAACTTTTATTTCGGATCATTACGATAACAGTTCTTTTAGAAGTACTTCCTCAACCCCTCATTAGATTTTCAGTTTGATAAGTGAAGGCCTTTAGTGTCTTAACTATCCTATCTTGTCCCCTTTGGTTCACTTGACCCATTTGTTTACATGCCGAACTTTCCTTTTGTGAAAGATCAAGCTGTTATAAAGATATAGCCATTCATATTAATTGTATTTTGTTATTCAACTAACTCTTCACTCTTTTCATTGTGGTAAGGGTGTAGCGTGATGTATGAATTAGGCCCGCGTCATGAGTTCTAACCTTCCCGTAGATAGAGGCCTGGTATTTAAGTGGTGAAGTGTAGAGGGATGGGTCCAATGTCTACTGAGTTTTGAACTATGCTCTTGGCCTTCGAGATTTCTCGGTTATAAAAAAATGTTCAACTTCCGGCTAAATGAATGCCTATTTTCTTTTCCTCCAACAAAAAAAAAAGTTTCAACTTTGTAATATTTGGAATTTTTTATATTTTTTACGTGTTTATGCAGCGGTGTCAGAAGCAACAAAGTTAAATGTGAACTCTTGGATGGGACCATAAGGTAAACCCATAACTCGTGAACGATACAACAACAACAACAAACTCAGTGTAATCCCACAAGTGGTGTTTGGGTAGGATAGTGTGTACATGAACAATATTATGTGCGTAATGTCTCGAACGATTAATTTCATGGCCCTCCCTTATCGTTCGAGGTTCAGTTAGTTCCTCGAGTTCTCAAAATTATATTTACGCTTTAGTTCTTCTTTCATGGATGGTTTTGCTCCTGTAGACATAATTATCCTTATTTGGAATTCAAAGGTGTGGCCTAGTGATCAGTGAAGTGGGTTGATAATCATGAGGTCTCGAGTTCAAATTCCAGCAAAGGTAAAATTACTAGGTGATTTCCTTCCATCTGTCCAAGTCTTGGTGGATAGAGTTACCCGGTACTTGTACTGGTGGGATGTAGCAGGTACACCATGGAATTAGTCGAGGTGTATCCAACTAGCCTGGATACCACAATCATCAAAATAAAAATATTACCTTTATTTGCCTTCTCACTTCACATCTACGGTCATTCATAAACAACCTCTTTCCTTCAAAAGCGACCATGTTGTGTATTGGAGACCCCAAATGAAAACCAAATAACGGTGTTGTAGGAAAGCACTATGACTTTTTTGTTCCTTTTTGGGTTGATATGTTTCTTTTCTCTCTAGTTCTCTAGCACTAAAAAGGGTTGTATTCTTTGACTCGACTCAATCGTTTCATCTCGACTCCAGTATTGTTTCGGTTGTATTTTTTACTCTAATTCAATTGTTATTCTGTTTCATATCATCTCTACTGCAGTATCGTTTCCTTTTGTACCCAATACATTGATGTATTTCTTTCTGGTATCCGAATTTGTGATCTTTGTTTGCTTTCATTAACTTTTAAAACTTGAATGATGCTATGGAAACTTGAATAAATTCAGCCCTCCCGGTTATCGCTTAAGAATATCAGCTTTCTTTTTGGCCATGCTGTTGGATATTTTGATTTACGTCTTATTTGTTGTAGGAACATAATTGTGATGGCTTCCTTGTGGTCCTAATAAATGCTTATAGGCACCTTGACATATGCTTTGTGGTGAGCCTTGAATTGTCTGCATGGATCTGAATGCCTTGCCTCATCCAGAGGATGACGAAGAGATTTTTGGACAACAATTAGAAGATGAACCAGAAGAATTCATTGTGAAACATAGCCATGAACATGCAGATTATGTTGCGAGTGCTGTGGAGATTTCACGACGGGTACGTCTCTCTCTCTACTACTTGCTATGTCAACTATTGAGCTGTACTGTTACTTGAACTTGGTTTTTTTTTTTTTTTTTGGGCTCTTTGTTTGATTCTTGTCTCCTTTCTGTTGATGTTTCTTTGGTGCTTGTCTTCAGCAGAGTAATAGCCAGCTTAAAGCTTTCTAAAACTGTCTTTCAGGCAAGTTTGGAGACTACTATTTTTAGGCATATTTTCAAACAGATGGAAAGTTACTTGAGAAAGCATCCCAAGTGTTGAATTTTCTTTGTTTGAATTTGTCGTGTTGGATTTTCCTTAAACCCTTAGAGCCACATTTGGTTACTTGAATTGGAGAATTAATCTCTTCACAAAATTCAGCATGACCAGTACATTCTTTGGTTGCTTGAATGAGGAGAATTAATCTCCTCATTACATTTTTATAATCAGTTGGTTGCAATTTCGTATCATCTTATAAATAATACTTTTATATTGTCAAAGGCTCATTTGAGGCGCACTTAAGCGCTGAACCTTGGAGAATCTCAATGTCAGTGCTTCGCCTCATTAGGCTATGCCCTGGTGTAGGCAAAAGCACCAAGCTGTGCGCCTCATTGCCCATAATTTGGTCTTGGATAGAGCTGTTCCAAACAGTTAAACTAATTGACAACAGGATATACTAATTGTTAAGGAAATCATTATGGATGTAGTAGTTTTTTTCCCCTTGCATTACATTTGTATTTTTTTCCCTTTTCTGTGCCGTTTTAACTGAAGCTCACACTTCAATTGTGCTTGTCCTTAAAGCCCTGATAGAACTGGAGCCTTTTCTTATGCTTTTCGCTTTTAAAAACAGTGTAATACTTGCATAAGTTATGCGAAAATCTATGTATTATTCTAATATTCTATGCAGAGTAAATGTGGCTAACTGGTCAACCGGTCCGGGCCGGGTCGGATTTTTCGACCCGTCCGGGTTCCGGTCCGGGCCGGGTCGAAACAGTAACGGGTTTTAATGGGCTGGGTTGTTCCGGGTTTAAATTGAACCATACGGGTTACGGGTTGATAGGGGCCGGGCCGGGCCGGGTTTAGTATATTTTCAATTTTTTATGAAATTAAGTATAACTATTAAGTTCTAACTTAATTAATACTTTGTAATAATTGAATGAATACAAGTAAGATGGGAAAAAATTGCGCACTTATTGCAAGTGCTACTTTATTTCTCGATTTCAAATGTTTAAGTAGAAAATGAAATGTTTACATTTTTTATAGTGAAATAGTAATTTCAAATGTTTTGCATCGCCTTAGCAAGTTCATCAGTTCATCACTTCATCTTCATCATAATCAATATCTCCAATCTCTGAAACAAACAGTCAAACATACTAAAAGTCTAAAACTTACAAATCATTGCTTCCCAAAATTATTGACCCATTCTATGGGATGGACAGCTCTCATATGTCTTGTAAGTGTTCCAGTCCCTCCTAAATTTCCTTCGGTCAAATGTTGAAAAGTTTCGTTACAAAATTTGCACTTAACACTATTAGTACCTTCTATTATTTCAAAAAAATTCCATACCGGACTTCTTCTTTTACGATTAGAAGTCGGGTCATTACTATTACTACCAGAAGCTACAGGACTAGCATCATTAAACATATTGTAAAAATGAAAATATAAGCTTAAATTAAATATGCTATTAAAATATTAGTAAGAGAAAGAGTTGGAGGGAGTGCACCGAATAACCGAATTCGACAATAAATTGAGCACTTGATCAAATATGAAATCTTGCAAATTGAAGGGAAGAGAGATAGATTGATAATTTGAGAATTAAGAATTTAAGATTGAGATAAGAATTTTGAGTGAAGAAATGAAGAAGAGATGAGGGTATTTATAGATTTTAAGAAGGGTTAATATTGTAAATTAATAAACACAAAAAAATAATGAAAAAATGGCCATTTTTGTAAAATTAGCCGTTGCCAACGGAAATGTGGGCCCCATCATTTCAAAAAAAAAAAAAAAGGTTACCGTTGAACCGGGCTGGTCCGGGCTGTACCGGTTCACGGTACTGTTCACGTTACCGGGCCGGTCCGGAGTAAAAAAATTCTTAACGGACCAACCACCTACCCCCTTTGAACCCAGCCCAGCCCAGCCCCCACCTACCGGTCCGGTCCGGTCCCGGGTTGTACCGGTCCGGTCCGGTCCGGTCCGGTCCCGGGTTGTACCTGTCCGGTCCGGGCCGGTCCCGGGTCAACCCGGCCCGGTTGACGGGCTTAATGCAGAGTAGAATGTGGAATTAGAATTCTTGTATGAGCAATGTGTGGATTAGACCATTTAAAGACAAAAGTACCCTTAACGTAAGTAGTTCCTGTATAACAATAATCTCTTCATTATTATAAATCACTGTACAATAATTCTTTCGATTTTATTCACCACATAACAATCCCTGCATTACTATTCCCCACATAAACAATCCATGCATTACCTATCCCAACATTACTTTTCCCTGCATAACTTCTGCAAGCCAAACCACACTTAAGCTTAAACACAATCCAGGAGCTTGAGTTGTCTACACTGATTTTTAACCTGAAGCTGCTGTAGTCTTACTGGTATACCGGTGTTGAAGCTACGTCAGTTCGCAAGTGCAGAACATGTTAATCTGAACTCTTATATGTTGGCTCAAGATTCTTTTATGGGGCCTTAGGTATGAAGAGCGTGGATTATCTTATTTTAGATTCTTTTGGTAATTGATTTTTTCCTTTTTTACCCCCTGGTTAGCCAAGCAAGCAGTTTGGGGTTCAGCAAAAAGTATGGAAGGGGGAAGTCATTTAGGTTGTTGAGTAGATTATCCTTTGATTAACGGGAAATTCTGCATTTTATTGGTAATTTGGTCATCTTCAAGTCAGCTATCTGACTGATCTAATGGGAACTTTTTTGGTGCCAACACGCTGTACCTCCTCCCACTAATCTCGTTGGCGGTGGGGGTTGGGAATTAAAAAAATAGGATTTACTTCTTTGTGTGGCAGTGGGAAGGGATAGGCGACAGGGGAATAAGTACCCATAGATAGGGGTATGTTCTTGTGAATCTTAATATTGTGGAGCCTTGATTTTTATTTTCGTAGTTTCCATGCCCTCTTTCTAAATGCTATTTGTTTTAGGAGCGGGAGGAAAGGATTCAAAGACTTAAAAGACACCGTCCAGATGATAGACCAACATATCCATCTCAGCCACGAATGCACGATGAGATTTATCTGACAAAGACACAGAAGCCTAGCAGCAGACTTCCTCCAGGTTACTGGGTTTTACCTTGAGTGCTAGTTGTATAAGAGCTGTCATGCATGTTTACTCTCTTTCTCTCTCTATCGCACTATCTCTCTATCTCTTTCTCTGTGAATGTGGATGACTTGTAGAAGTCGCAGTTGATTCCTGCTTCCCTCTGTATAGTCTTTTTTTTCTTTGTCATCTATGTATCTTTAGGTTGCTATTTATTTCAACATAGGTTCTTGTTTCTCTCGCTGTTTCCTCCTTCTTGACTTCCCTTAGTAATATTACATCATTTATCTTGCGGATTGCGGATGCAGGTTGGTTGGATTGTCCTGCATCTGGGCGGGAGATAGGTCGCATTATTCCTTCAAAGGTTCCTCTCGATGAAACTTTCAATGACTGTGTTCTTCCTGGCAAAAGATACTCGTTGAGGCAAGTCCTCCACCAACAGAAAGTTTTGGGAAGAAAGGTGAGCTTGTTAACCTGAATATGGGTCCTTGTTCATCCCCTTGGCGTGGATTTTTATCTTGAAATTGTCCGAGTCCTAGAAGGTTTTATGAGGAGAAATTGTATTGCTGTTTGAGGCATTTCTTGTTACATTGTTGGCGGTGCAGTTAATTTGAAAACAATCTGCTGCTTATTAGTTGTTGTCTTAGAGATGTTTTATATCTTTGATAAAATATAATGACCTGGAGATGCTTTATATCTAACAGGAGGCTTATATTCTCTTTTGTATTGCCACTTAGTATGATAGAATCACTAAATGCCTTCTACATTTTTGGACTCCTTAGTTGGTTTTGGTTACCTTGACGTTAAAGCATGTGCATAAGCTACAACTGACTCTTTGCATGTTAAAATTTTCAGCTTGGTATGGTGATTGATCTCACAAATACAACTCGGTACTATTCATCGTCAGAATGGAGGAAAGAAGGCATCAAACATGTAAAGGTTGGTACATGGTAATAACGTCATGGAAGCAAATAGGTGGTGGGGGAGTATTATTTCTCCTTGAATTATGGTGGTTCTGATTTGTAAACTCTGCATGTGTATTAGATTCCATGCAAAGGCCGTGATGCTGTACCTGACAATGAGTCTTGCCATTTATTTGTCTATGAGGTAATTCTATATATTTTTAGTTGTAGTTTTACTTGAAATTTTGTGTGGGGATGAGCTTGCTTGCATTACTTAACATGTTGAAGTAATTATATACCTTTATCATCCCTGGTTAGGTTGGCTCTTGCTCTCTCTGTTACATATTTATTGTGACATGTTACACTTGGTGCAATTATTAACATCTGTTGTTTGTTAATCAAGTGGGGAGAGCACATGTGGTAGGTATGTAATTTTTTCGAGAATAAAAAAGAGAGCTGTTTCGAGAAAGGTAAGGTAGATGTCATTTAAATGTCTATGTTACATTATAGATGTACTCTATTCTTTGAAAGGGAAGCCTTGGGAAACTGTAAGAGTTGTTGCTGTGTCAGTGTGACCAGGAGGTCACGTGTTCAAGCCGTAGAAACAAATCTTACAGAAATGCAAGGTAATGCTACACATTGTAGACCGAATGTGGTCCGGCCAATTCCTAGCCCCCGTACATAGCAAGATAGTGCACACTGACATACTCTTATTAATAGGAAAAGGAGCATTGTTTGATGCCTGCATGTCCTCCTTGGGTTATCCCAATTCGCACGCTTCTGTCTCAACCATCCCCCAAAAAAGGAAAAAAGTAAAAAAAAGGAAATAGAGAATAATCAAAGCTTGAGGAACTTGAACATCCTTGAGATAAGAGCCTTTTGGGTATTTAGTGCATAAGTTGCGGGAATACTGTCTTTGCAATGAAAGCTGTATTTAGTCAGAATTTGTCTCAGATAAAAAAAGAATACTATTAGAATATAGGAAAGGTGTTCTGTTAACTTCTAGTTAGGTTTTATAAGCATTAGGAATCACTGCATAGATGAGAAGCACACAGTCATCTGAGTGTTATTCTGTTCAAGTGAAGAGAGGTAACTATTTCACATCCTCACTGAATGCCATTTGCTACTGAAAGGAATCAGATACTAACATTTATGTTATATCAGGTTTCACAATTTCTTGTCCGTCAGAAAGATGTGAAGAAGTATATTCTTGTGCATTGTACACATGGGTTTAATCGCACTGGGTTCATGATCATTCATTTTCTTATGCGTACGCTGCCGATATCTGTCACTCAGGTAAGGAATTTTGCTGTACTGAATAATTATTTCCTCCAATTACACCACATCTCTGAATAATGAGAGTATTTTTATGCAGGCAATCAAAATTTTTACTGATGCTCGCCCTCCTGGGATCTATAAGCCAGACTATATTGATGCTTTATATGCCTTTTATCATGAGGAAAAACCTGAAATGGTTGTTTGCCCTGTAACACCTGAGTGGAAAAGGTCTTCTGATCTTGATTTGAATGGCGATGCTATGCCGGATATCGATGATGATGGAGGTCCTGCGATTTCGTTGCCTGTATGTGTTTCTGAAGAAAACGTTCCCCTTGATTCTTGCCAGTTTATTCATGGGGTGAAGTGTTTGGTTAATTCCCTCTTTTCTGAAATCTTAAGCTTCGGTTTTGCACCAGGACTGTTTTAATTTGAATGTAAACACTGAGCTATTGCTACCATTCTCGTGGCTCTCAACACTAGAATGTGAAACCCATCCCTTTCTGATACTTTTATGGTGAGAAATCTATAAATTCTGATTTTGCGTGCAATATTAAGCTTGATTTTGAAAACCACGAATTTTATGACATTCCCGAGTCTTTTTGCCAGCAGAACATGTCAATGAGAGACTCTTGAATTATGACCTTGCAATACTTGGGATGCAATGACTGTCGAAGCTTCTTAAGAGGCATCATCTGGCCATTAAGCCTGATTGCTTATCAAGGCTACTTCAGCCACCTTATATGAGTCTCCTTCCGTCAAACTTGAGATGCCTTACATGTCTGGTCTAGTATTGAGTATGCCTTCTTTTTGCCTCGGTAAAATTTGAACCAGCAAATATTGATATTGTATTCTTAGAGTGACAACTTCTTTTCCTTAAGATTCTGATACTATCAATTAATCAGTTATGCTTCAATCTCAAACTAGTTTTTAGGTCAGGATTGGACTCCTATGTAATTTTCTCTATTCCACCCACTTTCATTGGAATGATTATAGAAAAATGATCTCTGATACTCCTTTATCTATCCATTTAATTAAGCCCGAGATAAGTACGCAAAAGTTAAAGCTTAAGATTTTTTTTTATACCTCCATTTCCTTCTTCTTGTCCAACTTGAGTGCCTAAATGTGACGTAAAGATCTTCTACTAGAAAAAATGGAAGGAGGAGGAGGATGAGGATTGTTGGTTCTTGTCAGATAGAGGGATTTGTCATATAGTTCCTCTGAACTCAGTATATTGCTATATTTCTTATTTGCATTTTAGCTTTTGTGCCTTCACGTGTTAGCTATTCATTTTTGAACAAGCTTTTCCTTTTTTGAACAAGCATGCTGTTACCTATTCATTGTCCTTCTAATTAAAGGAAGACTTGCTCAAGAAGATATCTAGTTTTCTTAAAAGCTTGAAAAGGTGCTAAAAAGTGGTAGAAGAAATCTAACTTTGCTTAGAATCTATTTTGCTCGGATCCTCCAAAATGCCACTAGGTTGACGGGTCCTCCAATGCATCTCTGGAAGATCTGTGACCGATGCGGCGGAATTTCGAAGGATCCAAACATAGCTTAGAACTTAGAAAAAGCATTTCAGCTTGGTAAAGAGTGTTTTGGATGAGAAATTGGAAGAATGCACATCCAAATAGTGTCATATTTGCTGACCTTTTAAAACATAAACGAGGTTAGTCCTCCCTTTTCTCTAATCTTTCACAGGGAAAGTACATTTTTGGTGTTTATATGCAATCACCACTGCCCTCTTCTTTTAAGCTTTAATACCAAAATGGTTGCAGAATGGTTAAATTTTAGGATCATATTCATAGAAGAAAGAGTATGGGCAGACATTCAACTATATATATTTTTCGGTGTACGATTTGATTCACCTTTTGCTGTTTAAATGTTTAGATTCCCAAAAGGCGAACTTTGATTGCGAGGGACAGAGAGTTGAGCAAGAGAGGTGGGCCTGCTGGAGTAGAGAACAGGGTGTGGGCTGGGCCAGGAGAGAAGGAGGTGCTTTGTCTTTTTTTGGGAGGAATAGGAGTGAGACAAAGGCAATGCAAATGGAGGGAGGATGGGGGGTTGCGAGGAGTGTATTTAAGTGAGGAGGAGGTGGTCTTTTTTGGCATGCTGCAACTATAATCAATCTTGATTATAAATTACACCCGCATTCTGGATGTGAAATCATGCTGTTCTTTTAGTACAACTAGTTCTTTCTTGATCTGGCCTAATCTACTACTCTCTTCATACTGAGAAACCAGATTTTGCTTTTCTTTTGTTCTGTCCCGGGAAACATGGCCTCCTTCACTAAATGAAAAGTCTTTCTCTGTCCAAAAATTCAAAATATGAAATAATAAAACTTGCATTACTTAAAACTTGATTTGACATCTTACCAGCTAGCTGTTCCACTTGGCACTTGCCGAATTTGTCTAAAACAAACAATTTTCAGTAAAACCTTTTGGAATAATCTATTCAAACGATGCTGGTCAAACTAGGAGTATAGATCTCAGCATGGTAATGCTGATATCACGATTATAGCTCCTCGTGATTACATCTCTGTACCAACATGTTGGAGTTTTGGCATCTATACTTCGGGCTTGCAGTAAGGTTTATCCTTACAGAGCTTTTAGAATTTCCTCATAACTCATTTTCTTCCTTTTCAGGATAATCGTGAAACACAAATATCATTGTCAAATGATGACATCCTGGGTGATGCAGTCCCACAAGATCAGCAAGGTGATTTGCGACAGTTCTGCTATCAAGCACTGAAAATGACCCCAAGGGTATGAATTTTGTGCTCGGTTCATTTGGTGTCTTACTTTGATAGTTGGATGGAATCTGTACATTTCTGTTTATGCGCGTTCTATATTTTGGTCTTGCTATGGACTCACTTTCTGTTGTGCAGTTGTGATTTCTGCAAAATAATGATCTTTGTTCTGTTCTATTCTAACTCTTAAGTCCTTTTGTATTTGTCTTTCAGGGCAGAGGCACACATTTTCCTGGCTCACATCCAGTCTCTCTTAACAGGTTTGATTCGAGTCATTATTCAGGAATCTGTAACTTTGTTATATGTTTTTGCTTTAATAGTCATGTGTCACCTTATGTCTAGCATTTTGTGTTTAGCCATGCATAGAAGAAGCCTCTGTTCACCCATTGATTGTAAAGAACAAGTAAATCCTCACACTTTGGTCCACCTAAATGTGAATAGGAAGTAGGAACTACAAAAAAGTAATTATTATAAAAAAGAGAGAGAATATTGTACCTAACATCCATTCCTGATGCATGACATTTATCTACATTTCCTGGATGGTGCTGAACTGATGATAGCAACCTTGCTGTGTGATGTAACATGTTGATTGTCTTTAACATTTGAATAGTGGCAGTAATACTTCGGACCTTTCATCATGCGGATGCGAGCAATAGCCATATATTTCTGACCAATATGGTATATGCTCAAACATTACGTCTCTTCCAAGTAGATTTTAGTTTAGGAGGTGTACCTAATACTTGAGGATTTCCAGTTGGCATATCAAGCTGAAGACTGCATTTGTAAGTGTGAATTCCATTACTTGCAGAGAATTTTATTTTGAGACTCACACAACCAACAAAGTTTGTGTGACACTAACTTAACTTGACAAGTGGAATGCAGTAGCTCCCTTGTTAGCCTCGTCTCTTTCAACATAGGTTATTGTCCCCCACCACCCAAACTTCTATTGACTAGATCTATGCTCTTCAATGTAAACCAGCGGAATGCAAAACTAATTCTGCTAAGTGCTAACAAAGCAAACCCATGGATTTGGCAAATCGAATTCGCAAGTAAGCAAATGAAACCATACCTCTCCGACACATGTATTTTACTTTTAACTACCCGCCCAACCAGAGACCTCGAGAATCCACGCGACCTTAAACAAGGATCTTTGGATTATAGAACTTGGGTTTCTGTCCTCCGGTATGATTTTTCTTTTTGTGAAAAAGGGAGGGTAAAAATTGAATGTCAACATGTTAGTTTACTCTCACCAAGATTGCTAATCGGCATATCATTAAAACAACTGTTCATGCTCTTTTTTCAATTTTAATAGCTTAATAAATTTTGTTCATTTATTTTTAAACGATAACACCCTTTCGGGATTCAAACCCTTCTGCAATCCTACATGTCGCAGGATGCTTCGTGCATTGGGCTACACTTTTTTTTTTTATCTAAGATTGAAAGAGTTCTAGAGTGCAAAAATAAATAAATGATTTCTTTTAGATGCATAATGAATGATTTTATGAATACTTGCACTAAGCCAGTGCTAAAAGACAACATTACAAAAAGTGCAGTTCCTCTATTGTATCTTGAAATCCAACTTCATCATGCACAATAAGCAGGCTGCACCAAAAAGCTTGCAAACAAATACATCTTCGTTTAAGGCTATGTATATTTCTCCTGTTGCCTTAAAAAATTCTGCTATTTCTTTCAAACCAAAGAGTCCACAAAATCTTGAGGAATGGTATTCCTAGTCTTTTGTGATATCTTGCGCAATCCCTCGTGTTCCACAGCATTGCAATAGCTCCAAAATGGATTTTGGCACTGTCCACGACATGCCAAGTATTGCCAAAAGCATGTTCCACAGTTGTCTAGTAACTCTACATGCAAGAAGGGGTGGCCAACATCTTCGTAGCGTTATTCGCACATTGGGAACCTACTGCAAAGCTGAAATCCCCTCTTTTGGAGGTTGGAATAAGTGAAAAAGCTTCTCTAGCCACAATCCAAGAGAAGCAAGAGACTTGCTAAGGAGCATTGCTAAACTAATTTTTTTTTCCAAGGCCAATAATCGCTGTAGTTACTTGATTCCAGCAAACTGTAACAACTTTTGACTGGAAAGAGACCTTTGGAATGCCCCTTCCATCTGGTAGAATCTATTTTATTGTGGTCCAATGCTATGGTGCCTAGTAGCTGAAGCAAAAGACATAAACTTACCACTTCCCAATCATTTAAGTTCCTTCTAGGAAAGAGATTCCAGCCTTGCATTGAATAAAATTCAGCAATTACCCCATTGTGTAACGAAGAAATACTGTAGATATCAGACAATTGATCTTTAAGAGGAGTGTGGCCCATCCATGCATCTTCCCAGAACCTTATTTTCCTTGCATTTCCAAGGACGAAGCCGATATTTGCCTCAAATTTGTTCCAACCTCCTGTAATATGCTTCCAAATTCCAGTGCCATGAGGTGCTGTGGATGTTTTGGTGCGCCATTGACTCTCAAGTTTCCTGTCAACTCATCTAGTGAAATTTTATCCAACTCCTTGGCTTCCTGAATGGCTGTGACTTTTGTTTCCCATGAAGCAGGAAGAATTCTTTAAACTTTGTAATCAGTTCTTCAGAAGCAAACACTTACCCAAGTGACTTTAATTCATTTGTGATAATGGTGAATCTGGCAACCATCTCCCGAATAGGCTCTGAGCCTTTCATTGAGAATAACTCATAGTTTCTCATCAGTATTTCAATTCTTGACCTCTTCATCTGATTTGTCCCTTCATGAGTCGTCTGAAGAGCATCCCAAATTCTTTAGCATTTGAGCAGGCTGATATCCTGTTGTATTCATCAGGACCAAGGCCACAAATAAGAATTTTCTTGGCCTTAACATTCCTTTCCATCATCCTGAAATCTGATGCTATAAATTCATAGGGGTCTTTGGGTCGATCTTCTTTCTGCTCATTTTTTTTGGTAGTAATAAGAGGTTCTCTTTATTCTGCATGATAGCTTGTCCATCTAATGTGTTTAGAGTAGTTGTATTTTCTTTAGAATTTAGGTGTCTTATACAAATTTTACTCACAGATGATAATGTTATGTGTCTTCATATTTGAACGTCATATGGGTTTGGACATGGACGCTAATATTATCTGAAAAAGCAATTGCTTGGTAGCATCCAACACAAAGCAAGGACCCATCTATTAGAGTTCATCACAAGGTAATCTTTGTAATGATGCGCAGGGACAACTTGCAATTGTTAAGGCAGCGCTACTACTATGCCACATGGAAGGCTGATGGAACACGGTATATGATGCTGATCACGATGGGTGGTTGTTTCTTAATTGATAGACATTTCAACTTCCGAAGGGTTCAGATGAGATTTCCGTCCACACACACTGATGAAGTATGCCACTCAGCTATTAGGATTTTATGATTTTTTTTCCCTCCTTTTATATCTCACTGTTTGATATTTCTGTTTATGATTTGTCATATGAAATTCTCGTTCTCTCTCCCAGGGTGTAGCCAAAAGGGTCCACCACTTCACTTTACTTGATGGGGAGATGGTAATTGATACTTTGCCTGGCACACAGAAGCAAGAAAGGAGATACCTAATTTATGATATGATGGCCCTCAACGGTGTGTCTATCGTAGAGGTTGGATTCTTCTCAGGAAACCACTTTCCTTTTCTTCTTGAAAAATTAATATTGGCTTTACCTACAGGGGCTTTTGGTTTCTGTATCACCGGGAACTATACCAGGATTGGCTTTACCACTTTCCTTTTCTTCTTGACAAAATGGACTACTTCCTTTTTAGTCCATTCCAAAAACATTTTGTCTCTCCCTAAGTGTTGTTTTGTGGTAGAAGTGTAAGACTTTCTTTTATGTTACTTGAGGTCGTGTTAGTAATTATTTTGATAATTGAGAAATCCCAAAGGGCCAATGGCTTATGGTTCGGAACTTCTTGATTAATGCGCCCGCACTACTAGCCATCTCCACTTAAATACCAGGCTTTCGATTGGCGGGGTTCAAACCAGTGGCGTGCGCCTAACCCACAAATTACACGCTGCGAAAGTCTTGGGGCATGTTGAAAGTCATTTATGCTTTGTGAATTTTAGAAGATTAGGATATTTTGACTTCTTTTGTCCCAGAGGTATTGTATCTCTTGATTTCTTGAAAGTTGTGTGTTATCTCTACTAGTTGGTGTTCAGTTCTTTTATGGGATAATAGTAATGGTGGTTTGTTTGAACTATTGTTAGTGAGAAATATGCTGTTTTCAGCATCGAAACTCAAATGGATATTGGACTGCCCTCTGTAGAAAATGGAGCTGCAGGGACATATAGCTTCATTAGAATTTTTAAAGTGGATGAATGCTAATATGCTTTTGGTTTGGGAATGGCTTAGAACTTGTTTACATAGTTTTCATCATATGGGAGAGCTCCAGCTGGCTATGGTGTCACCAACTAGTATGAGGCATTACTGCCTTGATTAGTTGGTGAATTTTTGTTTCTTTATGGTATTTGAGGTGCATCTCAGCCATGTGGTTACCTAAGACGGTGATCAATCAATCGATCCCAAACTAGTCGGGTCCTCCGTCATACGGCAATTTCTCCTTCTGCTAAATTTAAAAAGTTATTTTGTGTTTACTGCAACTAGAGCTCCAACACCCTAATAGGAACGAGCGGTAGAAAGATATGCATCAGTCCAATGCTTATCAGTAAAACTGTATGCACACGTAGCACTGATATTTGTACTGTCTATCCTGGCTATATTTACTTCACGTAGCAAACAAAGCACGAGCATGTTTCGTGTACTTTCGATCATCTTGTTCTCTTAATCAGCTGTGTGTTGTGGGGTGTGATTATATTTTCGTATACTACAACAACCCAGTATAATCCCATGTGTGGGGTCTGGGGAGGATAGTGTGTATGCAGACCTTACCCTAAATGAAATAAATATCTTGGAGATCAAGAAACCTATGTATCTGAAATGTCTTTTCAATTATCTTTCTCACTCTAGTTAAGCTTTACCCACTTCACCCCATTCTGTTTGGCTTGATTGCCTGCTTTTTTCTGCAAATATCATCTTTCCATTGATGTTACTCAATCTCTGTTTTGGTATTTCCTACAGCAACCCTTTTGTGAACGCTGGAGAATGATTGACAAAGAAGTGATCGGGCCGAGGAATCATGAACGCCAACATATCTGCCAGAGTGGAAACCCTTACTATAGATACGAGTGTGAGCCTTTCAGGGTATGTTTTGTCGACTTTGGAGTATAGTACATAAAAGCCACTTTTTCAACTATCATATTATTTCGAGCTAATGTGGTTGCTGAAATCTCAACGTCTGCCAGATGAGGAGGAAGAATTTTTGGCTGCTCTCTACTGTCAGAAAAGTACTCAAAGAACTTATTCCAGAGCTTTCACACGAAGCAGATGGTCTTATTTTTCAGGTTCTAAAGAGTGACAAATCTTTAGTCATTGCACTGAATATTCTCTTGTTACATTGTTGTATTGGATTTCCCCGGAGGAGTTAAGTTTTTACATCACTTCAGATATCTGATGTCTCCAAGTTGTATGGCATGTATGTCTTGGTTGCTTTGTTGGGGTACTCTATTTGGAAGATGTTTTCAGCTTTTTTTCTCCATTTATGTTGTGTTGCAGAGAAGTATTAGAGATGCTAGCACATCCTCATTTATTTAATTGACAGATGACATGTTTATCGCTAACAGAAACAGAGACATAAACCTTACAAATCTAATCATTTTAGGTTCTTGACACTCAGCTACTGTTTTCTTTCCTTTTTAGGGTTGGCTAGATCCTTATGTTCCTCTCACGCATGATGGTCTGTTGAAGTGGAAATACCCCGAGATGAACTCGGTTGACTTCCTGTTTGAGGTAGTGTTCTCTGCTCTCTTAGTGACTAGAGCTGTTTCCATTTCCTCTTTGTCGTTTTGGTTCTTATTTTTGCTTTGTAGTTACCCCTTGACCTGTCAAATGTCATTTGTCTTCCACTGTTTATTTGGAATGGCAGCTGTTAAACGAATCATGCTTTATTCTCTCATATTAGTGTGATAAAACAGGTGGTCGACGGTCGTGAATTGCTTTATCTACATGAACGAGGGAAGAAGAAACTGATGGAAGGGAATAGAGTTGTTTTCCCAGGTTAGAAATCCCATGTTGTATTAGTTATTATCTTGTGGTATCATGTGGGAAGGTTTCCCTCAATATCTGGGGTTTGGTTGGGAATATAGGAGGTGAATATCATCTGCATCCCATGCTCGTTTAGTTTTATTGACTTAACCAAAAAAATCTGTCTTGTTTATTTTACCTGACCTGGATGGATGTGATAGCTCAGTAAAACTTCTAGGTGGATGCTGTTTTGTGAGGAATCGGATGTGGTTCGCTTATTTAAGTGAGTAACCCACATTCAATGTGTGATCTCGTGGAGGCTATTTCGCGACTTGCTCTGTTTCTATGGCCAAGATTCCTTTTTTGATACTTGGGAGTTGCTACGTAGTAGTAAGATTTTGGATAAATATTTCTGTTGGTACGCTGTGGCTTAACTAAATGCAGCATTGCTGTTTGACAACTGATCCTCTTCTAATCCAACCTTCCACTAAGTTCAAGACACATAATCTTGTTTTTTTAACTTTTTTGTTCTTTTGTAGTTGATTCCTAGTAATGAGAACGTGGATCATCCACAACTTGAAATTGAATCAGTTGCTAAAGTTGAAAAGGTCGGATATGTTACTGGAATTATTTGGAATTTACAGTAAGGTTCTCAATGGATCAAGTGCCAGATAATCCATTTTCAGGAAAAGTACATGGAAGCACAGATATGGGAATTCCTTGTTGCGCGTGACTGTGAACCAGATAATCCACATTTAGGGTGTCACATTTGTCTTTATGTGAATTTCTGATTAACAAGATCATGCTTGTCAGAATAGGATGTGCACCTCTCAGGCTTTTGACAGGAATCCAAGAGCTTTGTTTCTTCTCTTGCTCTTTAAAATGGTCTTTCCAATAGTTGGTTGGAGTTACTGATACTAGCAGTGATGATATAAACATCCAGCGAAATGTCTAATCTGCTGTCCTTGTAGATGCATATCTGAGCAGTTCTCCTGCACTTTATTTTGTATCCCGTGAACTCTTTTTTTATGTGTGTGTGTGTGTGTCTGTTGGGGGGGGGGGGGGGGTTCTTTTCCTGCGCTGGTGTTTATATGCCGGTGCACGTCCTGATGTTGGTTTCTTTCATGGTTACAGATAGTTCTGACACGACAGACTACTCGGGTAAAATAATAGAGTGTTCTTGGGATTCCAATAACCAAGAATGGGTGTGGATGAGGACCAGAATTGATAAAGGAACTCCAAATGATTACAACACGTACAGGAAGGTACTTGCTTTATTGGCAAATACTAAGTTCACGGATTGATCTTTTTTATAAGTAGACTTGTGCTTTAACATAACCTTTTCCATATTTTGTCATATATTAGATAGAGCAACGTAGTAGACTAATTTTGGTTCCTGTACGACAAAATTCAGGTTTTGAGAAGTATTACTGACAACATCACTGAAGAAGTGTTGTTGAATGAGATCTATGAGATCATTCGACTACCAATTTATGTGGAAGGGATACAGAATGACAGCAAAGCTCACCATCACTCTAGCTCTGTACGACGTAGATGAATGAATTTGATTGAGAAGTATTACTGACAACATCACCGAAGAAGTCTTGTTGAATGAGATCTAGGAGATCATTCGACTGCCAATTTATGTGGAAGCGATACAGAATGACAGCAAAGCTTACCATCACTCTAGCTCAGTACGACGTAGATGAATGAATTTGATTAAGTAGATGACATTATTATTGGAGGAAGCTAGTGATCGGATTAACTACTCGTTGGAATCGCCTTCTGAACTTTGCCGTGTTCATGTTTCTCAACAAAAGGGTCTTTATAAGCATCCTTAGTCCCTAGGCGTGTAGTGTGTGCTAACTGGTTATATTGTATGATCCAGTTGGGACACTGTAAACTTAGTTAGTTGACTCGGGCCTCTGAGTCTTTAGTTCTTCCTCATTATAGTTTGAAATATCGAGGGAATTAGCAACAAGGCCGTATGTATATTAGTTTAGGTTATTCTCCTTTTTTTGGGGTTCTGTTTAGTTGTCTAAGGTAGGCTCTGTGTAGTATTAGCGAAACTTTCAAGCTTTATGTTATCCTATTCCCTTGTGAATATGAGTCTGTTGTACAAGTAATTTTTAATTATCATTTGCTCCTGTCCTCCCTCCAATTGAACTGAATGTCCTTGACCATGAAAATATTGTAAGTACAATTTGGCTTTTGACATTACTGCCGGAACATCCTTCCGTGATAACGTATTGTGTTATTCAAAGCAATGACATTAAGAAAAACCGTCAATAAAATAACTTGCTGCGTAAAATATTTGGAATTCAAAACAAGTGAATACTAGAAAGCTTTTCTATTGAGCCTTAGGGCAAAGCTGTTAATTGTGGTTATAAAAGCTTTGCATTGACTGTAGAATTAAAAGTTTAAGTTAAATTTTGTTCACATTTAAAAAAGGATTATTCTTCTTAGAATGGACAAAAAAGGAAACAAATAGTTAACATAGGCTGAAGGGAAGAATACTTTTGTAGCCTTTTTCCATGCACCATATTATTTCGAATTAGCTTTTGGAGCCACGTTATTTGGGCAAACACCAAAGTATTCAAATAGGCCATTGATTACCTCACTACTCTGATTCCTTTGGCATCCTCCACCACCTGCGGGGCCAAGGTTGCCTTTGCTGCACCCATCTGTATTGAGCTTGACTTGTCCATCAGGTGGTTTCAACCATTTCACGGGAACGATGTTAGCTAGCGTTTGGTCATAGATCCCAAATTTATTTTGAAAATTTTAATTTGGGTGAAAGTTGGTTTCAAAATGAAATGTGTTTGGACATACGTTTTCAAAATTTATTTTCCAACTTTATGTTGGAAAAACATGTATATAATTCCCAAATTTAGGATTTTGGCCCAAATTCAGCTCAATAGCTGATTTTGGGATTTGGCCAAAATATGGGCAAAATTTATAGCCAAACATGAGTTTTGAAAATAAATCTAAAATTTATTTTGGCAAACTCATGGCCAAACGGGGCCTTAGAGTATTACATTAGAATACTTACCTGAGTGAGCATAGTTTTTTTTTGGAACCCCAAAAAATTCGCAGTCGCTACATCTCTTGCCACAGCCTCTGCCTTTCGGGTGAGGGTGAGCACTCTGTGGTGAGCTGAATGTGATCATTGGTCACAGCTTTAGATGATATGCAATAGATGGACCTAGATGGTCAGATCTTCTAAGAGCTTCATATGCGGGCAGTTTGTTTCTCAGCGATCTCATCATAAAGAATGAGATTTTGATAGCAGGGAATATAGTGGCCCTGGTTTGTTTAAATCTAGCCTGGCAGATCTGCATGTAAATAAACTAGATGTAGTCTTGCTCTATATATGAAGATTTTTGT
Source organism: Nicotiana benthamiana (assembly GCA_034376525.1). NCBI lineage: Eukaryota > Viridiplantae > Streptophyta > Magnoliopsida > Solanales > Solanaceae > Nicotiana > Nicotiana benthamiana. The sequence goes on from CM067328.1 coordinate 28,807,182, forward strand.
TCTCTACAACGTCAGGTGGACTTATTCAGCAAATTTTATTTTAATTTGAAAAAGTTTCTGGGTTTACGCCGCACTACAAAAACGCGCCTCAATACCTGGGTGTACGCTCCGAACCTCTTGAGACTTTCGCTTCCTACCATCGCCTCGGGGGATTTTTGGTGCACCTTGCCCAGGGCTCGCCCCGAGGCTCATCCCAAAAACACATTTTACAACACTGGGTTCAAAGGGATATCTTGTTCAAGCTTATCAATGTTCCACTGACTATCTAGAGTAAAATAAAAAACATTTTCTCTTCTTTTTGGATTCTGATTAGACACTAAACTGCCAAGTGGACCCAGTCCAGTCTAATTATCCCACTAAAATTTCATTTTTTTTCTTCTTCTAGGTTCCACTTAATACATGATTTAGTGTTGTCTTTGATATCTATTAGTCTCTTCCAAATTTATGAGTTTCCAGTATTCCATGTAGCTGCAACTGGATGTGTTATAATAAAATCCATCCATAGAGATCGCATGGTCCTTATGTTCCACCAGGCTTTAGCTGCAAACAGACTTCTCAAAGTGCATTCAAACTTAAGGAAGCGAACAAAATTTTTGTTGGGATTTTTAAGTATTAATGAGGCTTAAAAGAGGGTGAATGGGAAATGGAGGGAAATGGAGGGAAATGAAATTTTAAGTTCCCTCCCCCCACCCCTCGATGAAGGAATATTGTCCCATATTGGAAGAGGGAGGAAGAGGTTTTTTATAGGTATATATATGCAATTGCTCTTCTTCTAGCTCTTAAAGAGCTGAGAAGAAGGCAAGCCTCGCGTTGTCGTCGCTCGGCTTCGGATTGATTGATTGATTGATTTTTTGGACAAAATTTATTTGTTAATAGTAAAATATTAACAGAAATGTTATCAAATATTTACTTTAATAACAGAATATTAGTATTAAAATAAATATTAATATTAAATCAAATTCATTTTTCAGTTGTGTAACTGAAAATAAACTATCCTCTTCAATTTTCCCTCTTTATTATTGAATAAATAGCCATTTATGTTATGACATTTATGCTATGACCGTTTTGCATAAACAGCCATTTCTGAAGAGTTGCACTTCTTCATATTTCAGCCCAACTTTTGCTATAAACACAAGTTTATTCTCTCAAAATTTTCATAAGATTTTCTAAGTTTCTCCTCCTTCTTTTGTATACTTTTAACATCAAATAAAGCAACAGTAAGTGTGATTTACTACATAACTTTGTGTTAAATGAAACTCTGGGATTTGAAGTACCACTACACCAGTGTGTAATTCGTTCTATCCTGGGAGAAAATAATCCATAAACTTGGGTATTAGGAGGGGATTAATTTCCTTAAGGAAACACTGTATATTGAGTGTGCTCGAATTGATTTTTGTTTCTTTAAATTTTCTGTTTATATGTTTTTCTATTTTTTTCAGAATTAATTTACAAATACAACTTTCTAACAATTCTTCGACAAAGGATATTCAATATATGTTATATACCTCTAAAACACAATATTTTATAATTTTTCGTCAAATGGTGGTTAATTGACCACCCTTATGCCAATGTGGCTTCGCCCCAAGCTGCAAAAGCATTTCAAATGTTCTCAATGCAATGACGTAGGCACCTTGCTTGAAGCAGTGTCACGTACACCACTTCATCAATTTTTTTTCGTAATTTGTATGTATAAATAATAAATCGTGAGACCACTTCATCAAATTTTTTTCGTAATCTGTATGTATAATTAATAAATAAAATTCAAATATTTAATATAAATATAAAAGATGATACCGCTTGTTGTTACAATAATTTATTTATTTGTTCAATTTTCAGATACTGACACCATTAACGAAAGTCCCTGCGTACACCACTACCTCAATAGATCTAGAACCTACAACTCCTCCTCCTTTTCATAGCACGTAGAAGTCCGAGAGAACTAGTGAAATTGTTCTTTTCCTTATTATTCCCACTAAGGAAGTTACAACATTATTTCTCTATATGTTGGACGACAATTTTGAGTAGGTTAAGAGTGATAAATAGGATGTTCACGAATTTTATATAGAACCGCCTTATAAGGATAATTTTGCCACTAAAGAGCGTATTCTTTCTATTCCATCCCTATGTTAATCCTACATATCTTAGTTGTAAGTGTACGTAAAAATTGAGTTTACATATTGAAGTGATTGAAAGATGATGTGTCATGACATGGAGGCTGGTCAAAGGATGATGGTTAACAAAGAGGCATGAATTGCAACAGATACGAGCAGAGACACAAGAAGAGGGACGAGCCATTATTCAAAAGGCTCAACGCTCGTACCTATTTAAATCCAAAAATCAAGGAGAGTGAATCTGACAGCACAAGAGAGTACAGATACAGTATTTAATAAGCATTAAATACTAAAAACATTAGAGAATCTGTATTGAACTACAATGATTATGTAACGTAGCATTCAATGCCTTTAATTGTCTATAATAGTCTTATTATGACAAAGGCAAAATATATATCTTGAAGATAGCTATAAAAGGAAGATAATGGATCATTTGTAAGGACATGAAAACTATTTGAATACACTGGTTTAATTTTTTTTTTTTGCTTACCTGATTGTTAGCAAAATCACTTCTTTTTATTTATTTTCTGATTATCAGTAACCCGAGTCCTTCTAAATTAAAGCTTTGGCCGAAATTCTACTTTTTGGTTAAACAAATTGGTTCCGTTTTTGGGAATTTGGTAATCTATTCTTTCTTACCTTAACTTTTTTTTCTGCATCAACCATTTAGAACATTAATTATAACACCTAAGGAAACCAAGGAAATCCAAAGGATGATCACACCCTGGTCCCTTCTCCACAAAGCTCTCATCGACGGTCTCGAGAAGGCATTCCTGATGCATCTCATGCAAATAGAAACGCTCAATTTGAAAATGATGATGCAATCAATGAGTCTTTGTAAAACTTAATTACTCAACGGGTCAATAAAGCTCTTGAGGCCTTTGTTAGCCAGCTACCTGTTGCACATACAACACCTACTCCAAATGACAATACCTTGGGGAATTCTCGCTCTGGGCTTGCCAATTCAGGCAGTGGTGGAATCCCTACTGAGTCACAAGATGGAGACCCAGGTAACTTAGTTAATTCCGATTTATAAAATTTAGTACCAACATTACAGAAACAACTCAAGGAGCAAAGTGACCGCATAGAGAAAATACCTAGAGTACCACATGTAATCAAAGGGATACATATGGGTAAATATTCACAACAACCCTGGGAGCCAAGTGTTGCTCCCCTCCCAGTTCTAAAAAAAATCAAAATGCCCGATATTCCATAGTACGATGGAACAACTGATCCACGAGACCACGTGATTGCATTCACAACATATGTAAAAGGCAACGATTTGACCAAATAAGAGACTGAATCAGTACTGGTCAAAAAAATTGGTGAAACACTTACTAAGGGAGCATTAACATAATATTCTCTTTTACCTGAAAATTTCATAAATTCTTTTGCTGAGCTTGCAGACTCATTTATCAAAGTGCACTCGGGAGCTCAAAAATTCAAAAAAAAGAATGGAAGATATTTTCAAAATCAAGCAAGGGGGCTCAGAATTGCTGAGAGAATTCGTGGATAGGTTCTAGCGGGAGAGAATGACGTTACCACGTGTACCTGACAATTGGGCAGCTATATCCTTTAATAGTAATTTGAAAGAAAAAAGCTTCGAGGCCACGAGACGACTCAAGGAAAGTCTTCGTGAATTCCCAGCAACAACATGGAATGACGTTTACAATAAGTATAGCATGAAGCTAAGGATAGAAGAAGATAGTATACACGATCTCAAAAAGAAGAAAAGGTAGGTTCGAGATGGGCAGAGACCGAAAAAAGGTCCGGTAAAAGAAGGTACCATATATGGGTGCAGTGCAAAAAGATTCACGGTCAAAATAGGACAATCCAAGGTACAATCATTGGTCAAGGAATAGAGAGTCGGGATTGTCATCAAGATTTGGTAATGATCGAAACACACGTGATGATGATGATGATAGAAACGTGAAAGCAAGATTTGGAGGTTACACTTTTAATGTAAGCACTTTCGAGCTAGTAGCTATTTTACGAAGCATGGGAGATAAGGTGTGGTGGCCAAAAGAAATGCGATAAAATCCAAATTGGTGCAACCCTTATCACTGGTGCGAATTTCACAACGACCACGGGCATAAAACGACAGACTGTTGGTTGTTACAAGGTGAAGTTGATCATCTATTAAAACGAGGTTATCTCACAAAATTATTCAGTGAGAAAGGTAAGCAAGCATACATGACGAATAGGCAGGAGCCCCTTAAACCACATCTCCAAAAAGGACTGCTAATGTTATAAGCGGAGGTGAAGACATCAGTGGTGTGACATATACATCAGCCAATAAAGTTTCCAAAGTCAATTACCCATGGGAAGCGGGTGAGGCATGTCTTAGAAGAAGAAAGTATTATGTTTGATGATGCAGATGCGGATGGCGTATTATCTTCACATAACGATGCACTTGTAATATCTTTACTTGTATATGATACTATGTGAAACGAGTTTTGATTGATCCAGGTAGTTTCTTGAACATTATTTTTCTAAGAGTACTATGCGAGATGCAAGCTGAGGATAAATTAATACCAAAGGCGCATACTTTGACTGGATTTGAAAATTCCGACGTTGTAACAAAAGGAGACGTAATACTGGCTATATTCGCAGAAGGAGTTGTCAAAGATACGAATTTCAGGTAGAAGAAATGGAAATGGCATATAATATGATTCTCAGAAGACCATGGATCCACGAGATGGATGTCGTTCCATCGACCTTACGTGAAGTGCTTAAATTCCCATCACCATGGGGAATATGTAAATTCGTGGAAATCAACAAACATACAAGAGCATTAACTCTATTGCAGATTCAAATATGAGAAACATTACCAAATCCATCTGAGGGTATCACAACACAAACCTCAACTGAACAAGGGTGAACAGATGTGGATTCAAGGCTGATGCCATTCAAGAACCAGAGAAAAATGGAAATATCAAAACAACAATTGAAGAACTAGAGGATGTAGTGTTATCTACACAATGGACTAAAAGGAAAGTTTTCGTATGGGCCAATCTGAGCTAGGACATAAAAGGTAAGTTGATTGAATTTTTGAAAACTAATGTGGATTGTTTTGATTGGTCCCATTCTGATATGAGGAATACCACCAGAGGTAATAACTCACAAATTAAATTAAGACCCATCATACCAGCCTGTCAAACAAAAGAAGAGAAAGCAAATAACTTCAAAAAATCAGGTGATTCAAGATGAGGTTCAAAAGTTACTAAAGATTGGATCTATCCGCGAGGTAAATTATCCTAATTGGTTGGCCAATACTATTGTAGTACCAAAGAAAAATGATAAGTGGTGAGTTTGTGCAGATTACATAGACCTTAATAAAGCTTATCCTAAAGATTCTTTTCTATTACCACATATAGATCAACTAATTGATGCTACTGCATGGAATGAGTTGTTAAACTTTTTAGATGCATATTCAGGGTATAACCAGCTCAAAGTGGATCCTATAGATGAAGAAAAAACTTTATTTATAACAGAAAGGGGGATTTACTGTTATAAAGTAATGTCCTTTGGTCTTAAAAATGCTAGTGCAATATATCAAAGACTGGTGACCAAAATATTTCAAGAATATTTGGGAAAAACTATGGAGGTCTATATAGACGACATGCTTATTAAAACTCACCATTCAGGAGATCATATATCATACTTGTCTGATATGTTTTAGATCTTGCGAAAATTCAATTTGAAATTAATCCGGAGAAATGTGCATTCGGTGTTGCATCAGGTAAGTTTTTGGGTTTTCTTGTTTCTACCCGTGGTATTGAAGTGAATCCCACACATATTAAGGCATTGAAGAAATACCTGACATGATTACAATCAAAAATGAAGTGTAGAGGTTGACATAAAGAATTGCAGCCTTGGAAGATTCATTTCTAAATCATCAGAAAAGTGCTTTAAATTCTTTTCAGCTTTTAAAAAGTAAGATCATTTTGAATTGAATGAGGAATGTCAACAGGCACTCAAAAACTTGAAGACATGCTTATCAAATCTGCCATTACTTACAAAATCAAAGGTTGGGGAAATACTGCTCATCTGCCTTGTTGTCTCAGAAGTAGTGGTAAGTGATGTTTTAGTCGGACCAAGGTAAGCAATCTCTGATCTATTATGTTAGAAAATATTTATTAGATGTAGTATCCTCAATTACAAAAGCTTGCATTCTGCATTAATCATGGCATCTAGAAAATTAAGTCCTTATTTTCAATGTCATCCTATTGATGTAGTAACTACTTATTCATTACACAATATATTACACAAGCATGAGTTATCAGGTAGGTTATCCAAGTGGGCTATAGAATTAAGTGAATATGGCATCACATAGCAGCCTAGAATTGCGATAAAATCTCAAATGTTAGCTAATTTTGTGGCTGAGTTTAGCCAAGTGATGTAATTAGAAGTAGAAAAAGAATTACAGGTGTTCAACGGATCTAACCCGGGAATTTGGACCTTATTTACTGATGGTTCATCTAATGTAAAAGGTGTAGGCTTCGGGTTTATTTTGGTACCACCTACGGGTGAAACCATTCGATAAGCCATTAATGTCATTCTAGAACTAACAATGAGGCAGAGTATGAAGCTGCGGTTGTAGGTTTTGAAATGGCACGAGAACTTGGCATTAATCAGATTATAATCAAAAGCAATTCACAGCTCATAGTTAATCAAATGCTAGGAATTTATATGGCCAGGGAGTACAGACGCAGCAGTACTTAGAGAAAGTACGGGATATGATCAGACAATTCCAAACCTGGAAGGTTACACAAATACCAAGAGTTGAAAATGTCGAGGCGTATGCCCTAGCTAATCTCGCATTTGTGGCAGACGTGGCAAGCAATGAAAATGCTTCTGTAATTCTATTTGATCCAGATAAAAATGAGGTAAATTTTAATAACTTAACCTGGGATTGGAGGAACGCGATTGTTGCTTTTTTGCAATATAGAATCATCCCTGAAGATAAGAAAAAAGCTCATGCGCTTTGAAAAAGGCTGCTCGATATTGTTTAAAGCAAGGCAATCTTTATAAAAAAATGTTCGGTGGTATCTTAGCAAGATGCCTCGGACCTTCTCAGATAGAATATGTAATGACAGAAATACACGAGGGTCATTGTGGGAATCACGTAGGAGGAAGATCACTGGTAAGAACCATAATTAGGGCAGGTTATTATTGGCCCACAATAGAAGAACAAGCGGAACATTTCGTGGCTAAATGTGATAAATGCCAAAGGTACGGTAATAACATGCATAGACCTGCAGAGTTGTTACATTCGTTCATTGCTCCATGGCCATTTATGAAACTGGGGATGGATATTGTGGTTCCGCTACCACAAGCAAACTAAAATTCTTGCTCGTACTCACTGACTATTTTACTAAATATGCGGAGGCACGAGCATTCAAACAGGTGCGAGAAAAAGAAGTTAGAGATTTCATTTGGCGGTATCATATGCCGATTTGGTATGCCAAAGGAAATCGTGTGTGATAATGGCCGTCAATTTATAGGCGCACAAATCATGGAGTTTTTTAAAAGTTGGCAGATTAAAAGGATTACATCCACACCTTATCATCCAGTGGGTAATGGAAAAGTTGAGTCAACAAACAAAGTCATTATCAACAACTTAAGGAAGCGTTTAGAGGAATCCAAAGGTAATTGGCCAGAATTGTTACCTGGTGTTTTATGGGCATACCGCATAGCAGCAAAAACAAGTACGGGAGAAATACTATTTTCATTAGTTTATAGAGCTGAAGCATTAATTCTAGTTGAGATAAGAGAGCCAAGTACAAGATTTACACAAGTGTCAGAAGATTCTAATGATGAAAAAATGCGCATAAATCTTGATCTACTCGAAGGAAAAAGGGAAGCTGCATTAATAAGAATGGTAGCAGAAAAGCAGGTCATAGAACGATAATACAATCGAAAAGCACGGCTAAGATTCTTTAAGATTGGGGACTTCATGCTCAAAAAGGTTTTTCAATCTACGAATGCAGCTAATGCGGGGAAATTAAGTCCAACCTGGGAAGGACCCTACAAGATTCATGATATCACAGGGAAAGGAGCATACGAGCTGGAAACGATGGATGGCAAGATACTACCTTCACATTGGAATGTTATTCACCTGAAGAGATATCATTTCTAAGGAATACCCACGGTCAGGTATCCATATTTTAAAATTTAATTTTTGAATTATTAAAATTTAACTAACGATTATAGATGATAGGCAAAAAGCTAAACCGTACTAAATGATGAATCACGACCTGCAAGGCACGTGGAATCAATTAAAATTCTCGGTCTAGGGTTACAACTATTCTGATAGAAATTTGGACGGGTTAAGCAGTCTTCATCTATAATTGTACCTCTGAGTCCTGTGTGTTTTTCCTTTTCAGGGAAAGGACTAATGAGAGGAACAATTAAGTGCTTGAGGCTTCATACTTTAACGCTTAAACACTTGGGGGACTATATAATATACACAGTCATGTGTATAAAGAAGGCAAAGAAGATTGAAGAATAATCAAAAACCAATCCCGAAAGTTTCACTCACTAAACGATCCAAGAGTAGAGTAAAATCACGAGCCAAGGCCAAAGAAAAAATTTATCATAGTTAGAGTAATGACAATGTACTGAAAATGGGTTATAAGTAAAAACCTCGTGTTCATTTTCTTTTTTGAAATCTATTATTAAAAAACAGCTACGAGAAATTTATAGAATTAATTCAAATACATGTAAAGTGTTACTCAAAATTTGACAAAGTTCAAATAAAAAAGTGTCAAAGTTATTTCAAGAAACATGTGTATTCCTATTTCTTTTATCGTATATTAACACCGTTATGAAGTTGAGACGTCTTCTTCATTAAATGTCGAATATAAAAGGGACCTTATAAAATTCATGATTAATTCAAGTATTCATGAAGTTAGAAAAAACAAAAGCATTTTGAAGAATAAAAATACAGCTTATTCAGTAAGTCCTTAAAAATAAAGGCAAGAATAAATAAACAGAAGCTCAAAATAGTAACGGAAACTTCTTACTATTAAAAAAAAGTTTAGACTAAGTATGAACTTAGTCATAAACTAAAAGTTATTTATACAAAGTGCCCCATAAAAGGTCTGGGGACTTAGCACTTTCAACAAACCCTTAAAAAGACCAAGGGTTACAACCACGAACTAACAAAAAGGAAAAAAATAGTAAAGTATTTTAAAACTCTTCACTAAGAAGTTGAGGGAAATGAAGCAGGGACATCAACAACAACAGGCTCAGCTTGACTTGAAGGAGTGGGGATACCCATATCATCTTCAACATTTTCTGAAGCTTCAGCCACAAGAGGAGAAAAACCGTGTTTCTGCTGAGTCTTGTCAATAGTCTCTTTGATCTTGGCTAACTCATAGTCCAAGTTAAAATTCTCCTGGCTAACTTCAACGAGGGTATAATGGCGAGAATTCAAAAATGCCCAACTAACTTCAATGGAAGATTTATCTTCAAGGATCTTGTAGTCTCTTTCCTAGTCAATAATTTCATTTTTTAACTTTCATTTTCACCCAAGGCAGATTCATAAGAAGCTTGAAGAGAGGCATGAGAATTTTCTAAGGAGCAAACCTTATCAGAAGATACCCGGAGGTCTTATTGGGATTGGGTCAAATTCTGCACGAGTTTACTAGCATAAGTTTCTTTTTCACCCAAGAGAGCCTTCAACTCTCTAATCTCTTCACTTGCCTTGGAAAGCTGATCGAAAAAAGAAGTTTCAAGACGAGCCTTTCCCTTATCTGCTTGACTTGAGGAAGCCTTTTCAACTGCCAATTGTGAACTCAAGGCTCGCACCTGCTACTCCAAGGTACTTTTACTTTCTTCTAAGAATTCCACATCAATCTGAAGACTTTCACACTGTTCCTTCCAATTATACGCCTTCAATTGATAATCACGCACTAACTGCTCTGAGAGGGTAATCCTTTTCATCATCTCAGTGCCGATTATATTGGCCTAAAAAAGAAAGGGAAGGAAATGAGAATCTCAAAGATAGAAAAATGACAAAGTAAAAGTTTAAAAAAGGGGAATACCTTTAAAGAAACATGCACTATGTAATTCATCAAGGTCATGGAACTGCGGCTATCTAGCTTAGCTATCTCAACTGGACCAATTAAAGGCTTTAGCCACATGTCAGCTTGACATGATTTCCTTTAGTGGTTATCTTCAGCGGGGACTTCAATGGTGACTTGCCTTATAACACTACTCCTACTTGAGGGACCAACTTCTGGGTAAAGAACAGTTGAAAGGAGGAGGAGTAGTCGAGGGACGAACTGTAGAAGGAGTAAAAACAACCTAGGGATGAATGGAAATAGCCATGATCGGCAAAGAATGAGTCACAAGAACGAAAGTAGAAAAAGAAGCCAGGGGTGCTTCATCAGAAACCAAACCTATATTATCACCACCAAACCCGCAATTAAAAAGTTTCTCATGAATCCTGAGTAGCAGTGGGAACATCATCAACGTCATCAGGGATCACTACCGGGGCTACAACAGACTCGGTGAGAAGAATAGAACAGTGGGTGGATGCTTCTGCTTCAACATCAGAAATAATACGTCTACGAGCCCATGACCTTGTTACCAAGGAACCCCCATCTTCCTCTTCTTCGGAGTCTTGGTCATCAATTAATTTTCTTTTCGATGAAAAGCCCAAAATTATTTCTTGGGCTCTTTCCAAACAAATACGAGAGGTCACGACCGTCTTGGCACTAATCCCTCGAACTGCAAATCCTGATAGAAAGAAGGATTAAATCAGTTCAGGAAAAAACAATAAAGAGTTAAATAAAGAATTCTTACCATGAGTTTTTACTTTTCAACCAAATCAGTGAGAAAGATTTTTCCAAGATCTACCCTTCATTGGGCAGTACTTAATAACTTTCCTACCCAACCACGGAAATTAGGAATTTCTTCAACAATTCCTATGGTTCTTGGAAAAGAAAAGCAAAATTAGAATCATGATCATCAAAACTGAAGAAAAGGTATGAGAAAGTTATTAAAAAAGAGACTCGCATGTAAAGTTCCACTTCTCGAGGAAGGGAACGTTTTCATCACCCACTAAACCAACAGTGGGGGCAGCAACAAACCTGGCGTACCAGCCATGGTCTATGTTTTCGGGGCTAACCATAACTCTTTTGCTCTTTGCTACTAGTGTAAAAATACCATTGTGAAAGTGTTTGGGGGAGTAAAGGTAAAAGGTACACCGGTCATCTTGGTCAAATTTCTCAAATAGGTAACAACCCTCCACACTATTGGGCCAATTTGACTTAAACAAACATCAAAAAAACGACCAAACTCAAGAATAATAGGATCAATAGCAGGTTTAAATCCTAATATGGAAAGGTATGTATAAAAAAAGGAAAATCCAGTTAAGTAGGAGGGTGATTCTTTGATTTCTTGGGAATAATGATCGGAAAGTCATGACTCCAATGACAGTCATTACGAATTAGAGAAATTAGACCCTAAAATCCAGTTAAGTAGGAGGTGATTCTTTGATTTGGATTGGCAATAATGATAGTAAAGTCATGACTCCAATGACAGTCATTACGAATTAGAGAAATTAGACACTTTTTGATTTGAGTTAGATATATATCAGCACGATCTAAAGAGGATACTTCGTTTCTCAAGGACTCCCTATTATTATAGAAAGTTCAACAGGAACTATTTTATGATAACCCGACCCTTCATCTCATGTGTTTCTATCCCTTTTTCCCCGTTTATTACTTCTTCATATTTTATTATGTGTGTTTGGTGAGTTTGAGTTGATTCGGATTGAATTTGGTATGAAATGGGACAATTAGTCTATTTAAGGAAAGGTTAGTTTGGAAAAGTCAATCGGAAGTTGACTTGTGAGTTAGAGGGCTCGGATGTGATTTCTGATGATTTGGTTAGCTTCGGGGGATGGTTTAAGGCATAGGAGCGCAATCGAAAGTGATTTTGGAGGTTCGGTGTAGAAGTTAGCCTATTTTGGCGAAGTTAGGTTTTTGGCGAAATCCGATTGGTAGGCGAGATTTTGATATGAGGGTCAGAATGGAATTGAGAGTTGCAGTAGATTCATTAGGTGATTTGGGATGTGTGTGCAAAATTTCAGTTGATTCGCAGGTGTATAGGTCGGGTTTTTGATCAAATATTTGTTTCTGAAGAATTTGATAAATTTAGGCTTTGATTTGAGAGATTTGAGGATTTTGATGTTAACTATAGTGTTTTGATGGTTAAAGCAAGTTTGGGTAAGGTATTGGAGCACAGCTGTGTTTTTAGTTGGGGTCTCAGGGGCCTCGGAGATGTTTCAGATGGCCAATGGAAAGGGATTTGGACTTGAGTGATTGCTGAACATTTCTGGTACCTGGTGTTTTCGCACCTACAGTTTTTGGACCGGAGGTGCGGTCTCGTGGAAGCGGACGAGAGTCCGCTGAAGCGGAAGTGAGGGCTCAAGGTAGGTTCCACAGAAACGGAAGCCTGAACCGGAAGCGGTTCTTCTGGACCAGATTTTTAGCTGCAGAAGCGGTCTTGGATTTCAAAAGAGAAACCGCAGAAAGGGTAGAAAGACCGCATTGGCGGTAGTTGCAGGAGCGGTATTCGAACTACAGAAGCGGAAATCTGGGCTGACTTAATGAAATAGTGTTCTTCGCGAATTCGAAAAGAAACAACATTTCTCACTTCAGACTAAGAGGGTTTTTGGGCTATTTTGAAGAGGGTTTCGAGGGATTTCATCAGTTATGGATTCTTGGACTTAGAATATGATATTATGGTGTAAAAACATAGATTAGAATTGAAAACCCAAGGAATTAAAGGTTAAACAATGGAGGTTTGGGCTTGAAGCATAAGAGGCTTTAAACTAAGGATTTGAGGGGACAAATGGACTTTGATTCTTGTGAATTTGATAGGTATAGACTCTGGAAAGATAAGGAACATTTTGGTGTAAAAATTTTTGAGTTTCGAGAAATGGGCCCGGGGCTCGTGTTTTGCAAATTTCGTACTTTTCGATATTTTTCGAGTCTTTTCGGTTGGGTTATATTCCCTTAGCCTATTGTAACGTATTCGTTATGGTTTTGGCCAGATTCGACGCATGAGGAGGTCAATTCGAGAGGAAAGGGCATTGCGAGCTAGTCTTTGGCCGGCTAGAGTTGAGTAATAGATGTAAATGCTGCTTTGAGGGTTTGAAACTCCGGACTTTCATATCGTAATGCTATATTGAGGCGTGACACGCATTCAATGATGAGTGCGGGGTCGTTTACTATTGGGTATTGGTGACTTGGTCCATCCCGAGTGTTGTTTTTACTATATTGGCGATTGATACGCTTACCTTATTACTGAGGATTGGGCTTATTGCCATGTTTGTGGCCTTGTGCCGATCTGTAGAATCCTTAGGGGATCTTGAGTAGTTCTCCTCACTTGTTTGCATACATTATATTCTCAGTCATGTTTTCAACTATTAAACTATAGTAAGAACTATATTTTTGAATATGAATTATAAACGAAAAGGATATGAGGGTTGAGATCCCTACAGTATGTTATGCCCGAGTGGTAGTGAATTTAATCGACTGAGATTGATCGAGGACCCGATAGTGAGAATGTTTTCTTTTGATATGGATCGGGCTGGACGCCGCAGCAATGATATATTGATATTGAGGCTTAGAGCCTTTGATGCCACGAGATGGCTGATATTGCGCTTGGGCTGTAAGAGCCCCTCCGGAGTTTGTACACACCCCCAGTGATGTCGACGATAAATAAATGGAGCGGGTTGCACGCCACAGCGGGTACTAGTGTGTACCGTTATATATGCATTGCATCTTTTCATGCATTAATTCCTTAACTTTATTAATGTTTTACTGCTTTCATAACTACTAGATATAGACTACTTTGTGCACTTTCTGTGTTATCTTACTTTCGGACTGTATTTATATTTATTACTCACTGTGTCAGAGTACTCACTTTACTCCCTGCACCTTGCGTGCAGATCCAGGTTCTTCTCAGGCTGAGTAGATCCAGTTTGATCGAGCAGAGTTAGTTTTCAGGAGCATTGAGGCAGCTGCATGGCATTTGCAGCCTTAGATTTCTCCCTTTTATCCCTATCTTTGATTTTCGTAGTTCTGCTTCTAGACAGACTTGTAGTAGAAGGGAAACTCTATATTTAGAGTTTCATGGTCATGACATTGGGTCCATGGTTGGGCTATATTCTGTATTTTGTTAAACTTCTACATTTTTATCAGTATTTCCTGATCTTTGACTTAAATGGTTAAGTGATTCACTTGTTTTATTCATCTACCTCTATTTATTAATTGGGTTAAACGTTGGAAATGGTTGGGCTTGCTTAGTAGTTTGTTGGGCGCCATCATGACCGAGTTGGGGTCGTGATAAGTTTGTATCAGAGCCTAGGTTACTTGGTCACGCGAGTCATGAGCCGGTTTAGTAGAGTCTCGCGGATTGGTATGGAGACATCTGTATTGACGTATACTTCGGACACCGGTGATCTTGGAGTTGAGTGGGGTATCATTTACTACCTTTCAGTTCTCAGGAGCAGCCTTCACTTGGTAGGAGGCATATAAGCGGCATAGGCCGGTAGGTGCAGTGCCTTTGTCTTTGCAGGAGTTCTCCAATCTCTTCCTGGAGAAGTGGGTACTGTAGTCTCAGAGGGAGGAGCGGCATAGACAGTTTGAGTGGCTTCGTCAGGGAGATATGACTGTGTCTTAGCATGAGGTGAGATTTTTGGAGTTGGCTCGCTATGCTCCCTGGATGGTCCTGACTGATTAGGAGAGGATTATGATGTTTGTGGATGGACTGGCCTATCCCAACCGTATTCTGATGACTCGAGAGAGGATTCTGAGTCATACCTTCAAGGATGTAGTTGATATTGCTCATGATATTGAGAAGGCTCTCCATCAGGAGAGAGATGACATGGAGGCCAAGAGGCCTCGAGGATCGGATAGTTTTAGTGGTGCTTCATCTAAGGGCCAGTCTCAACAAAGCAGAGGTCATTTTTTTAGTCCTCATCAGTCGGCTCGTCTCGAGTATCATGGGGCGTCTTCAGGACGTGGTCATCAGGGATTCCAGCAGCGCTAGTCTTCGTTGAGTGCCCTTCCAGCACAGAGCTCATCTTATGCTACTTCAGCTCAGGGTTCTTCGGCGCCTAGTGCATTAGCTGGTCATTCTGGTGCGACGGGTTCCCTTCAGTCCCATTCTCCAGCACTTGGTAGTTGCTACGAGTGTGATGGGTTTGGCCATATGAGTAGGCAGTGTCCTCGATGTCGTGGTAGTTAGTCTCAGCAGAGGGATCAGTCATCGTCTTCTGTTCCGGTTTCTTCAGCACCCACCCAGTCAAATAGGGGTGGAGGCAAGGCAGCCAGGGGTCACCCCAGAGGCGGAGGGCGATCATGCGGTGGTGGCCAGGCTTGATTTTATGCTATCCCAGGCAGGACAAATGCCCTTGCATCAGATGCTATTATCACAGGCATTATTTCGGTCTGCCATAGATATGCCTCTGTCTTATTTAATCATGGTTCTACCTATTCTTATGTGTCATCATATTTTGCTCATCATTTGGGTACGACCCAAGGGTGACTTGCTTTACCTATGCACATATCTACCCTGGTGGGCGATACTATTGTTGTGAACCATGTGTACCACTCCTTTCTTGTTACTATTGGGGGTCTGGAGACCCGAGTTGATTTATTGATTTTGAGCATTGTAGACTTCGATGTTATTCTGGGCTTGGATTGGTTATCTCCGTGTCATGGTATTCTAAATTGTCATGCAAAGACAGTCACCTTGGTTATGCTGGGTGTTCCGAGGATTGAGTGGCGTGGTATGACTGACTATGTTCCTAGTAGAGTTATATATTTACTGAAAGCCCAGCATATGGTCGGGAATGGTTTTCTATCATATTTGGCCTTCATGCGTGATGTTGGAGCTGAGACTCCCAGTATTAATTATGTTCCTATTGTGAAGGACATTCCTGATGTATTTCCTGCAGACCTGCCGCCCCCGATCAGGGACATTGATTTTGGTATTGACCTGGTGGCGAGCACCAAGCCCATTTCCATTCCATCGTATCGCATGGCACCAGCGGAGTTAAAAGAATTGAAATATCAGCTTCAAAAACGCCTAGAAAAAGGGTTTATTCGGCCTAGTGCGTCATCGTGAGGTGCACCTATTTTATTTGTGAAGAATAAAGATGGCACATTGAGGATGTGCATTGATTATAGACAGTTGAACAAAGTAGCAGTGAAGAACAAGTATCCCCTGCCTCATATTGATGATTTATTCGACCAGCTTCAAGGAGCAAGGGTGTTTTCTAAGATTGATCTCTGTTCAGGTTATCACTAGTTGATAATCAAGGATTCAGATTTTCATAAGAGTGCTTTCAAGATGAGGTATGGTCACTATGAGTTTCTGGTTATGTCTTTTGGGCTAACCAATGTCCCAGTAATGTTCATGCATCTGATGAATAGTGTATTTTGGATGTATCTGGATTCATTTGTTATTGTATTCATTGATGATATTCTGGTATACTCGCGTAGTCAGGAGGAGCACGCAGAGCATTTGCGAGTGGTATTGCAGAGATTGAGGGAGGAGAAGTTGTATGCAAAGTTCTCCAAGTGTGAGTTTTGGCTTGGGTCATTGGCTTTCTTGGGGCACGTGGTGTCCAGTGATGGTATTGATGTTGATCAAAAGAATATTGAGGCGGTTCAGAGTTGTCCTAGACCGTCCTCGGCCATAGATATTCGTAGTTTCATCGATTTGGCGGGCTATTATAGCCGATTTGTTCAAGATTTCTCATCTATTGCCTCGCCCTTGACCAAGTTGACGCAGAAGGGTGCTCCGTTTGTATGATCAAATGAGTGCGAGGAGAGCTTTCAGAAGCTCAAGATAGCTTTAACCACAGCTCCAGTATTAGTCGTGCCATCAGCTTCAGGTTCTTACATCGTTTATTATGATGCTTCGAGAGTCGGGATTGGTTGTGTGTTGATGCAATATGGTAGAGTGATTTCATATGTTTCTCGTCAGTTGAAGCCCCATGAGAAGAACTACCTTATTCACGATTTGGAGTTGGCTGTTATAATTCATGCTTTGAAGATTTAGAGGAACTATCTATATGGAATATATTGTGAGGTATTTACCGATCATCGCAGACTTCAACATTTGTTCAAACAAAAGGATCTTAATTTGAGACAGCAGGGGTGGCTTGAGTTGCTTAAGGACTATGATATTTCTATTTTGTATCATCCGGGAAAGGCCAATATAGTGGCCGATGCTTTGAGCCGAAAGGCAGTCAGTATAGGGAGTTTTGGCATAAATTTTAGTTGGGGAGAAACCCCTTGCAGTAGATGTTCATGCTTTGGCCAATAGGTTGGTGCAGTTAGATATTTTAGATTCTAGCCTAGTGTTAGCGAGCGTGTTTTCTTGTTCTTCTTTATTTGATAGCATCAAAGAGCGCCAGTATGATAACCTACATTTGCTTGTTCTTAGAGATCGAGTCCAGCATGGTGATGCCAGGGATATGACAGTTGGTGATGATGGTGTATTGAGGATACAGGGCCTTATTTGTGTGCCAAATGTGGATGGGCTTACAAAATTTGATTCTTGAGGAGGCCTATAGCTCGCAGTATTCCATCTATCTGGGTGCCGCGAAAATGTATCAGGACTTGAAACAGCACTATTGGTGGAGGAGAATGAAGAAAGACATTGCGGGATTTGTGGCTCGGTGTCTCAACTGTTAGCAGGCGAAATATGAGCATCAGAGTCCGGGTGATTTGCTTCAGCAAATGGTTATTCTTGAGTGGAAATGGGAGAGAGTTACTATGGATTTTGTGAGTGGCCTTCCTCAGACTTTTAAGAAGTTCGACTCGATTTGGGTAATTGTGGATCGGCGACCAAGTTCGCATATTTCATTCTGGTGTGTACTGCTTATTCTTCAGAGTGGCTGGCATGGAGCTTTATTCGGGAGATTGTTCAGTTGCATGAGGTTCCAGCTTCTATTATCTCGGATAGAGGCACTAGAGTTTACTTCCCAGTTTTGGAGGACTTTTCAGCAAGAGTTGGGTACACAGGTAGAGCTGAGCACGTCATTTCATCCTTAGACGGACGGGCAGTCCGAGCGTACCATTCAGATATTAGAGGACATGTTGTGTGCCTGGGTGATTGATTTCGGAGGTTCTTGGTATGAGTTTCTACCTCTTGCAAAGTTTACCTACAACAACAGTTATCAGACCATCATTCAGATAGCGTCGTATGATGCCTTATATGGGAGACGATATAGATCTTCGATAGGTTGGTTTGAGCCCGGCGAGGCTAGTTTGCTGGGGATAGATTTGGTTCAGGATGCCTTAGAGAAAGTGAAGGTGATTCAGGAGAGACTTCGCACAGCTCAGTCGCGTCAAAAGAGTTATGTGGACCGGAAGGACCGAGATGTGTCTTATATGGATGGTGAGAAGGTTTTGTTGAAGGTTTCGCCCATGAAGGGCGTTATGAGGTTTGGGAAGAAAGGGAAGCTGAGTCCGCGATTCACAAGACCTTTTGAGGTGCTTATGAGGATTGGAGAGGTGGCTTACAATCTTTCTTTGCCACCCAGCTTATCGAGTGTGCATCTAGTGTTTCATGTGTCTATGCTCCGAAAGAATGTTGGGAACCCGTCTCATGTCTTGGACTTCAGCACGATTCACTTGGATGATGATTTGACCTATGATGTGGAGTCAGTAGCTATTTTGGGTCTTCAGGTTCGGAAATTGAGGTCAAAGGATATAGCTTCGGTGAAGGTAAATTGTAGAGGTTGGCCCGTAGAGGAGGCCACTTGGGACACCGAGCAGGAGATGCGGAGCAGATACCCTCACCTATTTGAGACTTCAGGTATGTTTCTTGACTCGCTCGAGGACGAGCATTTTTCTTAGTTGGGGAGGATGTGATGACTCGATCCGTCATCTCATGTGTTTTCGTCTTGGATTCCATGTTTATTGTTTCTTCATGTTTCATTATATGTGTTTACTGAGTTTGAGTTGATTCGGATTGAATTTGGTAGGAAATGGACAGTTAGTCTCTTTAAGGAAAGGTTAGTTTGGAAAAGTCAATCGGAAGTTGACTTGAGAGTTAAAGGGCTCGGATGTGATTTTCGATGATTTGGTTAGCTTTGGGGGATGATTTTAGGCTTAGGAGCACAACCGGAAGTGATTTTGGAGGTTTGGTGTAGAAGTTATCCTATTTTGGCGAAGTTAGAATTTCAGTGAAATCTGGTTGGTAGGCGAGATTTTGATCCGAGGGCCGGAATGGAATTTCGAGAGTTGCAATAGCTTTGTTAGGTGATTTGGGATGTGTGTGCAAAATTTCAGTTGATTCAGAGGTGTATAGGCAGGGATTTTGATCGAATGCAAGTTTCGGAAGAATTTGATAATTTTAGGCTTTGATTTGATGAGATTTGTGGATTTTGATGTTAACAATAGTGTTTTGATGGTTCAAGCGAGTTTAGGTAAGGTATTGGAGCACATTTGTGTTATTAGTTGGGGTCTTGGGGACCTCGGGATGGTTTTGGATGGCCAACGGGAAAAGATTTGGACTTGAGTGATTGGTGAACTTTTCTGGTACCTGGTGTTTTCGCACCTGCGGTGTTTGGACCGCAGGTGCGATCTCGCAGAAGCGGACGAGAGGCCGCAGAAGCGGAAGTGGAGGCTCAAGGAAGGTTCCGCAGAAGCGGAAGCCTGAACGCGGAAGCGGTTTCGCTGAAGCGGATTTTTAGCCGAAGAAGCGGTCTTGGATTTTAAAAGGGAAACTGCAGGAGCGGTAGAAAGACCGCAGAAGCAGTAGTCACAGGAGCTGTATTCGATTCGCAGTAGCGAAAATCTGGGCAAACTTAATGAAACAGTGTTCCTCGAATTTGAAAAGAAACGACATTTCTCATTTCGGACTAAGAGGATTTTTGGGCGATTTTGAAGAGGGTTTCGAGGGCTTTCATCAGGTATGGATTCTTGGACTTAGAATATGATATCATGGTATAAAAATATAGATCAGAACTGAAAACCCAAGGAGTTAAAGGTTAAAAAATGGAGGTTAGTGCTTGAAACTTAAGAGGGTTTAAACTATAGAGTGCAGATACAGTATTTAATAATCATTAAATACTAAAAGCGTCAGAGAATCTGTGTTGAATTACAATGATTATGTAATATAGAATTTAATGCCTTTAGTTATCTATAATGGCTTTATTACAACAAAGGAAAAATGTATATCTTGAAGATACCTATAAAAGGAAGAGAATGGATCATTTGTAAGGACACGAAAATTATCTTAATACACTGGTTTACTTTGTTTTCTTCTGCTTACCTGATTGTTAGTAAAATCACTTTCTTTTATTTATATTTTAATTATCAGTAACCCAAGTTCTTCTAAATTAAAGCTTTGACCAAAATTTCACTTTTTGGTTAAATAGTAAGGTCATTAAAATATGCCACATTCTTTTCTACCTATGTATGTAAGAGCTCCTATGTAGGTAAAGGGAAAGGGCCTATTAGCAAATCTTGTCAAGTCCTTGACTTGATTGATCCTCATAGTCTCAGCATGTTTGGTCAAGTTTTTACAATCAAATTATTTTGACAAGCTGTTGTGTCTATATTTTACCCCAGCAGTCGATTTTCTTGTTCGTTATATGTTTCTTTATCTATTCCTGTTTCTTTATATATTCCTTTATGTGATCAATTTTGTGTGCTCTAATTTATTTGTATGTAATTTTAGTAGAAAAACATGTTTATGGGGGTGGTCGTGTCTCTAGGAGTATGAAGAGTGTGTTTGAAGATCTTGTGGTTTTAGTTTTGCCCAATCTAAACAATTGGTATATTTAACACTTTATGGGCTATGTTAAAATAATTTTTCGGACTAATTTCTTGTGGATTGAATAATTCATTGTGTTCCGCTATTAATTGCATATCTGAAAACCTCTTGTATTAGTTTGTCATGGAAGGAATACAACTATAGGGACCATGTGTTTCTCTATAATGATAGAACCTACTTATTCGATTTCATGTATTGCAATTCATTAAGTTATGCG
Organism: Nicotiana benthamiana; assembly: GCA_034376525.1. Lineage (NCBI taxonomy): Eukaryota > Viridiplantae > Streptophyta > Magnoliopsida > Solanales > Solanaceae > Nicotiana > Nicotiana benthamiana. Next base: position 28,828,332 of record CM067328.1, read on the forward strand.
CCCTATGAATTTGAAAGCTTGGATTCGAATGTTGAAGACCATTTCGCTGCTGGGCTACCGGGCTTTAGTTTAGGCTTTCAGGAAAGATCTCAGAGTCTTACCTATTTATACTACATAACACTTACTTACCCCCCTAATCAAGTTTTAACTTAATTAGTGGTCATATACATTTTTTCACTAATTATATATAAATTAGTTTTAAATGGGTATCCCTTGACTGTACTATTTAATTTAGTAAATCCTCCAATCACAATAATTTTTTCCTCTTTCTTTCTTTAAAATCAACCCTCTTTCTACAAGTTTTTTCTTCTAAATCTCGTATTTTTATCTAACAATGGTGAAAAAAGTGGTAACTTTTTTATCAATCTAAACTTTGCCATGGTTGGAGTTTGGATCTTTTATGGGCTTTTCCTTTTCTTGTTGGCGTTCCGATGGCGAGCTAGCAACAGATGGATATTAATTATTTGGCTCGATTGTCCAAATTGAAATTGTCAATTAATAAATCTTAAAGGTGTTTAACTCTCCACCGTTGACAACCATTAAAAAGCTTTGAAGCTTTGAATTCAAATTTGGAGTTTTCAAAAAATATTATTGTATAGATTGGGTGTTATTGCAAACAGTTGTGGATATTTTATGGTATTTCTATCTTGATTTTGAGGGTATCTGGTGAATTTTAGATTTGATTTTGACTTTAGTATCACACTAAAATTCGAAAAAGAAGAAAAGGAACACATGACATACAATATACATAAAAAATTGTATTAAAGTTGTATAATAATTATATGAAATTTGTATGAAAACTCTATTTCGATATTATTTATTTGTAGTGTAAATTTTTTTTTTTGAAGTTGCATGAAAGTTGAAAATTAGTTGTATATTATATGAGTCGTTGCATGGAATTTATATTTAAGTTGTAATACTATCCTTTTATATAAAACTATTAATATGTATCGAAATTATATTAAGAAATGAAGTTTTAATTGGAATTTCATAGAGGAGGAAGAACACACCACAAATAGAATATATACAAAATACATATTGTGCCAATTTTGTATGAAAGTAGTATTTAAGTTGTATGATATTGTAGTTGTATTTAATAGCATAAGGACGATGTGTGCAAGTTGTAGGTACGTTGTAAATAAGTTGTATACTATATAATTAGTTGTATGAAGTTTTTCTATAGTGAGTATGTTATTGTAGATATATCAAAATTTGTATTAAATCAGTATAAAAATTATTTTAAATTTGTTATAATACTTTATCTTGGATCTTGGGCGGATAGCGGGAATTGAACCCGCATCTTAAATCTAATGGTTATGTTAGCTTTGCTAGGTGATTTCGGGGTTGGGAGTGTGTTCTGAATGCATATTGGAGGTCCGTAGCTAATTTAGGCTTGAAATGCCGAAATTTGAACTTTCGAAGTTTTCTAGTTCGATAGTGATATTTTTATCCAAGTGTTAGAATGAAATTCTGGAAATTGCAGTAGCTCCGTCATGTTATTTGGGATGTGTGTGCAAAATTTCATGTTATTCGGACATGGTTTGATTAGGTTTCTGATCAAAAGTGTGTTTTAAGAGAATTTAAAGTTTTTAGGCTTAAACCATTGATTAATTCAAGTTTTCGACGTTAATTTAGATAGTTTAAGGATTGCTACAAGTTTGAATACTGTTATGAGATGTGTCCATAGGTTTGGTTGAGGTCCCGGGGTTCTCGGATGTGTTTCAGATGCTCAACGGGGCATTTCTGTGTTGTTAAAAATTGCAAAAAACTAAACTCAGATGTTGCAGACATTCCGCTTCGCGAACGCGACCCTCTCTCTCCCGTTCGCATAGTATAATCTTGGAGGGTGGCCATCTCATTCTACGCGTTCGCATAACCTCTTTCGCATTGTGAAGCCACGCGTACTCTTTCATCGCGTTCGCGTAGGCTACCACGCGTTCGCATACCTATAATAGTCTGTTCTTCGCGTTCGTGAACACTTCCACGCATTCGCGTAGGGTATCTTCTGGACCTCGATATTTTCCTTCATCGCATTCGCATTCCGTTTGTCACGTTCGCGTAGCTTCATCAGTTCAGGCCTTCGCGTTTGCATATTCTCCCTCGCGTTCGCGAAGGGCATTTTTGGCAACTTCAAATTTTCTACTTCGGGAACACAACCTTACTTCCGCATTCGTGATGCATAACGGGCCTGGGCAGATATAAACATTTTAAAATCCAAGGGTTAGCCATTTTTATCAAAAAACAAGCTTTGGAGCTCGATTTGGGATAAATTTCGAGGCATTTTCGAGGGCAACAATTGGGTAACAATTCTCTACTCTCTTATGCTTAAAACCCATTAATCTAATCAGGAATTCATCCTTAATTTCGGATTTTTAAATAAAAATGGAAAAACTTCATAGACCAAACTATTGAGTTTTGAGTAGGTGTTTGGCCTCTGATTTGAGAGATTTTTATATGGTTAGACTCGTGAGAGTACGAAGGTTCTAACAATATGAAAATTATCTGATTTTGAGACATTAGCCTGAGGGAATTTTGGTTATTTTATCTAATTTCGGGCCTTAGCTTTGAATTAAATAGTAGAATGAGTTGCTTGAGATGTTATTTATGATATGTAATTGAATTTAATAGATTTGAGCCATTGGAATTGGATACTCGTGGCAAAGGCATGTTTTCTAGTTTATTTTTTAGCCGGTTTGAGGTAAGTGGCTTGTCTAACGATGTGTGGGGTGCCTTTCCCCTTAGGATATGATATTTGTTTATTGAATGCCGTGTACGTGAGGTGACGAGCGCGCACTTGAGCTAATTGTTGAAAATCCACTTTTTACTTAAGATGTTTAGACTGAGTTTCTTTCGTATTTGCTTTATTCTACCTGCAATTATAGTCTGTGTTACATTAGAAAATCATGCTTAGTTGATTTAAATTTCCCATTTGCTTAAGTTGCCTAAATTATACTATGTGAAACATGTTAGGTTAGTACTACCTGTTGCTTGTATTTTTTGTAATTCATTTTTGAATATCTTTTGGTTGTGATTGCGCATTTACATTAGGACTACGGATGTGGGATTCTGGTAGATTCCCCCTTGTTTGTTTACTTTGGGACTTCGAATTCCGGTAGTTCCCCCTTTACTTTTACTTTGGGACTACAGGTTAGATTCCCGGTAGATCCCACTGCACATTGATAATTGGACTACGGGACGGTATCTCGAGAGATACTTCAGATATATTCATATGGTGGACTACGGGACGGTATCCCTGGAGCTCCTCAAACAGTTGATGAAATGGACTACAAGACGGTATCCTGGGAGATCCTCATTGTTGGTACTAATATTGAGCTTTTTTACTCTATGTTACCTCATTCTCTATGTGTTATTTGTTGCTTTGTTTAATCTGTCTTACTCCATGGTTGTATTCCTTATTTCGGTTTATTTCATACTGTTGAAAGACTTAATATTATATTTTTATCTCAGTAGGGCCCTGACCTGCCTCGTCACTACCCGACCGAGGTTAGGCTTGGTACAGATGGTGAGAACACATGGTACTTAGAATGATCAGGACCCGCGCACCCTACTGCATTCATCAGAGGTCGGGGCCGGGATAGAGGCAATGTGCGCGCGCATGGTGCAGCCAGAGCACCTGTGCGAGCTGCCGCTGAGGTATCGCCAGCAGATCCAGCAGGAGTTTAGGCACCTGACATGCCTACTGCCAGTACTACTCCAGCCCTTCAGGAGACGTTAGCTTAGTTCATGTCTATGTACACCACTCTAGCTCAGACATGGTTGCTTCCCCTTGCTACAGCCACATCCCTGGCCCGGGGAGAAGCACAAACTCCCGCATCCCCCACTCTTAAACAGCAAGTGCATATTGAGCATGTCCAATAGATCATTCATGTTCCGCATGCAGTGCCAGTTTAGCCCGTGGATGGGGCGGCTGCTTCTGAGGACGGGCAGTGGAGGTTGGAGAGATCCAAGAAGTATGTTCCTCCGATATTGAGTGGGCTAGCATCAGACGATGCCTTAGAGTTTCTAGAGGAGTGCACCGTATTCTTCGCACTACGGCATAGCCGGATCTAGCGGGGTTTCCTTTACTACCTTCCAGCTTCGGGGACCCATCTATGACTGGTGGCGCACATATGAGTTAGACAGTCCATACGAGGCTGTTTACTGACCTATACACAGTTCTCACATATGTTCCTGAGTGAGTTTGTTCCTCAAACCCTCATGGATGCATGGCATGCAGAGTTTGAGCATTTGCGCCAGGGTGCTATGACAGTTTCAGAGTATGCCATCCGTTACACCAAATTGGCTAGGCATGTACCGACTTTTGGTTGCTATTGTTCACGAGAGGTTCGCCAATTCATTTAGGGTCTTATCCCACCCATCATATCTAGCATAGCTCGAGAGTTGGAGATACACATTCCTTATCAGCAGGTAGTGAGAATTTCTAGGAGGATCAAGGGTATCCTCGCTAGGGAGCGAGAGGAGAGAGAGGCCAAGAAGTCCCGAGAGTTGGGCCACTACTCTAGTGCCCGTACCCCAGCAGCAGGTCAACTAGATAGGGGTTACATGGGTCGCCCCGTTCATTTAGCTCTTCCAGCAGCCAACAGTGCTCCAGCTCCTTCTAGACCTCATGAGCCTTACTATGCACCTCTGGTTTCTAGTGTGCCTCATGTGCGGGGTGCTTTCAGAGTCCAATCCAGTAGACTTGGCCCTAGCTAGTCACATCCACCACGTCCTTCCAGAGCTTGTTTCGAGTGTGGTGATACACGTCACATGGTTAGGGACTACCCAAACTTGGTAGGGGTACATCTTTACAGACTATTCAGCCACAACATTCTCCTCAGAGTTCTCAAGCAATGATCATAGCTCCAACTGCTACCCCATCTGCCTGGCCAGCTAGGGGTGGAGGTCGGGGAGGTAGAGGTTGCCCTCGACGGGGAGGCCAGGCCCGATATTATGCCATTCCTGCTCGTACCGAGGTTGTTGCCTCTGATTCTGTCATTACAGGTATTATACTGATTTATCACAAAGATGTTTCAGTCCTATTCAATCTAGGCTCCACTTATTCTTATGCGTCTTCTTATTTTGCTCCGCATTTGGGTGTATCCTGAGATTCTTTGAGTTCTCCTTTTTATGTTTCTACTCTTGTGGGAGATTCTCTTATCGTAGACCGCGTTTACCGGTCATGTTTGATTGCAATTCATAAGTTTGAGACCAGAGCAAATTTATTGTTACTCAACATGGTTGATTTTGATATTATCTTGGGCATGGACTAGTTGTCGCCCCATTATGCTATTCTTGATTGTCTCGCCAGGATCGTGACGCTAGCTATGCCAGGTATTTCACGTGTTAAGTAGAGTGGTACTTTAGATCATACTACTAGTAGAGTTATCTCTTTTCTTAAAGCTCAGCATATGGTTGAGAAGGGATGTGCCACGTATTTAGCCTATGTGAGATATGTCAGTGTTGATGATTCGGTCCCAGTGGTATGGGATTATCTCGATGTGTTTCCAGCTGATCTTCCGGGCATGACGTCCGATAAAGACATTGATTTTGGCATTGATTTGTTGCCGGGCACTCAGTCCATTTCCATTCCTCCGTACCGCATGGCTCCTCCTGAGTTGAAGGAGTTTAAACATCAGTTATAGAAATTGCTTGATAAGGGTTTTATTCGACCTAGTGTTTCAACTTGGGGTGCTCATGTCTTCTTTGTGTAGAAGAAGAATGGTTATATGTGTATGATCGATAATCATCAGTTGAACAAGGCTAAAGTGAAGAACCATTATCCTTTGACTCGTATTGATGATCTATTTGACCAGCTTCAGGGTGCACAAATATTTTTTAAGATTGATCTGCGCTCAGGTCACCACTTGAAGATTCGGGAGCCAGATATCCCAAAGAATGCCTTCAGGACTCGGCACGGGCATTATGAGTTCCTTGTTATGTCATTTGGGCTAACCAATGCCCCCAACAACTTTTATGCATTTGATACACAGCGTGTTCAGATCCTATCTCGACTTGTTCGTTATTGTATTCATAAATGATATCCTTGTATACTCCCGGAGTCGGGAAGATCATGAGCGGCACCTGAGGATAATGCTTCAGACCTTGAGAGAGAAAAGGTTATGAAAAGTTCTCAAAATGTGAGTTTTGGTTGAGTTCTGTAGCATTCTTAGGCCATATGTTATCGAGTGAGGGCATTCATGTGGATCCAAAGAAGGTAGAGGCAGTGCAGAGTTTGCCTAGACCCTCCTTAGCTACAGAGATTTGCAGTTTCCTTGGCTTGGTGGGATACTACCATCAATTTGTGGAGGGGTTTTCATCGATTGTAGCCCCTATGACTCGATTGACCCATAAGGGTGCTCTATTTCAGTGGACAGAGAAGTGTGAGGCAAGCTTTCAGAAGCTCAAGACAACTTTGACTACAACCCCTATTTTGATGTTGTCTACTGGTTTAAGGTCCTACACTATTTATTGTGATGCCTCAAGTTGGACTGGGAGAGATGTTGATGCAAGACGGTAGGGTGATTGCCTATGCATCCAGACATATGAAGATACATGACAAGAATTACCCTATCCATGACTTTAAGTTAGCTGCTATTGTTCATGTCTTGAAGATCTGGCATCATTATTTGTACAGTGTGCCTTGTGATATTTATACTGACCATTGGAGATTGCAACACTTGTTCAAGCAAAAGGATCTAAATTTGTGCCAGAGGAGGTGGTTAATGTTGTAGAAGGATCATGATATTACTATTCTGTATCACAAGGGTAAGGCCAATGTAGTGGCGAATACCTTGAGTCGCCAGGCGGAGAGTTTGGGGAGTTTGGCATATTTACCAGCTTCAGAGGGGCCTATGGCGATGGATGTTCAGGCCTTAGCCAGTCAGATTGTGGGAATGGACCTTTCGGAGCCTAGTCGGGTTCTAGCTTGCGTGATTTCTCGGTCTTCCTTATTCGATCATATCGGGGAGCGAAAGTATGATGACCCTCATTTACTTGTCCCCAGGGATATAGTTCAGTGTGGTGATGCCAGAGATGTAACCATTGGAGATGATGGGGTATTAAAGATGCAAGGCCAGATTTGTGTGCCCAATATTGATGGGCTTCGAGAGTTGATTTTAGTAGAGGCCCATATTTCGCGGTATTCCATCCATCCGGGTGCCGCGAATATGTATCAGGATTTGAGGTAGTACTATTGGTGGATGGGGAAGAAGAAGGATATAGTTTGATATGTAGCTAGATGCCTCAACTATTAGCAACTGAAGTATGAGCACCGGAGACCGGGTGGGTTGCTTCAGCAGATAGATATTCCAGAGTGAAAATGGGAGGGGATCGCCATGGATTTTGTAGTTGGTTTCCCGCGGACCTCGAGGAAGTTTGATGCCATTTCGGTGATTGTAGATTGGCTGACATAGTTCGCTCATTTTATTCGTAAGTGTACTACTTATTCATTTAAAGCAGTAAACGGAGATTTATATCCGGGAGATCAGGCTATTGGGCACAGAGCTGGTTCAGGATGCATTGGAAAAGGTCAAGGTGATTCAGGATAGACTCCATAAGCTAGGGGTGTGCATTCACAGTAAGGGTGTTTAACGGGCGAGCTGGGACGGGCTAAACGGGAAAAATCCTAGCCCATTCGGTTAGCAAGTGGGCTGTTAGAGGGCTGGGGATAGTGAGCTTTTATAGGGCTATGATTTTTCGGGTTTTCGGGGGCTCGTACGGGTGAGGGCTCACACAGGCTCGGGTGGGCTGGGCTCTATTTTTGATTTTTTATTTTTATTTTTTTTATTTTTCTTATTCAATGTTATTAATAGTTAAGTAGTTGCAACTTTTAAGGTTTAGAATTAAACTTTGAAGTTTAAAGTTTAAAGGTTTAGGGGTGGGAAGGCTATATTTTTAATGGGGGAGACTGAAATGGCCATTTTTTGCAAAATTTAGCCATTCCACAACGGACATTTCTCAATTTGACTGTTGGAAACGGTCCAAATAATTTTATAAAAAAAATTTAAGCAGCTGTTAACGGGCTGCATCCCGTTAACAACCCGTTAAAGGGTCAGGGCCTAGCGGGTTCGGTGCACCGTTAACTAGAACATGAACCTCCACCGCTCGCCCCCTTACAAACTTATCCTAACCCGCATAAAAGTAAATAGTAGTTGGCTGAATTGGGCTGAACTGGGTTGAAACGGGCTGAAAATAGGCTAGCCTGGCCCGATTAACAGGCTTAATTCAAATCGGTTTATCGATAAATCAAATCGATTATTTGTTATCGGTTTATCGAAATTGGTTTATCGAGTTATCAATTTCGATCTTGATTGTTTCCTTGTCGGTTATCGGTTTATCGATAAACCGATAAGATATACTAATTTTTTTACCCTTATTCTATAATACCCTTTCCTATACCCTATGTCTCTTACCCCCATTATTTCATCTGCCATATATAAGGAATGATCATATTAAAAGTTCAAGGGAATGAAGTTCAAATTAATGGAAAATAGAATTAGCGTGATGGTGTATTTGTTTTTAAATAGCGTTAGAGTGTTGGTGGCATACATTTGATCACTTAGTTTTATTTCATGTGCTTGTTGTCACAATTTTATGTTATAAACGGCGTTCGTTTTATTTTACCTTTTTTGTCCATATTAGTTAGGCGTGTTTATAGCGATATACTTTTCATGGAATATCGCAAATTTTCTTATTGTTGTAATCGATAACCGAATCGATAAGCCCCAAAAAACGATAAATTGAAATCGAAAAAATCGAAACCTTATTGAACATTAACGATAAGCATATGTACAAATTGATAATCGATAAGTGATTATCGATAAGAGTAAAAATCGAATCAATAATTGAAATGCACACCCCTACGTATAGCCTAGTCTAGACAGCAGAACCACGCTGACAGAAAGGTTTGTGATGTTTCATAAATGGTCGAAGAACGGGGTCTACTTTGGGTTTTGCCTATGAAAGGCATTATGAGATTTGGGAAGAAAGGAAAATTGAGTCCGAGATTTATTGGCCCTTTTGAGATATTGAGGCGTGTTGGAGAGGTTGCTTATGAGCTTGCCTTACCCCCAGATTCGCAAGAGTTCATTCGGTATTTTATATTTCGATACTCCGGAGATATCACGATGATCCGTCGCACGTGTTGGATTTCAATTCAGTTCAGTGGAAAAAGATCTCTCCTATGCTGAGGAGCCAGTGGCTATATTGGATAAGCAGGTCAGAAATTGAGGTCAAACGACATTGCTTCAGTAAAGGTTCAGTGGCGGGGTCAGCCGGCCGAGGAGGCGACCTAGGAGAACGAGCAGGATAAGCGCAGTAGTCACCCTTACCGCTTCACTACTTCGGGTTTGTATTTATGCTCGTTTGAGGACGAACAAATGTTTAAGTGTAGGAGAATGTGACGACCCAGCCGGTCGTCTTAAGAATTGACGCCCTGATCCCCTATAAACTGCTTTCCCAAGTTTATTTCTACTAAATTGAATTGCCGGGATGTTCGATTTTGAGTGTATGATAATTTTTGGACACTTAGTCCCTAAATGAGATCTTAAGAGTTGAAAAGTTGCTCGTAGTCGAAATAGGATGAAGACGGTTCGATAGTGAGATTTTGATCCGAGGGTCAAAATGAAACTCTGAAAGTTGCAATAGCTCCTTCATGTCATCTTAGATGTGTGTGAAAAATTTCAGGTCATTCGGACATGGTTTGATTAGGTTTTTGATAAAAGCATGTTTTGAGAGAATTTGAAGTTCTTAGGCTTAAATCATTGATTAATTCGAGTTTCCGACGTTGTTTTAGGTGGTTTAAGGATTGGTACAAGTTTGAATGATGTTATGGGATGTGTCCGTAGGTTTGGTTGAGATCCCGGGGGCCTCGGTTGTGTTTCACATGCTCAATGAGGCATTTTTGTGTTGTTAAAAATTGCAGAAAAACTGAACTCAGCTATTGTGAACGTTTCCTCTTCGCGATCATGGCCCCCTCTCTCGCGTTCGTATAGTTTAATCTTGAAGGGGGGTCAATTCCTTCTACCCGTTCGCATAACCCCTTCCGCGTTCGCGAAGCCCCGCTTACTCTTTCATCGTGTTCGTGTAGGCTACCACGCGTTCGCATACCTATGTTACTCCGTTCTTCGCATTCGCGTAGAGCAACTTCAGGACCTCAATATTTTCCTTCATCGCATTCGCGTTCTGTTTATCGCGTTCGCGTGGATTCATCAGTTCAAGCCTTTGCGTTCGCGTATTCTCCCTCGCGTTCGCGAAGGGAATTTTTGGAAACTTCATTGTTTCTTCTTCACGAACGCGACCTTACTTCCGTGTTCGCAATGCATAACGGGCCTGGGCAGATATAAACATTTCAAAATCCAAGGGTTAGCCATTTTTATCAAAACACAAGCTTGGGAGCTCTGATTTGGTAGAAATTTCGTGGGATTTTTTAGGGTAATGATTCGGTAATGATTCTCTACTCTCTTATGCTTAATACCCACTAATCTAATCACGAATTCATCTTTAATTTTGTGTTTTTGAATAAAAAATGGGAAAAACTTCATAGACCAAATTATTGAGTTTTGAGTTGGTGTTTGACCTCCGATTTGAGAGATTTTTATATGGTTAGACTCGTGAGAGTACGAGGGATTTGAAAATGTAAAAATTATCCGATTTCGAGACATTGGCATGAGGGGAATTTTGGTTATTTATCTAATTTCGCGCCTTAGCTTTGAATTAAATAGTAGAATCAATTGCTTGAGATGTTATTTACGATATATAATGAATTGAATAGAATTTGAGCCATTTGGAGTTGTATACTCGTGGCAAAGGCGTGGTTTCTAGTTGATTTTTGAGCCGGTTCGAGGTAAGTGTCTTGTCTAACCTTTTGTGGGGAACTTTTTTCCTTAGGATACGATATTTGCGTACTTGAGCTAATTATTGAAACCTCTGTTAGGATTTATGCCGTTCACTAGAGGGGGGGTGAATAGTGAGGCACGAGAATATTGATAAATAATGCGGAATTAAAATTGCAGGAATAAAGTAAATACGGTAATTGAAATAATAAAGAAAGAACACACCGTATTTTATCCTGGTTCACCACAACCTGTGGCTAGTCCAGTCCCCGAGAGACTCTCTCGAGATTCCACTTTGTTAAGCTTACGAGTGCCTAACAAACCGTTACAGTTGCTCGTAGATGTACACTCTACAAGACTTCGATTGCTCGAGGATACCGCACCCCAAGACTTCACCTTGCTCGTGGATACCGCACCACAAGACTTCACACACTAAGACTTAGGGTACTTAGCAAACCCGACAAATGAGAAGATATGTTCTTCTCAAACACCTTTATCTTCTTACACAAGAACTCTCTAGAAAGAGTGGATAAAGAGATACAAATTTAGCTTTATGAACAACACAAAGTTGTCTCTCAAATGGCTCAACAAAAGCTCTAAAATGATGCTCAAATATGATCAATATGTATATCAATATTGGGAGGTGTTGTGTGTTTAAAATCAGCTCAAAAGACCTCTTTTTATAGGTGAAAAATGGTGCATAACCGTTGCTTAATTGACAATTAATTATGCTGATTTTATGCTCATATAATCGATTATTTGATTTCACATAATCGATTATTTGTAACGTTAATAAAATCTGCCAGATTCTGCCCACACATAATCGATTATTTCATCCTGGATAATCGATTATGTGTGTAACGTTCCAAAAATCAGATCGCTGATTTTCAGCCAGATAATCGATTATCTTATTTGATAAAATCGATTCTATTGAGACAATGTCTCAAACGCTGGCAACGGTAATCTCATAATCGATTATACACATTTGGATAATCGATTGTTTGGTGGCAGTGTTCAAACACTTAGGCCACGGCTACCATATAATCGATTATGCCTTATTGTATAATCGATTATTTATCTCCAGAATTTACAATTTACTTCAAAAACCATTTTGGTTAAGATGAGAACTTTAACAACATTTTATTTGAAGTATTTAAAATATATTTATGATAAATATGATTTAATAAAATATTTTATGCATGTTTATGATGACCTAATGTTGAGCCAAAAGACGAGATAACTTAAGCATTGCTCTTACATTGGTTCTACCTAACGACCTACGCCTTGGGTCTTTGGTCTTTGAACATTTGAGCTCGTCTTTGGCTTGTCTATGCAATTCCGTCATCAATATGCTTCTCTCCATTTGATTGTTTGTCATATAGTATCGTTGTTTGACGCTTGACTTTATTGTTTGTCATTCATCAAAACCTATACCTGAAAATCATGCTCATACAACCAAAGCACACATATCATAGATAGAGTGATTTTCTACAATTTTCCCCTTTTTGATAATGACAAACAACAGGAGATATGCATATTGAATTCCCCCTAAATTCATGCTATATCTCAACATACAATTTTATGCAAACAATTCAATATAAACAATTCAATATTGTTCACCCTTAATTGAATATTCCCCCTCAATTAAAGCATGCATATCGCCTATATTCTTCCCCCTTTTGGCATTAGCAAAAAGAATATACCAAATGTTATTTAAACTATTGACGACACCAATTGTTATAAACAAAATTATATTAACATCAAATAATACCAAATGTTAGTAAAAGCATACTAACCATAATAACGGTCATTTTTCTCAAATGTACCAACTGTTATTTAAACTAAAAATATTCATCAAAACATGAGTCAATCATTTAATGTAAAACTAGTTGATATCAATTGTTATTCAAAATAAAACTTATCAAACTATGAATCAATAATTAATATCAATTGTTAGCACATATCAACAGTGACGTTTTTATAAAAAAAAATACGACAACTAACCAACGTTCCCCCTCGATGCATTAAGGTTTCGTGCTTGGTGCATCTACTACGATATTGTAGTCTTCAAGCACACCTGCAAACGTACCTAAAAATAGGTTTTCGGTACCCAACTTCTTTTGGGTCCTTGGGGGTTAGGATAATAATAATCATAATCAACATATGAATCTCTATGTTTAGCAAAACATACGGGTGCAATGTGTCCTACCCGGTTACAATAATGACATATAACGTTAGGATTGTGCATATGTCTAGGTTGAGCCAAATGCGTTCTAGGTGGTCTAACATCGTTATTCCTAGACGCGTTGAAATTCCTAGAGTCATTTCTAGGCGGTCTAAAATTATTCATTCTAGACTTATTGATAAAATTCCTAAAATTGTGTCTAGGTGGTCTAAAATTATTTATTCTAGACTCATTAACAAAAGTCCTAGAGTTGTTTCTAGGTGGTCTAAAATAATTAATCTTAGACTCATTAATAAAGTTCCTAGAATTATTTCTAGGTGGTTTAACCTCATTTTTATTATCCTTTTTAATTTCTTCAATTTTAGGATTATCAACACTACGTTTTTCTAGTGCGTTCCTAAGTTCTATGTTCTCCATTTTCAAGGCACTACAAGAAGAACAATTGGAACATTGATTAATTAAAGAGGCTTCATTCAATTCCTTGATCTTATTTTTAAAATCAACAATGTCATTTTCCAAAAATTTATTTTTTTTTCTAAAACTTCAATTTTATTTTTAAGAACACTATTGTCATTTTCAAAAGAATTCTTTTCTTCTTTTAGCTTCTCATTTTCACTAGTCAATTTTTCAAAATCTATTTCTTTCAAAGAAGATGGTTTTTCAAAATCTTTTTCTTGCAAAGAAAGTGTTTTCTGAAAATCTGTTTCTTGCAAAGAAAGTGTTTTCTGCAAAGAAAGTATTTTCTTCAATTCTTTGATAGTTTTGGAAGCATTAACAAATTCACTATATAATTCATCATATGCATTTTGTATTTCTTCAAACGAGTGAGAGTTAGAAGTACTTACCTCTTCTTCTTCGTTGGCCATGAGACATAATGCGGCGGTTTCATCACATGAACTGTCCGAGTCCCATGTCACATGCTTTTGGACTTGAGGCGTTCCTTCATAAATGGCTTCAAGTTTATCCCACATTTCTTTAGCGGTTGTGCAATAGGAAATTTTTCGATAATCATCCGGATGCACCGCGCAATACAACATATTGATGGCTTCGGCATTGCATTCATTCTTCTCCTTCGGAGCCATGGCTTTCCCAACTTTCTTGGTCGGCGTTTCACCGTACTTGATGATTTGCCATAAGCGAAAGTTGTTCGATTGGATGAAGATCCTCATCCTCTCTTTCCAATATGTATAATTTGTTCCATCAAATCGCGGAGGCTCAAAGGTAGAGTGTCCTTCGCTCATTGTTCCTGCGTTCAACATTCTCAACAACAAAAAATATATCGCTCTCAACCGGTTAAGGCTTTCAGAGAGTTAGGCTCTGATACCAATTGTTAGGATTTATGCCGTTCACCAGAGGTGGGGTGAATAGTGAGGCACGAGAATATTGATAAATAATGCGGAATTAAAATTGCAGGAATAAAGTAAATACGGTAATTGAAATAATAAAGAAAGAACACACCGTATTTTATCCTGGTTCACCACAACCTGTGGCTAGTCCAGTCCCCGAGAGACTCTCTCGAGATTCCACTAACTTTGTTAAGCTTACGGGTGCCTAACAAACCGTTACAATTGCTCGTAGATGTACACTCTACAAGACTTCGATTGCTCGAGGATACTGCACCCCAAGACTTCACCTTGCTCGTGGATACCGCACCACAAGACTTCACACACTAAGACTTAGGGTACTTAGCGAACCCGACAAATGAGAAGATATGTTCTTCTCAAACACCTTTCTCTTCTTACACAATAACTCTCTCAAAAGAGTGGATAAAGAGATACAAATTTAGCTCTATGAACAACACAAAGTTGTCTCTCAAATGGCTCAACAAAAGCTCTAAATGATGCTCAAATATGATCAATATGTATATCAATATTGGGAGGTGTTGTGTGTTTAAAATCAGCTCAAAAGACCTCTTTTTATAGGTGAAAAATAGTGCATAACCGTTGCTTAATTGACAATTAATTATGCTGATTTTATGCTCATATAATCGATTATTTGATTTCACATAATCGATTATTTGTAACGTTAATAAAATCTGCCAGATTCTGCCCACACATAATCGATTATTTCATCCTGGATAATCGATTATGTGTGTAACGTTCCAAAAATCAGATCGCTGATTTTCAGCCAGATAATCGATTATCTTATTTGATATAATCGATTATATTGAGACAGTGTCTCAAACGCTGGCAATGGTAATCTCATAATCGATTATACACATTTGGATAATCGATTGTTTGGTGGCAGTGTTCAAACACTTCGGCCACGGCTACCATATAATCGATTATGCCTTATTGTATAATCGATTATTTACCTCCAGAATTTACAACTTACTTCAAAAACCATTTTGGTTAAGATGAAAACTTTAACAACATTTTATTTGAAGTATTTAAAATATATTTATGATAAATATGATTTAACAAAATATTTTATGCATGTTTATGATGACCTAATGTTGAGCCAAAAGACGAGATAACTTAACGTTGCTCTTACATTGGTTCTACCTAACGACCTACGCCTTGGGTCTTCGGTCTTTGAACATTTGAGCTCGTCTTTGGCTTGTCTATGCAATTCCGTCATCAATATGCTTCTTGCCATTTGATTGTTTGTCATATAGTATCGCTGTTTGACGCTTGACTTTATTGTTTGTCATTCATTAAAACCTATACCTGGAAATCATGCTCATACAACCAAAGCACATATCATAGATAGAGTGATTTTCTACAACCTCGATTTTTACTTAAGTTATTGAGACTGAGTTTCTTTCGTATTTGCTTTATTCTACTTGCAATTATAGCATGTGTTACATTAGAAAAGCATGCTTAGGTTATTTAAATTGCCCATTTGTTTAAGTTGCCTAATTATACTACGTGTGGTTGCGCATTTACACTGGGACTACGGATGTGAGATTCCTGTAGCTTCCCCCTTGTTTGTTTACTTTGGGACTACGGTTTAGATTCCCGGTAGATATCCCTGCACTTTACGTTGGGACTACGGGTTAGATTCCCCGTAGATCCCTTTGCACATTGATAGTTGGACTACGGGACGTCATCCCGGGAGATCCTTCGAAAAAACTCATGTGATGGACTACGAAACGGTATCCCGGGGATCCTCGGACAATTGATGAAATGGACTACAGGACGGTATCCTGGGAGATCCTCGTTGTTGGTACTGATATTGAGCTGTTTTACTCGGTGTTACCTCATTCTCTACGTGTTATTTGTTGCTTTGTATAATCTGTCTTAATTCATAGTTGTATTCCTTACTTCGGTTCGTTTCATACTGTTGCAAGACTTGTAATTATATTTTCATCTCAGTAGGGCCCTGACCTGCCTCGTCACTACTCGACCGAGGTTCGGCTTGGCACTTACTGAGTACCGATGTGGTGTACTCATGTCCCTTATGCGCATGTTTTTCATGTGCAGGTCCAGGTACCTCTACCCACGCGCACTATCCTTGAGGCAGGGAGAGCTACGGAGACTTCGAGGTACATCTGCCGCATCCGCAGACCGAAAAGTCTCCTTCTTTACTATATTTGTAGTATTTAGCCTTCTATCGTACATTTATTGTAGACATTTCTGGAGACTGGAGCATTTTACAGTACTTCTTCTAGCTTGTATTCCCGTGAGTTTCCGGGTTTTGGGATGATATTGTAGACTTTCGCATTATCGAGTTGTATATGCCGAGCGACATTTATGTATAGTCTTCTTTTAGTTGTTCAATTTTAATTAATTATTCCGCAAGTTATGTTACTTTTTCGCATTATTAGGCTTACCTAATCATAGAGACTATGTGCCATCATGACATGCTCACGGAGGACGAATTGAGATCGTAACATATTTATGCCAGGTAAATAGTAGGGGTGTGTGTATTATGGCTTTTCCAAATAAATTTTCCTTATTTGGAGTATTTTGCCTGTATTATGACAAAAAAATTAGTAATAATCAAAGAGCTCTTGATCTAATGCAAATCTTAAAAAAATAAAAATAAAAGATAGAAATATCGTGTATCTTGAGGGAACGATTCAATTTTTAGTATTATTTTGATTTATGTATGAACAACAGGATGATCCATTTCTATTCTAATATAGTTATTATTTATTAGACTAAAAAAATTAATTGAATGAATGCTATTGGAAGATCGTATCTTTCGTCACTAATTTTTGTGTTAGTTAGTAAAAGTTTTATGATTTTTTTGTATGAAATAATATAGTTATATGATTTTGATGAAAAAAGTCATGGTTATATGTTCATTTGTGAAATTTACTTTTTAATAGACATATTGGATGTGTGAATTGAATTGGCCTAATACCAGATTTAATTAGGACTTTTTTGTAATATACGATATTTTAAACTTATTTACCCGATTTGTCTATTTACTGAAAGTAACTAAAGTTTTTTACAAAATATATACAAATTTGTCAAAATCTATAATTTATCTACAAGTTAAATATATATATTTTTTTGCACAGGATTCGGTCAAAAATTCCAATTTACACATAATTTTTATACAAATTGAATATAATTATGTTAGCTGTAGATATTTTGTATATAGTTTTATACTCGGCATATAAAATATATATAATTTATTTATATTTTTTTTGGAGTTTCATTATGAAATTCCAACCAAAACCACGTCAAATTTTCACTAAACTCTCTCAAAATTGAAATATAAATAATCATTTGCAACAATATCCAATCCAAACAAAAATGATTTTATAAACTCGAATTCAAAACTTTTAAATTTTTTAATGACTATAAATGGAGTTTAAGCTCAAGTATACACGACCAACTTCAGTTTAGTTTCAACTACACCATCAATTAGTTTAAGTTTAGTTCCAAACGCCATAATTGTTGATAATTTGTTGTTTATTCATCTTAAAATAGTTATGGTAACTCATTTGTATTGGTGCTTTAACGGACGCGGCAATAATTTGGCTATAATACTAAAATAAAACCCCTAATTAAAATGGCTAAAGTAAAAACCTTTTAAAAACCCTCCTCTCTTCACTCCATGAGCCGTTCTCTGTATTTTCCTTCTCCCCTTTTCGCCGAATGCAAAACCCTAATAACATTCCCTAACACAAACTTCTCTGTTATTTTCAATCACAGTATAAAGAGTTCGATTATCTAATCAATTGCATTTAACCGCTAATTTCATTCACATATATTTTTCTAACATAGTCATAGCGAAATCTCCTTCGGAGATGGTATCGGGTTCAAATTCAAAAGCAGATGGTGGGACTCATATTTTGTCTGCTGGCGTAAGAGAAATACTAGAGTCTATTAAGGAAGTTGTTGGAAATCATTCTGATGCTGATATATATGTGGCTCTTAAAGAGACCAACATGGACCCTAATGAGACCGCTCAGAAATTGCTCAATCAAGGTCTTTATTCTTTAACTCAATTTGTGTTTTTCTTGTTTTTATGCTTTTTAAACGGAGGAATGGATATAGAGGATGATTGTATTTTATGCTGCATTTTGTTGTATCAAACTTATGAGAAGGGCTACAAGTAAGACCAACTATTTGGGCACCCATGGGCGTGCCTCGTGGTCAATGAAGTGAGAGGAAGGTCTCAGGTTTAAATCCTAACGGGACAAAAGAGAAAAACATTAGGTGATTTCTTACCATGTGTTTAAGTCTTGGTGGAGAACAGTGGTGGATGTAGAACCTGAGCTATGCCTGTCTAAGTCTTGGTGGAAAACAGTGGTGGAGGTGGAAGCCGAGCTATGCCGAACCCATTAGCTTTTGTTCAAACGATGTAGTTTGTGTAAAAAGATTTATTATATATGTATATATATTAAATTTTGAAACCCAATCATTAGCACATGAAGTTGTCATTTTAAAATCCAAACCCATTAGGTTAGAATGCTTGCTCCGCTGATACTGGTCCGGCTATGCTGGGTGGAAGGTAGCAGGTAGCATGATGGAATAGTAGCGCAAGCTTGCCTGGTGTTGTCATAGAAAAGCAAGAAAAAATATTTGGTGTTACCGCCTGTTTAGTTTTTGCACTGCAGGGAATTTGTTAGAGGCTGTTCTTGGATTCTGAATAATCCTTTGTGATATTGGCGCCGTGGCTTAATTCAAGTAGAAGTTGAGGGGCTTGTGACTTCGGTCACAGGTTCAAGCCCTGCGCTATGCGAACTAAGCCTGATATTTAAGTGGATAAGCATAGAGGGGCGGGCCCATTATCCTCCGAATTTTGAAGGCTGTGGTTGGTCCTAAGGGGTGGCCCCAAATGGATTTCTCACAAGAAAAAATCTTTCTTGTATTTGCACTAAATACCTAGTTCCGACTCGGTATGGAGTTTAAGAGAAAATAGGGAGACTTTTGAAACTTGTGGTCTTAAAAGTGTAAGGGGTAAAAGCTTTATGGGCCATGATATTTATGTGGTTATAAAAGCTTCTCATTAAGGGTAAAATGGGTAAAATGAAAAGTTTAATGTTGAATTATTTTCAATTATAGAAATGCTCATTCTTTTTGGAACGGACTAATTAGAAAAGTGTGTCATCTAAATTTAAACAGAGGGACTATATGTTTCTGTAGTTAGAGCCTGCACCCACTGTCAATGTGGTTCATCTGCCAATTACTTATTTGGAATTCGCGTACAGTGGTAAATGGAAGCTTTGTATTGTTGGTATTATTTTCGGGGAGGTTCTGTAACAAGTGTGCTCCCACCATTTTGCTAATTACTATACTTTTGTGTTGTTGATGTCAGGTTTCTGCAAGTAAGTTTTATAAATCATGGGCTGCTGTAATTGAACATGCATACAAGTAGGAGATGTGATGTTAGTTATAACAATTCTAGCACCAATCTGCGCATGCTATATGCAGTTATTATAGTTAACTTTTCCAATAAGATGGTTAAATTTTTTCCTTAGACTGTGCATATGTAAAAGTCAATCCATAGTTAACATTTCTTCCTAAAACATTAGAAAGATGATATGCCCATGGGTTATTATTACTCCATTAGATTTATTAGTATTTGGTTTTCGGTTTTGATATTCTGGTGGATATTATTGAGACAGCTGCATTTTGGTGCTAGTTTTAGCTTTTGCAGTATCCTCCAATCTGGAACAATCTCTATTCGCAAGTAAAAATCCATCATCTTTCCCTTCATTCTCTGGTGTGAAGTGTATCTAATGCTTCAGTTTTTTGCATTCAGATCCATTTCACGAGGTGAAGCGAAGAAGAGACAGAAAGAAAGAGGTAAATAATTTAAGACTGTTCTGTGCTTCTAGTTCTTATGTGATGCGCTTGGAAGATTATTCCTGATGTCCATTGCAGTCAGAGAGACATTTGATTTTTTGGGGTAGATCAGCCACTTCTATGCAAAACTCAAGGAAATTACATGTTTCTTTCTCTTGTTTAAGTTGTTGTCTAGGAGTGATTATGCCGTCTAATTTATGCAGAGTTGTTGACTAAAGTATTTTAGTAATTTTACTCTAGTTTTTCTTCTTATTAAAACTGAAACTTTTCTCCGTCTTGCTTCAGAACCATGGGTATAGAAGTTCTACAGCTCCAGAAAATGGAAGTTATTCAGAGCATGGTACTCAGGAAATGAGGGTCAACACTCATGTCAATCGTAACATGCGAAGAGGGAGCTACGGTCGAACTGCTTTACCTGGTAATTTGATCTTATGCCAGATTTCTTTTTCTTATGCTTTCTAGTACCTTATGGTCCTAAAAATCTCCTGACGAGGTGCTGGTAGTGGGAGGTTTGCGAGCCTTTTGCAGTGCATAAAATACATGCTTCAGTTGCTAAAGGATGATTCTCTTAAAAAGGCATTTCTGTTTGAAAGCATTCAAAAGCTTCATATGTGTATGAATATCATTTTACTGATGTCTATTCGTGGATGAAAGCATTTGAAGTGCATCAGTTGTAAGAAGAAAGTTCCTCTTGTGCATGTTCGCGTTGTGTGGACAACCATGTTTCTATTAAGAACAGATAGGGTCATCAGGTGTAAGTACGCATAACATATATATGTTTTTTTGGGGGGGGGGGATTATGAGCGAAAAAGGTCTTTGCAATCCTATTCGTTCGTGCTTATAGTGGCAATATGTAATGGCTGGCTGATTTACACATTTTCTTAGTATTTTTCCTTCTATCTATGTAGCAAAAACTTATAACCATTTCCACTGATTGCAAAATTTTCTCATTTTCTCTCAAGTAGCTGGAAAGTGGAGAAATTATATAAATACATGTTAGCTGTTTAGACTTTAGAGTAGTCAGCTTATGTTGGGTATTGTTGCAATGTTGTCTAGACTATGTCAGATTGGTATTGATGTCACTCAAATACTTCTTATTTCTGATGTGTGTATACTGTACTTTCTCTTCATATGTTTCTTATGTGTCTGTTCTCTCTTGTTAACA
Organism: Nicotiana benthamiana; assembly: GCA_034376525.1. Taxonomy (NCBI): domain Eukaryota; kingdom Viridiplantae; phylum Streptophyta; class Magnoliopsida; order Solanales; family Solanaceae; genus Nicotiana; species Nicotiana benthamiana. Next base: position 28,849,728 of record CM067328.1, read on the forward strand.
AATGGGTAATGATGCGAGTCTAATAGCCTGTTTGACCAAGCTTCTAAAATCAGGTTATTTTGAGAAGTGCTTTTCTCAAAAGTACTTTTAAAAAAAGTGCTTTTGGTGAGAAGTAGTTTGTGTTTGGCTAATTAATTATAAAAGCACTTTTGAGCAGTAGTTAGTGTTTGGCCAAACTTTTGAAAATTGTTTTTAAGTGTATTTTTCTCAAAAGCACTTTTCAGAAAAGTGCTTTTGGAGAGAAGCTATTTTTTTCTACTTTTCAAAAACTGCTTGTGCTTCTCCTCAAAAGCACTCTTTTTCGTTCCAAAAGCTTGGCCAAACACCTCAATTTTTGGCCAAAAATGCTTTTGGCAAAAAGAATACTTTGGCCCCAAAAAAAAGCTTGGCCAAATGGGCTATAATACTTCTTGTCTCTTATGTGTGTGTTCTATACATTCTCTTCATATGTTTCTTATGTTAACAAAATGGTTAAATTCAACTCTTTTTGATTAGTAAATAAGACTAGTATTCATGACTTGCTCCGATAAAGAAGAGGGTACATCAGTAGCCTTACAAAAACCCAGTCCCTAGCTGCTCTGATCAGTGTCAGCGCTGACACTGATATATTCAACTCTCCTGCTTACCCTGTATTTCATGTCAATTTCACAGTTTTTCTTAATTTTTGCTGAATATCGTACTCTTCTTAAAATACCAGTCAGTGATATCAGAAGTCAAAAGTGCAGAAAAGTGAGGCCAGTGGGTCTTAAGCGCAGAACTGAATTGAAGAACACATTTCAGTAAAGGCAATGAAGAAACGTTGTGCGCGTGTGTGTGCACACCTGTGTGCATGTATAATGCAGAGAGACAACAACAATGATGACCCAGAAAAATCCCACTGGTGGGGTCTGGGGAGTATAGTGTACACAGAACTTACCCCTACCCCGAGGAATAGAGAGTTTGTTTCCAATGAGTATAATGCAAAGAGGAGAAACTTTAAATACAATGAGTTGTATGGACAAAAATATAAATATGAATTCCATTTCAAAAAAGTGATAGAAATTTGATAATTGGAAAATAGAAAACATTTCAATTATAAAGTACAGATTACTATACAATTTTGAAGTTTTGGGGGAAATGTGCATCGGCGTAAATGATATAGAAGCAATGTTGAGATTTTTTAGATGGGCTAGAGACGTAGTTAAGGAAGATCCAGTTTATTTGTCTACTTTTTTTTGACCCTCAATTCCTTCTTGGTACTGATCTCTTCTTTAATTATACATACCTTATGACAACAACAACGACGACCCAGTGAGATCTCTCAAGTAGGAACGGGGAGGGTAATGTGTACGCAAACCTTACCCCTACCCCGAGGGAGTAGAGACGGTGTTTTGGATAGCGCGCGACGACAAATAGCGACGAGGGCTCGCTTCAGTGAGGCGAGAGACGTGCAGCGAAGCGCTCGCCTTTTTGATGTGAGGCGACAATTTATAAAAAAACAAAATATTATATATATATAACTAAAAACTCAACAACAATAATATGTTAATAAATATATCAATTTAAAAATTAAAAACTCAATAAATAGTCACTGCTTGAAAAATAAAAACAGAGCAAAACCAAATAAAAAAGATGACAAAATAGAGCCAAAAAGAAACAAGAGAAGAGAAGAATAAAAGCCCCAGTTTTTGCTCTGTTTCTGTCAAAAAACAGAAGAAGAAAAATAGAAGAGAAGAAGAGAATCAGGTGCTCTGCTTCTGTCGAAAAAACAGAAGAAGAAAAATAAAAAGAAGAAAGAGAAGAAGAGAAGTAGAACCTGCTCTGCTTCTGTTGAAAAAACGGAAGAAGAAAAATAAAAAGAAGAAAGAGAAGAAGAGAAGCACCTGCTCTGCTCTGTCGACAAAAACAGAAGAAAAACAATAGAAAGAAGAAAGAGAAGAAGAGAAGCAGAAAAACAGAAAAAAATAGAAAGAAGAAGAGAAGTATAGAAGAAGAGAAGAAGCATACCTCTTCGCAGAAGCTTGAAGGTGAAGAAGCCCTAATTTCTGAAGTTGTTTTGTTCGCAGGTGGAAAGCCCTAATTTCCCAACTTAAGTCAGACCTTTGTCTTTTTTCTTTTTTAATAAAGCGACGCCACAGTCGCTACACGCAATAAAGTCGCCTCACGCCTCACGCCTCACACCCTGAGGCGAGCGCTATTTCCAATCGCATCGCAACAGATCCTTTGTGGCGACACACCCTTGCATCGCCTTGCCTCACGCTATTAGCGTTGAGGCGAGCGCTATTTACGATAGACCCTCGGCTCAAAAAGACGAGAAGAGACAATATATCAATACTGTTGAGTTGTCCCACATCGGAGGGATTTGAGGTCCTTGGTCTCCTTATATGGCTTGGGCAATCCTCACCTCATAAGCTAGCTTTTTTGGGGTTGAGTTAGGCCCAAGGTCCATTCTTTTCATGGTATCAGAGCTTTGGTGAGAATAGTATAGCTGTGCGTCATTCCAGCTATTTCCGGGAAGAAGACCTCGTCGCCGTGCAATTTTCCGGCGACTTAACAGGCTGTCCGTAACCTAAACTACCTTTTCTGTTGGTGTTGTGCAAAATCCGAGACCACCACGAGGCTCGGGAGAGAATTCCGACCAACCCCAGAAAAAATCACCGGAAACCGACGCTTCACGCGCCCCCACGCGCGGCAGGACCCTCGGCGCGTGAAGCCCACGCGCTGGCGCGTGAGGGCCTTTCCGGCCACTTTTTCCGATCGCTCCAGAAGGACAGTTTAGTCGGAATATAATTCCGACCCTACCCATCCATTTTTTGTTCGATTCCGACAACTTTGATTTTTTCCGGCAACCTACAGTGACTTTCCGGTAGCTACAGTACTTTCCGGCCAGAATTTCTTCAGGACAGTTTGCTCACCCTTGAATTCTGAGCCTATCCATATTTTTACTTTTCAATTCCGACAACTTTGAATTTTTCCGGCAGCTACAGTGTTTTTCCGGCAGCTACAGTGTTCCTGTTTTCCGGCAGCGCCAGTTTTCAGTCCTCTGTTTCAGTTTCAGCGAGTTTTCAGTTACTAATCCAACGATGTCTTTGGGACTAGATGCTTTCGGGCCTAGAAACCAGGGTTCTGGCAGTTCCGGTATTATGATTACCTCAGAACCTTTAATGGGAGGTTCAAACTACCTAGCTTGGGCTTCGTCTGTCGAGCTGTGGTGTAAAGGCCAAGGTGTTCAGGATCATCTAACCAAGGAGTCTAGTGACGGAGATGAAAAAGCTAAAGCACATTGGGAGAAGATTGATGCTCAATTATGCAGTATTTTGTGGCGATCTATTGATTCCAAGTTGATGCCCTTGTTTCGTCCATTCCAAACATGTTATTTGGTTTGGGAAAAGGCTCGTACTTTATACACTAATGACATATCTCGTTTCTATGATGTGATATCGCGGATGACAAATTTAAAGAAACAGGAAATGGATATGTCTACTTACTTGGGTCAAGTGCAGGCAGTTATGGAGGAATTTGAGACGTTGATGCCAGTCTCTGCTAGCGTTGCAAAGCAGCAAGAGCAACGACAAAAGCTGTTTCTAGTTCTTACTCTTGCTGGGCTTCCTAATGATCTTGACTCAGTACGCGATCAGATTTTGGCTAGTCCGACTGTCCCTACAGTTGATGAATTATTTTCTCGCTTACTTCGCCTTGCTGCAGCACCAAGTCACCCAGTGAGCTCATCACAGACACTTGATTCATCTATCCTCGTCTCCCAATCCGTGGACATGTGCCATTCTTTACATGGTCGACCAACAAAAAATGCTTATGTTGCTCAGACCGAGCCTACAAGTAACCAGGGATTTTCTGTATCTGAAAGGGAGTATAATGAGTTCCTTAAATATCGAGCAAGTAAGCAGACGTCTCCCCAAGTAGCCACTGTTGCTCAGCCTGATACTTCTGTTGCTGGTAATTCTTTTGCTTGTGTTTCCCAGTTTAGTCCTCTTGAACAATGGGTTGTGGACTCAGCTGCTTCTGATCATATCTCTGGTAATAAATCCCTTTTGTCAGATATTACGTATTCACAGTTTCTTCCCAACGTTACTTTAGCTAATGGGTCTCAAACTAAAGCAAAAGGAGTTGGACAAGCAACTCCTCTACCCTCTGTCACTCTAGATTCCGTTCTTTATGTCCCTGGCTGTCCTTTTAATCTTGCATCTGTGAGTCGTTTGACTCAACAAATACCATCATCCGAAACCATATAAATAATAACATCATCATAAGAACTAGAAAAAAATGAAAAGTAAAACAATAACTAGTAAATAAGGTCCGACATTATGAAATACAGAAGAGTAGTGAGGATACAACATTAATCACTAGCATTCTAAGGCAAAATCCTATGAGACTAGCCTCAGGCTGTTACGAAGTAGAAATATGCTCAACTACCTCCTAACCTCCAACCCAATACCTTATGAAAAATAAAAAAACAATTCTGATAATTTATTAGTTGAAATATATACGAGGTAAAAACCATTCTCGGTCCTTTCCATAAAATTAACTACTTTTAATCGGAAACAAATTAGAAGTAAAAACTGTTTCAATAAGTGCAGAGTGCATACACAACAATGTAGTTTTGTAGTTCTTAATCAAATTTATGTGACTGGCTTTTATGATGAATTTTTAAGTTTTTCTTGATCATACATATTTTCCCATCACGTTACTGTTTCTTTTTATGTAATAATATTATCCATTACATTTCTTAAACAGTTAATCTTTCACTTCTTCAGCTACATTTCTTGCCTCAAGTGAGTCTTTTTCTAATGATAATTTCTCCTTTTCTTCAGTAATTTTCTGGTGATTCTGCAAAATACTTCTTCGTTTTTTTGGCTTTGTTCCGTGAGTTATGTTAAGAATTGATGGCCAATTGTCTCTAGATGCAGGACTTACCCGAGAATTCCGGGTTGTGCGAGATAATAGGGTTAGCCAAAATGGTAATAGCGCGATAAAGCCTGTCCACACTTCTACATCTGCCGAACCAGTTGTTTCAAATACTTCTGCACAAAGGTACATTATGCTGTCCTGTTTCTAATACTTACTATGCTTAGAGAGCACTGGCTTGTCAAAGTAAATTTAAATGAGGTATATTTGTCACCACATGATGTTTGGTCAATTTCCAAGTTATAAATGAGCTGTTTGATAAAAATGTGGACCTTGAATTGATTGGATACTCAATATGTTTACTGTGGAAGTTGAGATAAGTTTCCTACAATGTGCATGGCCTATATTTTTATGCTCGAGTCAAGTGGTAATTGAACTCTTATGGTAAAATTGGGATTTACTCTCCCCTTTTCCCCCTTGCCTTTTATTTTTATCTTTAATTTTTGAGGAACGGCTGTGGGGGCTAATGGGGCGATGTATACCTGCCAATTATGCTCATGTATGTTTAACATGCGTGTCAGTTCCCCATAGTTCAATCTTCCGTAGAGAGGTGCAGTTAAAATTTAACGAAAATCAATACTCCTCTCCCAGTTATTGTTTTTCATTTCGGTCTATCTTGAAAATATACTCCGCTTTTCATATTAGATGAGTTCCTATAACTTACATGAATGTTGATAAAAATTGATGTTTGGGATTAATATCTTTTGAAATAATAATCGAACAGGTAACATAGACGAGTTGAAATGTGTTTTTTCACTATTGTTAGCACATTTATAATGATTTCCTATCTATGTATTTGCTTAATGCAATTTTTGGTATTTTATCTTTCTACAATATGTGCTTTGCTTCAAAGACGCATGCATTTCATTTCTCGCTCATCCCTTATACATCAGGCCCTTGTTTATCCTTTTGAAAACATTGTATTCTCTGGTATTATCCTGTTCTCCTACCTGAATTGGATGAATCTAGACACCTACGGTATAACTGCATATTTTTGTTGATTTTCAACCAAGATGAAGCTTGATTCCTACTTCTTTGGCAATTCATTATTCACAGATCACAGATGTTATAGTACCTTCAACTGTTACTGCGCCGCGCTATTATCATAATCATCTTTTGTTTATGTACCTTTGAGCTTTACTTTGCTACCTATCTTGAAGGGCAAACCTCCTAATTGAAGTTGTTTGATTCGAGAATGCCAATGCATTCCCTTTTGTCTTCTTTTGATCCATTTTTACTGCATTTGGTGTACATTATTGTATAAGATGCAAGTCTGAGAATCTAGCTTGGTTTTATTTGAGGCCTTTTGTTGTTTGGTACGGTTTCTTCCCTCTTTTGAGTAACTCACAATTTTTAACTAGTAGTGTGTATTTTTTTCTTGTTGGACTTTACAGCAGTTCAAAAGGGACCTCTGACAAAAAATTATCTACTGGGAGTCATTCATCTCAAACTCCAAATAGGAATTCTCAATATACGCACTCCAATGATGCTAAATTAAGTGGCACTAATGGTCAAGGTTTGACTGGAGAAATTCAGGCATCCGTCTCACAGTCTGCTTCACAGATGAGAGGAGTGAAGCCAAATGGTTCTCGGCCACATTCTATGACATCATCAAGCAATTCTGTCATTGGAGTTTATTCGTCCTTTTCAGATCCTGTTCACGTACCATCTCTTGATTCCAGACCGGCTGCAAAAGTTGGAGCTATTAAGCGTGAGGTTGGGGTGGTGGGTACTCGTCGCCAGTCTGCTGATACTTTTGCCAAGCCTTCATCTTCACAGAGCAGGTCAATTTCGAACTTACACATGGAGCAGGCCCGGCAGGATGGTGCTAACTCTAAAGGATCACTCAGACCATTAAGCTCTAATTCTAGAAGCGACCAGAGTGCAGTATCTGATTCTCCTAAATCCAGCTTTCCAGTGAGCAGATCTTTCTCGGGAAATCAACATATTAATAGACAACATCAACCTGTGGGTCATCAGAAAAGTAGGCGCTTCAAATTAATACTATGTATCTTTCCCTTTTTTTTTTGAGTGATTGCTGCTATATTTTCAATTTGTTGGCGACATCCTTATGAACAAACTGTCTTTCAATTCCAACTTATGTTTGTAGAAAGGGAGGGGGAGTAAGCAGTAGAAGAAAGGGGGTTAGGGGGAGTTTCCTGAACGTTGTCATGTAATTTAGTGCGTAAAATGGTTTCTAAATTGTGCTCTGCTTGGCTCATTTTGCTTGTGCTCTCATTTTCTAGATTAACCTTACTACATTCTGGCTGTCTTTGTATAGCTGTTCAGTGGAAGCCCAAGTTAAACCAGAAATCAACCGTCAATGATCCAGGGGTTATTGGAAAACCTTCTCAAGCTTTAACCAATACGTCAGAAGACTTGGAAAAAGAAGGATCTCAGTTGCAAGATAAAATGTCAAGGCTAAACATCTCAGACAACGTGATCATAGCTGAGCATATTCGCGTTTCTGAGACTGACCGGTGTCGGCTGACCTTTGGCAGCTTTGGAGCTGAATTGAAACCGAAGGATTTGGATGAAGAATCACAGACCGAGTCATCAAGGTTAGTGATGTATAAGTCTTACTAATCTATCCTGGTAATTTGCTTATTCCTGAAAACTCTGAACATGGGGGCTTTCGACACCTGCAGTATCCCTCGCCTCCCAACTATCAAACCAGATGTAAGGAATGAAAGAGGGCTTTTACTTCAGTTAGGACCGATTTTAACAGGCTAAATATTCATGGAACCTCTTGAGACAACTAGACATGATTAAGCATTTGTACATTCATATTCAGCGCCATAAATGTCAGAGTAATCAGTGGTTAACCCCACCCCCAAATGAAAATAAAAAATATCAAATTCATCGGTTTGAAGGAATGGATAAGGCAATCATTTATCCCTATAAAAAGGAATGCTATCATTTTAGTTAGTATGCAATTAACAGCTTAGATATCCCAGTGTAATCCCTCCTGACAGTATAGGCAGTATTAAACAGTCATTCATGCATATTCAATTCCATAACCTCATTTGTGAGAAAAGAATACAGGAAGTCAGCTCCTTCTGCGTAAAATTCAAGATGTCATTACCTTTTTAAAACAATAGCCAGTTCCTTCTACATAAAATTCATGATGTCACGGAAGCTTACGTTCAGAATGGAGAACTTGCTCATTTCAAGCGCGAGCATTTCAGGGCAACATGTAAGATATTGGTGATTTGAATATGATATTGAATTGTAGATAGGTTATGTAGCAAGGCACCAGCTTATTTGATACCTCCAAGACTACTATTTATATAGCCTTATCAAAAAAATGACTACTAGTTATATAAGTTAGGTTCTAGGTTGGGTTGCCAGTATGTAAGTGCCAAGTCAGGTAGGTAATGGAAAAAGATACTGCAATTCTTTCATGGTGGAAAAGATCAGATCTGTTGTTGGTGATGGATTCTAGGGGGATCATTAGGTTTTAATGAGAAAATATGAAGTCAGTTTTAATGAGAAAATAAAATGAAGTCAGTGTGTTGTTTGTATGTTGGTGAACTTCACAAATTTCTTTTGTTAATTCTCTTTTTTGCTCCTCTTCAGTCTCGTTTCTTATAGATGACATTTCTTTATAATGTGTCCGGGCTAGCTTGCACGCACCTCGACTATTCAACCGTGTATGTGTATCTGCTACCTCCTGCCAGCATAGGTACTTGGTAACTTTGCCACGTGGCTTAGGCAGATGGAAAGATATGATCTATTATTTTTTGTGTGTGGATCTGGTGGGATTTGAACTTTGGTCTCTGAGGTTTTCACCCACTTTATTAACCGCTAGGCCAGACCCTTGGGTGCTATATAGGATGTTTGTTTCCTTTCCCATTGTTTCATTTCCCACTTCCCAGTATGCCTTGCCTCAACCATGGGATATTTTGTTGCCTTTGTTGGCCACTTTGTAGGGGCTAAGAGGAACGGCCAACGGAGATTGTTAGACTTGAGTAGAATTGCCCATAATTATTTGATGCTTCTCTTTTAAATTATTTTGTCTTTCAATTGGAAACTGCAACACTCTTTCTACTCTTCCCCTTGTTGAATTTTGAATGCCCGACTGATTCTGGAAATGATTTAATTTTGTGGTAGACTGTCAGTTTTGGTTTCTGAGCCTTCCACTGATGAACCTGTTGGGAGCAAGCAATTAGATTTGGCTGATGATCGGGTTCAGAATCCAGGCTTGACTTCTCCTGGATCTGGTGTAAGTTTAGATCAAAAGCTGGCAGATAATAGAGAGTCTTCAAGCCCCGAGGATTTGGGAAATTATACAGATGTTGGATTGGTTCAAGATAACAGAGCCTCTTATACTCCCCCGGAGTCGCAACAGCAGCAAGATGCTTCTAACTTATCAAGTTTCTCGGTGAGTTTCGTTCTCTTTGGTTAATGTTCCATGTGATTTGGTTGTGGCAGTGTTTCTAGTGTTCTCTTTTAAATCTTTGATCATTTTCCTCTTATTCCTTTGTGCTTTTGGATGGGATGCAAGCAGACCTATGATCCCCAAACTGGGTACGATATACCATATTTTAGACCAGCAGTAGATGAAGCTCTTCATGGCCAGGGTGCCCAGGAGGTAAAGCGAATTTTCAAACTTTTTAGCAATCAAGATGCATGCCTCTCTTCTTTCGAGGAACCAAATTGTTGTCCTGACTTCATGTCAGCATAGAGACATCCCATCATATTATCATCACCCTGCTGGGTTTTATCTGAGTTCATAAATTGAATTGTACTCTAGGTTGACATTATTCTGTGATATTACAGCATCCAATGTTTTCTGAATTACAGGCCCTCAGTTCACATGCTGCAAATAGCATGCCTGCATCGACAATTCCAATGGTGCAGCAAGTACAACAGCACCAACCCATTGCCCAGATGTATCCCCAAGTTCATGTCTCCCATTTTGCTAATCTTATGCCATATCGCCATATTTTCTCCCCTGTCTATGTGCCTCCCATGGCTATGCCTGGCTATTCTAGTAACCCTGCCTACCCGCACCCACCAAATGGCAGCAACTACTTGCTGATGCCTGGAGGTGGCTCCCATCTTAGTGCAAATGGGCTCAAGTATGGAATCCAGCAGTTCAAGCCTGTCCCCACAGGCAGCGCATCAGGGTTTGGGAATTTTACTAGTCCAACTGGATATGCTATCAACACTCCTGGTGTAATTGGCAGTGCAACAGGTCTTGAAGATTCATCTCGGATGAAGTACAAGGATGGTAATCTTTACGTTCCTAATCCCCAGGTGAATATCCAATTTTTCTTCTCTCTTTTATGATTCAATGGCAGTTTTTTATAACGTATTGTCTGATATTTATAAATCACAACAATACACAATCCATACTCTCATTACTTAAGGAAAAAAAATCAGTGCCATCATAGAGGTGTAAACGCCATATACATTATTGATTAGTTTTCTTTTCCTGCCAGCAAGTATTTAATTGTGATCCCGCTGACTTCTTTTCCATCCTGAGACCAACCTTCAGAATGTCTGCAATCTCTTAATTGCACTACTATTTTGTACTTTGTAATCTTGTCTCTAATTTCTAGTTCTTAGGGAAGACTATCTCACATTTTATACACTAACCCTAAGTCTAGGAGGGACTGGGAGTGAGGGAGTGGGGAAGGGAGAGAGTGTGCTGGATGGTGGACACTGGAAAATACAGAACAGATGATATTTCTGGTGCTTTGAAAAAATGGGAGAGAAACCGATAGAGCCCACATGGACAAGAATCTATTAAATTGAGCCTAGGTTGTCCTAGGTTGCCATACATCGTCTAAGCCGTCAAAGTTCCCTAGGTTCTAAATTATGGGCTGGCTTCATTTAAGTGTCTAACCCTTTAAAGCTAAGTCAGTGTACCAAAGGGTAAAAACAAATGACTAATTCATTTGGTCTTTTGCTAACTCAGAGGTTAGAGAATGTAGAACCAGAACATTTTCCTTCTTTTATATTGGAGAAGATTGTGCTGTGAAGGCTGTAGAGCATGGTTTATTGCTGTTAGACCAATAATTATGTTCCTAAGTTCTGATTGTTCACAAACATTTATTTAAGGAGCTGCTTAGTAATATTGATATGGTCTTTGAACAATTGATTGACAGGCTGAGACGTCTGAAATGTGGATGAATCCAAGGGATATTTCTACTTTGCAGTCCGGATCATACTACAGCATGTCGGGGCAAACCCCTCATGCAACATATCTTCCGTCTCACAGTGGACATGCTTCTTTCAATGCAGCAGCTGCTGCACAGTCATCCCATATGCAGTATCCGGGCTTGTACCATCCTCCTCAGCCTACTGCAATGGCTAATCCTCATCATTTAGGCAGTGCCATGGCTGGTAATGTTGGTATGGCTGCAGCAGCTCCTGGAGCTCAAGTGGGTGCATACCAGCAACCTCAATTGGGTCATATGAATTGGACAGGAAACTTCTGAATGAATGAATGTCAGTTATTTTGGCACTATCTTATGAGGGATAACTTTAGCTGTAGGATTTTCATTTTCTTGTGGAATGAAAAGCACATAGTAATTTCTAAATCAATGCCTTCAATGTTCATATTTTCCTCTGCTTACTGTATTCGCGGTCAAGGTTCTCTATCCACCCTTTTCCTTTTGGGGTTTCTTTCATTTGGTCGTTGTTGGGGGTGGGGGTGGGGTGGGGCTGGTGGAAGACGGTTATTTAACTATTACACAGGCTGCTATTAAATTCACACGTAAATTCAGTCCTTAATCAAATTAGAGTGCAAAATGAAGAGAAATTTTAAATGAATTCATTCTCTGTGGTCATCAGAAACTCTGATTCCTGAGAATCAATTAGCAACAATGCGAAATGGAAACGTGAGAAAAGAAAGGGAAAAAGAGGATGTGAAAGGGTTGATTTATTGTATGATTAACTGGTCTGTATTGAAGCTTAATAACTTGTTTGGTACGAGGGGTAGAGGATTAATCCTGGGGTAAATTTGAGATGATTTTATCTCCCGTTTGATTGGGATAAAATTATAATCACTAATTTAGAGATTAGTTATTCCGGGATTGTACAATTATTTTTATCCCCATGGGAATTTGGGATAACAATTTCGAAATAGCTAATGATAATTTGTTTCTTAACCAAACTACCCATAAGCATGAATTAGGTACAAATCATTAAAGGCTGTGTTGCTTAAAAAGATAAAACTGGGACTCGCCCGGGGCTCGCTCTGGGGCAGAGCACTCGTAAAACTTTACGCACATGCTTAGTTCCGTGAGACTTACGCTTCGGTCATCGGGACTTACGCCCCGGACACGCCCAACGCCCAGCGTACTCGGCTCACCTAATAGAACTTTATGCAATTATTTGTAACTAACCTTGTAAATCCTCAAATTTTCTTAATAAATTGTTGACTATTCAAAATTACTTTTTTTAATCATAAATTATTTGAATTGAGGGTATTTATGTCATAATTAAAATAAATATTATTGCACGTTATCCATTGAGATTACTATGATAGTAAACTTCAAAGTAAATCTTTCAGTTAAAAAGTATTTGTTTAGGGGTGTACATATGTCGGGTTGGTTCGTATTCTATAATTACCAAACCAAAACTATTGTGTCGGATTATTAAATCTAAAGATTAAACAAAACCAACAAAATTCGAATTTTTCACTCTCGATTTTTCTCGGGTTTTCGAGATATTCGGGTTTTTTTCCTGTAAAATCTTCATAGAATAAAACATGTAACTTATATTCAAAATATTTCTTTAGTCCTAGTAAGATACAACTACATAAAGTATTTTCCAAGAAAATAATATAAAATATGATATGTCATGGCATTATTCTAAAATATTCAACAATATTCAACAATAAAATTATGTAATGTAAATATTGCTAATTAAAAAGCCATGATAGAAATAAATATAATCTAAGAGTATTAAATCATGCTATAATAAGTAGACTAATAGGGAGTATTAAATACATGGGTAAACGCTAAAGAAAAAATAAAAATAGATTATGCATTTTTATCTAAATTGTTGCAAACAAAAAATAGATATTCAATGCATTTCCATTCATTATATTAAACTAAATGTCTTTTGTTAGCATGAATATTGATTTGATTTTAGTTTGGGCTTTTGTTAGCACTGTTAAATTTACTAATGTTAATGGCTATAAAACTTATTAGAACATTCAAAAGTTCTAAGTCCAACTTTGAAATAATACCTCAAAAAATAAAATTATGAAATCTTGAAATATTTATAAATTACATCACAATAAGTATATTTATATATTAAATATATCTAGAATTTCTTTATCCTTGCTTTTCTATCAATTTCTAATTCTGATCTTCCTCCCCAATCCGATATTATGGTGCCGGTATAGACCGAAATTCCGTTATGGTCCAATTCTGATCGGTAATAAATACCGGGACTTTGCAATATTTGATTGATCACAATTCTATATATTCCATTGACTATAGAAGTTCCAAGGGAATTCATTAGAGGAATGTTTCCGATAAAAAATGTTTGTTCTTGCATATCCCTATTGTTTTTCCAAATTAATCCCGCAGATTATGTAATGTGGGGTTGATTTGGTTTCGGTTTGACTTTCTTTAGTTAAAACCAAACCAAACCAATTATGGTCGGGTTTTTTTTCAACACTAAACCATATCAAACCAACCCATAGTCGGGGGTTTTTCTCGATTTGACTCGGATTATGGAGTTGGTGCGATTTGTCGGTTTCCTTTGTACACCCCTACCTTTTTTATGTCTTTATTGTATAATAGTCCCTAATTTTTTTAATAGTTATGTTACTAAATATCTTTTTTTACGTTTACGAGATACAATACTTATTAATCGGTCAGTATTAGCTAGCACAACTATTTACAAATAATTAGTTATCATGGTATAGTATGGTCAATTATGTGTCACTTTATTAACTTGTTGAAACTTAAAAATAAATGATGCTAGAGAATCATATTTAAATTGTGAATTATATATTTTTTAGATATAAATTTTCTTTCAAATTGAAAGTATATTAAATAAAAGGAGCACTCTTTCAAGGTTCATTACTCATTAAGAAATACATATAAGATTTTGTATCGAATACATTATTTTGATGTTTAAGTTGTAACGACGTTGCATCTAATTTGCATATTATGATATATGTTATACTGTTCGTATTATTCATAGTCGAATTATAATTTACATATATTTTAAATAGATTAGTTGTTATAATTTTAATATAATTTTTATAATTATTTTTTATACTATCTTAAAATTCTTGAAATTAGTAAAATTTAAAGATTTATGAAAATTATGCCTCACCTTGTCAAAGGTAAATGCCCCGCCTTATACCCCGCCTTTTAAAACATGATAGTGTGTGTCTATATATATATGTTTTTTCAAAACTTCCGTATAAATCAAGTGTGAGATAACAGGGGTGTACATGCAAGTTCCATCTGTATTTGGATCCACAAAATCAATATTCTTAGATCATTGTTATTTTTTATTTAAACTTTAAGTGCGTAGAACTTAATGACTCGACTAATTTGAATTTGGTAGAGAGTTGGAATTAAAGGTTTCAGAGAATCAGTCCTTTTCTTTCATCCTATATTCTTCAGTGCACCTCGGGATCGCCAATCTATTACTTTGTTCTTTTACTTTACAGTGCGTAGAATGCTGTTTACCTCTTTTTTCTTGTCTAATCTTTGGTCCCATTTTTTTGTAGTTTCTTTCATATTATAATCAGATTCCTCTGAATGAAGTCAAATACCAGCCCTATTATAGCTACAATCTATTGTCTACTGTCTGGTTTCAATACAATTGCGCTCAGTTACCCAAGATTTAAAGTTTGTGAATTTGAGATTCTAGTTCTTTTATATTATTGGGTTCTAATTAATATTTTATATATATATTTAATAATTTTTTCTGAAATAAAGGATTTGGACCAAGGTACGACTGAACCCGCAGGTCCCATGCTAGCTCTCATTGCGCCTATAATTAATGGCTTTTAAGTTGGCCCGAAAGACTTAGAAACACCTATTTGATGAGTTTTCTTATGAGTGAGTGGAAGGTGAGCGCCTTAGCGTAATTGGTAAAGTTATTGTCATGTGATCAGGAGGTTGCGTGTTTGAGCCGTGAAAATAAACTTTGCAAAAATACAGAATAAAATTGCATACAATAGATCATTGTGATTCGGTCCTTTCCCGACCCTGCTCATAACGGGAGTTTAATGCATCGGATTGCCTTTTCTTACGAGTGAGGCAGTAGGTGCCTTTAGAATGGGATTTCCTTAAGAGTAGCTTTAGCGTTGGATCATCTTATTGAATCGAGTAACTGTCAAATATTGAGTTATTGTTCATTGGAATTATTATAATTATAAGGTCGTATTTTGGGCCAAGTATGTAAAACTGTTCACTTCGATTACTTCATATGGCCTATCTCCACCCTTTAGTTTCTCCCTTAGATTTAAAGCTGACAATTGGAATTAGGTCGCAGGGAAATAACAAAAGATCAACTTACATATAATTAGAGTTGGTTTTATGAATCAAATTGTATGCACTTCGTTTAATTCTGGTTCATTCCATAGTATTCAAAAGACTTATTACATGTAGCTTGGCTATTTTTTGTGTTACATTGTCACTAGCTATGATTTGCAGAACTCTAATTGGTAGAATTTGCTATAGCATATAAACGTGTTAGTGCCATAAAGAAGGTACAACAAGTAATGGGAAGGGCACTAGTATTGATTGATACGACAAGTTTCGTATGAAATGCTGTACATCCATAACACCCCTCCCCCCTCCTCCCTTTTTTTTTTAAAAAAATATAGTGACAATGAAGAGAACCGTCTTCGCCGTCACCGGTAACTCCATTAGCGACGGGCGGGGGAGACAATTTTCGCCGGGCCTAAGCACCAATGTTCGGGAAGAAGCATCATTTAGCGGATTGGAAAACGCATCCGGACATCTCCGACTATAATCCCGCTTCCATCTTTCTTGAATTGTATTTACTGCTGCCTTACCTATAATTTTGATTTTGTGTATAAATCTGTTAGTTTTGGTTTCCTTGCCGGTAACTCGTTGTTGGATTGACTGCTTTCAGTAGACAATTTTTTCTTGATTTTTTGTCTTTGCGACTAGAGTTTTTAAGCTTAAGGTTTCGTCTATCCCTTTTAAAATTTTTGTTTACACCGTAGTAGTTTCTTAGACGCGAGAGACTCACTGTTCTACTGCCTGCTTGCGTTGCTGTTCTCATAGTAGCGCCTTTAAGTTTTTTAGCTCTCGGATTCCTAGCTTGTATTCCTTTATTTCTCGCTATTTGTTTTTTAGTGGTAGTGATTACATAATACCTCTTTCTTATAATGGCTGTAGTAAACAATGTAACAGTAATGTCATGTCCTCGGGTGGGGCTGAGGGTGGGGACCAGGGCTGGAAAGGGAGATAAAGAAGCCTCTAGGCTGAGAGTTCGGTCCTGGAACATCAGGACGTTGACGGGGAAGTCTATCGAGTTAGATAAGATTCTTCATAAGAGGAAGATCCACATAGCATGTGTCCAGGAGACGAGATGGCAGGGTAATAGGGCACGGGATGTAAACGAGTTTAAACTATGGTACCCAGGAAGTGCTGAAGGTAAGAATGAGGTAGGTATTTTAGTTGACAGGGACCACATGGAGCTCGTGGTCTAGGTTAGGCAGGTAAATGATGGGTTTATGAGTATTAAGCTTGTAGTTGGAGGGCTTACTGCAATCCTGATTAGTGCATATGCTCCTCAGGTAGGTTTGGACTAGGAGGTCAAGAAGCAATTCTGAAAAAATTTGGATGAGGTGGTGTAGTATCCAGCGCATCGAGAAGCTTTTCATTGGCGGAGATTTCAATGGCCATATTGGGGTTAGTCTAGGGTTATGATGATGTGCACGACAGGTTCGGTTTTGGAGATATGAATGAGGGAGGTACTTTAATGTTGGAATTTGCTAGAGCTTTTGATTTGGTTATAGACAACTCGAGTTTTCAGAAGAAAGAGGATCACCTGGTCACATACCGAAATTCGATGGCCAAGACTCAGATTGCTTACTTTCTCTGCAGGAAATTTGATAAAGGTCCATGTATTGACTGCACGGTCATCCTTAGTGAGTACCTCATGACCCAACATAGGCTCGTAGTAATGGACCTGAAGATAAAGAGGAGTAGGCGGAAATGGGCGATGTGCAGGCAATCTAAGATCAATTCGGTAACTTGACCAAAATAACGCTCCGGAGTTGGGGGGAGAAGTTGCTGTCTATGAGGGCCTGGAGGAATAGGGTGACGCGACTAGTACGTGGATCAGGGCTGCGAGCTGCATTAGGGAGCTACTAGAGAGGCCTTAGGGGTCACGAAGGGCTTCATGGGAGCCATAAAGGGGACTGCTGGTGGAATGGAGAGGTCCAAGGTAACTGGAAGCTAAGAAAGCTTCTTATTTGAAGCTAGTGCAGAGTACAAATCAGGAGTAAAGAAGGACTTATCGGTAGTATTATAAAAAGGCCAAGAAAGAGGCAAAATAGCATTTTCGGCAGCAAAGAATGCAACATGTTATAATTTGTATGAAGAGCTCGGGGGAAAAGGTAGGGACAAGAAGTTGTACTGGTTGGCCAAGGTAAGGGAGAGGAAGGACCACGATATGGACCAAGTCAAGTGCATCAAGGACAAGGATGGAAAAGTATTGATGAGTGAGGCACTTATTAGAAGAATATGGCAGACATATTCCCATAAACTGTTGAACAAGGAAAGAGATAGAAACCTTGTCTAGGTGAATTGGAGCACTCCGAGAGTCAGTGAGATTTTAGATTTTGTAGGCGTATTAAGGTAGATGAGGTGGAAGGAGCGATGCGTAGGATGTGTAGGGGTAGAGCGACGGGCCTAGATGAAATTCCAGTAGAATTCTAGAAGAGCGCGAGGCGAGTAGGCTTGGAGTGGCTCACTGAGTTGTTTAATGTTATTTTCTGGACGAAGAAGATTCCAGAAGAATGGAGGTGGATATGATAGTTCCATTGTACAAGAAAAAAGGTGATATCCAAAGTTGCAACAACTATAGAGGTATTGCATGGGATTGCATCAGTGATCGACTCGTAGCCCATTTTTTATTTGCCTTGGCAATTGAGTACTGTCGCTACATATCTAGGGGGAGGTGCCTTGGTACATGCTATTTGCCGATGATATAGTGTTGATTGACTAGACGCGATGCTGGAGGTTTAGATACGGACCTTGGAGTCTAAAAGTTTCAGGTTGAGCAGAACCAAAACATAATATATGGAGTGCAAATTCGATGATGGGAAGACTGACGTAGAGTAAAGCTTAATGCATAAGTTATACCCAAGAGAACTAATTTCAAGTATCTCGGGTCTATTATCCAAGGTAACAGGGAGATTGACGAAGATTTCACACATCGCAGAGAAGCAGAATGGATAAAATGAAGGCTCGCTTCTCGTATTTTATGTGATAGAAATGTGCTGCAAAGACTTAAAAGTAAATTTATAGAGTAGTGGTTCGGCCGACTATATTGTATGAGGCTGTGTGTTGGCCAGTTAAGAACTCCCATGTGCATAAGATGAAAGTAACAGAAATAAGGATGTTAAGATGATGTGCAAATGTACTAGGAGAGTAAGATTAAGAATGAAGTTATCCGGGATAAAGTGGGCGAAACCTCCATGGAGGACATGATGCGGGAGTCGAGGATGAGATGGTTCGGACATGTTATGAGGAGAATCACTGAATCTCCCGTTAGGAGGTATGAGAAGTTGGCCATAGTGTGAGTACGTAAATTTTTCCCTATATATGAATTACTCCTAGAAAATTCAAAACAAAACAATTATAGTTTGCTGGCAATTTTTGTGAATTTTGTATTATTTTTCTTGTATTATTTGATTTATCTGTGCATGTTTATTCGTGAAATTAATAAAAAAATCCAAAAATAAGTCGCATTTGCATTTAATATTTGATTCTATAATTAGGAGTAATCAAGTTTGTTTTACAAAATGAAAATCACAAAAATAGGAATCTTTTGCATTTTTAGCCTTTAATGTCCAAATTGCGTGATTGTGTTTTAATTGTTATTTAATTTTAAATGATAATTATTTTTAGGAGTTAATTAGTATTTTAAATTATTTTTTGTTTTTATAATTTAGACTTAGCATTTTAGTTTTATTAATTAGTAAAAGAAAAGAGAACAAAAAATAGAAGAAAAATCGGAATTGGGCATCTTCTTCAGTTCTAAATCTAGGCCCAAAACACCTCTACCCAA
This sequence comes from Nicotiana benthamiana, assembly GCA_034376525.1. Classification (NCBI taxonomy): domain Eukaryota; kingdom Viridiplantae; phylum Streptophyta; class Magnoliopsida; order Solanales; family Solanaceae; genus Nicotiana; species Nicotiana benthamiana. Next base: position 28,868,889 of record CM067328.1, read on the forward strand.
CCCAAAAACCCCTTGACCTGGCCCATTTCCACCCCACCCCTTTTGATTTTTCATTCTGCTTACTTAACCAAACAACCAAAACCCTAAACACACCCTAAACTCTCTAGCCGTCATACCTTACACCCCGCCCCCTTCTCTTCATCTTCTCTACACATATCCCCCAAACCCTAAACCACCAAACTCCAAACCCTTCCATGGCTGCCCTTCCGATCTTCTTCCTCATAATCACCATCTCCCTCGCCATGAACAACCACGAGCAGCCCTTCCCCGTTGTCCCTCACCATAGACAACCAACACCACCACCACCACCTTCCACCAATGATGCAACATAAGTTACTGCCCTCATCGTCGCCATAGCCATGAACGACCTCAAGCTGCCCAACCTCACGACCATCTCATCGTCACATCGAGCCCAGCGACACCGTCCAGTTCCAGCTCCATCGATGAACCCTAGTGACCAAATGAGCTCCTCCTTAGTCACCTCCTCCTTACAGCCCGTCTCCACGCGAAACAGCCATTCCCTCTCCAGTTCACGACCAGACCACCCTAGAGCAGCAACCAGTCAGCCGCTCAACCAAACGACCCCTCAACCACTACCCAAACAACCCCCTCATGTCAAAAAACGAACTTCAGGTCGCCTTCATTGTCCAATTCGTGGTCGTCTTCATCGTCCAATTCGTGGTCGTCTTTATTGTCTCGCTTCATCGCCTGAAATCAACCGAAAAATATACAAATTTGCGGGCAGATTCGAGTTGTTTTTGGTGTTAAAGGTTTCCGGGCAGATTTGTTTCCATTCGAATTCGTCGTTGTTTCGGTCCAGTTAGTTGGTTTAAGTTTCATTTCTGTTCGTATTTTGTTTGATATTCTCGAATTTAAAAACAGTATACTATTTTCTTGTTCACTTGTTGATTATTTCTTCAGTTTGTTTTATTCATTTGTTCTTGTTTAGTTTTAATATAAAAATGTTTTAGTTTAATCACTTGAATCCCTTATCTTGATTGTAATGTTGTTAGATTTAATTTGAAGTTCAATTGATTATTGATTTTAATGATTTGAATCTGTTTTATTTTTGTGTTAAGTCTAAATTTGGATCTGAGTTAGAGATTTAAATTTGTTTGTTTGATCTGTTAAGTTTAATTTGAATATGAGTTTAGCGATTGGAGTCTACTTGCTTGTTATGTTCAATTTTGTTATTGTTGTTGAATCTGAAAGTATGTTTGTCAAGAATGTTGTTCAAAATAATTTCAGTTGGTTCTTGGTTCATCGTTTAGTTTGAATTTGTTGATTGAATTTGATGAAGAATTGGTTATAGCTGCTATATTTTGGTTAATTGATTTAGGTGAATTGGTTATAGCTGATAAGGGTAGAATAGTAATTTTCTGTTATTTCGGGGGTATTTTGGAATTTACAATTTAGACAATTATTTAATTTGAGTGCACTGTCCACTAGTTACTAAAATATTAATGTAGTGGGGGACAAAACCTAATTATGTAAAGTACAAGGGGGTTAATAATGTGGTCTTCTTTGATCACTGAAAAAGGGGTGACTGTAGGGTCCGTGTTGACTACTTTTACTTAATTAAAATCAGAAATAGTATAGGTAATAATAAAAGGTTAAAAAGTCACATAGTTAGAAGAATATGGGCTGAAAAGTAGAAGAGGTAAAATGGTTAGTAATAATAGTTTAAAAGTAAAAGTTAATAGTTAAAAGAATAGAGCAAAGAGTCTTGCTTTGGTATATAATATGACTCATTTAACACTTATAAAGGGACTGAATTTGGAGTGCAAAAATTTCAGAACTTGAGGGGAAATAAAAAGACTTTTGAATCTTAAAATTAGAGAGTGTTTGAAAGTTAGAAACTGCAGAAAAATCTGTTTCTTTTCTTCCTTGTTAAAAATCAGTATTAATTGCCATTGTTCGTTGAAGCTTCAAGCTTCTCTTCTTGAGAGTTAAAAATCAGAAGTGACTATTTTTGGTAACTGGTCATTTCTCTGTTGGTGTGCTTATTTTCTAATACTACTGGCATTCAAGTATTGTTGCTTGGGTTTACTGTTGGTTTAACATTTTGTATTAATTTAGCTATTAATATGGTACGTTTTTAGCATGTAGTTAACTATGATTTTTCTCTTTAAATTAGAGATAAATTTAATAGTAATGTAGTCACTTTAGTATATCCTTAAAATAAATGAGGTGTGCCTCGCCAAAATAATTCGTAAATTGCAGGGAACTCATACATGTATGTATTAAAAATACTTATACTGCGGGACATGCCGTTTAGCAAATTTCACAACATTCTTAAAATAATAACGCGTTAGTATCTTCAGGCGCGTATTTAATAATTTTACCTCCCTAAATTCGGGTGTGCATTTCATACAACCCAAATCCAAATCCCAAAACATCGAATGAGGTATGTTCAGAATTGCGGGTTCATTTCATGCGGCGCAATCTAAAGACATATCTCAGACGATGTTCAACCTTCTTTAATAATTTGAATAAAAGTGGTTAAAAGTTAAAATTGGCACATAGGTTAATCATGTAATAAAAATCGGATAAATAAACTAAATATGACAGTTGAGCGACTGTGCTAGAACGACGAAACTCGTGAATGCCTAACACCTTCTCCCGGGTTAACATAATTCTTTATCCGGATTTCTGGTGAGCAGACTGTTAAATGGAGTCATTCTTTTCCTCGATTCGGGATTTAATTGGTGACTTTGGACACCATAAATCTCCCAAGTGGAGACTCTGAATCTTTAATATATAATCTCTTTTCGATTGTACTTTAATTTGAAAAACTCCTCTGCACCCTCGCGGGGCAGAAAAAGGAGGTGTGACAGCTTTGACGACTCTGCTGGGGCTGAGACCCAGAACCACTGGTTCAGGGTTAGAATTCGAGTTTAGAGTAAATTGTTGTGTTTAGGTTTATCTGATTTTGTTACATGATGTGTGCTTAATGTGCTAATTGACTGCTTTTACTGCTTTGATATTTCATGAGCTGTATATAAACTGTGCCGAAACCCATCTCCTCTCTGAGTCTTCTAAATCGTAGAGAAGGGTGCACTTCGTGTGACTTCTTTTCTGTTTAGAGTCAATCCCATTTTTAGAACGAGGTTTGGATAAGTTGCAAAGCCGGGTTGAGCTTCTGTATCCCCGGTATGCTGGCCCCCCTCTGCTCGAGCTGTCCGCTCGGGTAAGCCATGTCTAGAACAAACACCTAGTTTCTGAACCTAGAATAACTCAACTTCATGCCGGATCCCTAGCAGGAACGCTTATCTGCATCATGTGCATTTTTGACTTATGGGACTCAACATAGGGGTTGGGTCCGTCTAGAAATAGCAACCTGAAATAAAAAAGACCATCATGCTGCATCTTGTTTGTTTTATGCATTTATTTGCTTCAGCCATGCATGCTGACCACCTTCTGAATATTGGGAATTGAAAAATTGTGAAAAGAGAAAAAGAGTAAAATAGCAGTTTAGAGGGTTAATCATCTGTTTTGAAAAATGTTAATGTCTAAATAGTGTCAAAACTCTGCCGCATTTTTGAAAAAAAAGTTCCATTTTTAATTTCCAAATAAAATAAAATAAAAAGAAAAAATTATTTTCAAAAAATAACTTGTTCTATTTTCAATGAAAAAGAGAAAAAATGTCTTTGTTTTCAAAGTAGTTTGTTATATTTGGCGAACTATGCTGATTTGATTCTCACAGGATGTGAGATACATAGGCAGCCCTCAACGGGTCCAACCTCTCCTTTGCTAAAATAGCCACAAAAAGTCAAAATTTCAATTTTTGTCATAAATAAGTCAGGTGGCGCAGTATTTGTTAAATATAGTCGAATGTTCCTAAAAGGAATGCCGGAAGGCTGAATTTACATAAATGACCACCTGTGGTCATTTTGTAGATTTCCGGTCGGTTGACCCACACAGCCTTAGAATTTTCGTCCCCGAGGCGATGAAAGGTCGTGTTTGCAAATATTTGGTTTCTATTTTGAAAATAAGGAAATAATCATAAATAAACTGGGATGATGCATGCGGTCATAGCAAAACATGTTAGAAATGGTTAATTGCCTAAGAGCATTGCATCCCCCAACGTGCAATTCCAATATCTGTTAAAACTCTAACGGTGACAAGTTTGTTTTTTTTTTCAAATTCAATCAGTTAGTTTGTTAGAGCGTACTGGAACCATACCATTATCAAACAAGATCAAAAGGGCCTATACCAGAATGCATGAGTGGATTAGAAAACAGTGTTTAGTCGGAGAAGACGGCAAATCAGATGCTAAAGGAGGCAATGGAAACAATGGAAAAAATGAGATTGGAGATGAACAAAATGCAGCTAGCCTTGGCTAGGGCACAAAAAGGGCCCGAACACCCGTTACTCCTACTCTCCCACCAGGACACGCACAGGAATACCCTTTCCCTGACCCTTCAACAAGCTTCCCAAGCCATCACTACTATCAGGGAAGAGATGCCTATAATCCCCAAGCTCCACCACCCAATCAGAACCCTCCTCCACCAAATGTTCCTCTCTTTATGGCACCTCTCCCAGCCACATTACAAAGATCATCTAGTGAGCCACTGTTCCAAGCTCACGACACCCAGTGTTACCCCCATGAGACCACATTCAAATCACCTGAGCCACATGCCTATAATCCCCACTTTGAGGTCCTGGCGGAGATTGAAAATCCGGCTAAGAGCCTAGAACAAGACGAGGTGATGCGGAAATTTAAAAGCCTGGAGCAGTTCTTCAGGGACATGAACGGTTAAGGCAACCAGGTCAGTGTGGCCTACAAGGATATATGCCCTTTCCTTGACGTCCAATTGCCATTAGGGTTTAAGATTCCCAAGTTCGATTTATACAAAGGGCATGGCAATCCTATAGCACATCTGCGGGGCTTTTGTAGCAAGATGAGAGGAGCAAGGGGAAAAAACGAGCTGTTGATAGCTTACTTTGGCCAAAGCCTAAGTGGGTCGACACTGGAATTGTATACAAGACAGTATCCGAGCAGGCGATACACCTGAGACGATCTAGCGCAGGATTTCGCAGGTCACTTCCAGTAGAACCTCAAGATAGTCCCTTACCGTTTCACATTGCTAAAGCTTGAGAAGAAACTAGGGGAGAGCTTCCGGGATTTTGGGTTCCGATGGAGAGAAGAGGCAGCCAGAGCTGATCCTCCGATGAGAGAGGGGGAAATGGTGGACTACTTTCTGCAAACTCTAGAGCAACTTATTTTGGTCACTTGGTAACGTCTGTTGGCAAATCTTTCAATGAGGTAGTAAAAATGGGTGTTATGATTGAAGAGGGACTTATGTCCAACAGGATCCTGAGCTATTCAAAAATTAAAGCAACCACTCAGGCCATCCATGGCGGCAGGGGAGGTGCGCTTGGGAAGAAGAAAAGAGAAGAGGTCGCAACAATAGAGACAGGTAATGGGTCCAGATCGAGAGGTCATTCTCCTCATTACCGACGCAGACCCCATTACCCAAATTACCCGCACACTCCAAATTACCCTCCATAACCTTACCACCCACCAGAAGAACCACACCTCTCCGTCCATCAATCCCAGACATTCACTCAGCCTACGGCTCGCCCGCAATGGCGCACTACCGGCTCCCCAAAACACATATCCATCTCCACAAAATACATATCCTCCACCAAGGGCCTACAGGAATCCCTCAGGGCCTGGTTTCCGTGGGAATCAGGCTTTCAGAAATGAAAGGGCATAGAGAACATTCACTGAGTTGAGAGAAACCTATACTGCCTTGTTCTATAAATTAAGGTAGTTAGGCTTGTTGAGTCCTGTTGGGCCCAGATTTCCAAATCCCCTTCCCAAAAATATGGACCACTCGGTAAGCTATGAGTATTGTTTGGGGGCTCCCGGACATGATACCAAGAAATATTGGAAGTTGAAACATGCAGTGGAAATCTTGTTGACACCAATAAGATTGAGGTTCAGACACCAGAGACACCCAACATCAATCAGAACCCATTGCCGGCATACCATGAAGCCCACATGATCGAGCTAGTGCGCGAAGAAGGGGAGCTAAAGAAACCCTCACAAATAGTGATGATGATCCGTGCCATTTAAAAGAAAAGTCGACCAGTGGAAAAATAGTGGTATAGTTGGAAAAGGTAGATGACAAGCCAGTTATGGTGTTGAGAAAAGGGTTCAGTGAGGCAGATGCACAATTTGTGGGGCTTAGGGTCAATATCAACAATTTGACGGTTACTCCTCTTCCCGCCCGGAGGGTGTCTTGGTAGTAGGCTCCGATTTTTCTTTCTTGTTGTTTGGATTATTTCACAATTGTAATCCAGTTGTTTTGTTTTATTTTGTGTTTGGAAGAAGTGTGAAACTCTGTTATCCCGCATTCTAATGAAGTGAAAGTTCTCTCTTCTTATTTTGTTTTAATTTTGTTTTCTTCTTCCCCATTTCTGAACAATTCTCTTTATGATGGTTCTAATGACATGGCATGCACAACGGATCTCCAACCTAGTCTAAAATCAATCTGATTCCGATTTGCATTGTTGAGTTATTGCACTACTGTCCGCACTTCAGCAGATGTAGCTCCTTATTCGTTGGTATACAGAACTGAAGCACTAATACCAGTTGAGGTTGAAATATCGTCCCTCCGAATTGTTGCTGAGGCTGGGATTGGTGATGATGAATGGGTCAAATCCCAATTGGATCAGTTGAGCTTAATAGATTTACAATAGTATGTCATGACCAGTTGTATCAAAATAGGATGGCAATAGCTTATAATAAGAAGGCGCGTCCTAGGAAATTTGAAGCAGGGCAACAAGTATTGAAATGAATCCTCCCCCATCATGCCAAAGCAAAGGTCAAGTTCGCCCCAAATTGGCGAGGACCATTCATTGTGACCAGAGTAATATCCCGATGGCGCTTATGTATGACATATGTAGTGGGAAGATGCATCGACCTGGCTATCAATTCTGACGCAGTCAAGAGATATTATGTATAACTTCTTTGATTTTAATTGTTGTTTTTTGTTTTGTTTATACTTGGAATTTATTGGAGAATGAAATGACGGAGGCAATTCTTTCTTCTATCCAAACACTTTAACCTTTGCCTCCCCATTTGAGCCTTATTTATTCTTTCATACCCCTTTTTTGGAATCATTAACGAAAAGGAAACAAAAATATATGAAAGAAAAGAAAGAGAAGAAGAGAAGAAAAGAAAAGAAAAGAAAAAATAATAATAACAAAACAAAAGAAGTCACAAGAAAAAGGAATTTGAGTGAACTACGTTCGACCTGATCCCTCAAAGAGGATACGTAGGCGCCTCACAGCTCGGTCAAAGTGTAAACAAAAATAAAAGAAATCCCCCAAACAAGAAAACTGGGAAGAAGTTAAGTTTTGAATTTTGGAAAAGAAAGTTTGATTCAAAGAGTTGTAATGTTTTACCCAGTAAAGTTAGTTTGAATCTTTTTATATCCTTTTCTTTCAGCCCCACAAAGAAAACCATTTTGATGTAAGGAAAAAGACCTCCCGATCAGTATCCGAGAGGTGCCAAGTCAGGAAAATGAAAGCCGGGAATAACACACTGATCCCCGACTGAATGAAGATCATGAGCTAAAGGAATTGATATTCAATGGAATCCCATTAGAGAGAATCTTATCAGTAACGCTCCAATCTCCAGCTGAGAAAATAAAATGAGAGAGTCTTTATAGGTGAAAACCTTCAGATGCGATATAAGGCGACGAAAGCTGAGAGAAACAAAATGAGAGAGCCTTAGGGTGAAAACTTTCACAGGAAATATAAGGAAAAATGAGTTGAGAGAAATGAGAGAGTCTTATTAGTGAAAACCCCTCGAAGGGCACTATGATGTGACAAGATAAGGTTGGCAGAAAGGATCCATCGAGGCATCAAGCCGTGCAAAAATGTGTTTTGGCAAAAGAGCTGGACGCTTGCTTATCCCCAGCTAAATGAGGCCATCAGAAAGATTGATAGATAAATAGACTAGGTTGGTTAGATCCGGAATGCGCAACATGATTGTTGGGATCGGTTATACCATTTAGATAAGTTCTTTTTCTTTTCTTCTCCCCAGCATTCGTTCAGAAAGACTTCTTTTTGTTTTCCTATCTTTTGAAGTCATCACTTTTCATTCCTTTGTATAAAAACTTTTTTCCAGCAACTTATTTTTGAAAAGATTTTTCAGAGCTTACTATCAGTTGCCAAAATGGTACAAAGCAAAATGTGAAGAGGACTCGCTAGAGACAAGGCAATAAAACAAAAAGACATTTGTTGCAAGGCCGAATAATGTATCGGTCTAAAATATCAAGGATAATATGGAGAAGAACTGGAAGAACAACATGTTGAGGAAATTGTGGGCCAAGTTCCAAGAAGATCCCTAGCAGAACTCCGACCGATTATCGACTAAGTTCCGAGGTGATCGAACAACACATAATGGGGAAGGAAGAAAGGAAAATTCATCCCCAGCAAAATAATTCCCAGCCAGTTTTGATAGCGTAATGAAACACATAGAGGGGAAGGGAGAAAGGGAAAACCCATCCCCATCAGGAATGGAACGACCACTCACCATGTTTTAAAACTTACAAATTTTGTTTGATTTGAAGCTGGAAAAGGAAATCTTATTAATGGCGAAAAAGCATGCCACAAGGAAGAGCACTAAAACAGGGGCAGAAAATTTTATGCCATTATCGAAACATTTCTCGGAGGAACGAGGAAATCAATTCAAGTTTCAAGGGACAGCAAGACAGTACAATTTTAAGAAGAACAGTCAGAGGTAAGATAATTTCAAGTTTTGAAGTCGGGAGCCCGCCCGCATAATAGAGGTATACATTTCACTCTTTAAATTTCATGTTTTGAAAATGGGTCTGTCCGCCCTCGAATAGGATATTTTGGGTTCATCTGCCCTCGAATAGGAAATTTGGGATTCATCTGCCCTCGAATAGGATATTTTGGGTTCATCCACCCTCGAATAGGATATTTTGGGTCTGTCCCCCCTCGAATAGGATATTATGGGTTCATCTGCCCTCGAATAGGATATTTTGGGTTCATCCACCCTCGAATAGGATATTTTGGGTTCATCCGCCCTCGAATAGGATATTTGGGGTTCATCTGCCCTCGAATAGGATATTTTGGGTCCATTCGCCCTCGAATAGGATATTATGGGTCTATCCGCCCTCGAATGTGATATGATGGGTTCATCCGCCCTCGAATAGGATATTTTGGGTTCATCTGCCCACGAATAGGATATTATGGGTCTATCCGCCCTCGAATAGGATATGATGTGTTCATCCGCCCTCGAATAGGATATTTTGGGCCTGTTCGCCCTCGAATAGGATATTATGGGTTCACCCGCCCTCGAATAGGATACTTTGGGTTCATCCACCATCGAATAGGATATTTTGGGTTCATCCGCCCTCGAATAGGATATGTTAGGTTCGTCCACCTTCGAATAGGAAATTTTGGGTTCATCCACCCTCGAATAGGATATTTTAGGGTTTTCCACCTTCGAATAGGATACTTTGGGTTCATCCGCCCTTGAATAGGATATTTTAGGTCTATCCGCCCTCGAATAGGATATTTTGGGTTCATCTGCCCTCGAATAGGATATTTTGGGTTCATCCACCCTCGAATAGAATATTATGGGTCTATCCGCCCTCGAATAGGATATTTTGAGTTCATCCGCCCTCAAATAGGATATTTTGGGTTCATCCGCCCTCGAATAGGATATTATGGTTCTATCCTCCCTCGAATAGGATATGATGGGTTCACCCGCCCTCGAATAGGATATTTTGGGTCTGTCCCCCTCGAATAGGATATTATAGGTTCATCTGCCCTCGAATAGGATACTTTGGGTTCATCCACCCTCGAATAGGATACTTGGGTTCATCCTCCCTCGAATATGATATTTTAGGTTTGTCCACCTCCGAATAGGAAATTTTGGGTTCATCCGGCCTCGAATAGGATATTTTAGGTTTGTCCACCTTCGAATAGGATACTTTGGGTTCATCCGCCCTCGAATAGGATATTTTAGGTATATCCGTCCTCGAATATGATATGATGGGTCTATCCGCCCTCGAATAGGATATAACGGGTCTATCCGCCCTCGAATAGGATATTGAATTTAATTCTTTCTCAAAAAGACATTAAATTTATTTCGACCCGAGTGGTCCTGCTTTTATGAAAATTGCCAAAATATATATTTCATAAATCATTGCCAAATGGTTTTTATTCTCAAAGTTGGAGTCAGGAGCCCGCCTGTAGAACGGAGGTATTTATTTTAAGTTAAAGGAGCCAGGAGCCTGCCTGTAGAACAGAGGTATTTATTTTAAGTTAGAGGATTCAGGAGCCCGCCTGTAGAATGGAGGTATTTATTTTAAGTTAAAGGAGTCAGGAGCCCGCCTGTAGAACGGAGGTATTTATTTTAAGTTAGAGGAGTTAGGAGCCCGCCTGTAGAACGGAGGTATTTATTTTAAGTTAGAGGAGTCAGGAGCCCGCCTGTAGAAGGGAGGTATTTATATAAGTTAAAGGAGTCAGGAGCCCGCCTGTAGAATGGAGGTATTTATTTTAAGTTAAAAGAGTCGGGAGATCGCTTGTAGAACAGAGGTATTTATTTAAGTTAGACGAGTCAGGAGCCCGCCTGTAGAACGGAGGTATTTATTTTATGTTAGATGAGTCAGGAGCCCGCCTATAGCACAGAGGTATTTATTTTAAGGAGTCAGGAGCCCGCTTGTAGAATGGAGGTGTTTATTTTAAGTTAAAGGTGTCAGAAGCCTGCCTGTAGAACGGATCCTGTAGAAGCAAGGTATTTATTTTAAATTAAAGGAGTCAGGAGCCCGCCTGGAGAATGGAGGCTGAATGACCTTTAAATTGATGATGGAGTCAGGAGCCCGCCTGGAGAATGGAGGCTGATTTATCTTTATGTTGTTGATGAAATCAGGAGCCTGCTTGCAGAATAGAAGAATACATTTCAAGATCAAATTAGAAGTCAGTAATGCGGAGGGTTACCACAAAATCCCCAGCATAACAAGCTTAAATGAAGGAAGCAATATCCCCAGCAGACAGAACAAAATAATGGAGCTTGTGTTTAGAAAAAGCAAAAAGGGCCAGTGTCATCCCCAACATTTTGCGGAGGAAAGAAGCACCGGAGGAAACACAAGCCGACAGGAAAGAAAGGCAACATGGACAAGTGAAAGATAGATAAAATCTTGTGATCCATAGTCTAGCCTAGCTTCTTGATTTTTCTTTTAGCATGGTGTAATAAGGAGATCATTAAGCAGTAGTAACATCATACAACAACAATAATAGCAGAATTGCAGTCCCATGGTAGTCCCGGCTACCAAAACTTCCCGAACTAAATTGACCCGATTCCTTTTTAGCCAGGGATTTTTTGGGAAACCTTCGAAGCAAAGGTTCGGTCGAAACTTTCAAAAAATTCTTCACACGGAGTACTCAAACGAGCAAAAATCGCTCGTATCCACTCACTTTATCTTTGCATAAAAACTCTTCGTGCTTTCGGACAAAGAGGGGCAACTGTGAGCACGTGATTTTTGCCTATATATGAATTACCCCAGAAAATTAAATAAAAGAATTTTTAGTTTGCTGGCAATTTTTGTGAATTTTGTGTTATTTTTCTTGTATTATTTGATTTATCTCTGCATGTTTATTCGTTAAAGTAATAAATAAAATAAAAATAATATATCGCATTTGCATTTAGGATTTGATTCTACAATTATGAGTAATCAAATTTGTTTTACAAAATAAAAATCACAAAAATAGGCATCTTTTGCATTTTTAGCCTTTAATGTCCAAATTGCGTGATTGTGTTTTAATTGTTATTTAATTTTAATTGATAATTATTATTAGGAGTTTATTAGTATTTAATATAATTTTTTATTTTTATAATTTAATCGTAGCATTTTAGTTTTATTAATTAGTAAAAGAAAAGAGAATAAAAAATAGAAGAAAAATTGGAATTGGGCTTCTTTTCAATTCTAAATCTAGGCCCAAAACACCTCTACCCAACCCAAAAACCCCTTGACCCGGCCCATTTCCATCCCACCCCTTTTGATTTTTTCAGATTTTTCATTCTTCTCACTTAACCAAACAACCCAAACCCTAAACACATCCTAAACTCTCTTGCCGTCACACCTTACACCCACCCCCTTCTCTTCATATTCTCCACACACGCCCTCCCCCAAACCCTAAACCACCAAACTCCAAATCCTTTCATGGCTGCCCTTCCCTTCTTCTTCCTCATCACTACCATCTCCCTCGCCATGAACAACCACGAGCAGCCCTTCCCTGTCGTCCGTCACCATAGACAACCAACAGCACCACCATCGCCTTCCACCAACGACGCAACAATCATTACTGCCCTCATCATCATCACAACCATGAACGACCTCAAGCTGCCCAACCTCACGACCAACTCGTCGTCACATCGAGCCCAGCAACGCCGTCCAGTTCCAACTCCATCGATGAACCCTACTGACCAAACGAGCCCCTCCTTCGTCACCTCCTTCTAACAACCCATCTCCACCTGAAACAACTAGCCCCTCTCCAGTTCACGACCAGACCACCCCCCGTGTCCAAATAACCACCTGAAAAACCAGCAGCAGTCTGGTGAACTTCAGGTTGTCTTCATCGTCCAGTTCATGCTTGTCTTCGTCGTCCAGTTCATGGTCGTCTTCGTCGTCTCGCTTCATCGCCTGAAATCAAGCGGAAAATATACAAATTTCCGGGCAGGTTCGAGTTGTTTTTGGTGTTAATGTTTTCCGGGTAGATTTGTTTCCATTCGAATTTGTTATTGTTTCGATCCGGTTAGTTGGTTTAAGTTTCATTTCTGTACGTATTTTGTTTGATATTCTCAGATCTAAAATCAGTATATTATTTTCTTGTTCATTTCTTGATTATTTATTCAATTTTTTTTATTTGTTTGTTCTTGTTTAGTTTTAATATAGAAATATTTTAGTTTAATCACTTAAATCCCTTATCTTGATTGTAATGTTGTTAGATTTAATTGAAGTTCAATTGATTATTGAGTTTAGTGATTTGAATCTGTTTTATTGTTGTGTTAAGTCTAAATTTGAATCTGAGTTAGAGATTCGAATTTGTTTGTTTGATCTGTTAAGTTTAATTTGAATCTGAGTTTAGCGATTGGATTTTACTTGTTTGTTATGTTCAATTTTATTATTGTTATTGAATCTCAAAGTATGTTTGTCAAGAATGTTGTTCAAAGCAATTTCAGTTGGTTCTTGGTTCATCATTTAGTTTGAATTTGTTGATTGAATCTGATTTAGAATTGGTTATAACTGCTATATTTTGGTTAATTGATTTAGGTGAATTGATTATAGCTGATAGGGGTAGAATAGTAATTATTAGTAATTTCAGGGGTATTTTGGAATTTAAAATTTAGACAATTATTTAATTCGAGTGCTCTGTCCACTAGTTACTAAAATATTATTAAAATAATATAGTGGGGGACAAGACATAATTATATAAAGTAAAATGGGGTTAATAATATGGTCTTCTTTGACCACTGAAGGGGGGGGGGGGACTGTGGTTTCCATGTTGACTACGTGTACTTAATTAAAATAAGAAATAGAATAGGTAATAATAAAAGGTGAAAAAGTCACATAGAAGAATATGGGCTAGAAAGTAAAAGAGGTAAAATGGTTAGTAATAATAGTTTAAAAGTAAAAGGTAATAGTTAAAAGAATAAAGGAAAGAGTCTTGCTTGTGTATATAGTAGGACTCATTTAAGACTTAAAAGTGGACTGAATTTGGAGAGAAAAAATTTCAGAACTTGAGGAGAAATAAAAAGACTTTTGAATCTTTAGAGAGTGCTTGAAAGTTAGAAACTAATGAAAAATTTGTTTCTTTTCTTCACTGTTAAAAATCAACATCAATTGCTATTGTTCATTGAAGCTTCAAGCTTTTTTTCTTGAGTGTTAAAAATCAGAAGTGACTATTTTTGGCAAGTGGTCATTTCTCTGTTGGTGTGCTTATTTTCTGATACTACTGGAATTCAAGTCGTATTGCTTGGGTTTACTGTTGGTTTTCAGGTTGTTTGGAAATTCCCGATTTTTCTTCTTGGTTGTAATCTCCTGGGTTTTTGCTGCTATTTCTGCTGTTACTGGACTACCCCCGTGTTGTTGAACTGCTGTTGCTATGTGTGTGCTGCCATTGCATCCTCTTGATCTTTCTCTTCTTTGTATTTCAATACCAGGTACACCACTTTGAATCACTTTGATGTACGCCTTGAAGATGAAATGAAATGGAAGAAATTTATGTATTTAGTTAAACATTAGTTATATATTTTCCTGCTATATGAATGGTAGAGGTATGCATAATTAGGACCTTTTCCTTTTATAAAGTCACTAATTAGCAGTTGACTAAGGCATAATATTAGATTATGAAACTAAGATCCTTGAAATGGCGGGAATATTAGTCAATACGATATTCTTGTTTAATTCGAGCTAGTTGTTAGATTATTAAACTATAGGATGTATGTCTGCAAGAATCACATAACTAATAACTTCAGCTTTACTAGTTCTCATGTTTAAAATAAGGTAGTTCGCGATCTCATTCTTTTCGAATTAATTTAATTGGTTAGTAAAATCTAGGTTCGAATCTGCAAATATTGGAAAAGAAGCAATTTGAGATTTTTTAATCTTTGAATCTTGTTAGTGATGAAGATCCACAAATATTAGGCAAATATAGCAGGTCAGTAATTTTGTAGAATCAGTAGATTTGATGCTTTTAATGTGTGATGCAATGTAACAAGGCTAAAAACATTAATCCATTAGGCGTGAATCTAGCAAGATGGTTTAAATTTTAGATTTAATAAACTTTCGAATAAGCATTAAAAATTAAGGTTAATATTAGTTTTTTTAATAGTTGTAAATAATTATTGGATTATTCATATGACTATGCGGATTTAATCTAGTTGTAGGATAATTAATCTCCTTTGAATATATTATTTGTCGATCCCGATTTTGTTTAAAATTCCAATTTTTGTAATGTTCCCTTCCGTTACCATTTATATTAATTTAGCTATTAATATGGTACGTTTTTAGCATGTAATTAACTATGATTTTTTCTCTTTAAATTAGAGACAAATTTAATAGAAATGTAGTCACTTTAGGATATTCTTAAAATAAATTAGGTGTGCCTCGCCAAAATAATTCGTAAATTGCAGGGCACTCATACATGTATGTATTAAAAATACTTAGACCGCGGGACATGCCGTTTAGCGAATTTCACGGCTTTCTCAAGGTAATAACGCGTTAGTATCTTTAGGCGCGTATTTAATAATTTTACCTTCCTTAACTCGGGTGTGCATTTCATGAAACCTAAATTCAAATCCCAAAATATCGAATCAGGTATGTTCAGAATTGCAGGTTCATTTCATGCGGCGCAATCCAAAGACATATCTCAGACGATGTTCAACCTTTTTTAATAATTTGAATAAAAGTGGTTAAAAGTTAAAATTGGCACATAGGTTCATCATGTAATAAAAATCGGATAATAAGCTAAATATGACAGTTGAGCGACCGTGCTAGAACCACGGCACTCGGGAATGCCTAACACCTTCTCCCGGGTTAACATAATTCCTTATCAGGATTTCTGGTGCAGATACTATTAAATAGAGTAATTCTTTTCCTCGATTCGGGATTTAATGGTGACTTGGGACAATCATAAATCTCCCAAGTGGAGACTCTGAATTTTTAATAAATAATCCCGTTTTGATTGTGCTTTAATTGGAAAAACTCATCTGCACCCTCGCGGGGCAGAAAAATGAGGTGTGACACATAGCAAGTTTGAGAAGAGGTCGAGGTAGGCAAGACATGGTGCAGCTTCAGCTCACTGAGGACGTGACCCTTGGTGGGAGGGTGTGGGAGGTTGAGGGTTAGAGTAGAAGGTTAGTAGATAGTTGAGACTTTCTTAGTTGCTCACTGATAGTCTTAGTAAAACTCATGTCCTTTCGTATTCTCAGCTTAATTGTGTTGTGTGATTTTGTTTGCCTGAGGTATTGTATTCTTTGTTGTTATTATTTGGTACTACTTATCCTTTATCTCCCTCTTGGTCTTCTCTCTTCATTTTCTTCTTTTCTCCTCTTCCTCCTCCTTCTTTCCAAACTGAGGATCTATTGGAAATAATATCTCTATCTTTATTAGATAGGGGTAAGGTTTATGTACATACTATCCTCCCCAAACTTCACCTACTGGGAATATGCTGGGTATATTACTATTGTTTTTTGTTTTTTTATCTCGCATACCCTTGGAAAAGTTACTACATAGGAGTAGCTTTAATATATAGTTACAATTTAGGTCTATATTCTTTATTATAAGGTTTTCTTCGCACACCCTTAATTAGAAAAGTTAACAACAATGGAGTAGATTTAATTAAAAGTGTTATGAAATATTAGATTATGGTGGATGTCCATAACTCCTATAACACCCACTACTTTTATCCATTATCTCCATAACTCCCACTACTCCAATACTTATGGTTGTAACTCCCACACCTCCATGATCTCCCCCATGATCTCAAAAGCTTAATGACATATTTATGGAATTCTTTTAGTATACCTCTATGTAGTACTATAAATAGAGGATGAGAAATTATTTTGTAATATACTTGGATACATAGAAGAAATATATTCTCTTCTCTATTTCTCTCTACTTTGTTGTCTATCTTTTTGTTTATTACTTTGAGCTAAGTTTTGTAACACGTTATCAGCACGAAGCTCTACTATCTCAAGAATCTCTTTGAGAAAATTAAGGTATTTTTTCTCCTCCTAATTTTGTTTTAATTATGTCTGACATTATGAAAAGAAAGTTTGTTGCCCTTGAAATTTCGGGCAATAACTACATGACATGGGTGTTGGATGCTGAAATCCATTTGGATGCAATGGGTCTTGAAGACGCCATTAAAGACAGAAATAATTCATCCACCCAAGACTGTGCTAAGGCCTTGATTTTCTTGCGCCATCACCTTGATGAAGGTTTGAAAATTGAATATCTCACAGTCAAAGATATCACCCCCCAAAGAGATATAACCACCAAAAGCGGAAATGGAATTATGAGAATCCAAAAGCAAATAGTTCAGAAACTATATGTTATCGTTGCGGTGGAAAAGGGCACTGGGCAATAATTTGCCGTGTACCAAGACATTTGGTTGAGCTTTATCAAGCATCTCTAAAGAGTAAAGGCCCTGAAACCAATTTTGTATCTGACAATAATTTTGACATCACCCACTTGGATGTGGCAGACTTCTTTAAGCACCCTGAGGGGAAAATAAATCACTTGATCGGTGATGGATCCATGGTTAAAGAAGATTGAGCAGTTTGATATTTTTATTTTTACTTATTCGTAGTAGTTAATGAATAAACAATTATCATAGTTTACATAAGTTATCTATTATTGTGATATGCTTCAAATTTTATATAACTTTAGATTACACATTCATCTTATGCTTTATTTGTAATGATTTTTCAGTAAGTTAATCGATTAACATAACAGATAATCGATTAACCAATATATATTCTATTAAACTGGACCTTTTCCGCAAGGCATGTTAGTCGACTATCCGATTTAGTTAATCGACTAACCTAATGACCGTTGCCTAAGTTAATCGATTATCACTTTAGTTAATCGATTAACCTTATGTCCGTTGCCTGTTCATCGACTAGTTTTTTAAACGTTGAAACAGGTTAGTCTATTATCTATTTGGTTAATCGACTAACGTCAGCAGATTTTGAAAATATTGTTTAATTATTAAGCAACGGATACAAGAGTATTAAAAGGAGAATAACTTTGATAAAAGATATTTTTTTTCATAATGACCGCACTGAAACTATTATGTTGAATCATAGACTTAAATTTGTTTATTCTCATATCGCTAAAAGCAAATATGGATATCACAAAGCAAACTTGGATCAACGTCCAATTGTAAAAATATTTGTTTAATTGATTCATGTACCACACATACGATATTCAAAGAGAAGAAATATTTCTCTCATTTAAGTATGTGTAAGGCAGATGTTACTACAATTTCTGGTAGTAGTAAATTGATTGAAGGCTCCGGAAGAGCAACTATAACTCTGCCTAAAGGAACAATATTTATCATAGAGAATGCAATGTTCTCTTCCAAGTCGAAGAGGAACTTGTTGAGTTTTAAAGATATCCGTCAAAATGGATATCATATTGAGACAATAGATGAGAGTAATCTTGAATACCTAATCATTACACTCTGGCCAAAAGAGGGTTATTGAGAAGTTCCCATCTTTATCTTGTGGCCTGTATTGGACAAAAATTAGTGCAATTGAGGCACATTCCACAGTAAACCAAAAGGTTACTGATTCCAATACTTTTGTACTTTGGCATGATCGATTGGGACATCCTGGATCAATTATGATGAGACGGATTATAGAAAACTCATATGGGCATCCATTAAAGAATTTAAAGATTCTTTTAAATAATGATTTTTCTTGCACTTCTTGTTATCAAGGCAAGTTAATTATTAGACCATCAACAACAAAGGTTGGAACTGAGTCACCTACGTTTTTGGAACGTATACAAGCGGATATTTGTGGACCTATTCACCCACCTAGTGGGTCCTTTGGATATTTTATGGTCTTAATAGACGCATCCTCTAGATGGTCTCATGTGTGCCTATTGTCATCACGCAACCTTGCGTTTGCAAAATTAATGGCACAAATAATCCGATTACGAGCACAATTTCCTGATAATCCAATTAAGTCTATTAGACTAGATAATGCTGCTGAGTTTTCATCCCAAGCATTTAATGATTATTGCTTATCAATTGGGATAAAAGTGGAACATCCTGTAGCTCATGTTCACACTCAAAATGGTCTTGCAGAATCTTTAATTAAACGTCTGCAGTTGATTGCAAGACCATTACTCATGAAAACGAGGCTGCCCACTTCGGTTTGGGGTCACGCCATTTTGCATGCAGCAATGCTAGTTCGTCTCAGACCGACGAATTATCACAAATATTCCCCGTTGCAATTAGTTTTGGGTCATGAACCTAATATATCCCATTTAAGAATTTTTGGATGCGCCGTATATGCGCCTGTAGCACCGCCATACCGCACCAAAATGGGTCCGCAAAGAAGGTTAGGAATATATGTTGGGTTTGATCGCCTCCATTATTCTCTACCTCGAAACATTGACAGGGGATTTGTTCACTGCACGATTTGCAGACTGTCGATTCGATGAGACACTTTTCCTAAAATTAGGGGGAGAAGTTGGTGAAACCAAACGGGAAATTTTGTGGAAAAATCCATCATTATCTCATCTTGATCCACATACCTCTATTTGTGAAAAAGAGGTGCAAAATATTATCCATTTGCAAAGAACAGCAAATCAAATGCTTGACGCATTCACGGACTTGAAAAGGATAACAAAATCTCACATCCCCGCAGAGAATGTTCCAATCCATATTGATGTCCCTATTGGACAATCTTCTAGTGTCATATCTAATGAGTCGAAAACACGCCTAAAACGTGGCAGGCCATTAGGTTCCAAAGGTCGAAATCCTAGAAAAAGGAAAACAAATAATCAAAATGACACTACGAAAGAATCTCATGAGGAAATTCACGATTTAATAAATTCTGAGACATGAAGAATCCATTGAGCCCGAGACTCAGGAAAATAAGGAACTATCAATAAATCCAATCGATATTGAGACAAATTTTAATCGAGTGGATATAGTGGTGGATTATGTCTTTGCATATAATGTTGCATCTAGCATTATGCAAGAAAGTGAGGATCTTGAACCTCAATCTGTTGGAGAATATCGACAAAGACTTGATTGGCCAAAATGGCAAGAAGCAATCCAATCAGAATTGAATTTACTTGCAAAACGTGAAATTTTTGGGCCTATAGTTGAAACACCTAATGGTGTTAAGCCTGTTGGCTGTAGATGGGTCTTTGTACGCAAGAGAAATGAGAAAAACAAGGTACAAAGATATAAGGCACGCCTTGTTGCACAAGGATTTTCTCAAAGGCCTGGTGTCGATTATGAAGAGACATATTCACCCGTAATGGATACTATAACTTTCCGTTATCTCACTAGTTTTGCTGTCCTTGAAAAGCTTGACATGCATTTAATGGATGTGGGTACTGCCTATCTTTATGGCTTACTTGATAATGAGATATACATGAAAATTCCCGATGGATTCAAAATGCCAAACACTCATAATTCAAAGTCCCGGGAAATATTTTCAATCAAATTGCAAAGATCTTTGTATGGTCTAAAGCAATCAGGACGAATGTGGTATAATCATCTTAGTGAGTATTTATTAAAGGAAGGCTATATAAATGATGCCATTTGCCCATGTGTTTTTATAAAGAAAACAACATCGGAATTTGTTGTACTTGCCGTATATGTCGATGACATAAACCTTATTGGAACTCCAATAGAACTCCAAAAGGCAATTGATTATTTAAAGAAGGAATTCTAGATGAAAGATCTCGGAAAGACAAAATTATGTCTTGGTTTGTAAATTGAATATTTGGCAAACGGAATTTTTGTTCATCAATCTGCCTATATAGAAAAGGTATTGAAACGGTTTTACATGGATGGAGCATATCCTTTAAGTACTCCGATGGTTGTTCGATCACTTGATGTGAATAAGGATCCATTCCGACCGCAAGAAAAGAATGAAGAGCTACTTGGTCCTGAAGTACCATATCTTAGTGCAATTGGCGCACTAATGTATCTTGCAAATACTACAAGGCTTGACATAACTTTTTCAGTTAATGTCTTAGCAAGATATAGCTGTGCTCCCACAAGGAGACATTGGAATGGAATCAAACATATATTGCGGTATCTAAAAGGGACTACCGATATGGGCTTAGTTTATAGCAATAATTGCAGTCCTGATCTTGTTGGTTATGCTGATGCTGGATATTTATCTGACCCACACAAGGCTCGATCTCAAACAGGTTATGTGTTTATCTGTGGAGGCACTGCCATATCTTGGCGATCGACTAAGCAATCAATTGTGGCTACTTCATCTAATCATGCTGAGATAATCGCTATTCATGAAGCAAGTCGAGAGTGTGTGTGGTTGAGGTCTATAATACATCATATTCGAGACAAATGTGGTTTGAAATGTGACGAACTACCCACGATTTTTTATGAAGACAATGCAGCATGCATAGCCCAATTGAGGGGAGGATTCATAAAAGGAGATAGAACAAAGCATATTTCACCAAAGTTATTTTTCACACATGATCTTCAAAAGAATGGTGATATCAATGTGCAACAGATTCGTTCAAGTGATAATATGGCTGATTTGTTCACAAAATCTCTACCAACGTCAACCTTCAAGAAGCTGGTACACAAGATTGGAATGCGAAGGCTCAAGGATGTGAATTGATGCTCTTTTCAGGGGGAGTTAATGCGCGTTGCACTCTTTTTCCCTTACAAGGTTTTGTCCCACTGGGTTTTCCTTGCAAGGTTTTTAACGAGGCAACAAAATGCATTTTGTTAGATATGTGTACTCTTTTTCCTTTTCTAGAATTTTTTTTTTCCCATTGGGTTTTATTTTAGTTAAGGTTTTAACGAGGCACATTATCTTTGGACATCCAAGGGGGAGTGTTATGAAATATTAGATTATGGTGGATGTCCATAACTCCTATAACACCCACTACTTTTATCCATTATCTCCATAACTCCCACTACTCCAATACTTATGGTTGTAACTCCCACACCTCCATGATCTCCCCCATGATCTTCCTCCATGATCTCAAAAGCTTAATGACATATTTATGGAATTCTTTTAGTATACCTCTATGTAGTACTATAAATAGAGGATGAGAAATCATTTTGTAATACACTTGGATACATAGAAGAAATATATTCTCTTCTCTATTTCTCTCTACTTTGTTGTCTATCTTTTTGTT
Organism: Nicotiana benthamiana; assembly: GCA_034376525.1. NCBI lineage: Eukaryota > Viridiplantae > Streptophyta > Magnoliopsida > Solanales > Solanaceae > Nicotiana > Nicotiana benthamiana. The sequence goes on from CM067328.1 coordinate 28,890,815, forward strand.
TATTACTTTGAGCTAAGTTTTGTAACAAAAAGAGTATTTTCTTAAATATAATTTCTCTTTCCTCAAATATCTGATTTAATTTAACAGTCCATTAGTAAATCTACCCTTTGAATTGGAACTTGGGAGATGGTATAAAGCCCAAAGTGGAATTATTAATAAAGAAAAAGGAGAATAGACTCACACTTTCTTTCTTAGCGTGTCATCCAAATCCGGGCCTCATTATGCTCTCTCCTCTATCAAACCCAACCCCGTATTGATTACTCTTGTCTACTAATCTGTTCACTTTTACCTATTCACGATGTATTTTGTACGTTTTTTAAAAAATAATACATAAAATATATATTTTATTTTAGTACCCATCATAATGAAAATATTTTGAGAGGTCTTAAAAAAATAATTTGTGGAATGAATAATTAATAATAATGATAAAACAAGAAAAAATATAGTCTTCTTTTGATTTGTTCAAATTGACAAGAAAAAATAAAAATATATTTTAAATATAATGGACAAGTAAAAATTAACGATTGGAGTACATACTTAATTCCGCCCTTCCCATTTTTCCTTCAGCACTCAGCAAATGCTCTTTCTTACTCGCTAGCCCTTTTTTTGAAAGTGTACGTGAATACATGTGTTGGTCACATGAAGTAACAAGTATTTTGTAAAATTAGTTGTGATGTATCATAAGATGGTTCGAACTTTATAGTTATTGTTGAGTCCCACATCGATAATGAAGGGGATATATAGTCTTCCTATATAGATTTGGGCATTCCTCACCTCTTGAAACTAGCTTTTGGGGTTGAGTTATGCCTAAGGTTCATTTAACATGATATCAGAGCAGGATCCATCTTGATGTTGGGCCCCCATAATTGTTCACGCTCCAGATGTTCAGTCCCGGACGTGAGAGGAGGTGTTGATTCCTGTATGGGCCAAAACTTGACATTATGATAATGAATGAGATCGACGCTTTTATTAAAGTCTATTTATGGCTGATGAATGATATGACCATTCATCCACAAGATTATCGGGTAGTTATCCAATTTGACAACTAAGGCCACAACCTGTCTGTCCCCACGAGGGTGTCCCCTCTATGTGGCCCCAACCCCTTGGCGCCAGCTGGCATATTTCCTAGCTATAAATACTAAAAGAAAGAACCCTAAAAGGGGGGCTGCTTCTTCTTCTTCTTCACACCTACTTCTAAAAGAAGGGATAACACATCATTGTAAGGCTCTGAACCTCTCCATGGAGAGGCAGACCAAACCAATATCATTAATAAAAGATCTCCACCCTCTTCCATTTATCTAATATATATTGTCTCTTATATCTTATTCCTCTGGTTTTTTGGATTTATTACGACCTGCTATGATTGACCCTCCATTTATTTCGATTGTTTTATGCTTGTAAAGTGAATGAAAACTTTGAGCTAAACAATTTGGCGCCGTCTGTGGGGATTTCATAGCAGAATCGCGTAGTTCATCCTAAGGCCGAAAATGAAAAGTGAGCAACCCAACTCAAACGAGCCCAAGCGGCATATCGGGTCATAAGAAGTCAAAAACCCTGGGATAAACTTGCTCCCGCATCTCCACGTCTTTGAGCGAAGGGAGGAAGAAGGAGAAGAAGCAGATCCCACATCTCTGGGGGAGAGACAAGCTCAAGGTACCACACCCCTTTTCTTTCCACCACTGGATCCTGCCGAAAGGAAGGACAACATGAAGGCATGCCTCAATCACTTTGACAATTCGAGCAAGACGGGCAAGAAAAACCACAAGGGCCAACTAGGCAAGATCTGAAACCAAAAACAAACCCCGGCCCCAACCACACGAAGTGGGTTATGCAGAAAAACTCATAAAGGTTCAACTGCAGTTGAACTGGGACTCAGGCTATGCCTTCGACACAGGCTACGCGCCTTCAAATATTATAAAAGTTAAGCTACGGTTGAACGGCAATACAGGCTACACGCCTTCACATAAAGGTTCAACTACGGTTGAACTGGGACTCAGGCTATGCGCCTTCGACACAGGCTACGTGCCTTCAAATATTATAAAAGTTCAACTACGATTGAACGGTAATATAGGCTACGCGCCTTCACATAAAGGTTCAACTACGGCTGAATTGGGATTCAGGCTATGCGCGTTCGACACAGGCTACGCCCCTTCAAATATTATAAAAGTTCAATTACGGTTGAACGGTAATACAGGCTACGGCCTTTACATAAAGGTTTAACTATGATTGAACAGGGACTCAGGCTATGCGCCTTCGACACAGGCTACACACCTTCAAATATGTTAAAAGTTCAACTACGGTTGAACGACAATAAAGGCTACGCGCCTTCACATAAAAGTTCAACTATGGTTTAACTGGGACTCTGGCTACGCGCCTTCGACACAGGCTACGCACCATCAAATATTATAAAATTTCAACTACGGTTGAACGGCGATACAGGCTACGCGCATTCACATAGAAGTTAAACTACGGTTGAATTGGGACTCAAGCTACGCGCCTTCGACACAGCCTACGCGCCTTCAAATATTATAAAAGTTCAACTACGGTTGAGCGGCAATACAGGCTACGCGCCTTCACATAAAGGTTCGACTACGGTTGAACTGGGACTCAAGCCATGCGCCTTTGACGCGCCTTTGACGCAGGCTACGCGCCTCCAAATATTATAAAAGTTCAACTACGGTTGAACGGCAATACAGGCTATGCGCCTTCACATAAAAGTTCAACTACGGTTGAACAGGGACTCAGGCTGTGCGCCTTCCACACAGGCTACGTGCCTTCAAAATTATAAAAGTTCAACTATGGTTGAGTGGCAATACAGGCTACGTGCCTTCAAAAAAAAGTTCAACTACAGTTGAATTGGAACTCAGGCTACACGGCTTCAAAAACTGCAAAGTTTCGAGTATGGTTGAACGACAGCTCGGACCACGGGCCTTCACCTCTGCCGCAAAGCCGCAAGCTCAACCACAGACAAACCCCAGGTCGGGCCAAGCGCCCCACCTTTCAAGTAAGTAAGACTAACTTAAATCAAAGTATTGACCCGCACAAAGTTCAGCCGAAGTTGAACCACGAGGCCGTGCTTTTCATCATCACGACCAGTAGTTCGACTAAGCGCGAACTGGGACTAAGGCCGTGTGCCGCCCCTGCCCAAATATGGCCACAATCCGCTCCCAATAAGTGGCGGAAAGTGACGACCAAAAGCGTCTATCTATGGTCAAGGCCATTCACACCAACTTTTCTTGAGGCAAGGAATCAGTTCGACATCGGTCAAAACCACTTAGCCGGTCGAGACCATTAGCATATCCAATAGAAAAACTCTCGCAAACAAGCACAAAAAATATATAATGTATTCGACGCAAAATGAACGAAAGCGAAGGAAACCAAATATATTCACAATATTTACACAAGTTTATCCCCAATTACATCTGCCCAAGGTTGGTAGAGAAAAAAAGAGAAAAAGAAAACAAGAACTAAACAAATATTATAAATTTTCTTTTCACTCGGCGACCCCAGCGCCCCCTTCAGCATTATCACCACCCTCAGCGCCATCATCCCCCCGGGGGTAGACATATCAAAACAACAGTCAAGGCGGGCTTCACGGGCCTTTTGGCGTGCCTCCTCATAAGTGGCTTCAGACACAATGCCGGCCTCCCACAGCCGCCTGTACACATTAAACTAGGCCTCGGCGTATGTAAAAATCTCACGAGCAGGACCAACAGCAGCAGCCTGATCCCTCAAGTGCCGGTTCTCGGCCTCCAAGGTCGAAATCCGATCCACCGCAGCTTGGGCGTCCCGATCGCAGACGGCAATGCGCCCCTCTAACGACCGTTCTCAAAAGGCAGCGGCAACCCTCTCTAATCCGCGCTCTTTTTCCTGGGAACGCTTAGTCGCCTGCAGCGCTTCAGCCCTCGCCAGGGCGTCCTCTGTCTGCTTTCTTGAAGTGGCAGCCTCACACTCCAGGGCAGCCGCTTTCCTGATATAAGCCTCGGCGGCCTCCGCCGCCACAGCCAAGTTCTGGCGCCCTCTCTTAGTGGCCACCCTTCTCTGAACATCCACCCCTTTGTTCGCTTGGCGGAGCTGCTCCTCAAGAGTAGATACCCTGCTGAGGGTCTGTTGCATGTGAAGCTCCCACCGTGCTAGCTCATCCACCAGCTCCCGATTTCGCGGGTCGTTCCATATGTGCTCACGCAAGCTACGACACAGGTCACGGTAGCGGTGGTACTTCCCCAATAGCGGCACAAAAATCACCAAATGGACATTAGCCCGCCTAATGCTCTCCACCTCTAGAAAAAATGTCTACAACGAACAGAGTGACAGTTAACACGAGAAGATATGCTAAGAAAGAAAACAAACCAAAGTTTTGACAATACCTTTATACTTAGGGAGGCCACCTCGCCCATCAGTCCGACGTCCGAAATACCCCTCACGGACGTGCTCTCCGCTTCCGAGCACAGGACTCCGAACATCGTCACTAGGTTTTCCTCCTTGAGTAGAAGGTTCAGTCCGTTAGGAATCTCCAAATAACGATAATCCCCCTCGGCCTGCACGGACGAGCGGGTATAACACTCTTGAGCAAGAAGGATGTCCTCGGGATCCATATCGGACTCCGAGTCATCCCCCTCTCCTGAAATGCCCCTTCCTCCTGCCGCCTTGGAAGTTGAGGCTTCTGCCTCCGAGAAGTCGATGCGCCCACATTCGCCGTAACGTCGGCGCCTGCCATCTCCACCAAAATAGCTGCCGAGGAACCACCTTCCCTCGCACCAATGGTAACAGGAGCTTGAGTCACCAAAGCTACTGTATCACCTTGGCCTAAGCCAACCGGGGCAACCCCCACTGAGCGCTCACCTTCTGGTGCAAGGTCCGCTGCGCCTCCCTCCTCCGCCGACGGTGAAGAATCTAAACTAATCACCACCAGGAGGGCCGGGGTGAACGCCACCCTACGCCGAGCTAGCGACCTCTCATCTTCTTCTTCATCTCTATTCGGCGATCGCTCCTCCCTGGAGCGCACGACCCCAGGAGACTCCTCAACTCGAGGCAGGGGCCGTACGGGAGAGTGTGTAGCTGAAGACTCCACTGAAGTCGCCCTCAGAACCGGACGAGGCACCGACATTGTGATCATTCGGGCAGTCGCCCCTGGCCTGCGGAAAGCAAGCTGAGGAGCCCTCCTGCGCCGTGGTCGTTCTAACTAACCAAAGAAAAAGAGTCAGGTCAGAAGAACTAAGTACTACGAAGAAAAAGCAATAAACAACAATCAAATTCTTACCAGCAGCCGGCCTACATCCATGCACCTCCCAGAAAGACGCCCACGTGCGAATCCCCGTCGTAACAGGGAGCACAGCCTCAACCCACTCGCGGATTCCTGAAATTGGTGCCGGTGGAGCACTCTCGCTACGACACAGAAAGAAGATCATTACGTGCAAACATAAAGTACTGCATTTAGCCTAAGAGAAATCACAGCCAGCGTACGAGAAGCTTCCGTGCATGGTTCCACTCCACCGGGAAGTCAGTGGCACACGCCACTAGGTGCTCAGTCATGATGTAAAAGAAATACTCGAAGGGACGGGTAGCGACCTCATCATCAAGCTCCGCAGTCAAGCCTTCAGTCCCACGAGGAACCAACCGGATTATTGTGCCACGTACCCTCTGAGGAGCGTACAGAGTCAATACGTGCCCAAGTGTAACTTCCTTCCGTGCCAACTCCGCATCGCCAATTATTTGTAGCAGGAGGGTACAAGCTGACCAGGGCATACCCTGTAATAAGGGCAAAGGTCCACCACCAACATGGGGAGGGGAAGCCTAAATCCCAGCCTGAAAGGGTAGGCGTAGAAGACGCAGTACCCTCGATGGTCGACGTGCATCCTATCGCCACTCCTGGCCAAGACGATGTCGGCAAAGCGAGGAATCTCACATTGCTCCTTCAGTTGAGCTAAGCCAAATTCCCCAATCAATGGAGCCTCGTCCACTTGATCTTCTCCCTTAGGGCCGGTAAAATCGGACGCAGGACCACCGGGGAGGGAAAGAATGTTGGTTACCGACGGGAACCGATCAAGGGTCAGCGAACCAGTGGCTCCCACCACCGTAGACGGACCCTCTGCCGCCGCAACCGCCGCTGGAACTGCGTGTGAATGGGAACTGCTCGCCATTATCAATATTGCAGAAAGAATATGGTAAGATAAACAAATGAATACAGAGATCCGACGAAAATGACGGAGAATGAATCAACGAGGACTGAGAAACCAGACGATCTTAAAGCAAGAAAGCTTATCTCCCTCAGAATTCCGCTTAGACAGATATCGTAGAAGTGGGAACTGAGCAACACAACCCATTATTTATAGGCAAATTGTGAATGACCCTCACGAATTCCAAAGGTCACCATTAACTGCCCGACCAACCGCAAAACGGTTCAGGCCTACGGTAATGGGCACCATTATGACAGAAACCATTGAACGGTCATTCAACCATCAATCGGTACGCTCCCATGAAATAGTTGTGACAACTTTAAGGTGTCATAGGCATGCCCCATGCGTCGCCTTGCGTATAATGTTCCCCTATTACACGGTAAGCGTGATCGTACTCTCCCCACGCACATATAGATGGCTACGGCCATCTCTAAAGTAAAATGGCTACGTCCACCGCTGAAAGATAAAAGTCTACGGCCATCTCTAAAGTAAAAATGGCTACGGCCACCGCCAAAAGATAAAGGGTTACGGCCATCTCTAAAGTAAAAATGGCTACAGCCATCTCTGAAGTAAAAATGGTTACGACCACTGCCAATAGATAAACGACTACGACCATCTCTGAAGTGAAAAGGCTACGTCCATCCCAAAGTAAAAATGGCTACGGCCATCTCTAAGATAAATGGCTACGACCACCTCCAAAAGATCCACAGCTACGGCTGTCTTCAAAGAATAAAGGACCGCGATTATCCTCAACTTATATACGACTACGGTTATTGGCGGTATCCGCTCATCGAGCTCGACCCGAGCCCGACCTCAATAAGCGGAGGGACTATCTGTATGGGTCAAAACTTGACCTCATGATAAATGAGATCCACACATTTATTAAAGTCTATTTATGGCTGATGAATGCTATGGCCATTCATCCACAAGTTTATCGGGTAGTTATCCAATTTGACAACTAAGGCCACGGCCTGTCCATCCTCACGAGGGTGTCCCCTCTATGTGGCCCCAACCCCTTGGCGCCAGCTGGCATATTTCCTAGCTATAAATACTAAAAGAAAGAACCCTAAAAGGGAGGCTGTTTCTTCTTTTTCTTCACACCTACTTCTAAAAGAAAGGATACCATATCATTGTAAGGCTCTGAACCTCTCCATGGAGAGGCAGACCAAACCAATATCATTAATAAAAGATCTCTACCCTCTTCCATTTATCTAATATCTATTGTCTCTTATATCTTATTCCTATGGGTTTTTGAATTTATTATGACCTGCTATAATTGGTCCTCCATTTATTTCGATTGTTTTATACTTATAAGGTGAATAAAAACTTTGAGCTAAACAATTCCCACATCGATAATGAAGAAAATGAGTGATCTCCTTATATAGACTTGAACAATCCTCACTTCTTGAACTAGCTTTTGGGGTAAGTTAGGCTCGAGTTCTATTTAATAGTTATCAAAAACTTTTTCAATGAAATGTTAGCTAGCTAAGCTCATATATGTCCCTATCCTAATTATACTCTCTCTCTCTTGAAGCTTTGGCTCTTTCAAAGCAGACAATAAAAGGATTAAATTATCATCTTGTTCTTGCTACTGCTGGACAAAGACTCACTCTCCTCTCTTTTGCTCACTTCTTTCAGTTTAGCAATACTATAAAATATATAATCCTAACATATGGATAAATATAATTACTACCCACGAGATTCTTGTAGCCCTTCTTTCTTTCTACACTTCTTGACTCTATTTACCACTCCATTGACCAAACACAAGATCATAAAAAGCATTATAAGGCAAGTGAAAAAGTTGTGGTTAGACGAAAATCTGCTGCTGATTCTGAGAAGAATTCAAATTGTGGCTCTTCACCTTGTTATAATGGTCTTAATAATAGGCCTAAACCTATTAGAACTACCATTTCAACTGACCAATATTCTCCCAAACGCCTCAACTTTTATGGTCAGTATATACTTTTGTCTATATATAATCACAGCCATATTATTCTGTTGAATAACAGTAATTCAAAGTTTTTCCTATTTCTTTTGTTTGCTAGAGTAGTCCATCTTTCACAATTTGTTAGTCCAAATAAGGATATATTAGGCAAAGCCGAATTTAGAATTTGAACTTTAATCATGGGTTGGAGTTCGAAATTTTACCACAAATTCATTGCATTTACTAGATACGAAATATATTGTTGGTATTATTTAGTAAGAAAGGGAACCTTGGAGCAACGATCTCTGTGTAACTTATAGGTCAAAAACATGAGCCGTCAAAGTATTACTAATACTTGCATTAGAGTCAGATTTAGAATTTGAACTTTATGATTGTTCTAGTTTGAAATTTTACTACAATACATATATAATTTACTGGGTATGAAATATATTATTTGTTTTTATTTAGTAGAACATATATATAGGGCCTGAAATAAAAAATATTGAGTTTAGATGAACCATAACTTGTATACTAAAATGTCAGCCTCAGATAATAGGCTTAAATAGATGAGGATTATTAGAATAGGCTGTAAGCAAAATTTGCAATTTCACTTTTTTTTAATGGCAATATTAATTTTGTTTTCAGTTTTTTCTCCTCTCTCTTAATTAACATTTGTTCCTATTATTGATAGTCTATTTAATGTTTCAACAGATTTTTCCTTAACGAAGGAAAAAGCTAAACATCAAGAAGATGGCTTTGTGAAGACAAAGTCAAGAGGTTCGAAAATTTACAGAAATTTAAAGAAAGTTAAGCAGCCAATATCTCCAGGAGGTAGACTATCGAGTTTCTTGAAATCACGTTTTACAAATTCAAAAAAATCAAAGATTTCATCAAATTCTAGAGGGTATGAACACGAGGAAAGAAAATTAAAATCTGCAAATGTATCAACTACCGAGAGGTTGTGAGTTCGAGTCTCCCCAAGAGAAAGGTGGGAAGTTCTTGGAGGGAAGGATGCCGAGGGTCTATTTGGAAACAGCCTCTCTACCCAAGGGTGGGGTACGGTTTGCGTACATACTACCCTCCCCAGACCCCACTAAGTGGATTATACTGGGTTGTTATTGTTGTTGTATCAACTTGTTCTTCAGCTTCTTCATTCTCTAGATCATGTTTAAGCAATAATAATATGACTACACCATTTTCAAGAACCAAAAGGGCAGTCAGTATAGTTTAACATGTGATAATGAGGATGAAGAATATGATGATGAAGATGCAAGTTGTGCTAGTTCTGATCTATTTGAGCTTGATAATCTTTCTTCCATTGGAATGGAATTGCCTGTCTATGAAACAACAAAACTATGGTACTAATCGAGCCATTAATCGCAAATTTCTTTTGTAATTCTTATAGTAATTTATTTGGATAATCGTACGTAGTGGTATTGATATTATTAGCTGTGAGTGGTTTTGGGGTTTACAACAAGAGTATATGTGACCTACTTCACTTTCTTTTTTTATCATAATTCGTACCGTCTTCTTATTTTCTAATTTTCCTTATTATTCTTTGCACTAATTAATATAATATAGTTACACAATTTGGTAAATTGTTAAGTAACTATATATAAACTTTATGATTAACATGGATTGCTATCGTGATGAATATGGTAAAAGTAATATGCTATCATTGATTAAACTGCACCAATAATAGTGTTAATATTTTCAATTTATGTAAATGGCAGAATACATAGCCAGACATTTAAAATATCAATGAAAGTTTTCTTGAACACCTCAACTAAGACGTATTCCACCGGAACACTTTTACTGCACTAGTTTAACACGTCCGACCTTTATGTTGTACTAAGACAACTAAGATAATAGGGTTATTTTATCAATATGGTTATTTTTATCAACAACATAAAGGTGGATGTAATCATTAACAATATTTTTCCTAAAGGTCAGACGTGTTAAACTGGTCGGACATGTTAAACGGTGCAATAAAAATATAATAAAAGTGTTTCGGTGAAAAGTATCTTAGTTAAGGTGTTCAAGTGAACTTTCGTTAATAATTCAAGTGTCTGTTTATGTATTCTTCCCATGTAAATTAGATACTAGTTTTTTGTTTCCTTGTTTGCTTAAGAGAATATAAAGGTCGATCGTCAAGGAAAGATCAATGAAAAAAGAGAATGTCGTTTTCATACGCGAATTAAGATGACGGGATAAAAGCAAAGCAAAGGGGAAAAGACAGACTTTCTTCATTTTTCATCCTTCGTTCTCACTCATCAAGAAAGAGATATAGAAAAATTTATATTTTTTATTTCAATTTTAAATATAAAATTGAAGACGCTTGAGTTGTCACATTGCTTGATTTCCATTTTGATCAGTCGAGGCAAACTTTGGTAAAGCTAACTTTAGTTATTATAGCTAGTGGCAATAAAGAAGGGGTGAAAATAGGGATTGATGAATACGATGATGGGAGAAAAAAAGAAAAAGATGAAAGAGACACTTATCAAATTAGAGGGATTGGTGGTCTCAAAAGCTTATGACACAAAATCTAAGGTTATATTTTTACCTATCTATACCATATAATAAATTTTATTATCCTATGTTTAAGATTTATAATTATTATATTTAAGTATACAAAATTTTAATTTATGTATCATAATTCAAATTAAGGATATAATTATTACTTCATTTATTCTAGACATGATTTTAGGAGCATATATTCCTTTTCCCTTTTTTTCCTCCTCTTCTCTTTAAAAATCTCATGTAAAAATCCCTCCCCTCCCCAGAACATTCTCACCGTACTACTCGGCCCATATTTCTGAATTCATTAACTATTTATCTTGAATGAATTAGCTTGATCAATGGCAAAAATCAACCGAAACGATTGAATATTTTAAGTCTAAAGAGTGGAAAACTAATCAAAGCAATCTGCTAAAATCCGTCTCAAAAAATTATATATATATAAAAAAAGAACAATTTAGAAGTTCTATAGTTTTATAGAGAGGTACAGATTTTCATGATGAATTTATGATACTATCAATAAGTTTGCCTTCTCATTTAGCCAATTGGCAACCTATTAAAAATACACATTGCAACTTAATTCAATAAAACTTAACTTAATAAATATCTATAAATATGTGACTAAGAATCAATTGTTATTATAGAAATCAAATTGAAGGCGTTGTAGAAACTCATACACTTCAAACTCATACAATACTTCTTCAAGTATTGTATTTAAAGAAGATTTTTTCAAAATTGAAATTTTGAATATTAAGAATTGATTAAATTTGGTATGCATAAATTTTTTTGAGACAAGATTGTAGTTTAATTGTAGTATAAATATAACAATATAATTTAACTACAATTTACAATTTATATACAAACTATCTATATTTTATCTACAATTCTACAATTTAACTACATTTTAACTACAATTTCTAGAAAAATATGTCTTCTTCTTCTTCTTCGACGAGTTTCAATCTGAAATTTAGTCAAAACCAAGTCTAATCTTCACCAAAACCCCTCAAAATTGAGATATAAACGCCTAAACATATTTTGAATTATTTACAACAACATCCAATCTATGGGATTTTCAATTGTAGCATAATTGGCATTTTCGACATAATTGTAGAAGACTTGTAGAAGTTTTAGTCTTCCCAATCTACAATTTATCTACAACTTATCTACAATTTATCTATATTTTATCTACAATTTATCTACAATTCTACAATTTAACTACAATTTCTGGAAAAATATGTCTTCTTCTTTTTCGACGAGTTTCAATCTGAAATTCAGTCAAAACCAAGTCTAATCTTCACCAAAACCCTTCAAAATTGAGATATAAACTCCTAAACATATTTTGAATTATTTACAACAACACCAAATCCAAGCAATTAATGATTTTTGAAAATCCAAATTTGAATTCAAAGCTTTCAAGCTTTTTAATGGCTATCAATGGTGAAAATATATGGAGAAGGAGAGAATTACGCTGCAATAGAGTTCTTCCGTTTTAAATTTCGAAATTAATGGTGATAGAATCACCATTAAATCTGATTGCTATAAATTTGGAGCATTTTTAGGGTAGAATCTATCTATTTTTAGTTTGGTATATTTTTTGTAGCAAAACTATGGACTAGACGGGTAAATACAATATTATGAACATTTTTGATAATAAGGTTTGCTATATGGTATATATATGTAAAAATTCCTTAATTAATTATCCTAAGAAACTATAGTAAGTACTAATTCTTTTAATTTTAAGAGTGTCAGCGTGCACTTGTTAAAATAGGTACCCTATTTCATAACCCTATATATTTAGTACAATACTAAGTAAATCTTTCTTTAAAATAGGCGTAATATCATAAACTTATTTCATTCATTTCCTATTTGGTGAATCTACTTTCTTTAATTTTTAGTCCATCTAATAAAATGAACTCTTTTAAATTCAAATATAGGTTTACTTAATTTTCTCATTTACCATTTAAGAGTAAATATTATGTCACAGAAATAATGTTACGACATGGTAAAAGTTACAAGTTTTAGAACTCTTATATTCACATAAATATTATGATATGCTTAAGAATATGAATTTTAAAAGTCTTCCTTTATTTCTTAAACTCCCTAACCAATCAATATAAGTTCAAATAAATTGAAACGGATGGAGTATTATATATAACTACTTAAATTACCCTAATAATATAAATATTATTTATACTTTGGCTAAGTATTAGCAACTTAATTCTTTTCTTTTTCACCTCAAATTTTCATCATGACTTTTGTCATCGAGCTGGAGGTTGAGTAACTAGGGTCCAACGTTCACCTGAGATATTAAAATCAATATGATGATCATTTGTGGAACTCTCAAGAATATATACAAATTAATGACCTACGTTAGAATGATTAATGCCTGCCCGCATATGGAAATGAAGATAAAGTATTGGGAGAAGATTAACAGGTCTTTTTTGCTAATTAAAAATTGAGATCCCTAGCTAATTTGGGAATCCAATGTATCTAAATATATATATATATATATATATATATATATATATATATATATATATATATATATATATATATATATATATATATATATATATATATAACAGGTCTTTTTTGCTAATTAAAAATTGAGGTCCCTAGCTAATTCGGGAATCCAATGTATCTAAATAAAAAAAGTGAGTTTTTAATATATATATATATATATATATATATATATATATATATATATATATATATATATATATATATATATATATATATATATATATATATATATCGACCGGACTAATGTTTATTTAGTGCCGAAGTATGCATTGTAGAATGCACATATACGTACTCCTTCATTCATGTATAATCAGGATATATATAAGTTTTTCTCTTCAGGTATATGTTTCGGATCGGTTTAAGATATTTTTTTGGGTTGTTTGGTTGGGAAATAAGTTATTTCAATTTTAATTATTTTGGAATTAGTTATTTGGGGATTGATATCCCATCCTTTCATACGGATAAAATAACACTACAATTCCGGGATACTTAATCCTAATATTTGTTACATCGCGATTTATCCCAATTAAATATGAGATAATTAAACTCATTTCAAAATTAATTCCAAAATTAATTATCCCTTATCCCACGTACCAAACGAGCCTTCAGTGGCAGCTCATTATCTTATCATTAAGTTTCCCTCGTTTGCACAAATGACCATCAAACTTGTGGTGCGCGCGAGAAGCTAGGTATATGCAGGAGCTCAAGACTCAAGAGTTGGAATTAAATTAAAGAAAGCTCTAGCCAAATGGATGACGTTAACAGCTCAATGAAGTGAGGATTAGGGACAACCAGCAAACCACAACAGTGATATGCTAATTAAGATATAGTATAATATATGCTCAACTTACACATGATACTAATAAATATAATTCGAAAGTTTTCAAAAGTGTGATCTTTGAAATGTAGATCTATTGGGCCCAGATTTCCTCATTCCAAAAAGAATTATAAAACTGGTAAATGGAATATGCAGGAATTACCTTTGAACTGGTAGTCATGAAACGAGCCATAGGAATCCAATTGCATGGGAAACACTGTGTAAACCAATGGCGGCAGGAGAACTGAACATTATATCCTATGAAGGATGGAATAAAGCGGCTCTATCAAAACTCCTCTGGGCCTTAATGTCGAAAAAGATAAACTCTGGATTAAATGGATACATTGTCACTGCATAAAGAAAAAAGATATTGATACCATGGAAATTCCTAAACAAGCTAGCTGGCTCGTTAGGAAATTGTTTGGCGCGAGAGAATGATGGGCAACTGAAGGTACAGGACTGCAAACATGTACAAAAAATGGGCAATGTAGCATTAGAAAGGCATACATTCAAACCACTCCTCAATATCCCAAGGTTACATGGAAAAATTTATTAATGGTGGCTGGCATGCTCCCGAAACAGAAATACATCTTATGGATGGCGTTGCATAGACGCTTGGCGACGGTTGACAGATTAGCTAGATGGGGTATTCACACTAATCAATCGTGCAGTTTGTGTGAAAGAGATACTGAAGAAACCCACGACCATTTATTCTTTGAATGCGTATACTCCAAAACATTGTGGCAAGCTATGTTACAATGGTTGAAATATCAAAGAGCGACAGGCTCATGGGAAACAAAAATCCAATGGCTGACAGCTAATGTAAACAGCAGAAATCCCAGGAAAAACATCCTAGGTGTGGTGTTTACAGCGGTAGTATACAACATATGGATGGAAATGAACAACAGAAGGTTTCAACAGACAACCAGAGACACCAAAGACCGAGCAAATGAGATTACAATTCAAGTGCACTTCACTGGCGTAAAGCTACCTAAATGGTCATCCATGTTACAGAACATAAATAGCTATCCTTTATGCGAGCTTCCACAATTGTAGCAATTTATTTAATAGGACATTAGTTTTAACAACAACAATTGTAGAGTTTTCAAAATGATTGTACAAATGAGATCTGTTCTAAAGTCCAAAAGAACAGATGATGTAAATTTGCCATATAGTTGAAATAAAATCAAAATTTCTTCTAAAAAAAAATATAATTCGAAAGTGATGTGGAAGCTTGAAATATATGAAAAGAAAAGGCTATATGCTCTATGTATTAAAGTTATTATAGACTCATAGGCTAAGAATGGTCTACGAAGAAAAAGGGGGTTCTTTTAGGCATTCAGTTAGTTCAAAGTTAGTACTATGTGCCATTTCAAGATTCTAATTATTTGGAAAAGGCTAATATAAATTCAAATTTAGTTATTTTCAAACGGGATAATCATGCCCTATCTAGCTTTTGATGCTAAAACTCTAAGCAAACCCTAGATTAATATGGTTAATATTTTACATAATTTTTCATAAATAAGTAGATTGGAACACATCTTTTTGGTTATGATGCACGCCTATGAAGTAGGAAATTCATTCTTCCTCATATATATATATATATATATATACACACAAAATATTTAATTCTATGTTTTCTTCTTCTCATCAAGATTTCATCAAAAAAATTTAGCGTTTTTGTTATTCATTTATTAGCTAAAATGGATGGCACTTTTTGATTCCCTTCCATTCCATTCTATCATCTGAGAAATTTCTTTTACAAGTCTCAAACATAAATGGATTTCAAAGGTTTTCTATTTGATCTTGGGGGGGAACTCAAAAAGTTGGATCAAGAGTAATAATGAAGTTATTTTCAATCCTAGGAAGGTTTTCGTTTGCGTGGTTCTTCATCTTCTCTGCTTGGCAAACATTAAAGAAATTAATGTGACACGAATATTATACTTGCAGCTGTTGGGAATGAATTGGTGCCAAGATGGCTGGTCTCCTGGATCTTTTGGTTTACTATATTCAGATACAACAAAAAAGAAAATGAAATTAAACATAAAGGAAAAGAAGAATATTGGAGAAAAAAGGCAGAGAATTCTTATTGATTTGGGATAAATTATAAAGGAATATAACCCTTTTATTTATAGGAAAAAGGTGACTTTGCCACAAGGTAATAAACCCTAAAAACTATCTAAAATATAGACATTAACCATGAATAAAATGTTATTTATAATAATCCCCCTTGAATGTCTATTCAATAAATAATGTGCCTCATTAAATTCTTAAATAAAATAAAATTCGGTGAGAAAAAATAGTAGAGAAGAAAAAAGAGTACACATATCTGGTGGAAAACCTTGTAAGGGAAAGAGTACAACACGTATTAACTCCCGCTAATGAGAGCATCAATTCATATCCTTGAATCTCCGCATCCCAATCTTTTACACTAGCTTCTTGAAGGTTGGCATCGATCGAGATTTGGTGAATAAATCAACAATATTAACTCTAATGAGTATGTAGCGCCTTGAAATAATCATTCTTGATAGATATATAATGTCTTCATATAATGTCATGGAATAAACTTTTCAATATCTCCACGAAGGTAAAAATTCTCACTATAACATTATCATGCTTATAATTATAGCAAGATACATATATGCACAAATTGCTCTTAGGATGTGGTACTTCAAGACCAAAAATTATATATGCTTTGAGCGATTTAAATCCTTCAGGGATTGTCATAAATTAAGTCATATAAGCCATATAAATGGACTTTAGATTTACATCAAGTTTTCATGTCATGCTAGACATATTAAATAGATAAAGGTGATTGCACACGCCGTTGACTTTATATTTTCAAGTGTTTGAACGGCAGGTTTAAAACTACATGGCTTTATATGAAACTAATTCTTTTTGAATTGTTATTCCATACTTAAGATTCTCATATATATATATATATATATATATATATATATATATATATATATATATATATATATATATATATATATATATACACACTTAGCTTTATCATAGATGTAATCGGAGAATATTTCATATCGTTTCCAACCACTTTTTTTCATAAAGACATGACATATAAATCTCTTCATTTATATTTTCAAGTACTGAACCTCTCCTTAGATTTTATGAAGTATTATGTCATATGATCTTCTAGATCACTTGCCATTTTATTATGATCATCATAATCATTTGCTAATCTTCTTTATCAAGAATTTTATTTGAAATACGCTTTAAGCATACCACAGACTTTGTCCTTCTAGGACTTATTCTAATAGGAGCATTTACAGTGAGAATATAGTTATATTTTTTGGATCAGCAAATGCATCTAGAATTCTTTGCTATATATTGTAGACGAATTATATTTTTATGAACTTCAAGTTCCTATTATCTTGTAAAGACCCGGCCGGTCGTTTTAAAAATTAACGTCTCGATCCCTTATTAACTGCTTTTTTTGGTTTGTTTCTGTTATTGTGAGTTGCCGGGAGGATTCATTTTGAGTTTTGGAGTGTTTTGGGACACTCAGTCCCCAAATGATAGTTTAAGCGTTAGAATTAGGACCTTAGTCGGAGAAGTGAGAAGACAGTCTCGGAATGGAATTTTTTCAATTCCATTAGCTCCATTGGGTGATTTGGGCTTAGTGGCGTATTCAGATTGTGTTTTGGAGGTCCGTAGATTATTTAGGCTTGAAATGCCGAAAGTTGAATATTTAAAGTTTTCGAATCGATAGTGGGATTTTGATATCGGGTTCAGAATTCAATTCAGAAAGCTGGAATAGATCTGTAGTGTTGGATGTGATTTGTGTGCAAAATTTACGGTCAATCAGAAATGGTTTGATTTGTTTCGGCAACAGTTGTAGAATCCTTGAGATTTCAGGTTCACTAGACTTGGATTGGAGGGTGAATCATGGTTTTAGCACTGTTTTGATGTGATCCGAGGGTTGCAATAAGTTCGTATGATGTTTTAGGATTGGTTGATATGCTTGGTTGAGGTCCCGGGGGCCTCGAATGAGATTAGATGCTTAACGGAAGTAAATTTTGACTTACAAAGAGACTGTTGAAGTTGCTGCACCTGTTGGTTTCGCACCTGCAGAGCTTGGACCACAGGTATGGCGCTGCAGAAAAGATTTGGGAACCACAGGTGCGGTTGGTCGCAGATGCTGCCCAAGGTCCGCCAGAAGCGGCCCAAGGACGCAGAAGCGGACCACATCTGCGAGTAGGTGGACGCAAGTGCGGAATTTGTACATTTAAAGAAATATCGCAAGTGCGGGTTATTGGCTGTAGAAGTGGGATGACAGGTGCAGTCCCATGATTGCAGAAATAGAAATCGCTGGGCAGAAATATAAAAATTGAGAGTTTGAGTTCATAAGTTGGGAAAACAAAATTGGAGCTCGGGGTAGGGTGGTTCTGTGAGGATTTTGAAGAGAAGATCATTAGGTAATGATTTCTAATCCCTTTTTGGTTGTATTCCATTAATCTAAGCTTTTTTTTGCCATTTAATTTTGGATTTCGGGTGATAAATTGGGAGAATTGAGTACCCAACCAAGTTTTTGGGTTTTGATTGGTTTTTAGTTGTCAGAATTGAGTGGTTTTTGGATGAGTGTTCTTGTGAGTGAATGAGTTTTCTAAATTGGAAACTTTTACCCTATTCCGAGACGTGGGCCTGGAGAGGATATTTGGGCGCTCTCTATTTCCTTATCTTAGCTTCTATTCTTTTAGCTAATTTCATTGTTTTTAGTTGTATTTACATTATGAAATTTATTTGATTATATTTGGGCCACTCGGAGTTGGATACTCGTGGCAAGAGCATGGTTTCTAGTTGATTTTGAGCTGGTTCGAGGTAAGTGGCTTGTCTAACCTTGTGTGGGGAACTCTCCTTAGGATTTTGGTACTGATGTTATATGAGTGCCGTGTACGTGAGGTGACGAGTACGTGCACATGCTAAGTATTGAAAAACCCATTTTCATTAAGTAAATATCTATGTTTTCTTTTAATTGAGCAGTACTTGTACTTGAAGCCTCTTGTTTATTTTAGGAAAAGCATGCTTATGTGATTAAACTGTCTTACCCGCTTTAACTGCTTACTTGTGTTTTGTGCAACATGTTTAGAGTAGAATTCCTGTTTGTTTCTCGGATAGAATCGTAAATTCTTTCTTGAGACTGTTGTATATTTACTTTGGGACTACAAGACGATTTCCTTGGAGATCCCCCTGCATGTTTATTTTGGGACTACGGATTAGTATTTCGGGAGATTCCTCTGCACTTTTATGTTTAGGACTACTGGACGACATACGAAATATTTTCCTATGCTGAATATTTACTTTGAGACTACAGATTGGTATTTTGGTAGTTTTTCCTGCATATTTTTATTTAGACTACGAGACAATATTCCGAGAGATCTTCTGCACATTTATGTTTTGGACTACGGGAAGATATGCCAGGAGATCCCCTATTTCTATCTCTGTGTATTGAGTATATTGTATATTATGTTTGTGGTTTTACTCTTTATCGACTATTAGTATTTTTAATTATACTTTTGCATTTTACATTGTTTTACCTCGTTGTATACACACACACACACATACACTCCCCCCGTTTCAGTTTATGTGAACCCATTTTACTGGGCATAGAGTTTAAGAAAAGGGAGAAGACTTTTGAACTTGTGGTGTAAAATGAAACATATATATTTTGTGTGGCTATAAATCATTGCATAAAGGTAAATATTTTTCAGATACGGAAAGAGGTCATTCTTTTTGGCACGGACTAAAAAGAAAATTATATATATATATACATATATATATATACATACATATATATACAGATATATATATACATACATATACATATATATATATATATATATATATATATATGTGTACATACATATCTGTATACATACATATACATACATATATATATATATATATACAGATATATATATACATACATATACATATATACATATATATATATATATGTGTGTGTGTGTGTACATACATATCTGTATACATACATATACATACATACATATATATATATATATATATATATATATATATATATATATATATATATATATATAGGGCTTTGACCTTCATCGTCACTACCGATCGAGGTTAGGCTTGGCACTTACTGGGTAACACTGTGGTGTAATCATGCCTTTTCCAGCACATATTTTCGTGTGTAGATCCAGGTTCTTCGGCTCAGCCATACTATCAGTGAGGCGAGACGAATTTCAGAGACTTTGAGGTATATCTACCGTGTCTGTAAACCGAGGAGTCCCTCTCTATTCTCTCTTTTAGCTATAGACCTTCTGTAGTTACTTTGCTTAGACTTCTGGAGTTAGAACATTTTGTATTTCCTCTTGTTTGTCATTTATGAGATTCTGGATTTTGGGAGTGTTTATATTAGACGAGAGTGCTATTATTGTATATGCCGAGCGGCATTTTAAACTTTTCTATAATGTTACCCTTAAGTTGCTAGTTTCATATATTTATTCCCTTTTTTCCGCAAATGGTTAAGCTTACCTAGTCGTAGAGACTAGGTGCCCTCAGATAGTTCACGGAGGGAGAACTTGGGTCATGACAAGTTCGTATCAGAACTCTAGGTTCATAGGAGTCATGAATCACAAGCCGGTTTATTAGAGTCTTGTGGATAGGTATGGAGACAATTGTACTTATCTACGAGAGGCTTTGTAATTTTTAGGAAAATTCAACTTCATTAATTTACTTGTCGTGTGGGATTTTTGATATCAAAATTCTAAACCTTTGTCTTCTACTCTCTCACAGATGGTGAGGACACGTACCAGAGGTCGAGGAAGCGCACGTGGTGCAGCTAGAGCACCCACACGAGCTGTCATAGAGGAGCCACCAGAATCTCCAGTCGGAGCCCAGACACCTGATATGCCTACTGCTACTATTATTCCAGCTCTTTATGAGACCCTTGCACAGTTCGTGAGCATATACACCACTCTAGCTCAGGCAGGGTTGATTCCCCTTGTTGCATCCACATTCCAGGATGGGGGAGGTGCATAGACTCCCGCCTCCCGCACTCCTGAGCAACGGGTGTTGATAAAATCCCATAGGTTATACTAGTACCGCCTGTGGCCCCAGTTTAGTACGAGGACAGGGCATCAACTTCCGAGGATGAGTAGTAGAGGCTTGAGAGGTTCAAGAAGTACAAGCTTCCTGTATTCAGTGGTCTAGCATCAGATGATGCTCTGGTATTTCTGGAGGAGTGCTACCGTATCCTCCGTACAATGGGTATATCAAGATCGAGTGGGGTTTCTTTCACTGCCTTCCAACTTCAAGGAACAACCTACCAGTATATATGTACTCTTTTGGTTATTTACTCATACCACATGAAGCCTTTAAAAAGTTAACAAAAAAACAAACATTCCTCTAGTAGTATACTGATACAATAATGTAAAACACAAAAAAAATAAGAACTAGTACTCAATCGAAAACCTTGTTTCTAGCAGTGAGAGTTGTAGTAAGACTTGTTGTCTCTTTTAATAAGTCTTTATCAGCCTTCTTCCTTTTTATCTTCTCCTTCACTTTTTTGTCGAGTGACATGACTAACTTCAATAATCTCCTCAGGATTTGGCTTAACTGTGGCTTTCGTTTGAGCTGGTTTCTTTACTGTAGGTACCTTAGCAACATTTTCTCTTCTTACCTTAACAACCATATGTTTTTTTCAAACAGCAATAAAACCATAAGGCAACTACCTCTCTTCTCGTATTATAATATGAGTGTAATTGAAATGCATAGAAATATTATCATTTCCATTGTCATAACCTTCTATTTTCAGGTGAAGTCTATGCATTAGGCAATAATTGTGCATAAAATCTCCTTGAATCCGATGCAATTTTGTTGCTTCGCTATTATTGAGGTGTTTTGAAGATTGGTATAAGTTTGGATAGTGGTATGTGATTTGTTTGTGCTTTTGGTTGAGGTCTCGGGGGACTTGGGGTGATTTCGGATGGTTGAAGAAAGATTTTGAGTTGGGTTTTGGTATAACCGTATCTGAGGCTAGGAGACCGCATGTTCAGGCTCGCAGAAATGCTTAGAGGGTTGCAGATGCAGATTGGCCCTTGAGAATTGGAACCGCAGAAGCGGCTGGGTGACTGCACCTGCAATAGCGTAAGTGCGGGTGTTCTATCATAGATGCGAAACTTGGTTTTTAAGTGAAAACTGCAGATGTGGTGTTTTGTCCATAGAAGCGGGACCGCAGAAGCGGAAGAAGGATCGTAAGTGCAGAATCGCTGGGTCAAAAGGTATATATTTCATCCTTCGTGAGTTTCAGCCTTTCTTCACCATTTTAATTAGATTTTGGTGTTTTTTCGAGGATTTTGAAAAGGGAATCAGAGGGAAGTCATTTATGTAGGATTTTTTTAATCATAAAACTCGTTCCTATGGTGTTATTTTGTTGATTAGGCTTGAATTTATGGAAATTTGTAGGTAAATATTGAAGAAACTAGGGCTTGAGATCGGAGACCTTTGAGTAAGGGTTTTAGGGGTCATTTGTGGTCGAATTTCGGTACTTTTGATATGGATAAACTCGTGGGGAGGAGAAGGAGTTTATTGATGTAACTTTTATCAGATTCCAAGATGTGGGCCCGGGGGTCGTGTTTTGGTTAATTTCGGGATTGGTGTTGTAATTTGATTTCCTTCGAGTGGGCTTTGTTCTCTTAGCATATTTTGATGGTTATTTTCTGATTTTGGTTAGATTTTTTGCATCTGGAGGCTGATTCGAGAGGCAATGGCATCGCATACTAGAGTTTCGACTGTATAGAGGTTAGTAATGATTGTAAATATTGTCCTAATGGTATAAACTATGGATTTCACATCGTTGTGCTATTTCGAGGTGACTCACACGCTTGATGATGAGCGCGGGGACGTGCACTATTGGGGATTGTGACTTAATCCACCCCGAATGACTATTTTACTATGTATTTGATTGAAAACTATTTTCTATCATCATGTTTTAGGTTGAATACCATATTTGGGCCTTGTGCCAACTGTTGTGGACTCTTGGAGGATTTTTACTACCATTCCGCACTGTTTTGATTTTATATTTATACTCAATCATGCTATATTCTATTAGTTTTATAACTCATTCATGTTTACTCTGTTTTGACTTCTTAAATGATATTTTGGACTGATCATCATATTAGTGTGTCCCCGTGGCTTTTAGGGATTTCTGACTTGAGTAGGGCCGAGGGCCTATGCTGAGAGGTTAATATGGGATCGAGCTATGCACCGCAGCGGTAATGTACTAATTCATGATTTTAGGCAAAGGGCGTAAATTGTATGCTACGAGGTGGCTTGATATGAGGCCGATAACCTATTTGATTATGCCATGAGAAGGCTAGTTATTGCACTTGGGCCGTAAGGGGCACCTCCCGGAGTCTGTACACCTTTGGTGAGCTCGGGTACCCTGTGTGATTTGTGATATAGATCGAGGGGCTGATGGTGTTCCCTGTTATTTCCTGATGGGCTGATACGAGTGATTGTGAAGTTGCCCGAAGGGCTGATTTATGTGTGTTGGCCCAAGTTCAGTTGAAGTTTTGAAGATTGACAAATGAACTCAGGGATGGACCTGGTCCATCTTGGGAGACACAATTTGTTATAACCATTGCACATGGGAGGCATGTGAGGAAGATATGCATTAAAGATCACGCAGCAAATATCTTCTGAACTGATCGAAAAGATTGCATTGAGTTCTAAGGAGGACAGTCTCCTTATGAGAAGAGAAAACAATCTCAAGCCAGGATAAGGGTTGGAGTTTGTATTGGTTAAGGACTCAAATCGACTAAAGATAAGCATTGGCGTCTCGATCAAACTGTAACTGATAATCTATTAAATAACCAAGTTGTTATTTTTTACAGGTAATGCACATACGTAGAAGTAAAGCATAATTGAGAGAAAAAGAGCAAGTCTGTTTTGCAAGCAATATATGTGAGATATAAGTGTGCACGCCTGAAGCTTCTTGAACGAGATAGAAGAACCAGTTCCGTTGTGTTTATTCTTATTCTAGTTCAATTGTAGTAGGTATTTCATATTGTACCTTTTAGCTTATTTAAAAGCAATTGTATTAGGAACTTTGAGTATTCAAGTTAGGGTTAACTTGAAAGTGTCACAATAGTGAGGCTCTGTGCCATACTGAGATTAGTGTTAATCCTTAGGTTCACAAAGAGTTTTGTAAATGCTGTTTTTGGATCAGTGATTTTAGTGGAGTTTGGAAAAATCCCACTGAGTAGTAGGTCGTGGTTTTTTCACCTTTTGAGCCAGGTGTTTTCCATGTAAAAATATCTGTGCACTTTACTTTCAGTATTTATTATTCCGCAAACTGCTGTTGTTAGAACACTTAGAAGAACTTGGTTCTTCTAAAGCAAAAATTAGGTACCACACAAATCGCCCCCCTCTTGTGTTGTGTTGACGTTTATAACATCAATGAGTATCAGAGTATGTTATCTTTGAAGAGGTTAACACCTTAGGAAAGATCAACATGAGTCTGGTAACTGGGAAGGACAATCCACTGCTAGGCCTCCACTTTTCAATGGTCTATACTACTCCTGGTGGAAGAATAGAATGAGAGACCACATTATGGGTGAACACTACAAGATTTGGGACATCATCACTAACGATCCTTTAGCCACAACAATAAGTATTGATGAAGGGTTGGATGTTCCAAAGACAAGAGCTGATTGCACTGTGAAGACCTAAAGAAGTGGGAAAAGAATGCAAAGGCAAAGAAATGGCTAGTATGTGGACTTGGCCCAGATGAGTACAGTAGGATTCAATGCTGTAACATTGCCAAGGAAATTTGGGACACATTACAAGTGGCCCATGAGGGAACACCTCAAGTAAAGAGATCAAGAGGAACATTGCTATATTCTGAATATGAGAACTTCACTATGAAGGATGGAGAAACCATCCAAGAGATGTACAATAGGTTCACTACACTGAAAAAGGAACTTGAGTCTCTTGGAAGGATTATCCTGGAAGAAGACAAGGTCGAGAAGATCTTAACTAGAGTTCTACCAATTGCCTGGGAAAGCAAAATCACAGCTATTCAGGAAACCAAGAATACTGCTACACTAAAATTGGATGAACTGATTGGAAATCTTACTGCCTATGAATTGAGAAGGCAGACTATGAAGATGGGTGCCCCAAAGAAAGAAAGAAGTTTGGCTCTCAAAATATCATAAGGATCAGATCTGGAAGATGATGAAATGGATATGATTACCAGAGATTTCAAAAAGTATCTTATGAGAGGAAATGGTCCTTCAAGAGGAATAACCTTCAACAAACCTAGGACTCCTGATAAACAGACAAATGATGGTTGCTACAAGTGTGGTAAGACATACCATATGATCAAGAATTGCCCTCAATAGGAGACTAAGTGGAAGAAAGAAAGAGCTGAATGGAGAATCAGGAAGAAGGAACATGTTCAACCAAAAAGAAACAAAGGTTCAACTAAAGCCATGGTTGCTGCATGGGGAGAAACCTCAAATGAGGACTCAGAAGATGAAGCTGAAAATGAGAAAGCACTTATGGCAATCGGAGAATCAGAGGATGAACAGGAGGTAAGTTTCCTACATCTCAAAGAAAAGATTAAATTATTGTCTAAAGAAAGGTTGGCTGATCTATTATTGGACTTCATTAATGAGTCTGAAATAATAAACAGTGAGAAAAATATTCTATCTAGGGAATGTGTCATCCTAGAAGAAAAATTCAAAAGGTTAGAGTTTCGGACTGATGAGAGTGACAACATAAATACTGAGATGAAGAACCAGGTTCTTCAACTTGAAATAATGTCCTAGAACTTAGATATGAAAATATTAAACTGAAATTAGGGACAGGAAAGAAAAAGGCTGATCAATCATTTCTCACCCTAGAAGAAAATCAAGGAAAAATGAAAGATGAACTGTACAAGAAAGATGAATTGATTAAGATCCTAAAAGAAGAGTTAGGAAAGGTGAAGCATGAACTATAAAGAACATGAAAATGGAACAAGGCTTCTAATGCACTCTTCTGGCTGCAAGAACATCACATCAGCAATAATAGAGGACTTGGATTTGGGACACAAGCTCCAAAATGGGATCCCAAAAATAAGTACCTCACACTTCCTGAAAATAAGATGTGCACACATTGTGGTAAGACTGTCCATTACAAAAATGAATGCAATGCAAAAGAGAAGGCCAGTAAAAAGAACAAAGCCTTTGTTCAAGAAAAACACAAATTGCCTGGTTGGGCAAAGAAAAATTTAATTCATTCTTTTGCCCATAGAAAGGGAACTAAACTAGTTTGGGTTCATAAGACTAACCCATGATTTCATTTTGTAGGTCCAAGTGAAGGGGAGTAGCCAAATATGGTACATGGATACTGGCTACTCAAAACATATGACTAGGAACAAGGACTAGTTCCTTTCACTTGAGAACCTAAAAGGAGGTAATATCTCCTTTGGAAATGGAAAGAAAGGTGAGATCATTGGTGTTGGAAAGGTAGGAAAGACAGACTCTCATTCCATTGAGAATGTCTATTTAATAGATGGCTTGAAATATAGCCTGATAAGTGTGTCACAACTGTGTGACATAGGTAATCTTGTGGCTTTCACTTCCACAAAATATTTTGTGATTAGCCTTACTACTGACAAGATTTTTTTGAAGGGAAAGAGAGTTAACAATATTTACATTGTAACCCACATGCTTAAGTGTGTTAATTAATGATCCCCTCCTTTGGCACAAAAGATTTGGCCATGCCAATCTAAATCAATTGAACAAATTAGTCTCAAAAGACTTGGTGATACGGTTACCTAATATCAAATATAAGGAAGATAAAGTTATGAGGCATGTGAAAGGGGGAAGCAGGTAAGGTCACCCTTCAAACCCAAGAAAATGGTAAGTACGTCCAAGACGTTGGAACTGGTTTATATGGATCTCTGTGGTCCAATGAGAGCCATGAGCAGAGGTGGTAAAAGATATGTAATTGTGCTTGTTGATGATTATTCTAGATTTACCTGGGTGTTATTTTTAACCTCTAAAGATAAAGCATTTGAAATGTTCACTGCTTTTGTTAGAAAAACCCTGAAACAGTTAGGAAATCAACTTGCATCCATTAGGTTTGATCATGGAACTGAATTTGAAAATGCAAAGTTTGCTGAATTCTATGATGAAAATGCAATAGATCATACATTCTCTACTCCTAGGACCCCTCAGCAAAATTAGGTAGTTGAAAGGAAGAACAGGCCCTTGAGGATACGACAATGACCATGCTTCTTTCCAGTAAATTACCTCACAACTTATAGGCAGAGACTATAAACACTGCATGTTATATAATAAATAGATGCATGACTAGACCACTTGTAGAGAAAAATCCCTATGAGTTACTTAAAGGGAGAAAACCAAACATATCCCATCTTAGGTATTTTGGTTGCAAGTGCTATGTGCACAATAATGGCAAAGACTCCAGGTAAGTTTGATCCCAGAAGTGATGAAAGAGTGTTCTTGGGATATTATTCACATAGCAAAGCATATAAAGTGTTTAATAAAAGAACTCTATGTATAGAAGAAATTGTACATGTTGTATTTGATGAATCTAACATTCTTTCTGAAAGACAGGAACATGAAGATGAAGCCATCCAACTGGTGAGACAATTGACTGAAGCCACAATAGAAGTCAAGGTGGCATCAAGGGAGGGAACATGTGATGGAACAAGTCCTTCCACTCAGGGCAACCTAACAGGGTGAACCAATATGAGAGAAACTTAATAAAATTCTCTAAAAGAACATGTATCTGAACCTGTTCCTCTGCAGAATAACAATGAAGAAGCATCTAGCAGGGACTAAGAGTGCAAATTGGCCCGGGCCTGAACCGGGACCGGACCGGGCCCGCGGTCCTGGCAGTCCCGGGCCTGCCGGTCCTATAAGCTCGTGACGAGCTGGTCCAGAAGTGAAGAACCGCCAGGCGGGCCTGGGCCGGTCCTGGCGGGCCCAACGACTCTTTAAAATTTTTTTTTTTATAAAAATAATCAGTAATGGCTCTTCTCAAAAGTAGCCGTTTGGAACTTTGTAAAATTGCCATTTGTCCCCCAAACTTTAATTTAACCCCAAACTTTATATAATTATAATTTTTCTCATATCTCAACTATAAATACCCCCTCATTCTTTCATTTTTATTCACCAATTTATCAATATCTCTCAATCTCTCTTTCAATCTTTCTACTATAATTGCTTAATTTATTGCTGAAAATTTGTGAAAAATTGTGAAGTTGGTGAATTGAAGTTTTCAAGTGTTCAACGATTTTCAATTTTCAAGAAGTTGTTCGGCAATCCGGTAAACTCTTTTCAAATCTTACGTTTTAATAATATATTTTTGTGTTGTTTAGTTTGCATAATGATAATTAGTATGGCATATTCTTTGAAAAAATATTCGGTAAAGGAAAAGGTAAAACCGGTGAAAGTAGTGGCCATAATACTACCCTTTCCCCGGCTCCCTGACCTACAAAAGATAAGCAAGTTGAAAGTAGTCGCCAACCTAGACGTCCTACTCCACCTCCTGTAATGCTTGATAGTGATCACCCTTGTTTTCAGTTTACCGATAGTGAATTTCTACATGATGTTGCAGTAGGTGATAGATTAGATGATGAATTTATCAATGCTCTTTATCCTAATGAACCAATATTAGAGGAAAATGAGGATGATAATGATGATGATGAAACCCAAGCACCAGATTTAGATGATACACCTACTAGTCCTGTTCATAACTCAAGTAATGCACCGGCACACCCACCTGTAGAAACTCCAACTTTTTGGAGACAACCTGCTAAACGTGCAGAAACATCATTAGTTTGGAATTTTTTTACCCAAGTAAGAGAAATAAATAAGGTTAAGTGTAAAACTTGTGGGAAATTACTGGTTCATAAATTTACTGGAGACCGTAGCGGTATAGGTAGTTTGGTTAGGCACATAAAAATACACCCTACAGATAGGGCTAGATTTTTTCCAATGCAAGCGCAGCAAGAGGGGACAAGTGTAGATTCTGCGGTTAACCCTAGTACAGGTTCAAATCTAGTTCAACCAGGAATTAACACTATCACCGAAGGTATTTTATATTACGATCCAAATAGAGATCGTGAAGAATTAGCAAAGATGATTACTGTTATATGCTTACCTTATACTTTTTCTTTTAATCCTAATTGGGTTCATTATATTAGAAGAGTTTTTAATCCTACTTATAAAGGTTGGCCTCACGCAACAGTTAAGGCCGATATTTATAAATTCAAACATGAATATGAACAATATTTGCGCTATTTATTTACTCATATACCTAATCAGATTTCTATTACTACTGATATTGGTAGAAGTAATAATGACTGTGATTATCTAACTGTTACAAGTCATTGGATAGATGAGGACTGTACAATGCAAAAACATATTATTGCATATAGAATAATTATTCACGTCACACGGGTAGGTTTATAGCTAAACACTGTTTCATATATTTGTAGATATTTTTGCTTAAGCGATAAAATAATAGAAATTTCTATGGATAATGCTTCTAGTAACACTAGTGAAATAGGCATGCTTACAATAACACTAAATCCTGCATTTAGTAATATTTTCCATGTTAGATGTATTTGTCATATTTATCATTTAATTATTGGTGATGGTATGCGACTTTTAAACATAGAAATTGAAAAGGTTCGAATGGCTCTTAATTGGCTTTTTATTCAAACCGTAGAACTAGACATAGAGAGTATTTTAAAAAATATGATGAATATGGCCTTAGAGAAAGAAAGGTTCCTAAGCCTTGCCCGACTAGGTGGAATTGTATGTACGAAAGTTTAGTAGTTGCGTATGAATATAGAAACCCAATTAATGCAACGTTTAATTCTCGAGTAGGTGGTGAGGATGATGATGAAATGCTTACTATCCAAGATTGGACGAATGTTCAAATTCATTTAGATTTTTTAGAACATTTTCAAGTTGCTACAAATGCATTTTCTGGGCAATATTATCCTACTATTTCAAACTGTTTTTGTTTATATTGCCGCACTAGCTGATTTGTTTGTTGAATTTGGCGAGGGTGGGGATATTTATGAAATTGCCATAAATGAAATGAAACAAAAATTTAAAAAATATTTTTTCCCTATCCTCCTATTTTTGGTGTTGCAGCAATGTTAAATCCTACAATGAAATTGGGAGGTCCTCATTTTTGGTATTCTATTATTTATAAGGCTTTAGATCTTTCAGACGAGGAAATGCTACACTTGCAGATGCAAATGCATCAATTAAAATTAATGCTCAAACTGTTTATATGCTTATAAAGTTGCGTTAGAGCATGCTAGGCCAAATATTCCAACCCCTACTTCGTCTAGCTCACAATCGTCTAAAAGAGCTGCGGGCTTAACATCTCTTAAATCTTGGATGGAGTTCCGGGGTTCTCAAGGTGGTAATGATGATGAAACTTCACATATAAATAAGCTTCAGGTTTACTTGTCTTAGGGACTTGTAAAGGATAATCCAGACGGCTCTTTCGATCTTTTGGAATGGTGGAAGTCAAGAAAAAAATATTTTTCGGTTCTTGCAAGGATGGCTCGGGATGTTTTATCAATTCAAGCTTCAACTGTTGAATCAGAGAGCACTTTCAGTCAATCAAGACTACAAATCGGTGATCATAGAGCGGCGATGAGGGATATCTTGGAAAAATCGGTGCTTTTTAGAGATTGGATCCGCGCGGAAAGAAGAAACTTTGGAATTGCAGAATCACAACCGTCGGTAGATGAAGCTTATGAAGAAATGATAGCGGAACTTTCGGAGGATTCGGCTTCGCCAGGAAGTGGTGATGAACAAGCTTCGTTTCCACCACCACCAACACAACCTCCTCCCAACCTTGACGGATTTATGAGATTTGTTAGAGATACAATGTAGATTATGATGTAACTTGTACATTGGCACATCTTCTTTTAGTTTTTTCCTTTTAATGGTGGTATTTGTACCTTGTTGTGCTCATTCCATTGGGGGAAGGAAGACTAAGAAAGATATGCCATTTTGGTCAATAAAAATTATAAGACATATCCTTGAATATCTTTTTTCTCAATATTTCTTTGTCTTTACTTCGATATATATATATATATATATATATATATATATATATATATATATATGTATGTATGTATATATATAACATACAATATATAACAAAAAATATATACTACAATAAAATATATACGAGAAAATATATACATAATATACAACCTAAAATACAAGAAAATATATAAATAATAACATATATACATAAGATACAATATATATAAGAGAATATATATACATTATACATAAGAGATACAATATATATACTACAACAAAATATATATACATAATATACAATATATATACTACATGAAATTATATAAGAGAATTTATATATACATAAGATACTATATATACTACAAGAAAATATATACGGAATATACATGTATACAAATATACAATACATACTAATTAGTACAACACAATATACTAATTACTACAACACAATATATACATGATATATATCAATATATAAATAATATACAATATATACTAATTACTACCACATAATATACAATATATACTAATTACTACAACACAATATACAATGAAATATATATTATATATACTATACTAATAACTTAGTACACCATATAAAATATATTCTACACTATACTAATAACTACTATACAAGATATTGCCTTTTAAAAAAACCCGTCAGGCCCGGCCCGCCAGGCCCAGGACCACTGTGGGCTTAGGCCCGTCACGGGCTGGTCTCAACCGTCAGGATCGCCAGCCACGGGAACACCAGGCCCGCCAAGCCCGGCACACGAAGCCCGGGACCGCGAAGCCTAGCCCGTCAGGCCCGTTTAGGCCCGGGCCCGGGCCAGAATACACCCCTAGCAGGGACCGGCTAGTGGGGAAATCTTACATGTACCTAAGTTCTCATCTCATTTAGAACATCATTAATGATCCAACATCTAGAGTCAAGACTAATCTCAACTGAAGAATCTGTGTGCATTTGATGCCTTTCTATCCATCATTGAACGCAAAAATGTTGCCGAGGCTTTGCAGGATGCAAATTAGGTCAATGCTATGCAGGATGGACTAAATCAATTTGAGAGAAGTCAATTTTGGCACTTGATTCCAAGACCCAAGGACAGATCAGTCATTGGAACAAAATGGGTCTTCAGGAACAAACTAGATGAAGATGGAATAGTTACGAGAAACAAGGAAAAGTGGGTGGTCCAAGGTTACTGTCAAGAGGAAGGTATTGACTACGATGAGACTTTTTCTCCAGTTGCTAGACTTGAAGCAATTAGACTTCTCATAGCCTTTGCAGCACATATGGAATTCACTCTTCATCAGATGGATGTCAAAAGTGCCTTCATAAATGGATACCTCAAGGAAGAAGTGTTTGTTAAACAACCTCCAAGATTTGAAAGCAAGGAGTGTCCTGAACATGTGTACAAGCTAGATAATCTCTATATGGTCTCAAGAAGGCCCTAGAGCTTAGTATGAAAGATTGTCAATACTACTATTGGAGCATGGGTACAAAAGAGGTAAAATTGACAGTACTTTGTTCCTAAAGGCAAAAGGTAAAGATCTTCTTGTTGTACAAGTATATGTTGATGACATAATATTTGGGGCTACTACAGATAGGTTGAGTAAGGACTTTGCAAAACTAATGGGTAGTGAGTTTGAAATGAGTATGATGGGTGAACTCAACTTTTTCTTAGGTTTGCAAATCAAACAAAGTCCAAATGGTAGTACGATCCACCAGCAGAAGTACACAAAAAAACTAATCAAGAAATTTAAAATGGAAGAATCCAAAGAAATAGATACACCTATTTTGCAACTGCCACAAAATTAGATGTTGATGAACCTGGTTGTTTTCAGTATAGGACTTTGTGCTCATTTTCAGGAAAATCCAAAGGAGTCACATTTGACAACGTCAAAAGAATATTGAGATACTTAAAAGACACAACTGATCTGTGTCTGTGGTATCCCAAAGGTAGTAATTTTGACTTAATTGTATATGCTGATGCTGACTATGCGGGTTTTCTCGTGGATAGGAAGAGCACTTCAGGTGTGGCACACTTTCTGGGTTCTTACCTTGTATCATGGGCTACCAAAAAGCAGAATTCAATGGCTCTCTCTACTGCTGAAGCTGAATATTTTGCTGCTGCTTCATGTTGTGCTCAATTTAAGCAACAACTGGTAGACTTTGGAATTGAAGTGGGGTGCATACCAATATTCTGTGTTATCAATAGTGCAATTAGTATGACAAAGAACCATGTTCATTATAAAAGGACTAATCACATAGATGTTAGACACCACTTCTTCGGAGACAACTATGAGAAAGGGCTAATCTCCATTGAATTCTGTGCTACTGATAAATAAATAGCTGACATCTTCACTAAGGCACTGAGTAGAGAAAACTTTGAAGGAACGTGTTAGAATTAGGGATGATTAAGATCACCTAAAAGGTCCAGTTCAGATTGCACAATGAAAAAATATGAAAAAAATGAAAAATATTTTTTTTGGTTAGGAGTTCTTAATTCATGTACATATCTAGATTAATTCTTACTCAGTGTCATAATTTAACTAGTATACTATTGTGACATGTATTTATATAACTCATTGATCTCTTACAAAGTTTTCTATTTTGACATTTGAGACATAATCAAGAGAAGTTTCACTTGAAAAACCTGGTTCATCAGTATATGCTCATGAAAAGTATATGTTTCTATTCTTTGCACAATTAGAAAAATTAAATTACCAATCATGAGCAAGAGTCCTAGATATACCAAACATCCAAAAACTCTATCCGTTGGGAAAATTGAACAAGTTTTATTAAAACTAGAAGTCTAAAAATAACGGGTATTTTCCTAAATATTAGCGATCCTCATTAATCACTAAGGATACCGGAATTATCAATTGATTAGACTTCTAATAGACCACCGAAAAAGCTGCTTTTACTGATCTAATCATAACACCTCTTTAAAAACTCCCAAATCACTCATAACAGTCATTCTTCACTTAGAACTCTGATCATCCATTCTCTTATCCAAAATTCCCCTAAGATTTCTAGAAATTCTCTACCATGACAAATCCCCAAGACAATCCTGCAACTCTACAACCAGTCTCACCTAACACCACCTCATCTTCCACACCGCTTGTTGAAACACCAATACCAAGATTCCGTTGCCAGAAAATGCTAGCAAGAAAAACTGTTGCTTCTGGGCCTTTGAGGAAAGCTCTAAATAAGAGATTGAAGTCCAGTCAAAGAAAAGAATCTTGAACCAAGGAGGCTGACTCAACCTCTGAATCTGATGACTATATCTCTGCTAGTGAAGGAGATGAACCTGGGTCTTTTGACAATGCCAAACGTCAAGAAACCCTAGGAGAGGTAAACGCATGCTTTGTCTTTTCTGATATAGTTCAAAGGGATGAAAAAATGTATGTTTTGGTAGGGGCTACCAAAGATGTTGATGGCGCTGATTCTGGGAAAATGAGGAAGAAAAAGAAGAAGGAAGTGTTAGCTATATGTGGTAATGGCGAAGAGGGAGGTTCAAAGTCAGGGGGAAGTGGCTCAAGAGAAGCTACTGAGGGTTTGGTTAATCTGAGTGAACAGCAAGATGAACCTGGTTCATTTGCAGAATAAAATTTGGTGGATATGCTGAAGAAAGTTGGGGCTAGATATGACCCAAAATAATGCAAGGCATCCTCACAAAGGACCCCTGCTGCGTCGAAACCAACCAAGAAAAGTAAAACTTCATCACCCAAGTATGCTTCTAGAGTTAGAACCACAATAACTAGAGTTAGGGAGAGTGAAGCAGAATTGCAGAAAGCTCTAGAGGAGAACAAGAAAAAGAGGAAGAAAAGGGGAAAGCAAAAATCGATGAAAGTTCTGAGGCTGTTGTTGAAGATGAGGAGGAAGAGGTGGAACTGTTCCATCTGAAGAGGGGTACTATTGTGGAAGTTCCCACTGCCAAATCAAAGGGAACTAGGTCTTCTGCCAAGAAGACCTCCAAATCTGTACTGCTGAAGCCTTTCTTGCCAAGAGAACTAGGTCAGCTAAAAAGGGTAAACAAGTGAAGATAGCTGAAGAAAAGGATGATGAGTGGAGTGAAGAAGAAGAAGAAGAAGAGTCAGAACATGAACAAGATAGGTATACCATGTTTGGCAAGAGGAAAATCTTGAAGGGAAGACTGCTCAAAGACCTGGAGGAGCCAGGCATGATGAGACTTGTGACTGCACTAGAAGCACATGGTTAGAAGGACATGGTCCTTCAGAAGGATGGTAAATTGGCCAGGTAAGAACTTGTTGAGTTCATGGAAAATGGGACTGTGAAAAATGGACTGGTAACTAGCACACTGAAAGGAGTGAAGGTGAATCTTGATGCTGCCAAGCTGGCAAAATTCTAGACATCCCTGGTGAGGGATATGATACCTATACAAGGCAAAGATGATCTTGTTTGGATGGATTGCCTACTGATCTTCAAATCACTAGGAACTTCTATGACACCAAATCTGATGATGAGGTGTCTGAGGCAAGGGCTGTTCAGAAAAGTGAAATGAGGCCAGAGCATAAAGTGCTTTTGGGTTTTTATACAAATGCTTTCTGCCCAGACATGAGAGAAGGCATACAACTAACTATATGGACCTGGTCCTCATGCAGTGCCTGAATGAAGGAAAGTAGATTAGCCGGTCTACCTTCATTGTGAAGTTGCTGGAAAGGGTGCTCAATGGCTCAAAGGCTCATGCCATTCCCTATGGATTTATTCTAACAATTGTGCATGAATGTTCCCTTGAAGAAGTGGGGAATGGCTTCTAGCAAAGAGAACTTTGGCATCAAGACCCTCCAAGCTTGTGATTATCTGCTCAGTACTGGCCCAGTTGAACCTAGTTCATTAGCGAATACTCCTGTGAACAGCAAGGTCAGAGCCTTGGTTCAGGAGGTTGGGACAAGGGATGCTGAGTTAGCAAGGCTTTAAGCCAGAATTGCTGAATTGGAGGAAGAAAGAAATGGGTTGAGAGTTGAACTTGCAAAAGAGAAGGAGAAAAATGAAGGAATTCTCCAGCAAATGCTCAATCTGCTACAAAACCAACCCTCCAGCTCTTCTAAGCCTTAGGTGTCCTGTCCTGTTGTGAACCAGTCTAGAACCCCTAGTAACCCAGATTAGGGACTTTATCTGTTTTGTTTCCTTTCTGTTTTGCTCCTTGTTGGTAGTTCTATTTTTCTGTTTGTGGACTGCAATGTAGAAGCATCACTTATCAATGAATGCAGCTTCCTTGCTTTTTGTTAATTATTCTCTTAATAGTTCTTTTTGATAAGTTAATTTTTGATTAACTAAAGCATTCTTTCACTTGCAGTTGCCCAGTGGCAATGAGTACCAATTAATTATCAGGGATTCATATTATTTATGCAACCTTTCGATGATGCCAAAAGGGGGAAGATATTGTGCTTAAATCTATTATCTAAACATGTGATGTTTATGACCTAATTAAATCTGGCCCTTAATGATAAGTTAAATATTTTAAGTGTTGATATTTTAGCTGAGTTCCACAGGTTCTCTGATCAGAAAAATAGAGTTCGTCATCATAAAAAATGGGAAATTTGTTGGCCCAAGTTCAGTTGAATTTTTGAAGATTGACAAATGAACTCAGGGATGAACCTCGTCCATCTTAGGAGACACAGTTTGTTATAACCATTGCACAAGGGAGGCACGCAAGGAAGATATGCATTGAAAATCACACAACAAATATCTTCTAAACTGATCGAAAAGATTGTATTGAGTTCTAAGGAGGACAGTCTCCTTATGAGAAGAGAACTCAATCTCATGACAGTATAAGGGGTGGAGTTTGTACTGGTTAAGGACTGAAATCGACTAAGGATAAGCATTGGAGTCTCGATTAAACTCTAACTGCTAATCTATTAAATAACTAAGTTGTTCTTTTTACAGGTAATGCACATACGCAGAAGTAAAACATAATTGAGAAAAAAAGAGTAAGTCTATTTTGCAAGCAACATATGTGAGATATATGTGTGCACGCCTGAAGCTACTTGAACGAGATAAAAGAACCATATCCATTGTGTTTATTCTTATTATATTTCAATTGTAGTTGGTATTTCATATTGTAACTTTCACCTTATTTAGAAGCAATTGTATTGGGTACTTTGAGTATTCAAGTTAGAGTTAACTTAAAAGTGTCGCAACAGTTGCGCCCGTGTGCCACACTGGGATTATAGTTAATCCTTAGGTTTACAAAGAGTTTATAATTACTGTTTCTGGCTCAGTGCTTTTAGTGGATTTTGGGAAAATCCTACTGAGTAGTAGGTCGTGATTTTTTACCTTTTGAGCCAGGTGTTTTCCATATAAAAATCTCTGTGCACTTTACTTTCAGTATTTATTATTCCGCAAATTGCTATAGTTAGAACACTTAGAAGAACCTGGTTCTTCTAAAGCGAAAATTAGGTACCACACAAGTCATCCCCCCTTTTGTGTGGTATTGATGTTTATAATATCAATGTGTCGATCTTTTCTCCCTAATTTCATTCTCCCGTTTGTATTATTTATAGATGTTTAGAGATGGGTTTTTACTGAACTAAGGTGTTTTTACAAAGTTTCACTGTTTTATTGCATTCTATTGGTTTTATACTGCCTCTTTGTAGCATTTTGCTATGTTTTACATGTTTTCTTATTGCTCAACTACCTTTACTTTTATTACTCACTGAGTTAGAGTACTCACATTACTCCCCGCACCTTGTGTGCAAATTCAGAAACTCCGGGTCCCGCAAGCGAGGGTTGATTGCTTCCAGCAAGCTGTTCGGAGTTCACTAGGTAGCTCCTCCATGTTCGCAGCCCAATGCTTCTCCCTCTTATCTTGCTTTACTGTATATTAATTCTATAATAGACTGCATAATCTCTTTCATACTCTTAGGCGTATGTTTAGAGACTCATGACTGGTGACACATCGATGTCGGGCTGTATTTATTTTCGCAGTTGTACTATTTTATAGTATTTTAGGGTTTATCACTTATTAATGACTTAAATTGAATTATTATAACTGTCTAAACAGATTGAGGGTTTGTTTTGGCTGGCCTTGTTTCATTATCGGCGTCATCATGACCGAATTCAGATTTAGTGTCGTGACACCATCTATCAAAAATATTTCAAGAGGTTCAGCCAATAACAAAGGATGGCGCAGAAAGCCTATCTACTTAGTATGAAACAAAATACTCCAATCCCTTCAATAATATTTAGAGAGTTATTGTATGTAACATCATTTAACATAATAGCTGGTTCACCCTATAAAAAATATTTATGACCCTGAAAGTTTGTTGAGAGACCTATTCAAAAATAATAGGCCACCACTTATTTATTGGTTTAATTTTAACACAACTTTTATTTCTTTTGTTAAAAGGTAAAGAAACAACATATAATGATTGAGTGTGCATCATTTACTGAAAAACTATATCACATATAGCCAAATAGGTCGATTGGTTCACATAGGTATCCAACCAACAGAAAAAGTATGGAAGGAAATCAAATAGTTAAGACTGTAATAGCTGAAATAAGTAAGTAAACGTATTATAATATATGTAGTCCTTGAAGTATTTAATACCTGTGTCAAGGCTATTCTTGTTCTCTTATTGGTCATGATGAACAACTGATCATGATTATTCCAATTCAAGCCTTTGCCATATGCTATAAATGACTTACCATTGCTACAATTGGATTGTCTTATCTATATGAAGAGGAAACTGTAACAACAGAAAGAACCATGAAAAGCTTCAAATATCTTATCCATAAGTATTGAAATTAGCAACCTAAGTAAAATGGAAAAGTTAAATAGCCAAAAACACTTGAAATGATACTGTTCATAACTAATAAGACTACTAAAGTAACTAATCAGATAGTTCTTGGTTTCTCTAAGTGTTACATCTGTAAAAGTCTTATATTGTTTTCTTCTTCTTAAATACTCTCTTGATTTTATTTCCTGATAACTGTACATTAGAATCTTCTTCTACCACTATTGCAGCATTAGTTATACCAATTTTAATAAGTGCATTTGCAATATCAATTAACTCGTTATCTTCAGTGTACTCCTGCATATAAAATGTACCAATATTTTTAAAAATTAATAGTAAACTTATAGTTCATGTAGCTTTATTAATTTATACTCTGCAAATACTTTAATTAAATTAATCAATAGCCTTAAAAATATTAATAGGGAGTTCGTAGCGTCCTATAGAATAAACGAAATGAACATTCAAAACCTTTAAAGTTTAAAAAGAAAATACCCCAGAACAGAAAATTTATTTAGAAAGATATCCTTCCAGATATATAAGTATCTTTAATATTGAAGGACAAATTGAAAGTCATCGATATATTTACCTCGCATTCCTTCTCTCTATCTAAGCCTTGGTTAGTATTGAAGTCAGGGTCCAACCAAACATTAATAAATAAATAAATTTGAAATTATACTACAAAATATGCAATTTAACCGAAATTCACAATTTAAATATGTTATGGAGTTTGTGAGTGAAGATCACATATAATGAAGGCATCTGAATGTGCAACATTATCATACTTCTTTATCAATTGCTCTTCATTTATAAGCTTGACAATACTGTAAACTTCAGCGTGCAACCGAATGTTTGGGCTCTTAACAATAACTTTAAACATGAATTTTCTTTGAAGAATACTGTTCAATTCAACTGGATAGGAATACTCATCAACAACTCTAGTATTCTAGAAATAAATTTTGCATTAGAATTTTTCAAATAAAAAATATAAATTTAATTAGTTGATATACCTCAAGTAATCCTTCAATTCATTTCGGACTTGCCTATGAGAAACATGGCTTTGCGATCCCAGAGCAGCAAGAAAATAGATCCAGTAATATCTAATACCCTAAACTAAAGCCTGTACCTAAAGCACGTTTGATTTGAGATTTAAATATACATTTTGACGAAAAGTGGAAATAGAGCTTATGTTATTACCGATTCTTTGCTAAATAATCTTCTTTTTATATTTTGGGTTTATGCAAAGATAGATGTTTTACTTTATCCACCTTCTTTTGGTACTTCTTACAGCTGACATATGGCCATCTGTTCCCTGTTCTAAATTTTCGATATTTGCAATAGTCCAACAAAGACCTTCATATTGAATTAAATGATAAACATTAGATAGTGAAGTTGAGAGAGAGTATATATGTGCATATAAATTAAGCATAATTTATATTTTACCACATGACATAGTGGGCTAATGACACTTGGCTTAAGGAGAAGGAATCCCCCCTTTTAATTATATATAGGTAGATGTCACTGTTTTGTTTTGTTGCTCTCTTCTAAGTCCTTAACCGTACGCTATAACCAAAGTAAATTAGAAACGACTGAGACGTGACAACATGGAATATTGAACATAACCATTTCACACCAATCAAAATCGTTGATTTACGAACTAGAGATTCGAGTTCAAGCTTTGAAAATAAAAAAAATTATGATTGAGAGCGCCTTCTTTAATGGTTCGTATGCGATATGTGTTAGGAAGCGTGTCAAGATAATAGAAGGGAAAAAATATATAGGAGAGAAAAGCAATAAGTTGCACAAGACAAAACAAGACAAGATTTACGTGGTTCGATAATTGTTGCCTACTCTACGGCCACATAAAGAATAGCTCTTTATTACTTAAATAGAGAAATAAAAAGTTTTTGGGATGATCTACAAATGAAAATGTAGACCCCTATTTATAGGAATTTTGAATGCCTTGCCAAGGTAAGCGCTTACATCACAAGAATGTTGAGGTAAGTGCTTACATCACAAGAATGTCGAGGTAAGCGCTTAAATCATATTTCATCTCTTTTTGATTTTTCTTTATTTTGTCTACTTTCACATACAATAATACATTTGCTACTATCAATTTCCCCCTCAAACCTATGTTACATCAAGAAAGAAAGAAAAAGATTTGCTATTCTCTGGTGGCGCCTTCACGCTATCAGTCTTGAAGGCTAACTGAGGCAGTGCACAACCTTAGTTTGTCCATTTCGACAACTTTGGTCAACATGTCTGACGGGTTCTTTGATCCTGGTATCTTCTACAAGGAAAGAGTTCATTTGTTTATCAACTCTCGGATATGATGATATCTCGACTGGATATGCTTCGATCTTGCATGAAACACTGGATTCTTGGAAAGATGAATTACACTCTGTCTATCGCTGAAAAGTTCACAATTGTCCTGTTCTTTACCTAGCTCTTTAAGAAAATTCTTTAGCCAAATCATCTCTTTTCCAGCTTCTGAGATTGACATGTACTCTGCTTCAGTAGTAGATAGAGCAACACTTTTCTGAAGTCTGGACATCCAACTAACAGCAGTACCACCTAAAGTGAACACGTAGCCCGTGGTACTTTTTCGACTATCCAGATCGCCGCCTAAATTTGCATCAGCAAAACCTTGTAAGATAATATTGCTCTTTTTAAAACAAAGTGCCATACCTGAGGTGCCTTTGAGATATTGCAATATCCATTTTACACCTTCCCAATGCTCCTTTCCTGGATTTGACAGTATCTGCTGACAACTCCAACAACATGAGCTATGTCAGGTCTAGTACAAACCATAGCATACATCAAACTCCCTAATGTTGAAGCATACGAAACTTTGGACATGTACTTCCTTTTTTCATCTGTGTTAGGTGATTGATCCTTTGAAAAATTTAGATGGCTTCCGAGTGGAGTGCTTCTGGTCTTTGCATCATGAAGCCTGAACCTGCTCAGTACCTTCTCTATGTACTTTTCTTGAGACAACTTTAAGGTTCCTTCCGACCTGTTAATCCTCCTCCCAAGCATTTGCTTAGCTGGTCCTAAGTCTTTCATTTCAAACTCCTCCGCTAGCTGTTGCTTAACCAAGTTGATCTCATTATGCTAGATCTTGCAATTAGCATATCATCAACATACAATAGTAAAATGATATAGGATTCATCGAGATTTTTGACATAATAACAATTGTCCATCTCACATTGTGTGAAACCATTTTTATGCATGAATACATCAAATTTCTTGTACCATTGTCGGGGAGATTGTTTCAAACTATACAAACTCTTCTTTAACTTACACACAAGGTTTTCTTTACCAGAAGCTTGAATACCTCTAGGTTACTTCATTTAAATGTCTTCTTCAAGGTCACCATGCAAGAAAGCAGTTTTAACATCTAGCTGCTCCAAATGCAAATTTTTTGCAGCTACGATACTTAGCACCAACCTGATAGTAGTTAATTTTACTACATGAGAGAAGATCTCAGTGTAGTCAATTCCTTCCTTCTGTTGAAAGACTTTTACTTCTAATCATGCTTTGTATCACTTCTTACCATCACGCTCTTCCTTGACTCTGTACACCCACTTGTTCTGCAATGCCTTCTTCTCTTTTGGTAACTCCGTAAGTATCCATATTTTATTGTTTTGAAGAGAATCCATCTCTTCTTTCATGGCTAGCTTCCACTTATCAGAGTCTATCACCTGCATTGCTTCAACAAAATGCTCTGGTTCTCCAGCATCAGTTAGAAGTAAATAGTGAAGAGAGAGAGTTAACCTATCTGGAGGGTTCGTGACTCTTTTAGATCTCCTCAATATAGGTTCATGAGTAACAGAATCCGAATTTGATTCAGGTCCTGATTTTAGATTTGGTTCTGCATTTGATTCTATCTCTGGTTCTGGTTCTGATCCAAGTTCGTCTTCTAGTTCTTCTTCAAATTCGGCTTGTGGTTCTTCATCTTCAATTTCAGAATCAGTTGTAATCCCTTTAGCCACTTCATTTTATGATATTTCTTCTAACTCAACTATTTCAGAAGTCTGTTTGCTGGTGCTGGTTGGTTCTACTTCAAGCTTGTCATTGTACATCACATTTCCATTAAATGTGACATTCCGGTTTCTTAGGATCTGTCTATTCTGATCATCCCAAAACCGATAACCAAAATTATCATCACCATAACTAATAAAGAAACATTTCTTGACTTTATGATCATGGTTATCTCTATCATTAGAGTTTACATGCACATAAACAACATAACCAAATATTTTCAACTGTGAGAGAGTTACCTCCTTTCCTGTCCATACCTCCTCAGGAATTTAAATTCAGCGGTACAGAGGGTCCCCTATTTATGAGGTAAGTTGTCGTGTTAACGACCTCAGCCCAAAAACACTTCAGTAATCCAGAATGTATTATCATACTTCTGGCTCGTTCATTCAAGGTTCTGTTCATCCTCTCAGCAACGCCATTTTATTCCGCTGTTCCAAGAACTGTCTTGATCATTCTGATCCCATTCTCCGAGCAAAATGCTTTGAACTCTTGGCTATCATATTCTCCTCCATTATCAGACTTAAGACATTTTAACTTTAGGCTTGTCTGATTTTCAACTTCAGCTTTCGATCTTTTAAAGGTAACAAACACATAAGATTTTTTTTTCCAGAAAATAAACCCATACCTTTCTTGTGGAGTCGTCAATAAAGGTGACATAGTAGCGTGAGCCTCCTAGAGAAGTTACAGGAGCTGGTCCCCAAACATCTGTATACACTAGTTCCAGCTTCTCTTTCTTTGGCGTCCTTCCCACCT
Organism: Nicotiana benthamiana; assembly: GCA_034376525.1. NCBI lineage: Eukaryota > Viridiplantae > Streptophyta > Magnoliopsida > Solanales > Solanaceae > Nicotiana > Nicotiana benthamiana. Next base: position 28,934,423 of record CM067328.1, read on the forward strand.
TTGAGAAACTAACTCTCTTTTGTTTCCCGTAAATGCAATTTTCGCACAAACCTAATTCAATATGTTTTAGGTTTGGCAATTTTTCTTAGGATGCCAAAAGCTTCATTCATTTCTCACTCATATGCCCGAGCCTCCAGTGCCACAATGTTGTATCACGACTATGATCAATTGTTGCTATAGTATCACTTTCTATTGCAGTTGCATATAGTGTTCCCCTTTTGAAACCCCGTGCCACAACCAAATTCCCTTTGGTTATCTTCCACAATCCGTTGCTGAATGTTGTTATATATCCTTCATCGTCAATCTGACCCATAGATATCAGATTTTTCTTGAGGCCAGGAACATGTCGTACATTTTTCAATTTCCATAGTATGCCTTGTGAAATCTTTATATGAACTTCACCTTTTCCGACAATATCTAGAGGTTCGCCGTCTGCTAGATAAACTTTCCCAAAATTTTCAGCTATATAATTATGCAATAATTCTTTGCATGATTTAGAGTGAAAGGATGGACCTGAATCCAGAATCCAAGATTCGACTGGACTGTCTGTACAATAAATTAGTGCATCACCGACTTGTTCAGCAATTACATTTGCTAAATTTTCTTTCTTCTTCTTCTTTGGTTCTCTACACTAGCTACTGAAGTGACCCTTTTTATTGCAATTCCAACAAATAATGTCCTTGCGATTTTTGGATTGTTCTCTTCTCCTTGACTTTGATCTGCCACGACCATAACTTTGTCCTCTTTGGTTGATTCTCCCCCTGTTTTCGGTACTAAAAGCAGATCCTGGGGAATTATTTGATTCTCTTCGGCGAATATCTTCACTTATAACCAAGTCTTTAATATCATTCAATTTGAATTTGGTACTTCTTGATGAACTGCTAACTGCAGTTACTGTTGCAGATCAACTCTCTGGTAGAGATGATAGTAGAATCAACGCCCTGATTTCATCATCAATTGCTATGTTAACATAACTCAACTGAGTTAATATTGTATTAATTTCATTAATATGTTTTGTGACTGATCCACCTTCTGTCATCTTCAAGTTGAGCAATCGACACATCAAATAAACTTTATTTGAAACAGATGGCTTCTCGTACATATTTGATAATGTCTTCATCAGGCCTGTAATGGTCTTCTCGTTAATGACGGTAAACACCATATTTCCTGTTAGAATCAAACGAATCACATCAAGAGATTGACGATCTAATAGATCCCAATTTGCTTTTGACATAGTCTCTGGTTTTACCTCAATCAGAGGTAAGTGTAGTTTTTTCTGGTACAAATAATCCTCTATTTGCAATTTCCAGAATCCAAAATATTTTCCATTGAAATTGTCAATCTTAACCTTCCCTTCTTCCGATGCCATTTTTTACAAAAAATTTATGTGAATAGTATCTGCACCAATACTGTACTTTTCTACCAGAAATATACTGTCTGTGCTCTGATACCAGTTGTTAGGAAGTGTGTCAAGATAATAGAAAGAAAAGAATATTTAGGAGAGAAAAGCAATAAGTTGCACAAGACAAAACAAGACAAGATTTACGTGGTTCGGCAATTGTTGCCTATTCCACGGCGACACAAAGAATAGCTCTTTATTACTTGAAGAGAGAAAGAACTTTTTGGGATGATCTACAAATGAAAATGTAGACCCCTATTTATAGGCATTTGGAATGCCGGCCGAGGTAAGCGCTTACACCATAAGAATGCTGATGTAAGCGCTTACATCATAAGAATGCCGAGGTAAGCGCTTACATCACAAGAATGTCGATGTGAGCGCTTACATTATATTTCATCTATTTTTTATTTTTTTTATCTACTTTCACATACAACAATAGATTTGCTACTATCAATACGAATCCAAATTAATCTGTAATGTATATACCACATATCAAGTGACAACAAAACAGAAAAATCAGTTTCTACGCACTACGACATTATTAAAATTACGAAGAAGTAGACTCTGTGAAAAGAGGGAACCAAAAAGAGGAAAACAAAAAGGGTAGTATTCGCAGTGTCCGCTGCTTAAATCTCACTGTTCTTGTACACTAAATTTTAGGAAGAAGTGTTAATCATAGAAGATTGTGGCCTACTATAATATAAAAAATGTCTAAATCTCTTGGACTTTTCTATGTGTAACTAGGCTTGCTGAAAAACTCATTATCAAATATAATTGATTGCCTTTCGGTCAGACTAATGTGACAAGCCAAGATTTGAAAAAATAACTAATTTACGCCAAATGAGTATGTTAATAAATTGGTCTGTTACAGAAACAAGACTTCATAAGTTCAATCTCTCTTTTGTAAGAGGTTGAGTCCATTATTCTTCACTTATACTAATCCAACCGCATATGTCTCTTTCCTAATCTTCTGTAGGATTTTCTTCCCCTACATTACTCTTCATGTCTTCACATATGGCCCTCAGCCTCAATCAATCCAAAATAGTCAAAAGCCCTTCGGACTTCCGTAAAACAATAATACTCAGCTCAAACAATAGTTCAATATCAGTTAAAACGCCAAATTTGAAAAAAATATAGCTGAGTTCATGAAACAGTACAAATTACATGGACTCTTTTAGGATCAAAATTCCGTCAGGCATCTACATACCATATCAGTTGTCGCAAAAACATGTTGCTAGTTGGAAGCTGAACGACGAAGGGTAATATCATACTCAACTAAAGAATGCAAGGGTGAAAAGTATCTACACTCTTCAATGAGTAACGTCACACCATACAGATGAAGAAACAATCTCTAGCTATAGCTCATTACTTTCCTGCAATCTACCAAAAAAAACAAAAATATTTGACGCTCAATAATTAGCACATACATATAAAAGATGAATGCAATTTAGAACCGGCCTTTACCTCCTTCATTCTTCCTTCTTCTGCACAACACAAACAAAATGTAGTGAATGTCATAGCTCGTAGGCACACAGTGAGATGATGTAAGATATATGGACTTATATCTACACACATATGAACAATATATGGATAAATTATATGTTATGTGCTATCTTTTGGTTTGGCCTAAATAAGTGGTCTTATGGACATTAAGTTAAGGGGGCCAATGTGTTGTCATATAAAGTGTAAGACCAATGTGTAGATACCCAAAAGGGTAACCTTAGTTAATGATGGGCTAACTAAGTTTACATATATGTAACCATGGTTACATGCTTGTGACTCTTGAGTTTTGTAACTCATGAGTTATAAAGTGGGGGTTATGGTTCCCATATTATTGCAAGACATAATCTCTTCTTCCTCCCATTGAATCAAGAGAAAAACTCCATTATTGTCTTGCAAATTCTTATGGAAAGCCATACACCAATTTGGTTATTGTCATATTATTGTTGTTGTGAAACCATTCACATATTTTAGTCTTGTGAGGAATTCTTGTGGAAACATCAACTTCAAAACAATCTTGAAGGAAGGATCAAGGAGCAATCTTCATAAGGACATTTGGACAATTATCAAAGGAGGTTCAAAGATTTCCACAAATGGATATTGTATTTTAATTGTAATCATTATTCTAACAATTGGTATCAGAGCCACCTTCATATTTGGATAATTTGGATGTTCATAAGATTCATGTTATGTTAGGTTCATGTTCAAGTAAAGTTAGAATTTTATTTTTGAAATTCTAGTACCATGAAGTAGCATGATTTTCTGAATGTTATGGTTTTTTGATGAAATTTGATGTTTTAATATCATGTTATCTTTACCTGATTTAAAACATTGAATTTAGCATGATTTTGGTTGATGAACAACATGTTTTCTTGTTTAAGATTCTTGTTGAAAGACTGCCAGAATAATAGATTATCTGTTTAAGATAATCGATTATCTTGGACCAGTAAGGTTGAAACGTTTTTTTTAATACCAGAATAGATAATCAATTATCCTGGACTAGTAAGGTTGAAACGTTGTTTTTAATGCCAGAATAATCGATTATCTGTTTAAGATAATCGATTATCCTGGACCAGTAAGGTTGAAACGTTTTTTTTAATGCCAGAATAATCGATTATCTGTTTAAGATAATCGATTATCCTGGACCAGTAAGATTGAAACGTTTTAATTAATAAAACGTTTCAAGTTTTTTAAGTTTCAGTTTTTAATTGAATATTAATAATATGTCAATTAACATTAAGTCTTTAATATTATTAATGTATTATACATTAATATTTAAGTTTTGAATATTAATTGTTTTAGTCCATTAATTTTCAGATTTTGGAATTGTCCAACTAAGAATATAACAATTAATATTCAGTTGTTGCATGTCAAAACATGTAACATATTAAGTTAAGATTCATAATATGGCTTAAGGAACTAATGTTTTAGCATCTAATATTTTAAATTAGTCAATTGAAGCATTATGTTGCCAAAGTAACCTCTATTGTGTAGATTGATTGATATTGAAATATAAGATGACTGTGGATGTTAGTCTTCCATGCGTTTAACACCGGCCCAAAGGAAGGTTGTTATTTGGCAGGAATTCGAACATGCTTGTGGTGATAAATATGAGACAATTATTTGGTTTTCCATGTGAATATTAAGTCGGCCCAAAGGAAGGCTTGATATTTGACAGGAGTTTATTGTCTATATTTGATCACTACACCAAGAGTACCACTTACAAGTTGATTTTCTGTCCAAAGACTAAAATAAATGTTGTGCTAGGTATCTTGTAATGGGATTTGCCTATTTTGAATCTATAAAGTAAAGTTAAAGTTCAAGTAATTGTAAGCATGTATTAAGTAATCCTTTTGTTCTATTTTCAGTTAATTCTTCTGCTGCTTCGATATCAGCCAACATCAATAGCATCCCTGTGCTTAACGGCACAAACTATAAGGAATGGAAAGAGAACATCATGATCGTTCTCGGTTGCATGGATCTTGACCTTGCACTTCGGAATGAGCAACCTGCTTCTCTTGAGGATACATCCTCTCCTGATGAAAGGAGGGAGATGGAGAAGTGGGAACGCTCGAATCGCATGAGTCTAATGATCATGAAGCGTGCAATTCCAGAATCATTCAGGGGCACTATGAATGATGAAGCTAATGCCAAAGTTTTCCTTGAAAACCTTGAAAAGCGTTTTATGCAAAACGAAAAAGCGGAAACAAGTACACTATTGAGTAAACTTGTTTCCATGAGGTATAAGGGCAAGGGAAACATTAGGGAGTACATTTTGGAAATGTCTCATCTTGCTTCGAAACTTAAGTCACTCAAGCTAGTATTACCTGAGGAACTGCTTGTGTACTTTGTTTTGATATCTCTTCCTACACACTTTAATCAGTTTAAGGTCAGTTACAACTGCCTGAAGGAGAAATGGACTCTTAATGAGCTCATTTCACATTGTGTGCAAGAAGAGGAAAAGATAAAGCAAGATAAGACTGAAAGTGCTCATTTGGCATCCTCTTCTAAGGAAACTAAGAAGAGGAAAGGTAAGGAAGCTGCGGTTGCAAGGCCCAAGATTAAGCAACATAAGGAACCTAAGGTTGAAATTACTGAATTAGGTTGCTTTTTCTGTAAGGGGACTAATCATGTGAAGAAAGATTGTACCAAGTACCATGCCTGGCGTGCGAAAAAAGGTACATTTCTTTCTCTTGTTTGTTCTGAAGTTAATTTAATTTCGGTACCTAAGGATACTTCGTGGGTAGATTCTGCTGCTACTACTCACATAAGTATATCTATGCAGGGTTGCCTGAACTGCCGAAAACCAAATAATGGTGAAAGATACATCTATGTGGGTGATGGCAAGAAGGTGCCAGTTGAGGCTATTGGCAAATTTAGGCTGTTGTTTAAGACCGATTTTCATTTAGATTTGGATGAGACTTTTGTTGTACCGTCTTTTAGACGGAATTTAATTTCTGTTCCCAAATTGGACATATCCGGTTATTCATGTTCTTTTGGTGATAATAAAGTTAGTGTCTTTCAGAATTCAAATCTTATTGGTACTGGTCTTTTATCAACATTTGATAGCCTATATTTGGTTGACACAATAACCTCACATAATGAAACCTTGCATACAAGTTTAAGTGGTACCAAAAGAAAATTAACTAATGAGAATTCTATATCACTCTGGCATAAACGTTTGGGTCACATATTCATTCAAAGAATTCAGAAACTCGTGTCAGATGGAATTCTTGATTCTCTTGATTCCTCAAATTCGGATATTTGTGTTGAGTGTATCAAGGGTAAACAAACAAACAAGACGAGATTAGGTGCTAAGAGAGCTTCGGACGTCTTAAAATTGATACATACGGATATTTGTGGGCCATTTCCTACTCCTTGTAGGAATGGTTAACAATACTTTATCACATTCATAGACGATTACTCTCGTCATGGGTACCTATATCTTATTCATGAAAAGTCCCAATCCATAGACGTGTTCAAATCATTTAAGGCTGAAGTTGAAAATCAACTAAGCAAAAGAATTAAATCCGTTAGATCTGACCGTGGTGGTGAATACTATGGTCGATATGATGGTTCAGGTGAACAACGTCCAGGGCCATTTGCTAAATTCCTAGATGAGTGTGGGATCGTCCCTCAGTATACTATGCCAGGAAGTCCTACGATGAATGGTGTAGCTGAGAGACGAAATCGGACCCTTAAGGATATGGTAAGAAGTATGATTTGTCGTACTACTTTGCCAGACTCACTCTGGGGTGAAGCATTAAAAACCGCATCTTATATTCTTAATAGAGTTCCAACTAAAGCTACAATCAAAACTCCATTGAACTTTGGACTGGGCATAAACCCAGTATTAGGCATTTACACATTTGGGGTTGTCCAGCTGAGGCAAGGCCTTATAGGCCGAATGAAAGGAAACTGGATGCTAAGACGGTTAGTAGCTATTTTGTTGGATACTCTGAAAGGTCCAGGGGTTTTAAGTTTTATGATCCCACTTCTAGAACTATTTTTGAGACGGGTAATGCTAGGTTTTTTGAGGATATTGAGTTTGGGGGGTGGGGAGATAAAGTTGTTAGAGATTTTGTCTTTGAGGAAGAACATGTGTCTTTCCCTCAAGTTGTTGATCTTGGTCAGGGTGTTATAATTCCTGACACGGATCATACAACTCCAGTTCAAGACAATCTCGAAAATCTCCCCAATCAGGATCCTGAAATTACTAATGAAAATCAAACTCAACAACCTCAAGAAACTGAAATGCCATTAAGGAGATCCACTAGAGAGAGGAGAAATGCAATTCCGGATGATTATGTTGTATTTCTCCAAGAACAAGAAAGTGATATTGGACTTGAGGAAGATGATCCAATCAACTTCCGTCAAGTCATTAAGGGTTCTAACTCTCAAAAGTGGATTGATGCCATGAATGATGAGATGAAGTCTATGAGCGATAATGACGTTTGGGAGCTTGTTACATTGCCCGAAGGTATTAAACCTATTGGTTGTAAATGGATTTTTAAAACCAAAAGGGATTCAGGGGGCAATGTTATTAAGTATAAAGCTCGTCTTGTCGCAAAAGGCTACACTCAGAAGGAAGGCATTGATTATAAAGAGACTTTCTCTCCAGTTTCATCGAAAGACTCTTTCAGGACTATAATGGTATTAGTAGCACATTTTGATCTTGAGCTTCATCATATGGATGTTAAGACAGCGTTTCTCAATGGTGACATTGAGGAAACAATTTATATGGTGCAACCTGAAAACTTTGTTTCGGATGAATCAGATAAAAGGTTTGCAAATTAAAGAAATCCATCTATGGGCTCAAGCAGGCTTCCCGTCAATGGTATTATAAGTTTCATGCAGTCATTACATCTTTTGGTTTTGAACCGAATATTACTGATGACTGTATATACCATAAGTTCAGTGGGAGTAAGTATATTTTTCTGGTTTTATATGTCGATGACATACTGCTTGCCTGTAATGATATAGCATTATTGCATGAAACTAAGAAATTTCTTTCAAAGAAATTTGAAATGAAAGATCTTGGTGAAGCTTCTTTTCTATTAGGAATTCAGATACAACGATATCGCTCCAAAGGTGTTCTCGGTCTGTCACAAAAGGGCTATATCGATAATGTTCTGAAAAGATTTGGCATGCAGGACTATAAACCAGGCAACACCCCTGCTGCTAAGGGAGACAAGTTTAGTCTCAAACAATGCCCAAATAATAATTATGAAATTTCAGAAATGCAGAAGACGCCTTATGCTTCGGCTGTAGGTAGTCTGATGTATGCTCAGGTATGTACACGACCTGATATAGCATACATTGTTGGGATGTTAGGCAGATATCTAAGCAATCCGGGAATGGACCATTGGAAGGCAGCCAAACGGGTCATGAGGTACTTACAGAGAACAAAGGATTACATGCTTACATATCGGAAATCGGACCAGCTTGAGATCATTGGGTATATCGATTCCGATTTTGCTGGATGTCAGGATAGTTTGAAGTCTACTTCAGGCTATATTTTCATGCTTGCTGGCGGTGCTATCTCTTGGAGAAGCATCAAGCAAACTCTTACGGCCACTTCCACCATGGAAGCGGAATTTATGGCATGTTATGAAGCATCCAATGAGGCATTATGGCTGCGGAATTTTGTTGGTGGACTGCGCATTGTTGATAGCATTAAAAAGCCACTTAGGCTATTATGTGATAACATATCGGCAGTCCTTTATGCTAATAACAACAGTAGTTTGATGAAAGAAAAACATATGGACGTCAAATTCGGGTTGTTAAAGAAAGAGTACAAAATGGACAGTTGTGCATTGAGTACATTAGTACAAACTCCATGCTTGCGGATCCGCTCACTAAGGGATTGACACCAAAAGTATTTCATGAGCATATTGCTTGTATGGGTGTCAATTCAGATAAGGATTATGTATTTTAGTGGGATTTTGTATTATACAATTATGTATTGTCCATTATATTCAGAAATTCCGTAATTCAGTTATATCTGCAGATATTCAGTTTTAAAGTTTTTTGTACTCTTACAGTTTATGATTGATCTCAATAAAGAGAACTAGTTGGAAATAGACATTCTATTGACCACACTTTATGTTATTTCCATGCTACATACCTACACTTGATCCATGTCGTTGGTTATATTGATATACGTGATCTATGTTGGTTCTAGCTACGAATGAGTAACGAAGAGCTCTTAGTTCCTATGTTGGTATGATTGATGGACCGGATTGTTCATGACAATTTTATTGTGATAGCAATTTTGAGCTCCTAAGGTTATATTGTAACATATAATGCTAAGGTTTGTACATATGTATGTGTATCTCGTCCAAGTGGGAGATTGTAAGATATATGGACTTATATCTACATACATATGAACAATATATGGATAAATTATATGTTATGTGCTATCTTTTGGTTTGGCCTAAATAAGTGGTCTTATGGACATTAAGTTAAGGGGGCCAATGTGTTGTCATATAAAGTGTAGGACCAATGTGTAGATACCCAAAAGGGTAACCATAGTTAATGATGGGCTAACTAAGGTTACATATATGTAACCATGATTACATGCTTGTGACTCTTGAGTTTTGTAACTCATGCGTTATAAAGTGGGGGTTATGGTTCCCACATTATTGCAAGGCATAATCTCTTCTTCCTCCCATTGAATCAAGAGAAAAACTCCATTGTTGTCTTGCAAATTCTTGTGGAAAGCCATACACCAATTTGGTTATTGTCATATTATTGTTGTTGTGAAACCATTCACATATTTTAGTCTTGTGAGGAATTCTTGTGGAAACATCAACTTCAAGACAATCTTGAAGGAAGGATCAAGGAGCAATCTTCATAAGAACATTTGGACAATCATCAAAGGAGGTTCAAAGATTTCCACAAATAGATTCAAGTAAGCTTCCGCTCGTGTAGTTGTAATTCCGAATTATTCGATATGAAGGATATTGTATTTTAATTGGAATCATTATTCTAACAGATGACACTCAAGGTAAGCTAAAAAGTTCAAGAAATCCCACTACAAGTTTTGCATAAAATTTGTGACAAGCTAAGTTCCTAATTTTAGCAGGAAAAGAAGCTTGGTTGCTTGCTGATATATTGACAGAATATTCAAGGCACAAAGTGAATTATACAAGAAAAGAAAAATATAGCAACCTCTATCCTGTAATCATAAAAACTCATAATAAAGTAGGGAGGCAAGAAAGAACTTTCTTTAACATAACAAACTGCCCCAACCAAAAGATCTCTGTGATCCTGGAAAAGTAAGGCTCTTGCTATCCGGAGAAGGACAAGCTGCAAAAATATCCATAGACCATAGATGTTATTTTTTTAATTATTCAAATAACTATTACGCCTTATGAAATATGAAATACTTCAAGTTGCTGCTGATGACAATGTAATTTGGCTGTCGGGCTAATCAGTCCACATCCTACAACATCTATCTTGTTGTAGACATACGTACACTTCATACTATTTTATTTATGGTTCTTATGTTTAGATAATTATTCACGCTATTTCTGCTGGAGTTACTAATGCTCTTTTGTTTTTATTTTTGTTTTCCTTTCCTTCACTGAGCCGATGATCGATTGGAAACAGCTTCTCTGCCCTTTCGGGTAGGGATAAGGCCCGTATATATACTATCCTCCCAAAACCCCACTTTGTGGGACTATACTGGATTCCGTCAATAACATCAATAAGGTCATCCACGGTAGCATCTACAGGAAATAAGACCTAACAAGGGGAGCAACAACCAATGTAGAGGTTAAAAGAGTTTTTGCACATATAAAAGAGGAAAAGGCATATGTAAATTTTCAAACAGGAATCCATAAAATGTTAGTAGAATCAGCACTTTTGTTTGTGAGAAAATACAAGTTCCCACACACTGTTTGAAAACTTATTAGGCTAACCGGGAAAGTTACCTCAGTACCTTGTAATCATGAAGAATTTGATAGCAGAGCTTCTCATCAATACGTGTCAGTTGCAAAATGCTGTTGAAAGAAATTCCCCGTCTTTTTCTTCTTCAAGTATATCTGCAAACATTTGATAATGTATGTTAAATCCAGAGTTCGATGTAGTCAAACCTGGAGGGAATATACTGCCAATAAATGCATGCATGGAGCTAAAATTACACTATAAAGAAAAAGAAAGAGACTTTCCAGATAGAATATTCTTAGAAAGAAACATTTTCAAACAACTTTTCAACCACTGAGCCTAAGTAATCCTCTATATCACATGAGAAACAAAAAACAATGCAAATTAACTTGCAAAAATCATCAGAACTAGGGGTGGAGCTAGACTGCCGAGAGCGGGTTGGACCAAACCCAATAACTTTAATTCGAACCTTGTATTTGTCTTATATATATATATAAATTGTTAATTTGAAACCCAATAACTTAAAATGATTAAATGCCAAACCCATATGATTGAAATCCTAGCTCGTGTTGGGATTGTAAGTATATAATATGCTTAAAATAAGGTGAATGAGAAATGAAAATTTTAAGTGAAATTTTAAGTTAGATGAATTTTTTTTAATGGGTATATAAGCAATTGCTCTTCTTCTAGTGCTTAAAGAGTTGAGAAGAAGGCAAGCCTTGTGCCGTCGCCGTCGTCGCTCGGCTACGGCTTCCGATTTCAATTTGGATTTCGATCAAATTATTGATTGATTAATTTTTTGGACCAAATTTATTTGTTAATAATAAAATATTAACAAAAATATTATTAAATATTCGTTTTAATAACACAATATTATTATTAAATTAAATATTAATATTAAATTCAATCCAGTTGCGTAACTGAAAATTAAACTACCCTCTTAAATTTTTTCACTTTATTTTCCCTTTTTATAATTGAGTAAATAGCCATTTATGCTATGCCATTTATGATGTGGTCGTTTTGCATAACAACCATTCTGAAGAGTTGCACCTCATCAGATTTCAGCTGTTCGCTAAAACACTGTGGTTTGAAGTACCACTACACCAGTGTGTAATTTGTTCTATCTGGGGAAGAAATAATCCACAACCTTGGGTATTAGGAGGGAATTAACTTTCTTAAGATTTAGTGGTCTCTGATTAAAATTCTGTTTCTATTTTTATTTCTGTTTATGTTAATTTATACTTTTCAGAATTATTTTACAAATACAGTTTAATAACAAGCTTAAGAAATTAAATATATTTTTTGTATTTGTGTTATACTCACTGTTTATGGAGAGTAAAACCTTTGTGGTTTTTTACTATGTTGGAGATTAAAATCTGTGTGATTTTAATGTTTGTGCAATTCTTTTACAGAAATGACGAGTGACAACGGAAACCAAGCTGTTCCAATGGTAACTGCCAATACCTCAACAAGCCAAACAACACCGGCAGCATTGGCACTGGTGGAGAAACACAAAAGTTTTTTCGGAATTGCTTGAAAGTGCTGGTAGCAAAAGATGTTCTTCTACTTGATTACTCTAAGTCTCCAGAAGTTCATCAAGGAAGATATTCTTGTGCTGCCCGGTGAAACTCCAGAGACTGAACACTTTCTTGTGATTGAGGTATGGAAACATTCAAATTTTTTGTGCAAGAATTGTATTCTAATCGGGTTGGAAGATGCTTTTTATAACGTCTACAGTGGAGTGGAAACATCAAAAGAACTATGGATTGCGCTTCAAAAGAAATACAAAACTGAAGATGCCGGATTGAAGAAGTTCGTTGCTGCAAAATTTTTGGACTAAAAAATGGTAGATATCATGTCTGTTATTATCCAAGTCCAGGAATTGCAAGTGATTATTCACGATCTCCTTGCTGAATGTATAAGTAGAATTAATACTAGTGTTGGTAGCATTAATTTTATTATGTTTACTAACAAAATTTTCATTGAAAGTCTTATCATCAATGAAGCATTCCAAGTAGCAGCGATGATTGAGAAGTTGCCATTGTTGTGGAAGAACTTCAAAAATTATTTGAAACACGATGTCCCTTGAAGATATCATTGTTCGGTTGAGAATCGAAGATGACAATAAAGCTGCTGATAAGAAAGGTCGTGGAAACTCAACAATAATGGAAGAAAATATTATTGAAGAGAACAAAAAGAGGAAGAAGGCTTCTGGATTGAAATACAACCCAAGTAAGAAGTAGTTTAGTGGAAATTGCTACAAATATGAAAAAGCCAGTCACAAATCTACGGAATGTCGTGCTATGAAGAAAGACAAGAAAAAGTGTCAAGAAAGCATGGTTGAAAATCATGATTGATGTTGATGACTTGTGTGCCATGCTTTCCGAATGCAACTTGGTGGGCAACCCTAAAGAGTGATGGATTGTTTCTTGAGTCACTAGCCATGTTAGTTCTATTAGAGAAGCTTTTGCTACTTATGCTCTTGTTGAACCGATGAGACACTTTTTATGGGAAATGCTGCAAAGCCAAAATTGAAGGATATGGGAAGATATTTTTCAAAATGACTTCCGACAAAGTGGTAACGTTGAAAAACGTTCTTCATGTTCTCGAGATTAGGAAGGATTTAGACTCTACTGAATTTCTTGATAAGAATGGTTTTAAATTTATTGTTTCCGATAAGGTTGTAATAAGTAAGAACAAAATATTTGTAGGAAAATGTTACCTCACTAAGGGCCTTTTCAAGCTGAATGTAATGGTTGTTGAAAATAATAATAAAATTTCAGCTTCGTGTTACTTACTTGAGTCAAAGAAATTATGGCATATACATTTGGGTCATGTTAATTATAAAAACTTGTGGAAAGTGATTAATTTGGAAGTATTGACTAAATTTGAATGTGAAAAATTAAAATATCAAATATGTGTAGAATCAAAGTACGTTAAACATCCTTATAAGTCAGTTGAAAGGAATTCAGATTGTTTAGACTTACTTCACACCGATATTTGCGATATAAAGACAATACCATATCGCAATGGAAGGACGTATTTTGTAACTTTTATTGACGATAGTACTCGATATTGCTATGTTTACTTACTTAATAGTATAAGTAAAGCAATAGATGCATTCAAAATATAAAAATGACGTTGAAACACAACTTAACAAGAAAATCAAAATGATGAGAAATGTTATGGGTGGTGAATATGATTCTCATTTTGAACAAATATGTTTAGAATATGAAATTATTTATCAAACAATGGCCCCTTACACGCACCAATCCAACAGAATTGCGGAAAGAAAGAATCGTACATTAAAGGAGATGATGAACTCATTGTTGATAAGTTTTGGTTTGCCACAGAACTTATGGGGGGAAGCCATTTTTACGGCTATCGAATATAAAATCGGGTTCTCCATAGCAAAACACAATTCATTCCATATGAAAATTGAAAAAGAAGGAATCCCAACTTGAATTATTTTAAAGTGTGGGGTTATTTGGCAAAAGTGCAAGTTCCTAAACCCAAAAGGATAAAAATGGGACAGAAAATCATTGGTTGTGTTTTCATAGGATAAGGAACTAATAGTAAAACATATCGATTTCTGGTTCATAAATTAGAAAATCCCGACATTCATAATAATAGAGTTATAGAATCAGATAATGCTGAGTTCTTTGAAAATATATATCCGTATAAAAAGGAATGCGAGTCGATTAGTGAAGGATCTAAACGATATCGGGAAGAAACAAAAGAAAGTATACTTAATCAATAGGATCCAAGATGTAATAAACGTCAAAGAATGCCAACTTCATTTGGACCATATTTTGTGAGTTTCTTATTGGAAAATGAGCCTCAAACATTTAAAGAAGCTATATCTTCTTTGGGAAAAATATTTATTGAAAGAGGAAGTCAATTATGAAATAGAATCCATACTGAACAACCATACATGAGAATTGGTTGATCTTACTCCTAGAAATAAACCATTGAGTTCTAAATGGATGTTTAAGAGGAAAATGAAAGATGATGGCACTGTTGACAAATTTAAGGCAAGACTTGTGGTCAAAGGGTATAGACAACGAGAATATCTTAACTATTTTGATACATACTCTCAAGTTACAAGAATAACGTCCATACGAACATTAGTAGCATTAGCTGCTGTTTAAGGTCTTGAAATTCATCAAATAGATGTTAAGATGACCTTCTTAAATGAGAGTTGGAGGAAAAAATCTACATGGAACAACCTAAAGGGTTTGTGGTTCCAGATAAAGAATAGAAGGTATGTCGACTTGTTAAGTTCCTTTACGGACTAAAACAAACACCAAAATAATGGGATGCAAAATTTGACCAAATAATATTGTCAAATAATTTTAAAACAATAAATGTGATAAATATGTGTACATTAAAAATGTTCCAAATCACATGATCATTGTTTGCTTATATGTGGATGATATGGTGATAATGAGTAATGACATTGCCAATATAAATATGACTAAACGCATGCTAACTGGCAAGATTTGTATGAAAGACTTGGGAGTTGCTGATTTAATTCTGGGAATTAAGATCCATAAGACTTCTCAAGGTCTGATATTGTTACTATCTCATTATATTAAGACAATAACTGAAATATTCAAGCACTTGGTATTTAAAGTTGCAAAGACTCCAATTGACATGAATCTTGAATTAGCAAAGAACAAAGGCCAAAACATATTACAATTGGATTATGCTCGTGTGTTGGGTTGCTTAATGTACATCATGAATTATAAACGACCAGATATAGCTTGTGCTATAAGTTAATTGAGTCGATATACGAGAAATTCAGGTCAAACTCATTGGATGGCCATGAAACGAGTTTTGGGGTATTTAGTACATACCCAGAACTTTGCTTTGCACTATAGTGAAGGAGCAGTATCTTGGATTTCGTCTAAATAAACTTGTATTGCCCGCTCTACAATGGAAGCTGAGTTCATAGCCTTGAATAAAGCTGGTGAAGAAGCTAAATGACTCCAGAATTTCTTGGAAGATATTCCATTTTGGCCCAAACCGTTGGCACCAATATGCATACATTGTGATAGTCAAGCGGCAATTGGAAGGGCTGAGAAGCGTTATGTATAACGGTAAATCTCGTCATATACGACGAAGACATAAAACTGTTAGGCAATTACTCTCCAGAGGAATTATCACGATTGATTATGTAAAATGAAGTGATAATGTACTGGATCCACTTATAAAAGCTCTAACTAGAAAGGTAGTTGAGAAATCATAAAGGGGAGTGAGACTATGGCCGAGAACAAGTCATATTGGCGGTAACTTTATCTAGAAGACTGGAGATCCCAAGATCCAGGTTCAAGGAGGTCAAACAAAGTTATTAATGACGGTTCAACATTGTCAACAAAACGTTTGGTCCATTCTCGTTTTGAGACAATATTCAATTATCATGGATAAAGCATTAAGGCTTTTTAATAATTTCTAAATTTGATATGGGGTGTATCAAATAATGTATCTACGGGATGACACATTTAGGAATCACCTATGTAAGTATGATGTATTAGCCGCTTCAAGGAGAGCTTTGTAAGGTCAGTTCTCTACGCACTTATGAAACCAGGTGATATTAATGGCTGAAACGAACACAACAATGAGAGCCAAAGATGGTTAAGGAATGATTGTGTGGCTTATGGTTGTCTAGGTATACATCAAAGTTCAACGGTTCAAAGATATCAAATTTACCGATTGACCGAGTATATCCGACATAATTTCACTATGGAAAGTTCAAAGGGAAACCTACTTATACTGATGCAATTAACCCTTGCTTGCGAATCACACAGTTTTTATACATATTTCTGTGATATATCCATTCTCCATTCGTGTGGCGGATTGTTGGAATTAAGTATATGATATGCTTAAAATAGGATGAATGGGAAATAGAGGGAAATAAAAGATTTAAGTTAAATTTAAGTTCCCCCCTCCGGCAAAGGGACATTGTCCCATATTGGAAGAGGAAGAGATATTTTATGGGTATATAAGCAATTTCTCTTCTTCTAGCTCTTAAAGAGTTGAGAAGAAGGCAAGACTCACGCCATCGTCGTCCTCGCTCGGCTTGGCTTGGCTCGGCTTCAGCTTCAGATTCGGATTCAGGTTTGGATTTGGTCAAATGATCGATTGATTGATTAATTTTTTGAACCAAATTTGTTTGTTAATAATAAAATATTATTAAATACTCATTTTAATAACAGAATATTAATATTAAAATAAATATTAATATTAAATTCAACCCGTTTTTCAGTTGTGTAACTGAAAGTTAAACTATCCTCTTCAATTTTCCCTCGTTATTGTTAGAAAATAGCCATTTATGTTATGGCATTTATGTTGTGGCCATTTTGCATAAGCAATCATTCTGAAGAGTTGCACCTCTAAAGATTTCAGCCCAACTTTGGCTATAAATACAAGTATGTTCTGCTCAGAATTTTCATACGATTTTTGCGTTTCTCCTCCTTCTTATTCATAGTTTTAACATCAAACAAAGCACTGTAAGTTTGATTTGCTACTGAACTTTATGTTCGCTGAAATACTGGGGTTTGAAGTACCACTACACCAGTGTGTAATTTGTTCTATCCTGGGAGAAAATAATCCACAACCTTGGATACTAAGAGGAGATTAAATTTCTTAAGGAAATACTGTGAATTAATTTGGCCCGGATTAAAATTCTATTTTTGTTTTTCATTTATGTTTATGTTAATTTATAATTTTCAAAATTATTTACAAATACAGTTTAATAACATTTCCACCTCTTATTAACACCATAAGAAATCGAGTTGAAGCTTTCATTGTCCAGCTAGGACAAACATAAACCATTTCACAGCTTGAATTCTGATAATTAGACCGAACTAGTAATCGTTTAATCTAGGAGTTATTTCCAGAATGAAACACACCGTGCATTCACACTTTAACAACAAGAATAATAAAATTAAATCGCCAATTAGCAAATTACGAGCTAGAGCAATAAGTGAAATTCATTCAAAAATAAAATAAAATAAAATTACGAGCATAGAATCCACGAGAGCTCATTTAACCCCAGATATCGGCGTATACCTGAACGAGGAGAAGATATAGTACACTCCGGTGACCACTATTTGACCAAAAAAAATATAAACCTTTGGTTAAACTATTAAATTTTATATAATAGGGGATAAACTTAGCTAATGATAATATCTCTAGGTTTAAAACTTGACATCATGGATAACGTAACATAAAGTCAGTTGGAAACTGAAAGTAATGCATATTTAATATTCGAAAAAATGTGAAACAATAATAGAGGAATATCAATCAGTAAATATCAACAAATGGCATTTATGTAAACAAGGAGAATGATTCACCCAATAATGAATGAGATAGTTTACTATTCCTCCTGACATTGATGAATGACAAACAAATCCTGTAATGTTTGAACTATTCTCGGATATGATGGAAAAGTATAGAATAATGTGAGCAAGAATCTTGATGAAAAGGTAAAGTTTGTATCTTTCCTAGAGAGAAAATCTTCTTCTCAAAAAGTGTTCTTTTCAAGTGAGTATTGTTAGATAATACGCTTAACGCTAGAGGGGGGGTGAATAGCGTTATACTAAAATTTAGCGTAAACTTGCGGAAATTAAAATTTGCAGGAAATAATTAAGTGCGTTAAATAGATAAAAAGGAAAGAACGCACCGATGTATTCTGGTTCACCACAACACGTGGCTAGTCCAGTCCCCGAGAGACTCTCTCGAGATTTTCCACTAACTTGTCAAGCTTACGGGTGCTCAACAAACCTTTACAACTTAAGGACACAAGCCTTAACACCTTTGCTCGGAGATACAACACTCCAAGACTTCAACCAAGGAAACACAAGTTCCTTACAACAAGAGAATCACAATTCTCTTACAAGTGTACAAAACACTAAACACTCAAATAAAACACTCCTTAATGAGTAGATATAAGTAAAAGAAGTAAGCTCAAGATCACAACAACTATGGACAAGACTTTGGCTCTCAAAAGCTTTATGAAATGAATATAAAATGACAAACAATAGTATGCAAGCTTATAGCAATAGAATGATCAGTTGTTGTGTGTTGTTGTTCTTTAAAACACTGAAATGAAGCTGTATTTATAGTTGAAAAACTTGGCATTACCGTTGCCTAATTGCCAATTAAGAGTTGCTGATTTTACTCTGTGACAATCGATTGTCAGGAAGCCACAATCGATTGTTTGCCAATCGTTCCAAAAATCAATCCCAGATTTTACGCTTAACAATCGATTGTCCAAGATCAACAATCGATTATTGGCAACGTTCAAAAAATCATTTTCAGAATTTACGTAAAACAATCGATTATACCAAATCAACAATCGATTATTCAGCAACATTCAAAAAATCTTTTTCAGATTTTAATATAAACAATCAATTGTACAAAATCAACAATCGATTACCTGACGGTATTTGAAAACTTTACGACAACGGTCAGCTTCACAATCGATTGTGCAAAGTTAACAATCGATTATTTATCAGATTTTGAAAATTATTTTAGACACTGCCTCGTGACAATCGATTGTTATATACTCACAATCGATTATTTAATAACTTTGAAAAAGTCTGGAAGTCACTGCCTCAACACAATCGATTGTCATAAGTTCACAATCGATTATTTTGTAACTTTGAAAAATCTGAAGGACACTGTCTCTTCACAATCGATTGTCATTAGCTTCACAATCGATTATTCTGAGTTTTGAAAAACTTTGATGGACACTGCCTCATCACAATCGATTGTCATAAGGTTCACAATCGATTGTCATGCAGGTTTGAAAAACCTGATGCTCACTGCCTTAACACAATCGATTGTCATTAGGTCACAATCGATTGTCATGCAGTCTTGGCTTAACATAATCGATTATCATAAGTACATAATCGATTATCTTAGTCCAGTTTTTAGAGGCATGTTTAAAAATCATTTTGACTAATGAAAATATGCATGATTTAAAATCATTTATCATTAAATTAAATATGCATGATTTTGTAAAAATAATTTTACGAGAGAAGCCATGTCATGGGTCAAGTTGTCGGATCAAGAACACAATTAAGAACGACTCATTTAAACTATAAAACTTTGTCTTGTGCTTGAATCTCGTTATCCACCAATTGTGCGCTTGTACTTGAACTTCGTCATATATCAATTTGCATTTCGTTTGTCATTCATCAAAACCTACACATAAGAACACACGTTTTAGTATAAAGCCTTGAGAACGTGTTTCCAAAAAGTATCACATGTCCTACACTATTGTCTCCTTTTCTATTTATGTGAGATATATCCCTAACAAATCGTAATAATACAAGTGAAGAGAATAGAATATTCTCTTTGCTATCCTTTTACAAAGACTAGTCGTTATTATTCTGTCCTTGGTGCTCGACCTCAATCGTTGTTGAGAGCCCGATCACGAATCTCACTACTTCATGGTCAACCTCAACCGATCCTTTCCTTAATATCACTTTATGCTAAATTTTCTTAGGGCAGATTTTAGTCTATACAATTAGTCCCTCTACATATTGAGGCCGACACCGAATGGGCTTGATGAACAGACCCTGTTTGTCGTGGTCGGGAAGTTTGGACGAGCAAGTCGAGTAGTGGCATTTCGAACGAGGTGGCAACGTGACCTTTCGTGAGCTGCAACCTTTGAGGCCACATCGATTCAGAATGGCATCATGACATCATGCGTTATTATTATGCATTTTTTGATGCCTTGCATCGTTTCCTGTGCCTCTGCCATTTCGATACCTCCGCTGGATAATGACGGTTTGATTTCTCGATCCCGATGCTTGAACCCTTATAAATAGGGATATAAAACCATTCTTTTATGTTTTGCACTATAAATATCGAATCTCTGTATCATCGTTTCCATTTTCCATATAGAGTTCTTGCCCCTCTTTGCTACACTGTCGTGTATCTACTTTCTTTGATTCTGGTGATACCAACTGCTCAGAACGCTTCTACACTTACAATATTCTCTCTAAAAAATAAAAATGGTTAAAGTATCTTCTAGTTTTTGCATTGTAGCGACCTGACTGGTCGTTTTGAGATCTAGCAGGTCGTTCAACAGTTGGAAGTCATGAACAGCTTCATTTCAGGTATATTGACTTGTGCGTTGGTCAGAGTTGAATTTCAGAAAATTCGGAGTCAAATTGGAAAGAAAATTTTCATTGCGGCAGCCTTAAGTTAAAGAAAACGGCTAGGATTAAAATTTTGAGTAAACGACCTCGGAATCGGGATCTGAAAGTTCCAGCAGGTTTGTATGATGATTTCGTACTTAGACGTACGTCCGAATTTGATTTTGGATAACCCGTGAGCATTTTGGCGTATATTGTGGAAGTTAGTATATTAAAAGAATTTCATAAATTTGGGTTGGAAGGTATTTCAATGTTATAGATGTCCGTTTGAGATTCCAAGTCTGGGAATAGCTCCGTATGGTGATTCTGGAGTTGGGAGCGCAATCGGAAGTGAATTCGGACGTTCAGAGGTCATTTTGGAGTCATTTGGCTAAATATAGAAATTTGAAGGTTTTTGAGAAAATTCGACCGGAAGTAAAAACTTTGATATCGAGGTCGGAATACGATTCCGAAAGTTGGGGCAAGTTCGTAATGTCGAATGTGACTTGTGTGCAAAATTTGAAGACATTCCGGAATGATTTTGGTAAGGTTTGAGACATTTAGTCTTTTTTAAGGAAGCTTAAGTTGGAAAAGTCAACTGGCTATTGACTTTTGTGTTAGAGTGCTCAAAATACAAATTTTATGATTTGGATAGCTTCGTTAGGTGATTTAGGACTTAGGAGTGTGTCCAGAATATTTTTGTGATGACCTGTGTAGAATTAAGCTTGAATTGGCAAAGTTAGTCTTTTGACAAATTCCGGTTGATAGGTGAGATTTTGATCTAAGGGTCTGAATGGAATTTTGAGAGTTGCTGTAGCTTCGTTATGTTATTTTGTACTTGTATGCAAAATTTGAGGTCATTCGAACGTGGTTTGGTTGAGGTTTTGATCAAAAATGGAATTTGAATGTTCTTGAGATTCATAGGCTTGAATCCGATGAAGATTTGATGTTTTGATATTATTTTGGGTGTTCCGAAGATTAGGATTAGTTTGAATGATATTGTGGGACATGTTAATATAATTGGTTAAGGTCACGAGGGCCTCGGGTGGATTTTGGAAGGTTAACAGAATTGAATTCGGACCCAAAAAGAAAAGAAAATGCTGCTGCAATTTCTGCTGCTAAGCTGTCTTTGGACAGCAAATGTGCAGTCGTGGAGCGCACTTTGGAGGACTATATCTACAAGAAATTTTGAAATAATTTAAAAATAAAAGTTGTAGACATTCGTGTCTAGTTTCTAGAAAGCTAACGAAATTGTAATTTAGATATATGTAGAGAACGTTATGATCGACTGAAGATGACTGGTAGAGCAGTTTCTCCAGAATTTTCTCATTTCATGGAGCCGATTTTAGAAGCTCATATCTCGGGATATATAAAAAACAATATGGTGTACAATCTATCAAATTAAAAATCCTCGAGTCTAGTTTCTAAATATTTAAACCGTTTGTCATTTGGATATTTATACAAGATGTTATAAGTGTTTAAACAGAAGGTGTCCGACAAGGAAAAAATTTTAATAGGATGTACAACTTGTATAACACAAGTTCAAGGTACAACTCGACGAAGCACGAGCAGATTCTTTAAACACGGATTTGGCTTATTTCTTTCATTTGGCTTGTAGGATTTTGGAGAGAATTTCAAGGGGGATTTCATCAAGCATTAAAGGTGAGTTATTAATACTTATTTTCAAGTTAAATACAAGATTGTATGAGAATAGAACATGAAAATCAGTAGAAAAGTGTTAGATAATACGCTTAACGCTAGAGGGGGGGGGGGTGAATAGCGTTATAATAAAAATTAGCGTAAACTTGCGGAATTTAAAAATTGCAGGAAATAAATAAGTGCGATAAATAAGAAAGAACGCACCGATGTATTCTGGTTCACCACAACCCGTGGCTAGTCCAGTCCTCGAGAGACTCTCTCGAGATTTTCACTAACTTGTCAAGCTTACGGGTGCTTAACAAACCTTTACAACTTGAGGACACAAGCCTCAACACCTTTGCTCGGAGATACAACACTCCAAGACTTCAATCAAGGAAACACAAGTTCCTTCTTACAACAAGAGAATAATAATTCTCTTCAAGTGTACAATACACTAAGCACTCAAACAAGATATTCCTTAATGATTAGATATGAGTAAAAGAATACGCTCAAGATCGCAACAACTTTAGACAAGAATTTGGCTCTCAAAAGCTTATGAAATGAATATAAAATGATAAGCAATAAAGTATGCAAGCTTTAGCAATTGTATGATTAGTTGTTGTGTGTTGTTATGCACAAAAGGCTGAATTGAAGCTGTATTTATAGTTGAAAAACCTTGTATTACCGTTGCCTAATTGCCAATTAAGAACTGCTGTTTTACTCTGTGACAATCGATTGTCAAGAAGCCACAATCGATTGTTTGCCAATCGTTCCAAAAATCAATCCCAGATTTTACGCTTAGCAATCGATTATCTAAGATCAACAATCGATTATTGGCAATGTTCAAAAAATCATTTCCAGATTTTACGTAAAACAATCGATTATACAAAATCAATAATCGATTATTCAGCAACGTTCAAAAAATCCTTTCCAGATTTTAATTTCAACAATCGATTATAGAATATCAACAATCGATTACCTGACGGTATTTGAAAATATTTTGGCAACGGTTAGTTATACAATCGATTATACTAAGTTAACAATCGATTATATATCAGACTTGAAAAATCAATTTAGACACTGCCTCGTGACAATCGATTGTTATATATTCACAATCGATTATTTAATAGCTTTGAAAAAGTCTGGAAGACACTGCCTCAACACAATCGATTGTCATATGTGCACAATCGATTATTTTGTGACTTTGAAAAATCTGATGGACACTGTCTCTTCACAATCGATTGTCATTAACTTCACAATCGATTATTTTGAGCGTTGAAAAACTTTGATGTACACTGCCTCAGCACAATCGATTGTCATAAGGTTCACAATCGATTGTCATGTAGATTTGAAAAATCTGATGCTCACTGCCTTAACACAATCGATTGTCATAAGTTCACAATCGATTGTCAAGTAGCTGACTTAAACATAATCGATTATCATAAGTACATAATCGTTTATCTTAGTCCAGATTTTTGAGGCATGTTTAAAAATCATTTTGACTAAGGTAAATATGCATTATTTAAAATCATTTTGCTCTAAATTAAATATGCATGGTTTAAAATTATTTTTACGAGAGAGGCCAAGTCTTGAGTTTAAGTTGTCAGATCAAGATCACAATTAAATACCGACTCATATAAAACTTAATCTCGATCTTTGTCTTGTGCTTGAATCTCGTTATATATCAATTTTGCGCTCGTGCTTGGATCTCGTCATATGTCAATTTGCGCATAGTTTGTCATTCATCAAAACCTACAAATATGAACGCACGTTTAGTATAATGCCTTGAGACGTGTTTCCAACAATTTCCCCTTTTTTTGATAATGGAAAACTTTAATTGGGATATGCATATTAAGCAATTCATAATGACGATTCAAGACAAGAAAAGATATGCAACAAGTATATGGATATGCAAACTTTAATCGGGATATGCATATTAAGCAATTCATAATGACGATTCAAGACAAGAAAAGATATGCAACAAGTGTATGGATATGCAAGTTGTTCCCTCTCAATATATGAATTCCCCCTCAATTTATGCCGATAAGTATTGAGAGTGCTTGATAGTGCATACCCGTTATCTTCCCCCTTTTGCCATTAGCAAAAAAAAATGGAATAATTAAAAAAACTTGTTTATTTATTAAAAAACGGGTACATAATGGGAACAATACAAACATGGAACAATAAAATGAAGAAATTATTCATCATCATTTCCCGCCTCATCGTCTGGCACTGCTTCAAAGGGAACAAGACCAGCATATGGATAATGAACATGGTCAAAATATCCATGGATCTCATGTGTCAATTGACCGACAGAGGTGGTCAATGAAGCAATTTGGTCGGAAATGGATAAGAGTAGGTTCTTGAGGCTGACGCGACCGACGAGTTTGAAGAGGAGCAGGAGCTACATGATCGCTGTCATGGGGAAAGGAGGATTCTGAAATTTCCCACTTCTTGGTGCTCTTTTTGAGAGGACCGATGGAAGTGTTGAATTCGGAAGCTTCAAGAAAATTCATAATAAGGAGGGCATATGGAAGAGGTCTATCATCTCCGATGGCGTCACGCATGTGAATCTTGACGAACTTACACCAATTGATGTGAGCTCCGGTTATGATGGCATGCATGAGCTTAGCGTCTTCTTGTGAAAGAGTGGTGTGATTATGCTTCCGAGGCTTGAGGACTCGGGTGATAGAAAATCAAACGATACAAGGGGGAAGAATGTCGCGCTTTTCATATTTTGTCAAAAACCGAGTAAGCTCGGTGTCAGAATTAAATTGTAAAATGGACCCATCTTGATAAGGGTAATTTGGAGGAGGTGGGGCAGCAGAGGAGGATGCACCATGCCTAGCTGAACGGGAATGTTTAGAGTGACGGCCCGACATTTTTAATAGGAAGTAATGAGCTTTGCAAGAAACTTAAAAGAGTTTTGATAGTTTGAGAGCCAAAATTGATGCTTGAGTGAATAAAATGAAGATATGAGGTGCCTATTTATAATGGGGATAGTGGCTTTTCATTGATGGTGAAAATCTGCAGAAAATTGAAAGCCAAAACGGTCAGAAACGGTGAAAATAAATTGCACTGACCGTTAGACAATCGATTATTGGAATGAAATAATCGATTGTTATGAAGATTTGACTGAATCTCGGAACTGACACAAATCGATTTCAGGACCAAACGGTAACAAATTTTTGAATTACTGACATGAAATAATCGATTGTCAAATTATGGTTATCGATTGTTGTGATACAGTGTGCACGGTGATTTTCTGACTCGGAAAATGATCGATTATATATATGGAACAATCGATTGTTTTAGAAAAGCAGTACTGAATGGCTGAGACAGTAATCGATTAAACAGTTAAAAATCGATTATTAAACAAAACTGCATAATAAGCATAAACCATAAATAATCGATTAGTGATACTTGCTAATCGATTTTCTGCACAGTAAAATAATCGATTATTTGCTGTCACAATCGATTGTTCTGTGCCATATCTTTATAATTCCCCTTACCTTTAGGGCGATACCTGCAAAATAGAATTAGACGTCTCCGACGCTCAAGTCAGTAATTTTTAAAGAAATAGTAACTTAAACCAGTGTGGCCAAGTGAGAGCGTGATCACTTAAGAAGTGTGTCCTAGGGTGTTCTTAAGAGTGTTTCGGGTACTTACCTTTTCTCCGACGTTGCCGATTACCTATTCGAGAGGTGATCTTTGATTATTCTCCACTCGTTAGGCATTTTAGTTTCTTTCTCCAATTGTGGCGCTTCCTCCGTTGGTTGTTCCAAAATTTCGTCTTGATTTTCCTTAGGCGTTTCCTCTTGTATTTTGTCTTTCAAGCTATCTAAAATACCTGCAAGATCAAAACCGTAATCCTTTCTCGCCAAGCGAGCATTATTCTCGGAAAACACAATATGAGGGGATTCCTCCACAGTTTCGGTTATTTTATTAAAAACCCTATATGCTTTGCTACGTGAAGAATACCCAATAAAAATTCCCTCATCGGACTTAGCATCAAATTTTCCCAATTGATCTTTTCCATTGTTATGAATCAAAACTGTACAACCGAATACTCTAAAATGGGAGATATTTGGTTTCCTTCCCTTGTAGAGTTCATAAGGGGTCTTCATGAGTATTGGCCTTATGACTACTCTATTTAAGATGTAGCATGCGGTACTCACGGCATCCGCCCAAAAATGTTTGGGAATCTTAGCCTCTTCGAACATGGTTCGAGCCATCTCTTCGAAGCACCTATTTTTCCTTTCCACCACCCCATTTTGTTGTGGTGTTCGTGGAGCGGAAAAGGTATGCTCGATACCGATTTCGTCACAAAAGTCCGCAAAGAGATTGTGATCAAACTCTCCCCCATGATCACTTCTAATTGAAGTGACGGTTGTTTCCTTTTCGTTTTGAACACATTTAAGGAAATATTAAAATTCTGAAAAGCATCACTTTTATGGGCAAGAAATAAAGTCCAAGTAAATCTGGAATAATCATCAACAATAACAAAAGCATAGCGATTTCTACGAAGACTTCCAATGCGAGATGGTCCAAACAAATCCATGTGAAGCAATTGCAATGGTCTAGTAGTTGAAACAATATTTTTCGATTTAAAAGATGCTTTTGTTTGCTTCCCTTTTTGACAAGAATCACAAATAGAGTCATTTTCAAATTTCAAATTTGGAAGACCAACAGCTAAATTTTGTGAAACCAATTTGTTCAAAAGATGCATGTTGATGTGAGCTACTCTACGATGCCATAACCAAGAATCATCCTCTTTGCTCATTAAACAATTCACATAATCGGGTGAAGAGTTTGCAAGATCAACCATATAAATGTTATCCATTCTAAAACCACGAAGGATGATTTTAAAATCGCTACGTCTAAAAACTAGGCATTCATTTGAATCAAATAAAACAAGATTTCCCTTGTCACATAATTGACTTATGCTAAAGAGATTATGTTTTAAACCTTTCACAAGTAATATATGCTTAATGGAAGAGATTACATCCTTACCGACCGATCCGATGCCAATAATCTTTCCTTTGTTGTTATCACCAAAAATAACACTTCCCCCTTTCTTGTGTTCTAGTTTGAAGGAATTTGGATTCGTCTCCCGTCATGTGTTTGGAGCATCCACCATCAAGGTACCATAGTACACTTGATCCCTTCAAACACACCTACAAAACAAATTAATGCGTTTTAGGTACCCATGCCATTTTGGGTCCTTGGGGGTTAGGTATATCATAATGATGCGTTTGAGTGTTATGTCTATGACGTGTAAAGCAAGCAGGAGCAATATGACCAATTCGTCTACAATAATGACAAGTCACGTTAGGATTATACATCCTTCTAGGTTCGTAGTAATTGGACGGACGAAAATTGTTTACTCTATTTTCGACACTATGACTATTTCGCATTTCATGAACATTATTTCTCCTACTATTTGTTCTAAGATGTACAGCATTTCTAGAATAATTATTTCTAGGTTGGAAGTCATTTCTAGGTGTTCTAGAAGGTTCAAAATTCCTTCTATTGTTTGGCCTAGAATATGCATCATTTCTAGAGTAGTTATTTCTAGGTCTTCTAAAGTGTTCAACATTTGGTCTAGCATGCATATTGGTTCTAGGGATGTTATTTCTAGGATGAGCATTTGTTTTATTAATCCTAGGTAGAGCCTTAGGTGGTTGAGGTTTGGCTTCAACCTTTTCTTTAGGCTCATTCTTAAAACCTATGCCATGCTTGGTTGACTTCAAATTAGCAAGAACCTCATTCAAATTTTTGTGAGAAGAATTAAACTTATCTAAGGTGCTCTTAAGCCTTTCTACTTCATTTTTGAGATGCATGCAAGAAGTACAATTTCTAATAGAGGTTTCGGGCTTGTCGGCGCTTCTTTTTCCGAAAAACTTGTTTTCCTCTTTCAACTTCTCATTTTCTAAAACCAGTTTTTCCAAATCCTTTTCTTTCAATGAGAGTTGTTTTTGAAAATCTTTTTCTTTTGAAGAAGCATTTTCTTTTATGCTTTTAACAGTATTTGAAGCTTTAATAAATTCACTATATAACTCATCAAAAGCATTTTGCATTTCTTCAAGGGAAAAGAAATTTTTAGAAGAGATTTGACATACCTCATCTTGCTTGTCTTCTTGTGCCATAAGACAAAGGTTTGCGCTTTCCTCTTCTTCTCCTTCGCTTGACTCATCTCCGGAGTCTCCTCCCCAAGATATATATACACGTTGCTTTTTGAAAGGTTTCTTTTCCTTTTTTGATGTTTGGGCAATTTGATTTGATGTGCCCGGTTTCTCCGCATTCATAGCACTTTATTTGTTCTCCTTGATTTTTGCCCTTTCGTTCATACTCATTTCGCATGAACTTTTGAAATCTTTCCAAACTCGTTGTCTCCGTCCTCATCAACTTGCGGTTGGCTTGTGCTTGCCTTTAGAGCGATTCTTTGCCTCCTTTGATTATCAACAAGAGGGTTAAGTTTAGTAGATTCATAAGTCTTAAGATTACCTCTTAATGCGTCGATGGTGACATTTGAAACGCCAATGGACTCTTGAATCGCGTCGGCCTTTGATCGCCATGCCAGAGTGAGACTTCTAAGAATTTTTCGGACAAGTTCCTTATCCGTGAATGTCTTCTTGAGAGCATGTAAGTCATTTACGATTATTGAAAATCGTTCGAACATCTCATCCACCTTTTCACCTTCCTTCATGTGAAATAATTCATAAGCATGGGTTAGGAAGTCAATTTTAGCTTCCCTTACCTGGTCCGTACCTTCGTACGTAATTTCCAGCTTGTCCCACATTTGCTTCGCCGTTGTGCAACAAGATATCTTCCTGTAATCATCAGCATTTACATCACAATATATCAAATTAATAGCTTTAGCATTATTTTGCACCTTTCGGATATCATCCGCATCGTATTCATCTTCGGACTTTTGTACCCATTCATTTTTAACCTTCTTGGTTGGGATTTGTTCTCCATTTGATATGACCTTCCAAAGATGAAAACTATTTGATTGCACAAATATTCTCATCCTCTCTTTCTAGTATGTATAATTTGTACCATCGAATAGCGGTGGTCGGGTGGAGCATTGTCCTTCACCTATTCCTGCAAAAGAGTCACGAGTAGAAGCCATGGATGTTTCTCTCAAACGGTTAAGTCTTCAGAGAGTTGGGCTCTGATACCAATTGTTAGATAATACGCTTAACGCTAGATAGGGGGGGGGGGGAGTGAATAGCGTTATAATAAAAATTAGCGTAAACTTGCGGAATTTAAAAATTGCAGGAAATAAATAAGTGCGATAAATAAGAAAGAACGCACCGATGTATTCTGGTTCACCACAACCCGTGGCTAGTCCAGTCCCCGAGAGACTCTCTCGAGGTTTCCACTAACTTGTCAAGCTTGTGGGTGCTTAACAAACCTTTAAAACTTGAGGACACAAGCCTCAACACCTTTGCTCGGAGATACAACACTCCAAGACTTCAACCAAGGAAACACAAGTTCCTTCTTACAACAAGAGAGTAATAATTCTCTTCAAGTGTACAATACACTAAGCACTCAAACAAGACACTCCTTAATGAGTAGATATGAGTAAAAGAATACGCTCAAGATCGCAACAACTTTAGACAAGAATTTGGCTCTCAAAAGCTTATGAAATGAATATAAAATGATAAGCAATAAAGTATGCAAGCTTTAGCAATTGTATGATCAGTTGTTGTGTGTTGTTATGCACAAAAGACTGAATTGAAGCTGTATTTATAGTTGAAAAACCTTGTATTACCGTTGCCTAATTGCCAATTAAGAACTGCTGATTTTACTCTGTGACAATCGATTGTCAAGAAGCCACAATCGATTGTTTGCCAATCGTTCCAAAAATCAATCCCAGATTTTACGCTTAGCAATCGATTATCTAAGATCAACAATCGATTATTGGCAATGTTCAAAAAATCATTTCCAGATTTTACGTAAAACAATCGATTATACAAAATCAATAATCGATTATTCAGCAACATTCAAAAAATCCTTTCCAGATTTTAATTTCAACAATCGATTATAGAATATCAACAATCGATTACCTGACGGTATTTGAAAATATTTTGGCAACGGTTAGTTATACAATCGATTATACTAAGTTAACAATCGATTATATATCAGACTTGAAAAATCAATTTAGACACTGCCTTGTGACGATCGATTATTTAATAGCTTTGAAAAAGTCTGGAAGACACTGCCTCAACACAATCGATTGTCATATGTGCACAATCGATTATTTTGTGAATTTGAAAAATCTGATGGACACTGTCTCTTCACAATCGATTGTCATTAACTTCACAATCGATTATTTTGAGCGTTGAAAAACTTTGATGTACACTGCCTCAGCACAATCGATTGTCATAAGGTTCACAATCAATTGTCATGCAGATTTGAAAAATCTGATGCTCACTGCCTTCACACAATCGATTGTCATAAGTTCACAATCGATTGTCAAGCAGCTGACTTAAACATAATCGATTATCATAAGTACATAATCGATTATCTTAGTCCAGATTTTTGAGGCATGTTTAAAAATCATTTTGACTAAGGTAAATATGCATTATTTAAAATTATTTTGCTCTATATTAAATATGCATGATTTAAAATTATTTTTACGAGAGAGGCCAAGTCTTGAGTTTATGTTGTCGGATCAAGATCACAATTAAATACCGACTCATATAAAACTTAATCTCGATCTTTGTCTTGTGCTTGAATCTCGTTATATATCAATTTTGCGCTCGTGCTTGGATCTCGTCATATGTCAATTTGCGCATAGTTTGTCATTCATCAAAACCTACAAATATGAACGCACGTTTAGTATAATGCCTTGAGAACGTGTTTCCAACAAAAAGTGGGGTTTTAGGGCTTGTGATTTTGAGATTTTCTAGGGTCAATTTGAAAGGTCAAACGAGCTCCGATTTTGTGTTTTTTATATGTACGGACTCAAGAGAGGACGAAGAACATTTTG
Organism: Nicotiana benthamiana; assembly: GCA_034376525.1. NCBI lineage: Eukaryota > Viridiplantae > Streptophyta > Magnoliopsida > Solanales > Solanaceae > Nicotiana > Nicotiana benthamiana. The sequence continues at coordinate 28,966,002 of CM067328.1, forward strand.
GTATAAAAATTTGTGAGTTTGGAGACATGGGCCGAAGCTCGGGTTTTGTTAAATTCGTGAATTTTGATATTTTTCGGTTGCTTTCGATTGGGTATTGTCCCTTTAGCATAATATGAAATATTCGTTGTCATTTTGGGTAGATTCGTCGTGCAAGGGGGTCGATTCAAGAGGAAAGAGCATTGCGAGCTAGTCTTTGGCCGGTTAGAGTGAGTAATAGATGTAAATTTTGTTTTCGAGGGTTTGAAACCCTGGACTTTCACATCATAGCACTATGTTATGGTGTGACACGCATTCTATTACGAGTGCGTGGTTGTTTGCTATTAGGGATCGTGACTTGGTCCATCCCAAGTGATATCTATACTATATTGGTGATTGAGACACATACTTTATTGATGTTAGTTGGGCTTGTTGCCATGTTTGGGGCCTTGTGCCGACCTACAGAATCCTTCGGGGATTGATATTATTATTTTAGCATATTCTACATAACATTTGGTCTCAGTCCAAGGTTTTAAATACTGTCTTGCAAACTCAACCATACTTCTAAGTTTTGAAAACTCAAAAGAAATTTTAAATGATATTTCGGGCCGGGAACTATTATTTTATAAATGCCCAATGGGCTTATGATATTTTCTGGACTGAGTTGGGATTGAGCTGCACGCCGCAACAGTGTTACATTGATATTGAAGCCGAGAGACTGGTTGGTTACATTGATATTGAGGCCGAGAGTCTGGTTGATTATGCTGATATTGATATGTGGCCGAGGGCCTAGATTTGATACCACGAGATGGCTTATTATTGCTCTTGGGCTGTAGGAGCCCCTCGCAATCTGTACACACCCCCAATGAGCACCGTTGACGATAAATTATGGATGGATCGGGATACACGCCGGGTACTAGAATATATCATCGTATGCATTGCATTGCATTCATGCATTTGTAACTTTAGTTGTTGTTCAGTTGATAAGTTACCCACATTACTGTGTTATTGGATTATAGCTTATTTTGTGACACTGGGAACTACATATTTAGAAGCTCAGATTCGTGAAACCGGGTCCTAGCTGGACTATGTTCCATATTATTTGTTACATTTCACACCATTCATCAGTACTTCTAGACTTTTAATATAATGTGTTAGTATTTTTCCCCTGTGTTATTTATCTAAAATCTGCTTAAGTATTGGGAATTTTCGTAACAAGGCCGGGCTTCCCTAGTAGTGTGTTGGGCGCCATCATGACCAGGTTGGGGTCGTGACAAGTTGGTATCATAGCCTAGTTTACTTGATCTCGCGAGTCATGAGCCGGTTTAGCAGAGTCCCGCGGATCGATACGGAGACATATGTATTTATCCTCGAGAGGTTGCAGAACCTTTAGGAAAACTTCACATTCTTGAATTCTTATGTGCGTTCTTGATTCAGCTAGAAAAGTAACTCTTGAAATATCTTCCACGCATTTGTATGCGTGCATGAGCGCTCAGTATGAAATGTGCCTTGATGGCTTGTGATTCCCTGATTGAGGGGCGAGATGTGATCTCTATGAGTTATTGTTGGGCAAGTCTGAAGGACTTGACCCCAGATCGTTTTCCTACAGATTGAGCACCCTGGTGCCGATTGTGTGAGCAAGTATTTTGAACTTATATGTCCGCTATTGCCCTTATTAGTGGGAATGGCGACTGGGTAGCTATGTGATGGGTATGTTATTACTGCGAGATGTTTCTATATGACTTGGAAGTGTCGAGGAACAACTGCTGGAGGATAGGTGAACTATTAAGTGTATGATTTCCATTGTGATTAGAGGTGTAGCTCCGAGTTATGGGCGTGAAGAATCTTTTCAAGTCTCCTATTTGGAGTGAAGTAAATTTCATGTTACGGTATGAGTTTAGACTCAGGAAGACTAAGTGATTGTGTAATGTGTATCATGGTGGAAGGTATACAAAAATGTTAATTGGAGGCAAAGCATATGGGTTATCTCGTGCGGAATAATCTATGTAGGTGTGTTCCTTATTATGTTAAGTAGATAGTTTCTTTTCTACTAACAAGGTGTATGTGTTGAGATATGAATTTGACTCTAATTGAGAAAGTTGAGTTGGTTGTCACGAGAATGAAGGTGATCTTAGTAGTGGAATTGAGGTATTTTACGGTCTGTGTTACCAAATTTTTTCGAGAAAATTTGTTGAACAAGCTGTAGCAATATGGAAATATTCTTGAGTTTGATGACCTGCTTGGTCGGGTTGAATTAGAGGAATTGGGTTTGATAGCTTGATTAGGAGAAATGGATTTTCAAGTTTTCTTGATGGTTTCTACCACGGTTTAAACTAGATACTTTCTACCAATATGGGGAACATGTTGTGTATGAGTTCCTGTATATTTCATCATTATTGATGGGGTACGAAGATTTTGGAGCGAGGTTCTGTTTAATGTGGGGTTTTCTATTGGTACTTGGCTGGTTTGAGTTGTTATGGTGATAGAAAATGGTGTTGTGAGTATACGAGTTGTGTAGTATGTTATGCGATTATTTAGGGTGGCTTGACATGGTTTGTTCGGACTTAACACAGTGTGTGTATGTGAGATTCGGGTCTTGAAAAGAATTTTGGATGTTAGAAATTGGGCTCCAAGGATTTTGGGGTAAGGTTAAAGTAATGTTTATTATTCACTACAATGGGTTTAATGTGTTTCGGAATAATTGGTTCCAAATTTGTAATGAATTATATGCCCTACCGGTATGAGGGTTTGTTATGTGCTATAAAAAATATTTATGAAATTTATTAAGAAGAAGAAAGAAAGGGAATTGAAAATTGTAGTTGGCACAATGTGAAACATTTAAACCGGGCTGCAAGCCGTGGTGGAGGTTATGTAAGGTCGAGGTCCTTGTTGTAATATTTATGAGTTTAATTTCCCTTTGTAAAGTTTAATTCGTATGATAATATTAAAAGGGAGTCATGCTAGTTAGGTTAATTAGATAATTCTTGTACATTTTCTTACTGTAAACATTGAGTTTTAGCTTATGAGATGAGTTCTCAGGTGATGTTAAATATGACTCATTATTCCGAGCAAGTAATAATGAGGTCTTCACGCCTCATATTCTGTTGTCAGTATTGTGAAAATTTAAAATGAGGTGGTGGTTAATATGAGATTTATTGGTAATGATGGAATTATTTATGAACAACTACTAAAACCAAAAATGTGGTTATGATCATACAAATAATGCGTTTCATGTGAAGATATCATTGTGATAATGTCGAGCTTGTAATACGGAGAATAGTGTTACTGATATACTTATGGTACTTGTTGGGTTGTGGACATGCTGTTACGAGTTGTTTTGGTGTTACTCTGACAGGTGGATAGGCCCAATAACAAGGGAGAGTCCGCCAAAATATTTGAAAAATCTGGAGTTAGTCAAATTATTGGGACTTAAGAAAGTTGAATTGTTGGAAGAATATCTAATATCTATATGAAGTCGTTCGATTTATTTGGTTATGGATTGTGGGTTGTTGTACTGTCTATGGTGTTAGTTCTTGCATATTATGAGAAGAAATGGCGTATTACAGGTCCAGGAACGGCAGTCAGCCTAGTTCAGTGCGAGCAGAATTGACCTGAAGTGAGTGAATGGTTTTAATTAGGATTATGGGCTTCATGTGAGTCAGATGTGTTCATTTCAGCATAGCGCTCCTCAAGGAGGGGTGTTGGAATATCATATGTTGTTTCGTGTGTTAGAATATACGCTTAACGCTAGAGGGGGGGGGGTGAATAGCATTATAATAAAAAACAATGTAAATTTGCGTAATTAAAATTGCAGGAGTAAAATAAGTGCGGTAAATAAAGAAGTAAGGAGAGAACACACTGAACTTATACTGGTTCACCACAACGTGTGGTTAGTCCAGTCCCCGAGAGACTTTCTCGAGTTTTACACTAACTCCGTTAAGCTTACGGGTGCTTAACAAACCATTACACTTGCTCGTAGATATACACTCTACAAGACTTCAACCTGCTCGAGGATACCTCACCTCAAGACTTCAAGCCAAGGAACTACCTTTCCTTCTTACAACAAGGGATTAGAATATCCCTTCAAGTGTGTACAAACACTTAGCACTCAAGACAAGACTCTCTTTATAGAGAAGATATGAGTAAAAATAATACGCTCAAGAACACAACAACTTATTCAAGAATTTGGCTCTCAAAAATTATGAAATAGATATCAAATGATGAGGGAAGAGTATGTAAGCTTTATGCAAGAATTATAATCAGTTGTTGTGTTTAAAAACGTGAACTAGAGGTGTATTTATAGTGCTCAAAGTCACCAAGACCGTTGCTTAATTGCCAATCACTAATTCCTGATTTTGTGCTTGCATAATCGATTATATGATCTGCATAATCGATTATCTGCAGATCGTTCAAAAATCATATGCGGATTATAAGCAGAATAATCGATTATTCAAGTTGCATAATCGATTATCTGTTAACGTTCAAAAATCGGATGCAGATTCTGTGCAAGCATAATCGATTACTGCCTTGTGTATAATCGATTATATTTCAGCGTTTTAAAAATACTTTGGCAACGGTCAGTGAATAATCGATTATGCTATCTCGTATAATCGATTATTTTGTTGTTTTGAAAATCCGGTTTTACACTATCTTAACATATTCGATTATAAGTACGACATAATCGATTACATTGTTGTCTTGAAAAAATTCGATTAACACTGTCTTAACATAATATATTATAAGTAAGACATAATCGATTATATTGCTTTCTTGAAAATTTCAGTTAACACTATCTTAACATAATCGATTATAAGAAATACATAATCGATTATTTATGTCCAGATTTGAAAAACATGTTTGAAAATCATTTTGGCTAAAATGAAAATGTTTGAAAATCATTTTGGTTTAACTCAACGATGCATGAAAATGATTTTACGAGAGAAGCCAAGACTTGAATAAGTTGTCGGATCAAGATCACACTATAAAGTGACTCATTTATATCTTTGTTGTTATTCTTGATCTTGCTCTTTGTTTCTCATGTTCTTGGACTTTGGCATATGTCAATGTTCCATGCGCGTCGGTTTGTCATTTATCAAAACCTACAGAAATGAAGACACGTTTAGTTTTAGCGACTTGAGAACGTGTTTCAACAATTTTCCCCTTTTTGATAATGGCAAACCATTATCGGGATATGCATAAGATATGTATAAGTTCCCCCATAAGTATAAATTCCCACTCAATTTATGAGTTCCCCCTCAAATTATGCCAATATGTATTAGTGTGCATAGCCCTTATTCTTCCCCCTTTTGACATTAGCAAAAATAATGAACTATCATTAAAAATATTAAACATACATGAGAAAGCAAGGAAAATAGACAGAATATAATTCATACGATACATACAAAAAATTTATTATTCATTGTCATCATTAACATCCGGCTCGGCATCCTACACTCCATCCGAAGAACAATTTGGGCATATGGATAGTTGACATGATCAAAGTACCCATGAAGCTCATAAGTCAAACGAGTGACGTTTTGATCAATACGAGTCACTGAGGTTGACAAAGAAGCAAGTTGGTCCGAAATGGTTTGAAGAGTAGGAGCTCGAGGACGACGTATTTGAGTAGGAGGAGGAGGAGGATGTTCACCAATATTGGGAAATGAAGATTCTTGAATTTCCCAATGCTTTGTTGCCTTTTTGTGAGGACCGATGGAGGTGTCGATACCGGAGGCTTCAAAAATGGCCATTATGACAGAAGCATATGGGAGTGGCTTATCGTCCCCAATTGCATCATACATGTGAGTCATGACGAACTGGCACCAATTGATGCGAGCCCCGGTGATAATTGCATGCAAGAATTTTGAATCCTCATGAGAGAGAGTGGTATGATTGAATATGCGCGGTTTGAGAACTCGGGTGATGAAATAAAATATTAGACGATATTCTGGGAGCATGTGCGTAATGGTTGGGCGTCGATTCTCCGGACAGTCGCCAATACCAATTTGGTGGAAACGAAGTTGTTCATCAAATAAAGCGCCTTCTTCTCTAGTGTAGAGAGAGATGTCTTCACCATTTCGTGGAAGGTTAGTGAGGAGTTGCAAGTTTTCCTCATTTACAAAAATTGGAACTCCATTGATGCTAGAGACAAGGTCACCATCTTCGTCCTTCTGTAGATTTGAATAGAAGGCACGGATTAGAGCAGGGTGAATGTAAGGAGTTTGAAGATATAGAAAGTCAATGAGTTGGCTTTGTATAAGAATATTTTCTGTTGATGGGGGTGCGCTATTTCGAAGATATCGAGTAGTTGAGAAATGAGGCGGAAGGATTTCTCGATTCTCAAATTTTTCAATGAATCGAAGAAGTTCGGGTTGAGTATCAAAACGCAAATAAGAGCCGTCTTTATAGTGGAAAACGGGTGGAGGAGCGGCGGAAGAGGAGGCAATATGTTTGCCGGAACGAGAGCATTTCGAGTGCTTGCTTGCCATTAGAATGAAGAAATAGGAGCTGTTTCTAAAGTTTGAAGGCTTTGGAAGATTGTTTGGAGCTAAGAGTGAGATTGAAGTGAAAAAATTTGAAGGATGGACACCCTTATTTATAGACTTGAAGATTTGAGGGCATTTATTGAGTAAAAGCTGCAGATTTGCCAAGCCAAACGTTCAAAAAACGGTAACAAAATTTTAAACACGGACCGTTGCTAATCGATTATGGAGGCTGAATAATCGATTATTGCCAATATTTTGAATTGTAGTCAGAGAAGAAATCGATTATGCGATAGGAGATAATCGATTATTTGAAGACAGAAGTATTATGAGGGCCCGGACTCGGGGAATAATCGATTTTGGTTAATATGATAATCGATTATTTCAGTCCAGTGATATGACGAAAAGCCGAGACGATAAAGGGTAATCGATTTTGCAATACTAAATAATCGATTATTATGAAACCTGTAACACTGAATCTCAACTTAATCGATTAGTAATATATGATAATCGATTATTGCCAAATTCCTGCAAACCGAGATGTTGGAAATAATCGATTGTTCTTAGTCAATAATCGATTATTTGTTACCAGTGCCCAAAAATTCCCCCTGTCTTTGGAGCGATACCTGCAAAAAAGAATTAGGTGCCTCCGACGCTCAAGTCAGTAATTATTTAATGAAAAATGCAATGCATGAATTAGATCATCGTGGAGTCAAGAATTCCGAGTTCACTACGAATGCGGAAAAAGGACTCTTTCTCTAAAGGCGTTGTGAAGATGTCGGCCAATTGATTTTTGGTTTCAACAAATTCAATTTCGACATCACCCTTGAGAACGTGATCTCTTATAAAGTGATGTCTAATTTCTATGTGTTTCATTCTTGATTGAAGAATAGAATTCTTCGTTAAGCTTATGGCGCTAGTATTGTCACATCGAAGAGGAACAGGATCAATACTAAGACCATAATCCGAGAGTTGTTGCTTCATCCAAAGGATTTGAGCACAATAACTCCCCGCGGCTATATATTCAGCCTCGGTTGTGGATAACGCAACACTAACTTGTTTCTTGCTAAACCAAGAAACTAAGGAGCTACCGAGCAAATGGCAAGTGCCACTAGTTCTCTTGCGGTCCAATTTGCAACCCGCAAAATCGGAATCGGAATAGCCAACAAGTTGGCATGAAGAACCTTTGGGATACCATAATCCCACATTAATAGTTCCAACAAGATACTTCATTATCCGTTTTACCGCAGTTAGGTGCGACTCCTTCGGACATGATTGATATCGAGCGCATAAACACACGCTAAACATGATGTCCGGTCTACTTGCAGTAAGATAAAGCAGGGATCCGATCATACCTCTATACTTCTTTGTGTCTACTTCCTTACCTTTCTCATCTTTGTCAAGATGGTCGGATGTACTCATTGGGGTGGCCATTGCTTTGGCGTTGCTCATTTCAAAACGATTTAGCAACTCCTTGCAATATTTGGATTGGCAAATGAAAGTTCCCTCTTTCATTTGTTTCACTTGCAACCCCAAGAAGAAGTTTCGCTCACCCATCATTGACATTTCGAATTCGCTAGTCATTAACTTAGAGAATTCCTCGCATAAAAAATCATTAGTAGCACCAAAAATAATATCATCGACATAAATTTGAACTAATAGAATGTCATTGTTTTTATTTTTGATAAACAGTGTAGTGTCAGCTTTCCCCCTTTCGAACTCATTGTCCAAAAGAAATTTGCTTAACCGCTCGTACCAAGCTCGAGGAGCTTGTTTAAGTCCATATAGCGCTTTCTTAAGCTTGAAGACGTGATTGGGAGATTTAAAGTCTTCAAAGCCCGGGGGTTGTTCAACGTACACTTCCTCTTGAATAAACCCATTGAGGAAGGCACTTTTGACATCCAGTTGAAATAATTTGAAATTCATAGATGATGAAAAAGCAAGTAATAAACGAATGGCTTCTAGGAGTGCAACGGGTGCATAGGTTTCTTCATAATCAATGCCTTCTTCTTGATTATATCCCTTAGCAACTAGCCTTGCTTTGTTTCTAGTGATTATACCATTTTCATCTAATTTATTCCGAAAAACCCATTTATTACCAATTATGGTGTGATTATCGGGTCTTGGCACCAATTCCCAAACATCATTACGTTTGAATTGGTTAAGCTCCTCTTGCATTGCCAAGGTCCAATGCTCATCCCCAATTGCTTCAGAAATGGTTTTAGGTTCTATTTGTGAAACAAAAGCCATATGTCCTACAGTGTCATTAAGAAGGTTTCGTGTACTTACCCCTTTCTCGATGTTGCCAATTACCTTGTCAAGAGGATGGTCTTTAGACGTCCTCCAAGCCTTAGGCATCATCGATTCTTCTTCTTGTGGTGGTACTTCTTCCGATAATTGTTCCATGACTTCATCTTGAACTTCCTTTGGATTCTCCTTTTGCACCTCGTCTTGAAGATTGATTTTGTGTATAGCATCTGCAAGATCAACACAAGAATCCTTTCTCGCCAGGCGAGCATCATTTTCACAAAATACTACATGAGGAGATTCCTCAACAGTTTTGGTTCGATTATTAAAAACTCTATATGCTTTTCTACGCGATGAGTAACCAAGAAAAATTCCTTCATCAGATTTCGCGTCAAATTTTCCCAAGTTATCTTTTCCGTTGTTGTGAATAAAACATTTACAACCGAAGACTCTAAGATGGGAAAGATTTGGTTTCCATCCCTTATAGAGTTCATAGGGAGTTTTTATGAGTATCGGTCTTATGACAGCTCTGTTTAAAACATAGCTTGCAGTACTTACGACATCCGCCCAAAACTTTTTGGAAATCTTAGCCTCATCGAGCATGGTTCTAGCCATCTCTTCGAGACATCGATTTTTACGTTCCACCACCCCATTTTGTTGTGGTGTACGTGGAGCCGAGAAGGTATGTTCAATACCGAGTTCGTCACAAAAATCCGCAAAGATATTATGATCGAACTCTCCCCCATGATCACTTCTTATGGAAGTGACGGTTGTGTTCTTTTCATTTTGAACACGTTTAAGAAAACTTTTAAAAGCATGAAAGGCATCACTTTTATGAGCAAGAAATAACGTCCATGTGAATCTAGAGTAGTCATCAACAATTACAAAAGCATAAAGGTCTCCACCAAGACTTTCAACACGAGATGGCCAAAAAGATCCATGTGTAGAAGTTGTAAGGGTCTAGTGGTTGAAACAACATTTTTGGATTTAATAGAGGCTTTTGTTTGTTTCCCTTTTTGACATGAATCACAAATAGAATCTTTTTCAAATTTCATGTTTGGAAGACCAATTACTAAATCTTGTGAAACTAATTTGTTTAAAAGATTCATATTTACATGAGCTACTCTACGATGCCATAACCACATGTCGTCTTCTTTACTCATAAGGCAATTTACAAAACTTGATGAAGAATTTTCAAGATCAACCATATAGATATTATCCATTCTAATACCACGAAGAATAATTTTGAAATCACTACGACGGATAACTAAGCATTCTTCGGAGTCAAACAATACAAGATTTCCCTTGTCACATAATTGACTTATGCTCAAGAGATTATGTTTAAGACCTTTAACTAGCAAAATATGCTTAATGGAGGAGGATTCGTCCTTACCGACCGATCCAATGCCGATAATCTTTCCTTTGTTATTGTCTCCAAAAATAACATTTCCTCTTTCCGTGGGTTTTAGTTGAAGGAATTTTGATGCATCCCCGGTCATATGTTTGGAGCATACACTATCAAGGTACCAAAGTACACTTGATCCCTTCAAACATACCTACAAAACAAATTAATGAGATTTTGGTACCCAAGCCATTCTGGGTCCTTGTGTGTTAGGTGCAAAATATTGGTGTGATTGTCCTGCAGTGAAATGTCTATGTCTAGTGAAGCATGCGGGAGCAATATGTCCAATTTTATTGCAATAATGACAAATGACATTCGGATTGTGCATTCTTCTAGGATGATAATAATTTGGGGGTCCAAATTTATTCACTCTATTTTTAGGAACATAGTTTTGATGTAGTTTTCGAAAATCTTGTCTAGGTGGTCTATACATGCCAACATTTCTTCTAGCATTCACTCTATTTTTAGGAATATAGTTTTGATGTGGTTTTCGAAAATCTTGTCTAGGTGATCTATACATTCCAATATTTCTTCTAGCATTTGTTCTAGGATGAGTTGCAATTCTAGGATTAAAATTTCTAGGTTGAGTGTTGACATTTATTTTGTTTTGCCTAAGTTGAGTCTTAGGTGGTTTAGGAATGGACTCAACTTTTTCTTTTGGCTCGTGTTTAATGCCTATACCGTGCTTAGTGGATTTCAAATTTACAAGCACTTCATTGAGATTTTTGTGTGAAGAATTGAATTTGTGCAAAGTGCTTCTAAGACTTTCTACTTCTTCCTTTAGAGATTTGCAAGAAGTACAATCCTTATTTGAGCTTTCGGGTTTATCGGCGCTTCTTTTGCCATAAAACTTGTTTTCCTCTTTTAGTTTCTCATTTTCAAGAGTTAGTTATTCAAAATCCTTTTCTTTTGAAGAAAATTGTTTTCTTAAATCTTTTATAGATTTAGAAGCGCTAATAAACTCTTTATACAACTCATCAAATGCATCTTGCATTTCTTCTAAAGTGAAATAGTTCTTAGAAGTAGTACGTACCTCATTTTGAGTTTCTTCGTGTGCCATAAGACACAAGTTTGCGGTCTCATTTCCTTCTCCATCACTTGGTTCGTCTCCGGAGTCGCCTCCCCAAGAGATGTATGCTCTTTGTTTCTTGACGGGTTTCTTCTCCTTTTTGGTATTTGGACAATTTGATTTGATGTGCCCGATTTCTCCGCATCCATAGCACTTTAATTGGTCTCCTTGTCGCTTACCTTTTCGTTCATACTCCTTTCGCATGAACTTGTGAAATTTCTTAATAACGAGTCCAAACTCGTTATCTTCGTCGCTTGAATCCTCATCATTTTGGTGAGCCGTACTTGCCTTGAGGGCGATTCTTCGCTTCCTTTGATCATCCAAAGGAGGGTTAAGAATAGTAGATTCATAGGTTTTGTGATTACCTCTAAGCCCGTCGATTGTGACATTTGTAATGCCGATTGACTCTTGAATAGCGTAGGCTTTGGAGCGCCATTCCGGAGTGAGACTTCGAAGAATTTTACGGACAAGCTCCCTATCCGTGAAAGTCTTGTTGAGAGCATGAAGATCATTAACGATTTTTGAAAATCGTTCGAACATATCGTCTATCTTCTCGCTTTCCTTCATATGAAAAAGTTCATATTCGTGGGTTAGAAAATCTATTTTAGCTTCTCTTACCTGGTCCGTACCTTCGTAGGTGATCTCCAATTTATCCCACATTTGCTTAGCCGTGGTGCAACATGAGATTTTCCGATAATCATCGGGATTTACAGCACAAAATAGCATGTTGATGGCCTTTGCATTATATTCCACCTTTCTGATATCGTCCATATCGTATTCGTCTTCCGACTTTGGGACGAGTTCATCTCCAAACTTTTTAGTTGGAAGTAGTTCTCCATTCTTTATGATTTTCCACAATTGGTGCCATCAAAGAGTGGTGGCCTTGTGAAGCATTGTCCTTCATCTAGTCCTGCATTAACATTACGAGTAGAAGCCATGGATTGTTTCTCTCAAACTGTTAAGTCTTTCAGAGAGTTAGGCTCTGATACCAATTGTTAGAATATACGCTTAACGCTAGAGGGGGGAGGGGTGAATAGCGTTATAATAAAAAACAATGTAAATTGCGGAATTAAAATTGCAGGAATAAATTAAGTGCGGTAAATAAAGAAGTAAGGAGAGAACACACGGAACTTATACTGGTTCACCACAACGTGTGGTTAGTCCAGTCCCCGAGAGACTCTCTCGAGTTTTACACTAACTCCGTTAAGCTTACGGGTGCATAACAAACCGTTACACTTGCTCGTAGATATACACTCTACAAGACTTCAACCTGCTCGAGGATACCTCACCTCAAGACTTCAAGCCAAGGAACTACCTTTCCTTATTACAACAAGGGATTAGAATATCCCTTCAAATGTGTACAAACACTTAGCACTCAAGACAAGACTCTCTTTATAGAGTAGATATGAGTAAAAATAATACGCTCAAGAACACAACAACTTATTCAAGAATTTGGCTCTCAAAAATTATGAAATAGATATGAAATGATGAGAGAAGAGTATGTAAGCTTTATGCAAGAATTATAATCAGTTGTTGTGTTTAAAAACGTGAATTAGAGGTGTATTTATAGTGCTCAAAGTCACCAAGACCGTTGCTTAATTGCCAATCACTAATTGCTGATTTTGTGCTTGCATAATCGATTATATGATCTGCATAATCGATTATCTGCAGATCGTTCAAAAATCATATGCGGATTATAAGCAGAATAATCGATTATTCAAGTTGCATAATCGATTATCTGTTAACGTTCAAAAATCGGATGCAGATTCTGTGCAAGCATAATCGATTATTGCCTTGTGTATAATCGATTATATTTCAGCGTTTTAAAAATACTTTGGCAACGGTCAGTGAATAATCGATTATGCTATCTCGTATAATCGATTATGCTATCTCGTATATTCGATTATTTTGTTGTTTTGAAAATCCGGTTTTACACTGTCTTAACATAATCGATTATAAGTAAGACATAATCGATTATATTGCTGTCTTGAAAAATTTCGGTTAACACTGTCTTAACATAATCAATTATAAGTAAGACATAATCGATTATATTGCTGTCTTGAAAATTTCGATTAACACTGTCTTAACATAATCGATTATAAGAAATACATAATCGATTATTTATGTCCAGATTTGGAAAACATGTTTGAAAATCATTTTGGCTAAAATGAAAATGTTTGAAAATCATTTTAGTTTAACTCAACGATGCATGAAAATGATTTTACGAGAGAAGCCAAGACTTGAATAAGTTGTCGGATCAAGATCACACTATAAAGTGACTCATTTATAACTTTGTTGTTATTCTTGATCTTTCTCTTTGTTTCTCATGTTCTTGGACTTTGGCATATGTCAATGTTCCATGCGCGTCGGTTTGTCATTTATCAAAACCTACAGAAATGAACACACGTTTAGTTTTAGCGACTTGAGAACGTGTTTCAACACCGTGTTCGTCAATTCATGTAATATTATGATTGTGCCATGTGTGATGTGAAAAAACTTGATAAATTCCTATTCTTTGGGAAAAATGTCCATATTAGTTGTGTGAGTTGAGCAGACCCTTCCTGAATCATTTCCTTATGTATCTTGTTCGCGTTATGGATTATTGGCGCATTTTTGCATCATGTGAGACCATTGGTCATTGTCTGTGGTGATTAGTTGTCTGAGCAGCTCGTACTAGGTGAGGCGAGACTATTGGTATCAGGGACCATTGCAGTGGGATCATGTGAAGCTTATTATAGGGCAGTTACCATTATTTGGGTAGTAATGAGGTGATGATTTTAGTCAAAAAGGAGAGAATTAATGTTGGGTTAAATCTGCAATTGGCTAGAAATTTCTGCACATCTTTTCCGCTATGGTTATATCATCAGTATTATAACAGGATGTATTGGTATATCATCGTATGCATTGGGAGTATCAGAGTTGTGGAATTTTGGGTATTAAGGTTCATGGAGTGTCATTGTGGTTAGATGGTGAATTATGCGATGCATGGTGCTAATTCAACAAAGGTACGCAGTCATGTTCTGGTACCTAGTGTGGTAGTTGATACCGTGTTTATTTACAGGGAACGGGTCTGGACGAGAATTTCAGGTGTTGGCATTGTATTGTCACGACTCGGATTTCCCACCAACGGGAGTCATGATGGCTCCTACTGTCGGAGCTAGGCAAGACAAACATCAAAACATTTCTACTGATTTCATTTAAACAATTATAATAAACTAAAGCAATAATTAAAGAGGAATACTTTTAAATGCTTAAATAACTAAAAGCGGGAATACAGAAGTTTCAAAATACACTTCTCCAGTATCTAATGTCACTACTCACGAACTGCAATGGAATACTAAAACAAAATGTCCGAAAGAAATACATAAAAGAGTCTATCTCGATACAAGGGAAACAAACTTATAATATAGAAGGGGCTCCGGCTTGCGGACGCCAACTAGGCTACCTCGGAAATCCCTGGACCGAAGTCGGCACACAAGCAAATACTGCTAGTGAGGTCCAACAACTGCTCCTAGATTTGTGCAAAAAGATGCACATTGTAGTATCAGCACAACTGACCCCATGTGCTGGTAAGTTCCTAGCCTAACCCCAACGAAGTAGTGACGAGGCTAGACAGGACGTACCACAAATGACTTGTACAGATATATGTGCAATAACAGGAAGTACACGAATTTAAACGACTAAGAGGTAAAGCCGTACAACAACAACTGATAGGAAAAAACACAGGGAAGCCCTACATACAAAAACAATGTACTTGATCCATACTCCATTGCGGTGCGCAACCCGATCCTCAAATATATCCATTGCAGCAAGAAACCCGATCCTCAATATTTAATACCATTGCGGCATGCAACCCGATCCTCAATAACTAGCAACAAGAACTCACCCAAACAACAACCGCATCTCAAGTACAAGGGATTAACCGCAAATAGAAGGAGTCCCGACCAGGGAATACAACTATTAGCTCAAAAATACCGGCAAGGGAGAATTCAATATATACCTAAATCCTGACAAGGTAATAATCATAATACTTTCGCGCTTAAACACTTTGTCATCAACAAGTTCTAGGTCGAGCCAATGACCCAATGTTATACAAATCACTATTTTTCCTCAACCGTTCATATCTTGTGAAATATTTCAATTCAAATAAGAATCCGTATCACATCATTCGAACTAAAATAAATTAAGACTCAAGGTCATGCTAGACTCCAGTGCATACATAATCGTCACCATGCCTATACACCGTACTGTACGCTTAGCATGTAGCAAATAATATCCTAGTCATATTCCCTCAAGCCAAAGATAGATCAAATACTTACCTCAATCCGAATATAGCAATCAACTCTCTAACACCACCTTTCCTATAGAATCCAACTCCGAAACAATGATATCTAGGCACAATTCAGTTCAATATTATCAATAATGGCTCAAAAACACAATCCCCTAGCCTAGAAATGAATTTCCTATCATTCTTCCCAAATTTCCAAAATTTGACCCCAGGCCCACATGGTCCAAACTCGAGGCTCCGACCAAAACCCAATCACCCATAACCCCACGAGTTCAATTATGCAATTAATTTTAAGATTCGACCCTAAACTAGGGTTGAATTGCCCAAAATCCCAAAAGCCCAAACTCTACCCAAAAGCCCTAATTTCTACCTTTATTTCATGATTTAGGCTAAGGAGTTCAATAAATGAATAATGGAAAATGATGAAAACAAGTGAAACAACACTTACCCAAGAAGCTTTGGTGAAGAAGTGCTATAGAAATCGCATAGAAGCTTTGGAGAAGAAGGGTTTTATGAAATATTTGTTAACTCTCGAAATGGTTCTGTTTTTGATTTTTAAAAAAACTGGGTAGATTTAACCTACGCGTTTGCGGTGGGTCCCTCGCGTTCGCGATGGGTTGGGCTGGTTGGCCTTCGCGTTCATGTACACTGACTCGTGTTCATGGAGAGTAGACCTCCAGGAGCCTCGCATTCGCGTATAACACTTTTGTGACCCCTCCCCTAGTACCCTACCCATTCGCGAGTAAAGGGCCGCGTTCGCAAAGGGTTATTCCCCCCTCTTCTTCTCGTTCGTGTCCCATGTATCGCGTTCCCGATGAAGGAACAAGACCCCTGGGAAAATTGCCTTACGCGTTCGCGAGTGTGCCCACACGAATGCGAAGAATAAAATCCCTAAGCACCTACATCAGAAATCTACAACAGTTCTAAGGCTAAACACCATTCCTAAACACTCTCAAGCCCTCGAGGCTCCCAACCAAAATCACACACAAACTCAAAAATATCCTACGAACTCAGTCGAGCGATCAAAGATGCATTATTTTTTAATGGCTGAAGATTTCGAGCTGTGGGATGTTATATGTAATGGTCCTTATGTCCCTACAATGAAGGTCATATATCCTGCTGATTTTATGATGGCTGAAGATTTCGAACTGTGGGATGTTATATGTAATGGTTCTTATGTCCCTAAAAAGAAGGTCAGAGATCCTACTGTGACAGTGCCTAAGACAAGGAAACAATACAACGATGCTGACAGGAAGGCTGTGGAGAAAAGATTTCATGCCAAGAATGTTTTGGTTGTAGTATAGGTCTTGATGAATATAACATGATTTCAACTAGATATGGGAAGCTCTGCAAACAGCACACGAAGTAACTACTCAAGTAAAGAAATCTAAGATTGACATGCTCACCACTGAGTATGAGCTCTTCAAAATGAAGGACGATGAATCCATTCAAGTCATGCAAACTTGATTCACTTCCATCATAAATGAGCTACACTCTCTTGGAAAAATCGTTCCTAGGAAAATTCTCAATGCTTTCCCTAGTTCCCGAGGGAGTAAAAAGAATGTCATTGCTAAAGCAAAGGATTTGCAGGTGCTGACTATAGCTGAGCCCACCTTGGCTCAGGCAGGGTTGTTTCCTCTTGTTGCAGCCACATCCCAGACCTGGGGAGGAGCACTGACTCTGCTGCCCGCACTCTTGAGCATCGAATGCATGTTGAGCAGGTCCTAATGATCATTGTTGTACCGCCTGCATTGCCAGTTTAGCCCGTGGATGGGGCAGATTCTTCTGAGAACGAGCAGTGAAGACTAGAGGGTTCAAGAAGTTTCATCCTCTGGTATTCAGTGGACTAGCATCAGAGGATACATTGGAGTTTCTAGAGGACTGCCACCATATTCATTGCACTATGGGCATAGCCGGATCTAGAGGGGATTCTTTTACTACATTCCAACTTTGGAGAGCCGCCTATGATTGGTGGCATACATATTAGATAGACAGTCCGGACGAGGTTGCTTCATTGACCTATACCCAGTTCACAGATATGTTCCTGAGAGAGTTTGTTCCTCAGAGCCTCAGGGATGCATGGCGCATAGAGTTTGAGCATTTGCGCTAGGGTGCTATGACAGTTTCAGAGTGTGCTATCTGTTACACCAGATCGGCTGGGCATGCACCGTCTTTTGTTGCTACTGTCTGCGAGAAGGTTCGTCGGTTCATTGATGGTCTTATCCTACCCATCAGATCTACCATGGCTCAAGAGTTGGAGATGGACATTCCTTATCAGCAGGTAGTGAGCATTGCTAGGAGGATTGAGGGTATGATTTCTAAGGAGCGAGAGGAGAGAGAGGCCAAGAGGTTTCGAGAGTTAGGCCACTACTCTGGTGCCCATACCCCAACAGCAGGTCGACATAGTTGGGGTTATATGGGTCGTACCATTTCATTCAACTCTTCCAGTAGCCAGCAGTTCTCGAGCTCCTCCTAGACCATAGGAGCCTTACTATGCACCTCCTAGACCATATGAGCCTTACTATGCACCTCTTGTTTCTAGCGCGCCTCCTGCGTGGGGTGCTTTTCGAGGTCAGTCCAGTAGACCTGGACCTAGTCAGTCACAGCCACCACGTTGTCCTAGAGCTTGCTTCGAGTGTGGTGATATATTCCATATTGTTAGGGACTACCCCAGACTTGGTAGGGGTGCATCTTCATGGACTGCTCAGCCGCGGCGTGCTCCTCAGAGTTCTCAGGCTATGGTCATAGCTCTAGCTACTACCCCATCTGCCTAGCCAGCTAGGGATGGCGGTCAGGGAGGTAGAGATCACCCTCAAGGGGGAGGCCAGGTCAGATATTATGCTATTCCTTCTCGTACCGAGGTTGTTTTCTCTGATTCTGTTATTACAGGTATTATACTAGTTTGTCACAGAGATGCATCGGTTCTATTTAATCTAGTCTCTACTTACTCATGTGTCTTCTTATTTTGCTCTGCATTTTGGTGTACCCCAAGATTACTTAAGTTCTCCTGTATATGTTACTACTCATGTGGGGGATTCCCTTGTTGTCGACCGCGTTTATCAGTCATGTTAGGTTACTATTCGTGGTTTTGAGACCAGAGCAGATTTATTGTTACTTAGCATGGTTGATTTTGATATTATCTTGGGCATTGCCTGGTTGTCTCCCCATTATGCAATTCTTGATTTTCACACCAAGACCGTGATGCTGGCTATGCCAGGCATTCCTGTTAAGTGGAGTGGTACCTTAGATCATACTCCTAGTAGAGTTATCTCTTTCCTTAAAGCTCAGCGTATGGTTGAGAAGGGGTGTGCCACGTATTTAGCTTATGTGAAAGATGTCAGTGTTGATACCGCTTCTATTATTCGGTCACAGTGGTACGGGATTATTCCGATGTGTTTCCAGCTGATCTTTCGGGCACGCCGCCTGATAGAGATCTTGATTTTGGCATTGATCTGTTGCCGGGAACTCAACACATTTCCATCCCTCTATATCGTATGGCTCCTCCTATGTTGAACGAGTTGAAGGATCAGCTGTAGGAATTGCTTGATAAGGGCTTTATTCGACCTAATGTCTCACCTTGGGGTGCTCTTGTCTTGTTTGTGAAGAAAAAAGATAATTCTATGTGTATGTGTATCGATTATCGTCACTTGAACAAGGTTACAGTGAAGAACAATTATCCTCTGCCTCGTATTAATGATCTATTTGACCAGCTTCAGGGCGCACATGTGTTTTCTAAGATTGACTTGCTCTTGGGTTACCATCAGTTGAAGATTCAGGAGCCATATATCCCGAAGACTGCCTTCAGGACTCGGTATGGTCATTACGAGTTCCTTGTTATGTCATTTGAGCTGACCAATGTTCAAGAAGCGTTTTTGCAGTTGATGCGTAGTATGTTCAGGCCATATCTCGATTCATTCGTCATTGTTTTAATAGATGATATCCTTGTATAGTCTCGGAGTCGGAAGATCATGAGCAGCACCTGAGGACCGTGCTTAAGACCCTGAGAGAGAAGAAGTTATATGCAAAACTCCCAAAAAGTATTTTTGGTTGGATTATGTTGCATTCTTAGGCCACGTGGTATCGAGTGAGGGCATTCGCGTGAATCCGAAGAAGGTAGAGGCCGTGAAGAGTTGGCCCAGGCCATCCTCAGCTTGGTGAGCTATTATCATCGTTTTATGGAGGGGTTTTCATTGATTGCTGCCCTTATGACTAGATTGACCCGGAAGGGTGCTCTATTTTAGTGGACAGAGGAGTGTGAGGTGAGCTTTCAAAAGCTTTAAGACAGCTTTGACTACATCTTAAGTGTTGGAAAGATGCACGTATTCGGAACAATGTGAAGATGGTCTCGGAATGAAAATCTGATGGTTTTGTTAGCTCTGTTAGGTGATTTTGGGGTGTAGAGCGTGTTCAGAATGTGTTTTGGAGGTCTGTAGCTAATTTAGGCATGGAATGCTGAAGTTAAAAATATTTAAGTTTCCCGTCCGATAGTGAGATTTTGATCGGAGGGTCAGAAAGGAAATTCTGAAAGTTTTAGTAGTTCCATAATTTCATTTATGATGTGTGTGTAAAATATTAGGTTATTCGGACATGGTTTGGATAGATTTTTTGAGAGAAAGAACAAAATGAGACAAGCGTGATGATGAAAACCCTTCGGGCACCACAAGTCAAATAAGGAAAGCGAATCAAATTGGATAAGCTAAGCATTGAAGCCTAGTTTCACAACGAAAGGTACAACAATATCTGAATGTTAGAATTGATTGATAGAATATCTATAAGTGCATATCGTGGTCGTTAGAGTTGGTAGTTCCATCTGATAGGTTTCTACTTCGTAGTCTCCTCTTTAAGAATCATCTCATTCCTTTGTCCTTCACTGCGTTCCTCTATTTTGTTCATTTCCCGTTTTTGAGTCTTTTTGGTCGTAACGAGTGAGAAATAACTTCAAAATTTTCCACTCAATTTCCAATTGCACAAAGTAAGGTTTTGCTAGCATATCAAAGTATCACAAAGGCAGCAACAAAGGCGCTGAGATGGTAATAATCAACATGCTTTAGGGATCCTGATGAAACACAAAGGTTTAGTAGATCTCGGTTCATGAGTAATGCAACAGATAGAGGGTATTGGGATGAAACAGAGAGGAGGTATTTTCTGTGACAAGGATGACATAGAGGGTGTTTAGTCAAAGTCATCATGACAAGCGAAAGAGAAATAGACTCCAAGGTCAGGGGCCAGGGGGCTCAATTTAGAAGAACAAGATACTGTGGGTGGCAATCAACATGCTTTGGGGTGAGGCACAAGGATTGGTTAATGTCAGTACAGAAACAGTGCAACAAACAGAAGGTATAGGGTTTTGAATGAAGAAGAGGTGTGCTTTGTGATAAGGATGACAACGGAAGTGGTTATGCCAGAAACAAGCGGGGTTTTCAAATGGAATGAAAGTTATCGGCAAGTAAGGGAGAAACACGCCTCAGGGCCAAGGCCATCAGATAAGACAGGAAACAACAACAAGTTGGGGGCGGGGGGGCAATAGATGTAATTTGGAAATTCATGTAAGCCTGAAAGGTCGGGAATATGCTAGTTCACGAGCAATGCCCCAAAAAGAAGATAGTGGGTCCAAACAGGGATAAAGGTATTTTAGTGGCATAGAAGACGGAGAAAGTGGTTAATTAGTAAACATGCAATATCTTCAAGAAGAATCAAATGTCATAGAAAACATATGGGGTCAGATAAGAAGATTAGAAGTAATAATTGAGAGGAGTGTCCAAGAAGGTCAGAAGTTATCCGCCAAGTCCCCACAGATGGTCGGACAATGCAAAGCATGGAAAGGAGAAAAGGAAAGTCATTCTCAGAAGGAGTACCACAACCAACTACCGCACTTTAAACTGATAGAATTTTCTTTGATTTGAAACAGGGACATGGAAATGTTATAGATGGCGGAAAGATATGCTACAGGAAAATTATCAAACTGTGGCATAAAATTTTCTGTCGTTTTGAAAATATTCTTGGAAGAAGGTCAATATAAGTTTTTTTAAAAAAAAAAGAAAAAAAAGAAACAAAAAAGAGAAAAAAAGAGAGGAAGTAGTTTTCAGGAAAGAAACACCAGTTTTGAGAAAAGTAATTTTCGGAGGAATGAAACACTAGTTTTTAGGGAAGTGGTTTTTGAAGGAGGAAAACACCAGTTTTTAGGGAAGTAGTTCTGAAGGAAGCTAATTCAAGTTAGAAGGTAGATAAAGCAAGTTTAGGAGGAAAATATTTAATCGATAAAAATCTTAGTCTGATAAATTTTTCACCTAAGATAAAGATAAAAATCTTAGTCTGTTGAGTCTTTCACCTAGGATAAAGAAATCTTAGTTTGATAAATTTTCCACCTAAGATAAAGATAAATATTAGTCTGATGAATCTTTCACCTAAGATAAAGATAGAAAACCTAGTTTGATGAATTGTCTCCTAGGATAATTTGAAAAGAAAGGAAGGCATAATTTAAAAAGGGGGAAGACAAAATTTGGAAAAAGAAAGGAATGCATAATATGGGAAAAAGAAAGGAAGATAGAATTTGAAAAAAAGAAAGGAAGTTTGAATATGAAGGATTAAGAAAGCCTAGATTCAAAAATTGGACCTAGTTTAATGATTTATCTCCCAGGATAAAAATCTTAGTCTGTTGAATCTTTCACCTAAGATAAAATCTTAGTCTGATGAATTTTTCACCTAAGATAAAAAGAAAATCTTAGTCTGATGAATTTTTCACCCAGGATAAAGATAAGAATCTTAGTTTGTTGAATCTTTCACCTAAGATAAAAATCTTAGTTTGATAAATTTTTTACCTAAGATAAAGATAAGAATCTTAGTCTGTTGAATCTTTCATCTAAGATAAAAATCTTAGTCTGTTGAATTTTTCACGTAAGATAAAAAGAAAAATCTTAGTTTGTTGAATCTTTCACCTAAGATAAAAATCTTAGTGTGATGAATTTTTCGACTAAGATAAAGATAAGAATCTTAGTCTGTTGAATCTTTCACCTATGATAAAAATCTTAGTCTGATGAATTTTTCACCTAAGATAAAGGTAAAAAGAAAATCTTAGTCTGTTGAATCTTTCACCTAAGATAAAAATAGTCTGATGAATTTTTCATCAAAGATAAAGATAAGAATCTTAGTATGTTGAATCTTTCACCTAATATAAAAATCTTAGATAAAAGTCGTAGTCTGATGAATTTTTCACCTAAGATAAAGATAAATATCTTAGTCTGAATCTTTCACCTAAGATAAAAATCTTAGTCTGATGAATTTTTCACCTGGGATAATTTGAAGTTGAGACCCACCCTTATAACAGAGGAATACATCTCAGTCCTTAAATTTTAAGTGTTGAAACATTTCAGTCTTTAAATTTTGAATTTTGAAACATTTCAGTCTTTAAATTTTCAACTTTTGAGGTTGGGAGCCTGCCCATATAACAGAGGAATATATTTCAGTCTTTAAATTTTGAAATTTGAAACATTTCAGTCATTAAAATTCCAAGTGTTGAAGTTGAGAGCCGGTCCATATAATAGATGAATAAATTTCAGTCTTTAAATTTTAAAGTTACATTTTAGTCTTATCATAATTCAAGTTTTAGTTTTCAATTTTTATTAGTATATGGTAACAAGCACCCAGTTTTCCAAACTGGGGCAGAAAGTTTTGTTTGTTTTGTCTATTTTTGTGAAGTTGGGAGCCTGACCATATAATAGAGGAATACATTCAAGTTCAAGTTTATTCAAGTTCAACTGTTTGAAGAAGGGAAAGCATTTCAGGTTACAATTTGAAGTGGCAACAAGGGATTTCACCAGGAGAACACAAGACAACAAGGCAACAAGAGAATACAAGACAACAAGACAACAAGACAACAAGGTCGTACAAGAACAAAGTTTGAAGAGCTTAGATAGGATCTTGTAATTCATTGTTTATAGTTTAGGCTAACTTGTTTTTATTTTTACACAGTGTAATAAGGGAGGTCAGCAAGCAGTAGAAGCAGCAATCCCAGTGACATCACAGCTCTTGGTATTCCCAGCTGCCAAATACTCCCGAACTACATTGACCTGATTCTTGTTTAGCCCAGGATATGTAGGCAACCTCTGATGTAGGGTGCGGTCAATCATTTCAAAAATGCTTCACACGAAATTTTTAAATGAGCAAAAATCGCTCGTATTTGCTCACTTATCGTTGTACTAAAACTCTTCGTGTATTGGGGGAAAGAGGGGAAGATGTGAGCACGTGATTTTTTCCCTATATATGAATAATTCCAAAAAATTTCAAACAAACAATCTCTTTATTATTTTGCAATTTTTTGAATTTTGGTGCTATTTTCTACTAATTGCTTGTATTTTATTTGTGCATGTTTATCCATATGAAAAATACAAAAAATACATTTGCATGTAGGTTTTAATTTCATATTTTTAGTATTAATTAGGAGTTAATTTGTTTTAAAAAAATATGAAATATAACAAAAAAAAAATAGTTTGTGGTTTAATTGTTTAATAGTGAATTTATCTTGAAATAGTTTAACCAGTTTTAGAAGTTAATTAGTTTATCTTTGACACATATTAGGATTTTATTTTAATTTTTCATCTTTATAAAATTAAAAAATATAAAAAACAAAAAATACAATTGAAAAAAACAAACAAAAAAAAGAAATAAAAAGAAACTAATTTAAAAAAAGAGAAAGAAAGAGGGTTGTTTTAATGGCTCAATTTGGGCCAATTCATCCTAGGCCCAAATAATACCCTTTCCCCGTTTCCTCCCAAACGTCATCGTTTTTGTGGCCAATCAATCTGAGTCGTCCATACCCCTTGATCTAACGGATCGGATGCCGTCCCACACTTTACATTAAGCTGTAGTAATAGGGCGCTACAATTTAGCGACCAAGGGTCATCCTCCTCGTACCAAATTCAACCTCACTGTCTTTCGCCATGCCCCGCCAGCCG
Source organism: Nicotiana benthamiana (assembly GCA_034376525.1). NCBI lineage: Eukaryota > Viridiplantae > Streptophyta > Magnoliopsida > Solanales > Solanaceae > Nicotiana > Nicotiana benthamiana. The sequence continues at coordinate 28,990,417 of CM067328.1, forward strand.
GAAGTCGCCGCCGTCGGCGGAGATGCTCCGATGGGCACCAAAATTACACCCTGGGCTCCTCTCTATCTCCTATTTCCACTTCTAGTATTAGTTTCCCCCAAATCCTCATCAAAATTGTCGAATATCAAATCAATTTTTTGGCAGAAACACGATCTGGTCCAACGCTGCCCAAACTCACACCCTATACTTCCTCCACTCTCCTCTACCCAAAGCCCTAAGCTATTGTTCCCAAATTCAACCAAAGGCCATCAAATTTCACATCTAGGGTTTATGAGAAGATATAGGAGTCTCATTGGAGGACTGTCCGAGGTGGATTCGAGTTCCTAAATAGCTTCATACGATTATTCTTACCAAGAACAAACGTATAATTTTATTTGGGAGCCCAATTCGAGTTCGAGCTAATTCAACTCCAAACCAGTAAGTTTCTCAAGTTCTTTTTCTTTATTTTTTCTTTATTTGTTCCAATCTGATCTGAATTGTTTCTATGCCAGTTTTAGTTTTAATTTTTTCTTGTTCTGTTTTCTTCAATAATTATGATGTTTACGTTTTTTTCGATTTAGTTTTGATCGTTTCGGTTTAGGTTCGTTTAATTTTGATTATTTGAGTATTGTATGGATTTTCTACTAACTTTGTATCTTAGTTAGTCTGATTTGGTATTTCAAATTTTTTTGGGTTTTGTGTGATTTTATTTTAATGAACTACCATTTCTGCTTGATACTTAGTTTAGTTCCATTTGAGTTAGTGTTTAATTAGTCTTGAGGTTTGGATATAGTTTAGTAGTTAGGTGAATTAGCCTTAGTTAGATTTTAACTTAGGCAAAAGGGGGATTTGGTTGGGTAGTAATTTCAGGGAGAAGATAGGGGTAGTTTAGGCATGGAAAATGGTAGTTTTATTAAGAATAATAATTTCAAAACAAAGGCAAGGGTAGTATAGGTATTGTATGGGTTAGATATGTCACTGAAACAAAGTGATTCCGTTCTGTCTCTGTTTTCTTTTCGGATTCCGAGGATCAACCGGCCGATCCTAACATCATTTATGAGGAGCCGGACGACGAAGCCTCCTCCTCAGATAAAGATTTCTCCGACGCTACTCTCTCGGCGAAAACAACTTTTTCTATTGTGATTTTTTTGGCGAGTTCGGTCAGGAGGGACAAAAGAGAGATGCTTTCTATCAGTCAAAAGCAGATATCGCCCTTTCAGTACAATAGAGGTACTTACTTGTATAACAATTTATTAAATAGAGGGTTAAAGTTGAAAATGAAGATGGACTGGCATAGAAAAAAGAAAATAAGGGATGCCCTCATTTGTGCCTATTAAAGGGCATGACCTTTACTTCATTCACAAGTTTGAGGGCCTAAAATAATTCCCCAAATACTCAAAAAAAAAAAAACTTCACAGATCTAAGAATGAAAATTTCAGATTCAACTTCTTTTAGATCTTAGCATTCTTCAAAAGAAAAAAAACCAAAAATAATATAAAACTTCAGAAAACACAAAAGTAGAACTCCATTAGAGAATTCAAGTTAACTCCAATGTTTAGTTATCGATTTCCAATTTTTTTATTCAATATTTGGGTGCTGAAGCTTCAGTGAGTCACTGGTGGTTTTTCGGTTGGTTTTGGGGCATTTCAAATTAGTTTTAAATCGATCTGTTGGCTCTGCTGGAATTTTAAACAACTCTGAATCTCTAAACTTACACTTGGGTTGTTCTGATCCCTTTGCTGCTTGTTATTAACTACTATTGAATGTTGCTGTTCGAGCACTACTGTAGCTGACCTCTTCTGTTTCATTTTTGTCCCAAATCCAGGTACACACTCAAATGTATTCAATGTAATCTCCCTTATTGAAATGGAAACACAGTAGCAATACTGAAGCTTGTTAGAGCATTTCACCCTTTCTAGTTCATGTTTTAGTTTATATATAGTTGTTTAGTCTATTGTGTTTAAATTACCTTGAATCAAGGCTGTCTAGTTCAAATTCCGTTTACTGAACTGGACTATGAAACCAGTACCTATAGATAATATTGGACTGTTAATGTAGGCTACAGACTGTATGTTGTATTAAATTTGCAAACTATGAAAATTGGAAGTTTTGGTTTTAGTTTAATCTCGTATTTCTGAATAGCTTCATTCTTGAAATTCGAAAAAAAATTGAAACAGGAAATGATTCGGATGAGCATTAGCATTTTAGGAAATAATTGCAGTAGTTCACTTTAAAATTAGGAGTTGCTTGAGTATTGATAATGTGTCCTTGAAAAATTGAGTATTGATAGGAGTTGCAGTAGTTAAATTGGAATTGTTGAAATAGTTGAATGTTTCTGGTATTACCTTCAAGAGTTGTTAAGCTCAATCTCACATCCCTTTTAATGAGACTCGATACCCCATCCAACACTCGTAAGTGCACGGCTACCAACTGGGCCTCACGTGGGAGGCCCAATCTCTAAAGTCTGCTTTTTGTATAGTTTAAGTGGGGATCCTGCCACATGCCTGGTCCTTTGGGCCATCAATTTGGGAATTTGAAACCCGAACGTTAATAATAATTAAATAGGTTTTATATGTTTAGAGACAGCAATGAATAGAGAATCATAGTCACTCTTAGGCTTACCTTTACATAACAAAATGAGACGAGCATCGCCAAACAAAATAAATAAATTTCGGGGCCCTCAATAAATGATTAGTAAAATACTTAGAATTTGGGAGGGCCGTTTAGTGAATTTCACGACCTTCCCCAAAACAATATTGTGTTAGACTCGTTAGGTGCGATTTAATTAAATTACTTTCTTAAATTTTGTGCGCATTGATGCGACCCAAATCCAAATATCAACGGAGTCCAAAAATATTAACAACCGCGGGTGCAATGATTGCGTCGTGGTTCGAGACGCATTTTCGCAACGTTGGAATTCTTTTAAAATAATCATAAAAGCAGTTTACGAATAAAAGGCACATAAGCAAGAACATGTACTAAAATCAAATAAAATCAAATACAACAGTTAAGCGACAGTGCTAGAACCATGAAACCTGGAAATGCCTAACACCTTCTCCCAGGTTAACAGAATTCCTTATCTGGATTTCTGGTTCGCGGACTGTAAGACAGAGTCATTTCTTTCCTCGGTTCGGGATTAAACCAATGACTTTGGACACTATTAATTTCCCAAGTGGCGACTCTGAGTTTTAATAATAAATCTCATTCTGATTGTTCTTTAATTGAAAAAAATCCTTTACGCCCTTACAGTTGTAGTGAAAAAGGAGGTGTGACAGCTATCCTTTACACCCTTAGGATATGATATTTAGGAATTGAATGTCTTGTACGTGAGGTGAAAAGCGCGTACTTGTGCTAATTGTTTAAAATCCAGTTTTACATAAATATTTGGACTAAGTTTCTTTCTTACCTACTTTATTTTATTTGCAATTATAGCCTGTGTTAGTGTAGAAAAGCATACTTAGTTGATCTAACTTGCCTATTTGCTTAAGTTTCTTTGTTTGTGCTACGCGAAACATGTTAGGATATAACTACCTGCTGCCTTGTATTTCTTTGAACTTCATTTATGAATATCTTTTCTTGTGGCTTCGTATTTACATTGGGACTATGAATGTGGGATTCCGATAGCTCCCTCCTTGTTTGTTTACTTTGGGACTACGGGTTCGATTCCTAGTAGATCCCCCTATTCATTTACTTTGGAACTACGGACTGGATTCAGATAGATCCCTGCGCATTGATAGTTTGACTACGTGACGGTATCCCGTGAGATCCTTCAGATATACATATATGATGGACTACGGGACGGTATCTCGGAAAATCCTTGGACAGTTGATGAAATGGACGACAAGACGGTATCCTGGGAGATACTCATTATTGTTACTAGTATTGAGTTGTTTTAATTTGTGTTACCTTATTCTATTGTATTATTTGTTGCCTTGTATAACCTGTCATAGTTGCACTCATTTATACTATTTATTTCATACTGTTGCAAATTTATTATTATGTTTAATCTCAGTCAGGCCCTAACCTTTCTCGTCACTACCCGACCAAGGTTATGCTTGGCACTTACTGAGTACCGATGTGGTGTACTCATGCCCCTTCTGTGCGTGTTTTTCAAGTGCAGATCTAGGTACCTCCACCCCGGCGTATCACCCTCAAGGAGGAGAGATCTAGTAGAGACTTTGAGTTACATCTGCCACGTCCGCAGACCAAGGAGTCTCTATCTCATCCTACCTTTAGTAGTTAGCCTTCCTTTCGCACTGTTGGTTTTTTAGACATTCTGGAGTTAGAGCAGTGTATTACATTCTGTTAGCTTGTGTTCCCGTGAGTTTCCAGGTTTTAGGGGTGATATTGCAGATTTCGCGATATTGAGTTGTATATTCCAAACAACATTTATATACAGGTTTCTTCTAGTTGTTTACTTTTAATTATTTATTTGTGCAAATTATGTTGTTTCCATATTGATAGGCCTACCTAGTCGTACGAACTAGATGTCATCATGACATGTTCGCAGAGGGCAAACTAGGATCGTGATAAGTTGGTATCAGAGCTCTAGGTTCATATGAGTCACAGAACAGAGGCCGATTTATTAGAGTCTCGTTGATCAGTACAGAGACATATGTACTTATTTACGAGAGTCTCTGTAATTGTTTGGAAAATTTTCACTTTATTTGACTTTTTGTCGTGCGATATTTTGACATCACAACTCTAAACATCTGTCTTCTATTCTCTCAATATGGTGAGGACACATGTTGCTCGAGATGGTCAGGAACTTGTGTCCCCTACTACATCCGTCAAAGGCCAAGGTCGAGGTAGAGGCCGAGGACGCGCACGCAGTGCAGCTAGAGGACCTACGCAATTTGCCGCTGTGATACCACCAGCAGATCCAGCCGGTGTCTATGCACTTGACACACCTACTTCCACTACTACTCTAGCCCTTCAAGAGAATTTGTCTCAGTTCATGAGTTTGTACACCACCTTGTTGCATCCACATCCCAGGCCAAGGGAGGAGCACAGACTTCCACTGGCCGCACTCCTGAGTAGTGAGTGCATGTTGAACGGGTCCTACAGATCATTGTATGCTTGCAGTGCTAGTTCAGCCCGTGAAAGGGGCAGCTATTTCTATGGACGAGCAGTGGAGACTTGAGAGGTTCAATAAGTATGATCCTCCGGTATTCAGTGGACTAGCATCAGACGATGCCTTGGAGTTTCTAGAGGAGTGCCACTGTATTATTTGCACTATGGGCATATCCGGATCTAGTGGGGTTTCCTTTACTACCTTCCAACTTCGGGAAGCCGCCTATGATTGGTGGCGCACATATTAGATAGAGAGTCATGACGAGGCAGCTTCACTGACCTTTACCCAGTTCTCAGAAATGTTCTTGAGAGAGTTTGTTCCTCAGAGCTTCAGGAATGCATGGCACGTAGAGTTTGAGCATTTTTGCTAGGGTGCTATGACAATTTCAGATTATGCTATCCATTACACCAGATTGGCTAGGCATGCACCGACTTTGGCTGCTACTGTCCGCGAGAAGGTTCGCCGGTTCATTGAGGGTCTTATCCCACCCATCAGATCTAGCATGGCTCAAGAGTTAGAGATAGACATTCCTTAACAGTAGGTAGTGAGCATTTCTAGGAGGATCGAGAGTATGCTCGCTAGGGAGTGAGAGGCTTAGAGGTCTAGTGCTCGTACCCTAGCAACAGGTCGACATGGTACGGGTTATATGGGCTGCCCCATTTATTCAGCTTTGTAGTAGCCATCAGTGCTTGAGCTCCTCCTAGACCATAGGAGCCTTACTATGCAAGTCCAATTTCTAGCGCGCCTCCTGCGCAGGGTGCTTTTCGAGGTCAGTCCAACAGACCTGGCCCTAGCCACTCACAACCACCACATCATCCTAGAGTTCTGTTCGAGTGTGGTGATATATTCCATATGGCTAGGGACTGGCCCAAACTTGGTAGGGGTGCATCTTCAGAGACTGCACATCCACATCGTGCTCCTTAGAGTTCTCAGTCTATGATCATAGCACCAACTGCTACCCTATCTGCCCAGCAAGCTAGGGTCACCATCGAGGGGGAGGTTAGGCCAGATATTTTGTTATTCCTGCTCGTACTGAGGTTGGTGCCTATGATTCTGTCATTACATGTATTATACTAGTTTTTCACAAAGATGCATCACTTCTATTTGATCCAGACTCTACTTTCTCTTATGTGTCTTCTTATTTTTCTCTATATTTGGGTGTACCCCGATATTCCCTGAGTTCTCCTATATATGTTTCTACTTCTGTACAGTATTCCCTTTTTTTGACGGCATTTATCGGTCATGTTTGGTTACTATTCGTGGTTGAGACCAGAGCAGATTATTGTCACTTAGCATGGTTTATTTTGATATTATCTTGGGCATGGACTAGTTTTCACCCCATTATGCTATTCTTTATTGTCACGCCAAGACCGTGACGTTAGTTGTGCCAGTATTCCTCGTGTTGAGTGGAGTGGTACTTTAGATCACAATCCCAGTAGAGTTATCTCTTTCCTTAAAGCTCAGCGTATGGTTGAGAAGGGGTGTGCCGTGTATTCAGCCTATGTGAGAGATGTTGGTGTTGATACCTCTTCTATTGATTCCATCACAGTGGTACAGGATTATCCCGATGTGTTTCCAGCTGATCTTCCGGGCATGCCGCCTGATAGAGATATTGATTTTGGCATTGATCTGTTGCAGGCACGCAACACATTTCCATCCCTCTATATCGTATGGATCCTCCTAATTTGAATGAGTTGAAGGATCAACTATAGGAATTGCTTGATAAGGGTTTTATTCTACCTAATGTCTCACCTTGGAGGGCCACTGTCTTGTTTGTGAAGAAAAAAGATAATCCTATGCGTGTGTGTATCGATTATCATCAGTTGAACAAGGTTACAGTGAAGAACAATTTTCCTTTGCCTCGTATTGATGACATATTTGACCAGCTTCAGGACGCACAAGTGTTTTCCAAGATTAACTTGCTCTCGGGTTACCATCAGTTGAAGATTCGGGAGGAAAATATCCCGAAGACTGCCTTCAGGACTCGTTATGGTCATTACGAGTTCCTTGTTATGTCATTTGGGCTGACCAATGCCCAAGCAGCTTATATCCATTTGATGCACAGTGTGTTCAGGCCATATCTCGATTTTTTCGTCATTATTTTCATAGATGATATCCTTGTATACTCTTGGAGTCGGGAAGATCATGAGCAGCACTTGAGGACCGTGCTTTAGAGCCTGAGAGAGAAGAAGTTATATGCAAAGTTCTCAAAATGTGAGTTTTGGATTGCGCTCAGGTTACCATTAATTGAAGATTCGGGTGCCAGATATCCCAAAGACTACCTTCAGGACTCGTTATGGTCATTATGAGTTCCTTGTTATGACATTTGGGCTAACCAATTCCCAAGCAACTTTTATGCATTTGATGCACAGTGCGTTCAGGCCATATCTCGATTCGTTCATCATTATTTCTATAGATGATATCCTAGTATACTCTCGGAGTTGGGAATATCATGAGCAGCACTTGAGGATCGTGCTTCAGACCCTGAGAGAGAAGAAGTTATATGCAAAGTTCTCAAAAGATGATTTTTGGTTGGATTCTATGGCATTCTTAGGCCACGTGCTATTGAGTGAGGGCATTCGGGTGGATCCGACGAAGGTAAAGGCCATGTAGAGCTGTTCCAGGCCGTCCTCAGATACAAAGATTCATAGTTTCCTCGGCTTGGCGGGTTATTACCATCATTTTATGGTGGGGTTTTCATCAATTCCAGCCTCTATGACTAGATTAACCAGAAGAGTGCTCTATTTCAGTGGACAGAGGAGTGTGAGGCGAGCTTTTAGAAGCTCTAGACAACTTTGACTACAGCCTAAGTGCTGATATTTCCTACTGGTTCGGGGTCTTATGCAGTTTATTGTGATGCCTTATGGGTTGGCCTTGGAGCGGTGTTGATGCAGGACGGTAGGGTGATTGCCTACACATCCAAATAGTTGAAGATACATGAGAAGAATTACCCTGTCCACAACCTTGAGTTAGCTGTTATTTTTCATGATTTGAAGATCTGCTGCCATTATTTGTACGGTGTGCCTTGTGAGATTAATACTGACCATTGAATTCGTAGCACTTAATCAAGCAAAATGATCTAAACTTGCGCCCGAGGAGGAGGTTATAGTTGCTGAAGGATTACCATATTAGTATTTTATATCACCCGGGCAAGGAAAATGTAGAGGCTGATGCCGAGTAGTCGGGTGAAGAGTTTGGGGAGTTCACCATATTTACTAGCTTCAGAGAGGCGTATGGCGATGGATGTTCAAACCTTAGCCAGTCAGTTTGTGAGATTGGACTTTTAGAAGACTAATTGGGTCCTAACTTGTATGGTTTCTCAGTCTTCCTTATCCGATTGCATCAGGGAGCGACAGTCTGATGACCCTAATTTACTTGTCCTTAAGGACAAGGTTCAGCACGGTCATGACAGGGATGTGACCATTGGAGATGATGGGGTATTGAGGATGCAGATTCGGATTTATGTGGCTAATGTTGATGGGATTCAATAATTGATTTTACCAAAGGCCCGCGTTCGCAGTATTCCATCCATCCGGGTGCCGTAAAGATATATCAGGATTTGAGGTAGCACTATTGTAGAGGCGGATGAAGAAGGATATTGTTTGATATGTAGCTAGATGCCTCAACTGCCAGCAGGTGAAGTATGAGCACCAGAGATTCGGTTATTTGCTTCAACAGATAGAGGTTCCGGAGTGAAAGTGGGAGCGGATCACCATGGACTTTGTAGTTGGACTCCCACTGACCTAGAAGAAGTTTGATGCCATTTGGGTGATTATAAATCGGCTAACCAAGTCTACTCATTTTATTCCTATGTGTACTAACTATTCTACGGAGCGATTGGTGGAGATTTATATTTGGGAGATCGTTCGACTGCACGGTATTCAGTTTCTATTATTTCAGACAGAGGTACTTAGTTTACATAACGGTTATGGAGGGCCGTTCAGCAGGAGTTGGGTACTCGGGTGGAGTTAAGCACAACATTTCACCCCCTGACAGACGGACACTCCGAGTACACTATAACAATTCCTGAGGATATGCTCTGTGTATGTATGATTAAGTTTTGAGGGTCTTAGGATCGGATCTTTCCATTAGCGGAGTTTGCTTACAACAACAGTTATTAGTCCAGCATTTAGATGGCGCCGTATGAGGCTTTATATGGTAGGAGGTGTAGATCTCTGGTGGGTTGGTTTAAGCCGGGTGAGGCTTGGCTATTTGGCACAGAGTTAGTTCAGGATGTATTGAAGAAGGTTAAGGTGATTCAGGATAGACTCCGTACATCTCAAACCAGACAGGAAGGTTCGTGATGTTCCATATATGATCGGAGAGCGGGTTCTGCTTCGAGTTATGGCTTCATGAGATTTGGGTAGAAAGAGAAGTTGAGTTTGAGATTTATTGTCCCTTTTGAGTTATTGAGGCGTGTTGGGGAGGTTTCTTATGAGCTTGACATACCTCCCATCTTGGAATTATTTCATCCAGTATTTCACGTTTCGATGCTCCAGAGATATGACGGTGACCCATCGCACGTGTTGGATTTTAGTCCAGTCCAGTTGGACAAGGATCTATATTATGTTGAAGAGCCATGGGCTATATTGGATAGGAAGGTCAGAAAGTTGAGGTTAAAGAACATTGCTTCAGTAAAGGTTCAACTGGAGGGGTCAGCCGGCCGAGGAGGCGACCTGGGAGACCGAACAGGATATGTGCAGCAGTTGCCCTCATCTTTTCACTACTTCAGGTATGTCTTTATGCTCGTTTGAGGACGAACGAATGTTCAAGTGTAGGAGGATGTGACGACTCATTCGGTTGTCTTAATAATTAACATATCGATCCCCTAGTAACTGCTTCCCCAAGTCTATTTTTTCTAAATTGAATTGGCGGGATGTCCGCTTTTGAGTTTCGAAGAGTTTTAGGATGCTTAGTCTCTAAATGAGAGCTTAAGTGTTGGAAATATGCCCGTAGTCGAAAGTGTGAAAATAATCTCGCAATGGAAATCTTATATTTCTGTTAGCTGCGTTAGGTGATTTCGGGGTTGGGTGCGTGTTCGAAATGTGTTTTGGTCGTCCGAGCTAATTTAGGCTTGAAATGACGAAGTTAGAATTTTTCAAGTTTCCGGCGCGATAGTGAGATTTTGATCCGAGGGTCGGAATGGAATTGAAGAAGTTGTACTAGTTCCATCATGTCATTTGGGATGTGTATGTAAAATTTCAGGTTACTTAGCCATGGTTTGGTTAGGTTTTTATCGATAGCGTTTTTGAGGGAATTTGATGTTCTTAGGCTTAAATCATTGATTAATTCAAGTTTCCGACGTTGTTTTAGGTAGTTTATGGATTGTTACAAGTTTGAATTATGTTATGAGATATGTCCCTAGGTTTGGTTTGAGGTCCCGGGGGCCTCGGGTGTGTTTCAGATGCTCAACAGACCATTTTGGAGTTTTGTAAAATTGCAAAAAATCCTTCAGCTGTTGCAGATCCCTTTTCCTCTTTGCGATCGCGTTGTCCTCCACACATTCGCATAGGGAAATATTGGAGGAGTACCAATTCCTTCATCATGTTCGTGTTTAGTGACCCCGCGTTCGTGAAGCCCTATCATTTCCTCCTTCGCGTTCGCGTATCTATGCAAGTCCATTCTCCGCGTTCCCGAAGAGCAATCTCTGGGACCTGATATTTTCCTTCCTCGCATTCTCTTTCATGCTTCCACTATCTCGAAGCACACCTGAGCATCTTTCCCATTTTCTTCTTCGCGAACAAGAGCGTACTTTCGCGTTGGGGATGCATAAAATGCCTGGGCTATTATAAACATTTCAAAATCTGAGGGTTAGTCATTTTTATCAAAACTCAAGCTTGAGAGCTCGTATTTGAGAGAGATTTTTAGGTTTTTTCAAAGATATTGATTTGGTAATGATTCTAGACTCCTTTTTGCTCATAACCTTCTAATCTAATCATGAATTCTTATTCTAATTTCGGATTTTTGAATGGAAAATGGGTAAAACTTCTTAAACCGATACTTGCATTTTGTGTGGGTGTTTGACATCTGATTTTAGAGATTTTATATGGTTAGACTCGTGAGGGTACGAGGATTATGAAAATGTTAATTTCGTCCGATTCCGAGATGTTGGCCTGAGGGGGATTTTGGTCATTTTATCTAATTTCTCATCTTTACTTTGAATCAAATAGTACAATTAGTTGCTTGAGATTTTATTTACAATATATAACTGAATTGAATAGATTTGAGCCATTTGGAGTCGGATACTTGTGCCAAATGTATGGTTTCGAGTTGATTTTAGAGCTGATTCGAGGTAAGTGGCTTGTCTAACCTTATGTGGGGGACCTTTGCTTTAGGATATGATATTTGGTAACAGAATGCCTTGTATGTGAGGTGACGAGCACGTACTTGAGCTAATTGTTGAAAATCTAATTTTACTTATATATTTAGACTAAGTTTCTTTCTTACCTGCTTTATTTTTTTTGCAATTATAACATGTGTTAGTTTAGAAAAGCATACTTAGTTGATCTAAATTGCCTATTTGCTTAAGTTGCTTTGTTTGTACTACGTGAAACATGTAATGCTAGAACTACCTGCTGCCTTGTGTTTATTTGAACTTCATTTCTGAATATCTTCTTGTGGCTGCGAATTTACATTGGGACTACGAATGCGGGATTCCGATAGCTCCCCCTTTGTTTATTTACTTTGGGACTACAGGTCCGATTCCCAATAGATCCCCTTGCACATTTACTTTGGGACTACGGATCGGATTCTTGTAGATACTCGCGCATTGATAGTTTGACTACAGAACGGTATCCCGGGAGATTCTTCAGATATATACATATTATGGACTGTAGGACGGTATCCCGGGAGATCCTTGGACAGTTGATGAAATGGACTACAAGACGGTATCCTGGGAGATCCTCATTGTTGTTACTTGTATGAGTTGTTTTACTTTGTGTTACCTTATTCTCTGTGTATTATTTGTTGCCTTGTATAACCTGTCTTACTTCATAATTGTACTCATTTATACTGTTATTTCATACTGTTACAAATTTATTATTATGTTTAGTCTCAGTAGGGCCCTAACCTTAATCGTCACTACCCGACCGAAATTAGGCTTGACACTTACTGAGTACCAATGTGGTATACTCATGCCCCTTCTGCAATGTTTTTCATGTGCAGATCCAGGTACCTCAACCTTGGCATATCACCCTCGAGGCAGAGAGATATAGTAGAGACTTTGAGGTACATCTGCCGCGTCAGCAGACTAAGGAGTCTCTATCTCATTATACCTTTAGTAGTAAGCCTTCCTTTCGCACTGTTGTTTTTTTAGACATTCTGGAGTTAGAGCAGTATATTACATTCTGTTAGCTTGTGTTCCCCTGAGTTTCCAGGTTTTGGGGATGATATTGTATACTTTCGCGATATTAAGTTGTATATCCCAAACGGAATTTATATACAGTTGTCTTATAGTTGTGCAGTTTTAATTGTTTATTTTACCAAGTTATGTTATTTCTGCATTGATAGTCTTACCTAGTCGTAGGGACTAGGTGCCGTCACGACATGTTCACGAAGGGAGAACATGGGTCTTGACATTCTTCCAGTGAGTCTGAAGAAGATGATGATGTAGGTGATAGCTCAACGATAACAGTTGTAAGTGAAGCAAATGAGTATGACTCAATATTTGCTTTGATGGCTCAATTAGACGATGATGAATACGATGACAATGATGAGGTAAATTTTTGGGTAACTCTGGAGTACTACTCTCCTAAAAACTCATGTCATTAGCTAATATGTTAATTGATGCTTACCATAGTATTGTATATGATAATGATGCCTTAACTATGGAGTTAGGAGATGCTGAGCAAACCAGGGATGACTTGGTAGTTTGTGTGGTTAACTTGAAGGAAACTATAGATAATCTGGAAATGAAAGGGAGGTTCTTTCTGAGAAAATCACTAGTGTAGAAAACAAAAGAGATGATCTGATGGTAGTAGTAGTTGACCTAAAACAAACCATTGAGAGTTTCAGCAAAGAAAAAAATGACTTAGTTGAGAAAGTGGTTGTTATTGAGCAGGAAAGAGATGACCTCTTAGTGGTGATTGTATACTTAAATAAATGAATAGAGGAACTCAAAGCTGAATGTACGCCTGGAAATTCTGAAACAGGAAAAGAAATGGTTAGTGATGCACATATTAAACTTGAAAACGAGTTAAAAGCTGTAAAAACTAGTTGGTGTGCTGAACTTGAGAAAGATAGAAAGCTTCAAGCAGAATTGGAAAGAGTAAAAACTGATCTTGCGAAGTCTTTTAAGTGGAACTAGTCCTGGATGCTATTGCTTCCATGTACATAAACAATGGTGGAAACATGAAAGAAATAGGGTTTCAAAGGGAGAAAACTCCTTATAACCCTCATAGCAAGTACGCCATTGTGCCTGATAATTGGTTGTGTACCTCCTGTGGGAACAACATGCATTTCAAAAAAACAATTCCAAGCCAGGGTTGAGTCTCTTCATAAAAAGAAAGCTTTTTCTAAAAGAGGACCAGGTGCCATAGATAAAAAGCTCATGTTACATGCATAGACTAGCAGAGAACTTATTCATCCCTTTCCTTATTACAAATGACCCAAATTTATTTGGGTTCCTAAATCTTACCCTTGATTTCCTTGTGCAAATAACAGTGAATGGAAGCAGTCAACAATGGTTCATAGATAGTGAATGCTCGAAGTACATGACTGGGAATACCATGGACTTTCTTTCACTAAAAGCCCCTGCAAGGAGGGAGAGTACCCTTTGGAAATGGAAAAAAGGGATACATTCTTGGAGTTGGAAAAATTGGATTAATCACTCATTCACTCAATTGAGAATCTGTACTATGTCAATGGTCTTAAGCACAGTCTATTAAGTGTTCCTCAAATATGTGATAAAGGAAACAAGGTGGAGTTCTTGTCAAAGATATTCAATGTCACAAATCTAATAACTGGTTAAGTGGTACTTGTGGCCAAAAGATACAAGAACATCTACATTGCTGATTTCAAGTCCTTACAAAGTGGTGATCTAAGCTTCTTGAAAGCAGTTGATGATGATGCTAAATTGTGGCACAGAAGGATGGGGAATGCAAGCTTCTCTCTACTCAATAAGTTGGTTCAGAAGAACCTGATTCCTGGTCTGCCCAAGTGAAAGTTCAAAGAGCACAAAGTCTGTGATGCAAACAAAAGCATGTACAATCCTCATTCAAGCCAAAGAAGGATGTCAGCACCTTAAAACAACTTTATCTTCTTCATATGGATCTATGTGGCCCTATGAGAGTGCCAATCAGGGGAGGAAAAAGATATATTTTTGTGATAGTGGATGACTATTCTATTCACTTAGACTCTGCTTCTTAGAACAAAAGATGAGACCTTTGAAATTTTTGTAGACTTTGTGAAGAAAATTCAAGTAAAGGGGGAATCAAAAGTAGCATGCATTAGATCAGATCATGGAATACAATTTGACAATGCTATGTTTGAAGAATTTTTCAATGAGAATGGAATCACCACAACTTTTCAGCCCCAAGAACTCCACAGTAAAATGGAGTTATGGAAAGGAAGAATAGAACCTTGAGGAGATGGCAAGAACAATGCTGATTGATAGTGGGATTCCAAAGAATTTCTAGGCTAAAGCTATCAACACTACCTGCTATTTAGTGAACAGGTGCATGACGAGGTCTCTCTTGAGCAAAACTCCTTATGATATGGCAAATGGAAAGGCAGATATGATGAGTCAATTAAAAGAGACAGGTGAAGAAAATGCAATATCTTCCCCATCAACCGGAGATGAACCAGGTACTACAATCACAACCACTAGAGCTGAAGAAAGAGTGGTTGATGCAGTTCAAAGTACTCCTTAAGTAGAAAAAAGAAGGATACAAGAGAACCAATTAAGCTTACCCAACTTCTTTACAAATGAAATTCAAGTGCCCAACTGGAAACACAAAAGCTTTCATCCTCTTGAAAGCATAATCACTCCTCTGGATTTAGGAGTCCAAACCAGAACAAAAGCCATAAATTCACTTGCCTTCTTAGCATTTCTCTTCTAAATACAGCTCAAAAATATTAAGAGCCAATAAAAAGATGCAGACTGGATCACAACCATGCAAGATAAGTTACATCAATTCAAAAGGAACAAAGTATGACACTTGATACCTAGACTCTTAGATCGGACCATCATAGGGACCAGGTGAGTATTTAGAAATAAGCTCTATGAACATGGAAACGCTATAAGGAACAAGGCATGGCTAGTGTTCTAAGGCTACAATCATGAGAAAGGAATTGATTATGATGAGACTTTTGGTTGCTCATATGGAAGCTATAAGAATCCTTATTGCCTTTGTATCACATATAGAATTCACTCTATTCCAAATGGACGCCAAAAGCACATTTCTAAATGGTTTACTCAAGGAAGAAGTCTATGCATAGAAACCTCCATGTTTTGAATGTCATAAACACCCCGAACTTGTGTTCAAATTGGACAAGTCACTGTATGGATTGAAGCAGGCTCCTCGATCTTGGTATGAAAGGTTGTCAAACTTTCTCTTAGAAAATAGTTTTACAAGAGGAAAAATTTACAACACTTTGTTTATGAAGAAACGGGGGAGGAACCTGCTCATTGTTCAGGTATATGTTGGTGATATCATTTTTGGGGCAACAACTTATTCACTATGTGAGGAATTTCCAAAACTCATGTGAAGTGAGTTTGAGATGAGCATGATTGGTGAATTGAATTTCTTCTTGGGTCTTCAAGTGAAGCAGTCCACAAAAAGAACATTCATTTGTCAGCAAAAGTATATCATAGAGCTTCTGAAGAAGTTTGACATGGAAGTATCCAAAGTGATTGACACTCCCATTGCCACTGCTACTCGAATAGACATGAACGAATCTGACACTCCCATTGCCACTGCTACTCCAATGTATAGATGCATCATTGGTTCTCTCCTCTATATTATTACAAGCAGGACATATATATTTTTCAGTATGGGACTATGTGCTAGGTTTTAGTAAAACCCTAATGAATCTCATCCGAAGGCTGCCTAAAGAATCTCGAGATATCTTAAGGGAACATAGACCTTGTTCTGTACTACCTTTCAGGTGATAATTTCAATCTTATTGGGTATGTTGATACTGATTATGCAGGTTATCTTGAGGACAGAAAAAGCACATCTGGAATGGCTCAGTTGTTGGGATCTTTTCTTATCTCATAAGGCACAAGAAAGCAAAATTCAGTAGCTCTTGCAACAATTGGAGCTGAATATGTTGTTGTAGCCTCCTGTTGTGCTCAGCTTTTGTGGATCAAACAGCAGTTGGAAGACTTTGGAGTGTACACTAACTATGTACCTCCTCTGTTGATAACACAAGTTCACTCAACATGGCCAACAATCTAGTCCAGCATAAAAGAATTAAGCACATTGATGTGAGGCATCATTTTCTCAGAGACAATGTGGAAAAGGGGCTTATCTATATGAAGTTTTGTAACACGGAAGACAAAACTATAAATATCTTCACCAAAGCGCTGAGCAGAGAACACTTAGAGAGAAATAGGCTGGCACAGGGCTAATAAAGACTAATTGAGGACGTGATTCCTACGTTATGGCTATGAAAATCACATACATGTAAAATTAGTAAAGTGTTTTCTGGCCAAGTCTAACTCACTTTTATATTGTTACAGGTAGACACGCATGATGACTATAGAAGTTGCAGAGGCAACGCATGAGCACCAAAAAAAGGTTGAGAATTTTTAAAAGAATGGTAAGGAACTTAGTTCTTGTGCTACAAGTTAGTAGTGTATTGGTTTTCTCATACATATCTCAAAAGAAAAAAAATAATACCATGTCATCAACCTTTTCAGACTCTATATGTCACGTCTTTTTGTTCAAATCCTTTCACTTCCCTTTGAAACATTTTATCTTCCCACATATTTATCGCCGTTTTAGAATACGTTTCTCTTTCCTTCATAATTGCTATGCACCTCATTATAGCCCTCTCACTCCTAGAAACTTAAACGACCATCTCTGCCTTCCTCAGTCTCTCCAGAACCTTCAAGAAAAATCTCTACCATGGCTAAGGATCACACAATCCCTCCTACCACTGAAGAGAAAAACCTCGAATCTTCTGTTGTAGAAACAACACCAGTCATTCCTTCTTCCACCATTGTTCAAATAGAAAACCCTAAGTCAGTTTCTCCTTCACCCTAAATCTCTCTCTCTACTCCATCTGACTCTACTCCTACTCTAAGTGTTGAGAACTGAAACAACCCTAAGAATGAAAGTCTCTCTCTGTTGATTCCTGAGACACTCAAAGAACAGAGTAAAGATGAAATTTCAATTCCAGAGGAAAGGAGTAAGTCTCCACCGACAGAAGATTCTAAGGAAAACTCAAATTAGTCTACAGGTACTCCTATCTCTTATGTTGTTCCTCCTATAGAATCTCAAAGAGGGATGCCATGGAAAATATGTTGGCTATTGTTGTTGAGGCAATTATTTGGAAGGAAAATTCTGTTATGCTTTAGTCTTATAGGGAAGAGACTCAGTCGTTGGTAGGAGAAAGTGAAATGGTGCTTGTTGAACAATCTGCACCAGAAGAGGCTACTGGGACCCCTCTTGATGGACATGAACCCTCTCATCAGGAAACATGTCAGGAATCATCTGCCTAGGTCAGTTTTGACCCTTCTCTTTCTCCTTACTTTAATGCTCAACCCTTGGAATTTGTGGCTCCTATTATGTGGTCCAATGATGAAGTATATGAGGATGATGTTTCTCTGAGAGTGTTCATTAAAATAAGGAGGCCAGTAGCCATTTCTGCGCCCTCTCCTAAGCGAACTACTGCAAGGTTAGAGAAGAAGGAGGCTCTTGAGTCTGTGATAAAGACGAGTAAGAAAAGTAACAAGAAGAAGAAGAAGAAAAGGCTAATAAGTGATGGTAAAATTATTTGCAACCCCAATTGTGGAAGTTGACGAGGAAGACGCAGAGAAAACAAGTTCCTTGGTCAAGAGGTCCCAAAAAAAGAAGCACTCTTCTACGAGTACTGCAAAAGAGGTTGTTGGAACACCTAGTGAAAAGTCAGTAAAGGATAGTGACAAGTTGAAGGAAACTGTGGTAGAAGATTCTGTGTCTGATAAGGATGTGCAAGTGAAGTCGAGTGGGAAAGTTAAGTCCAGTGGAAAGTCTGTGAAAAGGAAATTGGTGGATGTGAAAGAACTCGGTTCTGTGAAGAAGGAAAGACATGGAAGTATATCTGGCAAAGAAAGGCTGAGGTACAAGAAAGTACTATGGAGTCGTACTTTTAAACATGCGATATCTCAGATGGCTGGCATGTGGCAAGTGCTTGAGATGGCTGAATTTCAACAGTGGGGACACCTATTCAAGGTGGATGTGCCCAATGTATATGAGGAAGCGTTCAACGTTTCTATGCAAGCCTTTTTACTATTGAATCTGCTCACATCTGCGCACTAGTGAATGGCGTAGACATTTTTATGGACTCTGCTGTGTTAGGAGACTAACTTAGAGTTCCTAATGAAGGTCTGTCTTCTGTTAGAGGTTCCTGTGGCTCAAACTTTAGGCATGTCATAGCTAAAGAGAAATCAGTGTAGCAGGGGAAACAAGTGCATAAGAAAGCTTTGCTTCATGTTTATCAGTTGATTTTTGAGTTGGTAAACAAGGTCCTGCTTCCTCACTCTAACAAGAGGTCCATCACGTCCAAGGCTGATCCATATCTAATGGAAGCACTAGATGAGTTTCAAACTGTTAATCTACCAGCCATAACGATTGAGCATATGCAAAAGGTGGCAGCATTCAAAGATGGAAATCATGGCCTCCCCTATGGATTTCTCGTCACGCGTGCCTTCAAATTCTTTAAAGTGCATTTGGGATAGCCTAAGATGGGACCCAAAAACAGACTATCTGCAAAACTACTCTAGAGGAATGTGAGTGTATTGACATAATTGGAGGGGTATGGAGCACTTCAATGATTTCCCTGCTTATAAATGTTCACAATAGTGCTACTGAAGAAATTAGAAAGTTGAAAACAAGGAATGCCATATTAGAGACCCAACAGGCAGGGAGCTCCAGTTCTTCAAATACATAGGTTGCTCATCTGACTAAGGGCAATGTTGCTATAGAGAAACAGGTTGAGAACCTGAAAGAGAAACTGCTCATTGAGCAAATGTCTGCCAATGCTTGGATAGATCTTGTTCTCAACACACTTGCTACGTCTTCCAAACCCTCTCCCAGTAGTGCCCCAAGGCTTATCCCTCAGTGACCAGTTTCCAGTTTATCTCTGTTGACACTGTTTTGATGATGTTGTGGTGGTTGTCCTTTTTGTTTTATGGATGAAAATCACTTGTAATTCTCCCTTGTAAATAGTCCAAATTTGCTTTTCTCTAAAGGAAAATGCTTCAACTTTTTGTTGTTTAATGAAAACTCTCCTTCTTTTGTTGTAAATTCTTTTATGTTTTTACTTCTCTTTTCTATCATGTTTGTATGCAGATAAGTTCATGAGTTAACTAGGATATACTTCTTTATGATATTTTCTTGTTTGTATGTTTTTAGTGATGTCAAATGGGGGAAGGTATAAAATTGAAGAAGTGAAGAAGAAGTAGGATCTGATTTAGGGGGAAGTACAAAGGCTGGGGAAATTTTTGAGGTTCCCGTTACTTTATCTGGTTTTTGTTGTTCTAAATATGATTGTCAATTTTTAAGTTTGTCATCATTAAAAAGAGGAAAATTGATAGGTTTATAGTGTTTTAGCTTTATGTTTTGTTGATCTAACAAAACTTACTGTCAAAGAACCAGATAAGGAATCTGATACACTTGGTACACAACTCAATCAATGGACTCAAGCTAATGTGTGTTGCTATGACTTCAGAAGATAAAGAATCAACTCACGGACCTGATCCCCTTGGGTTCCCCTGACAAGTGTACGAATTCAACTCTTTTATACTAGAAAGTGATTGGCTTTACTGTACATGCAAACAGTGAAACACAATGCATCAGTCACTTCTCATTGGGAAGGACCTTGTACAAACCAAATGATTACATCAGTCAAGTGATGTTATCCAAGTTGTATTAACAATAAACATGAAGCATCCTAAGCATCTGACAATCAAGCATTCAATTCTCAAGTGTATCAAGAACAAAGTACAACATCGATATGGACCAGTTCCTACAACAAGTATCTTGTATGTCCTTAGTTGAGTTATAACTTTATAATTGTTCTTCATTGTATTCCTACTTTGCTTATCTAGAAGCTTTAATTAGGAACCCTTTAATTTATAAATGATAAACCTTTAGTGTTTGTGTCGTGACTAGAGTAAGTCATGAGTTGAAGTCTTTATAATAGGTGTACTACAAAGTGGCTTGTGATCGGTGTATTACAATTTAGTCAGGGATTAAGAGTTTAATTCCTAGGTTACATAGGTTGTAATCAAAATATTGCTCATAGTGAAGTTGAAATCCTACCAGTGTAGGTCGTGATCTTTTTATCCCCTTGAGCATGAATTTTTCTAGCATTAAAGTTCCCCGTTCCATTGTCTTACTGTTGCATTAGCCTTATCTGTGGAAACTTATATAGGACCCGATATCTATATAGTTTTATATATTCTATCAGTTTTCATTCTATCCTTGGTGCTCGACCTAGATCGTTGTTGACAGCTCGGCCACGAATCTCACTGCTTTCTGGTCGAACTCGACCTATCCTTTCCTTAATGTCGCTTTATGCTAAATTTCCTTAGAATGGATTTTGGCCTATTCAACCGCACTGACAATTATATGCAGCGTCATGACGGCTCCTATGTAAGGAGAAGATCAAGTATGTTTTGAGTAGAAGAACGATAGTGAAGAAATAAGGGTGGTGAAATTAATTGGTTAAAAGTGAAGAGTTCTTCAACTTAGAGCACCTGATTTTAATTTTTTACTTTGTGCAGTAATGTTTTGGTAATTATATTACATCACTAGTACAATTTTGTGAGTCACTAATGCCCTCTCCATAGTTTAGTTTCAAATAAGGACAATTAAGGGTGTGTTTGGAAGGAAGAAAAATATTTTCGATGTTTTCCTAAAATATATTTTACTGGAAATTGAGTGATTTTATCACTTATTTTCTCTTGTTTGATTGGTGAGTAAAAAAAATTTTCTGGAAAATATTTTTTAATGTTTGGTCAGAGAGTATAAAATATTTTTAGAAAAATAATTTTGTATGCTAGCTACTCTCCTCAACCCATCTTCCCGCAAAATCTGCATGTTTCTTGTACTCCTCCCTCCTCCCTCCTCCCTCCTCCCTCCTACCCCATCACTCTATTTTCTTCGGTAATTTAATTATTCTTTTTTAAATTCATACAAACTTAAATAAACTAATGTGCTACTTTACTTTTCATACAAAAATAATGTCAAAATTTGAGTTCGATAGCTAAAATATATATTTTATTTTGCCAAAAAAGTATTCTTTCTACAATGCAAAAAAAAGTACTCATTTTGTTGAATGAAAAAAAAGAAAATACTCAATTTTTTCAAATAAAGTAAATTTTTTACATCAAGAAAGAAAGCACTTTTTTTAAATAAAATAAAATACTTTTTTCTACATATTAAAAAGAAAGTGCTTATTTTGTTGTAAAAAAATACTTTTTTTATTTCACCAAAAGAAAATACATTGTTTGTTGAAATAAAAGAAACTGCTTTTCCTACATCATAAAAATAAAGTACTCATTTTATTTAAATGAAAGAAAATATTTTGCTATATCATAAAAAGAAAGTAATTATTTTGATTAGGGGTAGAAATAAAATCTGACTCCAGACCGAACCGAATTAATTTGGTATTTTAGTTTCGATATTTTCAGTATTTCGGTTTATTTCGATACAAAACTTTTGGTATTTCGGCAATTTGGTTCGATATATAGTATTGGATTTTTGATATTTCGGTACTTCAATATACCGAAAAACTAAATAGTTTAGTCCAAGCCAAATTTTATTTTTATTTTCTAGCCCAATAACCTTAAACCCACACCCCAAAAGTTCAAAACCCCTAATTCCTTAATTCTAATTCCTTACCCTTAGGCATTAGCAAGGTTCCACCAAGCAAATTAAGAACTTTCAGAAATCTTGAACCAGAGATGAAAAGTGTACAGACAGTCAGCCCGAAGAGCTACAAATTTGAATAGGTAGAAGACTTATAATATAGCATCATAATTTATTGGAAAAAGCTTTGACAACTTCTGAATTATAAATTTTAGTCCCACTTTAATCTACTCGGCTTTGGTATATGAAATCCAGTAGTAATGCTTTTGATAGACTCCTAATGAAGTAATCCTGAGTTAAAAAGAACATAGTCATGTGTTAGCACATTAATCAACATGGATTACATTAGTTAATGGAGCAGATGAGATAGTGAAGATTTTTTTTTAATTAAAACTAAATTTTCACTTTATCAAAAAAAACTGTTCTTACAAAACCAGGGTGATACTGACCATCATCCTCCTATTCATTATTACAATAGTTAAGCCAATTACACTGTCAAGCAATTAACAACTATTCCATGGGTACTTGTTCAATCTTTTCAAAATTGGTAGTCATTTATCGTTTGATCTACCTTGTATGTGCATGTGTTGGGAAATCTCTTTACATATATCATCCACCACATATCTGTCTTTGTTGAATCTAAGGGAGATCCTTTCATGCTAAATACAATACACTACCATAGAAAAAGCTACAGTGGTTATAACTGCCATGCCATTTTTGCTTTTTCTGTGTCGCTAATCTAGTCTACCTCTATTTTCCATCACCCAATTATTATTGTGATTCCCAACCACTTGAGTATTCTTCCCCATACTATGCTTGTACTTGAGCACTCAAAGAAAAGATGACTAAATGATTCCATACTCTTAGCACAAAAAGCATATTCTTGTGACACTTGAATCCCATACTTGAGTAGTCTATTTACAGTGGCTAACCTTTGATGAATTGCCAACCATAAATGAAACTTAAACCTTGGATGGACATGTGGATGAATATGTATGCTCTTCTAGCCAACCTTGGAGAATTGAGTCGGCATCTGAATGTAGGCCTTCAGAATTTAGACGTTGCATTTCTTCACCATATCTGCCGGTGTTATAATAAGGCTGGTATGCATTTTGCTCATCTGCACCAAGTCTTTCTTTGCTTCTATGATCTTCCTGGCCACCCAAGCTGCTATCTTATGTATATCCATTGTATCTATCCCCGTCTGTTTTATATTAGTAGCAATGGGTCCATTTGATCTATAATGCATCCTTCTTTATTTAGGATTGCTGTTTCAGGATCCATTATTGTTTCAGGATTGCTGGTTTATTCTATACTCTCATGTTGATAATATTTAAACCTCAGTTGCTCTAGGCTGACAGATCTTGTTCCAAGCTATCTGTGCTTTCCTAGATATGGAAGTTGAGCTAGTCCAAAGGAATTTCTACATATAGTTTTAATCATCTTTGTAATCTTCTTAGGCAGTATAAATATTAAAACCCTGTAAGTCTGTATGCCAAAGAGTACAGACTTAATGAGTTGCACCCTTCCAGAATAAAATAGCATCCTAGCTGACCAATAGTTCACTCTCTCAATGATCGTTTCCACCAATGGCAAATGTTGATGGATATTCAGTTTCTTTGCAAACAATGGGACTCCCAGGTACTTAAAAAAGAATAGATCCCTCTGTATATCCTGTAAGGTTGAGCACTGATTCTTTGATGTCCTGGTGTACTCCAGCAATGTACATAGAGCTCTTCTCTATATTTGCCTGAAGGCTAGCAGAAAATCTTTGAAAGGCTTCCTGCATCTTGGTTACTGAGTTTATGTCTGCCCTGAAAAATATTAATACGTCGTCAGCAAAACAAATATGAGTCACTCCTAGATTTTTTGCATCTTGGATAGTATTCGAATTCTTTCATGGTTTTTAGTTGGCTTATCTCTCTTTGTAAGTACTACATTGCAATTAAAAAATAGGTAAGGAGACATAGGTTCTCCTTGCCTAATCCCTCTCTTGGCCTGGAAAGGTTTGGTAAGGCCACCATTGAGCACCAAAAAATATGGCACTGTTGCAACACACTGTATAATACAATGGATGAACTTCTGAGGAATCCAAGATCAGTTAGCATACACCTAAGAAACTGCTAATCCAAAGAATCATAGGCCCTTTTAATGTCAACCTTAAGTACACATCTAGGAGATATTCCTATTATAGCCTACGAACAGCTCATGGCCAAATATGATGTTATCAATGATGCTCCTTCCTTTAATGAATGCAGATTGAGAATTCCCAATGATCACCTCTATTACTTTCTTTATTTTTCTAGTCATGATCTTGGAAAAAATCTTATACAATATAGTGCAGCATGCTATAGGCCTGTACTCTTTCACTTTAGTTAGAGCTAGGACGTAATGGATGTACAATTCCATGTTGTGATCATTCTACTTATGTAAAAGAAGTAAGACACAACCTCATGTTTTGCTTCATAATCTCCCGTTGCTTGGCTAAAAACTCTATAGGATAACCATCCTCTCTCGGGGATTTATCTTTTGGCATATCCCTGATAGCTTTATAAGTCTCATCACAAGTTATATCCCTTATTAGTTCCTATTGATGCTATAATGTGAGAAAATTTCCTGTTCTAATGATACTGGTATTAGGACATGGCATTAATCTATACGCATTCCCCATTAGCTATGTGAAAAAATCAGTAAAATACTTTTCCACAGCCTTTGGATCAATGATCTTCTTCCCCATGTCATATTATACAAATGTAATATTATTCTTGCTTACCTTTATTTTCGGTTGTGCATAGAAGTATTTAGAGTTAGAGTCACCATAATCAGTACATGTTGCTCAAGATTTCTGCCTCAATATTATTTCTTATATTGTACTCCATTTCTCCAAATCACTCATAATCTACTTCTCCTGCTCTATCAACAGCTGATTAAAGGGATCAAGGACCATAGTTGTCTGAACACATTCCAACCTTTGCCTAATTTGAGTCAGTCTTTGTTCATACCTTGCCATATCCTTGTTCAGTTCCTTTGCCTCATCTTTTAGTCTTTTTAGCTTCAGCCATATAGTAATCATAAGATCCTGCTCATCCTGTTGTTGCCATACTCTATTCGCCATAGGAGTGAAGTCTTTATGGTCCATTGTCACCATGTATAACTTGAAAGGCTTTGGGTGGATAGTTCTTCTCTTCCATAATTGAATAACTATTGGGGAGTGATGAGAAACTCCAGGTTCCAAACACTCAACTTCCAGATGTCCATAGCTTTAAGTCCAACTGAAATTGCCAAAAGCCCAATCAATTTTACTATACACTCTCTCATTTTCATTCTGCTTGTTGCACCGGGTAAAGAAACAACCCTTTGTTCTTAGTGGAGTCAACTGCATATTATCAATACATTTCATGAAATCTTGCACCTCATTAGTTATCACTGGTTGTTCTAACCTGTCATTAGTGGTTAATACATTGTTGAAATCCCCACTAATAATCCATGGTATTTGAATCTAACCACCTAGTATCTGCAATTCAAGCCATAGACTTACCCTTTCCTGCACCTTATTCCTAGCATATATTGTTGTCAACAGAATCAGTGAATTTGTTACTTGATATTCCACTGAGCAATGAATGAATTGCTCGTGAATTTGGAGTACCTTATCTATCAATTAAGGAGAGTATATATATAATCTTTGACAAGTCCTATCTCTCTTTTGAGAATAATAAGGAGGATATCAAGATGGAGAGCCTTTGTTGGTTCCAGGAGAGGTCATTGATATGGCAAATGGAAAAAGGCAGATATGATGAGTCAATTAAAAGAGGCAGGTGAAGAAAATGCAATATCTTCCCCATCAACCGGAGATGAACCAGGTACTACAATCACAACCACTAGAGCTGAAGAAAGAGTGGTTGATGCAGTTCAAAGTACTCCTTAAGTAGAAAAAAGAAGGATACAAGAGAACCAATTAAGCTTACCCAACTTCTTTACAAATGAAATTCAAGTGCCCAACTGGAAACACAAAAGCTTTCATCCTCTTGAAAGCATAATCACTCCTCTGGATTTAGGACTCCAAACCAGAACAAAAGCCATAAATTCACTTGCCTTCTTAGCATTTCTCTTCTAAATACAGCTCAAAAATATTAAGAACCAATAAAAAGATGCAGACTGGATCACAACCATGCAAGATAAGTTACATCAATTCAAAAGGAACAAAGTATGACACTTGATACCTAGACTCTTAGATCGGACCATCATAGGGACCAGGTGAGTATTTAGAAATAAGCTCTATGAACATGGAAACACTATAAGGAACAAGGCATGGCTAGTGTTCTAAGGCTACAATCATGAGAAAGGAATTGATTATGATGAGACTTTTGGTTGCTCATATGGAAGCTATAAGAATCCTTATTGCCTTTGTATCACATATAGAATTCACTCTATTCCAAATGGACGCCAAAAGCACATTTCTAAATGGTTTACTCAAGGAAGAAGTCTATGCAAAGAAACCTCCATGTTTTGAATGTCATAAACACCCCGAACTTGTGTTCAAATTGGACAAGTCACTGTATGGATTGAAGCAGGCTCCTCGATCTTGGTATGAAAGTTTGTCAAACTTTCTCTTAGAAAATAGTTTTACAAGAGGAAAAATTTACAACACTTTGTTTCTAAAGAAACGGGGGAGGAACCTGCTCATTGTTCAGGTATATGTTGGTGATATCATTTTTGGGGCAACAACTTATTCACTATGTGAGGAATTTGCAAAACTCATGTGAAGTGAGTTTGAGATGAGCATGATGGGTGAATTGAATTTCTTCTTGGGTCTTCAAGTGAAGCAGTCCACAAAGGGAACATTCATTTGTCAGCAAAAGTATATCATAGAGCTTCTGAAGAAGTTTGACATGGAAGCATCCCATTGCCACTGCTACTCGAATAGACATGAACGAATCTGGCTTTCTGGTAAATCAAACAATGTATAGATGCATCATTGGTTCTCTCCTCTATATTATTACAAGCAGGACATATATATTTTTCAGTATGGGACTATGTGCTAGGTTTTAGTAAAACCCTAAGGAATCTCATCCGAAGGCTGCCTAAAGAATCTCGAGATATCTTAAGGGAACATAGACCTTGTTCTGTACTACCTTTCAGGTGATAATTTCAATCTTATTGGGTATGTTGATACTGATTATGCAGGTTATCTTGAGGACAGAAAAAGCACATCTGGAATGGCTCAGTTGTTGGGATCTTGTCTTATCTCATAAGGCACAAGAAAGGAAAATTCAGTAGCTCTTTCAACAATTGGAGCTGAATATGTTGTTGTAGCCTCCTGTTGTGCTCAGCTTTTGTGGATCAAACAGCAGTTGGAAGACTTTGGAGTGTACACTAACTATGTACCTCCTCTGTTGATAACACAAGTTCACTCAACATGGCCAACAATCTAGTCCAGCATAAAAGAATTAAGCACATTGATGTGAGACATCATTTTCTCAGAGACAATGTGGAAAAGGGGCTTATCTATATGAAGTTTTGTAACACAGAAGACAAAATTATAAATAGCTTCACCAAAGCGCTGAGCAGAGAACACTTAGAGAGAAATAGGCTGGCACTGGGCTAATAAAGACTAATTGAGGACGTGATTCCTACGTTATGGCTATGAAAATCACATACATGTAAAATTAGTAAAATGTTTTCTGGCCAAGTCTAACTCACTTTTATATTGTTACAGGTAGACACGCATGATGACTATAGAAGTTGCAGAGGCAACGCATGAGCACCAAAAAAAGGTGGAGAATTTTTAAAAGAATGGTAAGGAACTTAGTTCTTGTGCTACAAGTTAGTAGTCTATTGGTTTTCTCATACATATCTCAAAAGAAAAAAAATAATACCATGTCATCAACCTTTTCAGACTCTATATGTCACGTCTTTTTGTTCAAATCCTTTCACTTCCCTTTGAAACATTGCATCTTCCCACATATTTATCGCCATTTTAGAATACGTTTCTCTTTCCTTCATAATTGCTATTCACCTCATTATAGCCCTCTCACTCCTAGAAACTTAAACGACCATCTCTGTCTTCCTCAGTCTCTCCAGAACCTTCAAGAAAAATCTCTACCATGGCTAAGGATCACACAATCCCTCCTACCACTGAAGAGAAAAACCTCGAATCTTCTGTTGTAGAAACAACACCAGTCATTCCTTCTTCCACCATTGTTCAAATAGAAAACCCTAAGTCAGTTTCTCCTTCACCCTAAATCTCTCTCTCTCTACTCCATCTGACTCTACTCCTACTCTAAGTGTTGAGAACTAAAACAACCCTAAGAATGAAAGTCTCTCTCTGTTGATTCCTGAGACACTCAAAGAACAGAGTAAAGATGAAATTTCAATTCCAGAGGAAAGGAGTAAGTCTCCACCGACAGAAGATTCTAAGGAAAACTCAAATTAGTCTATAGGTACTCCTATCTCTTATGTTGTTCCTCCAATAGAATCTCAAAGAGGGATGCCATGGAAAATATGTTGGCTATTGTTGTTGAGGCAATTATTTGGAAGGAAAATTCTGTTATGCTTTAGTCTTATAGGGAAGAGACTCAGTCGTTGGTAGGAGAAAGTGAAATGGTGCTTTTTGAACAATCTGCACCAGAAGAGGCTACTGGGACCCCTCTTGATGGACATGAACCCTCTCATAAGGAAACATGTCAGGAATCATCTGCCTAGGTCAGTTTTGACCCTTCTCTTTCTCCTTACATTAATGCTCAACCCTTGGAATTAGTGGCTCCTATTATGTGGTCCAATGATGAAGTATATGAGGATGATGTTTCTCTGAGAGTGTTCATTAAAATAAGGAGGCCAGTAGCCATTTCTGCGCCCTCTCCTACGCGAACTACTGCAAGGTTAGAGAAGAAGGAGGCTCTTGAGTCTGTGATAAAGACGAGTAAGAAAAGTAACATGAAGAAGAAGAAGAAAAGGCTAATAAGTGATGGTAAAATTATTTGCAACCCCAGTTGTGGAAGTTGACGAGGAAGACGCAGAGAAACCAAGTTCCTTGATCAAGAGGTCCCAAAAAAAGAAGCACTCTTCTACGAGTACTGCAAAATAGGTTGTTGGAACACCTAGTGAAAAGTCAGTAAAGGATAGTGACAAGTTGAAGGAAACTGTGGTAGAAAATTCTGTGTCTGATAAGGATGTGCAAGTGAAGTCGAATGGGAAAGTTAAGTCCAGTGGAAAGTCTGTAAAAAGGAAATTGGTGGATGTGAAAGAACTCGGTTCTGTGAAGAAGGAAAGACATGGAAGTATATATGGCAAAGAAAGGCTGAGGTACAAGAAAGTACTATGGAGTCGTACTTTTAAACATGCAACATCTCAGATGGCTGGCATGTGGAAAGTGCTTGAGATGGCTGAATTTCAACAGTGGGGACACCTATTCAAGGTGGATGTGCCCAATGTATATGAGGAAGCGTTCAAAGTTTCTATGCAAGCCTCTTTACTATTGAATCTTCTCACATCTGCACTAGTGAATAGCATAGACATTTTTATGGACTCTGCTGTGTTAGGAGACTAACTTAGAGTTCCTACTCAAGGTCTGTCTTCTGTTAGAGGTTCCTGTGGCTCAAACTTTAGGCATGTCATAGCTAAAGAGAAATCAGTGTAGCAGGGGAAACAAGTGCATAAGAAAGCTTTGCTTCATGTTTATCAGTTGATTTTTGAGTTGGTAAACAAGGTCCTGCTTCCTCACTCTAACAAGAGGTCCATCACGTCTAAGGCTGATCCATATCTAATGGAAGCACTAGATGAGTTTCAAACTGTTAATCTACCAGCCATAACGATTGAGCATATGCAAAAAGTGGCAGCATTCAAAGATGGAAATCATGGCCTCCCCTATGGATTTCTCGTCACGCGTGCCTCCAAATTCTTTAAAGTGCATTTGGGATAGCCTAAGATGGGACCCAAAAACAGACTGTCTGCAAAACTACTCTAGAGGAATGTGAGTGTATTGACAAAATTGGAGGGGTATGGAGCACTTCAATGATTTCCCAGCTTATAAATGTTCACAATAGTGCTACTGAAGAAATTAGAAAGCTGAAAACAAGGAATGCCATATTAGAGACTCAGCTCAGTGAGGCCCAAGAGGCAGGGAGCTCTAGTTCTTCAAATACATAGGTTGCTCGTCTGACTAAGGACAATGTTGCTATAGGGAAACAGGTTGAGAACCTGAAAGAGAAACTGCTCATTGAGCAAATGTCTGCCAATGCTCGTATAGATCTTGTTCTCAACACACTTGCTACGTCTTCCAAACCCTCTCCCAGTAGTGCCCCAAGGCTTATCCCTCAGTGACCAGTTTCCAGTTTATCTCTGTTGACACTGTTTTGATGATGTTGTGGTGGTTGTCCTTTTTGTTTTATGGATGAAAATCACTAGTAATTCTCCCTTGTAAATAGTCCAAATTTGCTTTTGCTCTAAAGGAAAATGCTTCAACTTTTCGTTGTTTAATGAAAACTCTCCTTCTTTTGTTGTAAATTCTTTTATGTTTTTACTTCTCTTTTCTATCATGTTTGTATGCAGATAAGTTCATGAGTTAACTAGGATATACTTCTTTATGATATTTTCTTGTTTGTATGTTTTTAGTGATGTCAAATGGGGGAAGGTATAAAATTGAAGAAGTGAAGAAGAAGTAGGATCTGATTAAGGGGGAAGTACAAAGGCTGGGGAAATTTGTGAGGTTCCTGTTACTTTATCTGGTTTTTGTTGTTCTAAATATGATTGTCAATTTTAAAGTTTGTCATCATTAAAAAGAGGAAAATTGATAGGTTTATAGTGTTTTAGCTTTATGTTTTGTTGATCTAACAAAACTTACTGTCAAAGAACCAGATAAGGAATCTGATACACTTGGTACACAACTCAATCAATGGACTCAAGCTAATGTGTGTTGCTATGACTTCAGAAGATAAAGAATCAACTCACGGACCTGATCCCCTTGGGTTCCCCTGACAAGTGTACGAATTCAACTCTTTAATACTAGAAAGTGATTGGCTTTACTGTACATGCAGACAGTGCAACACAATGCATCAGTCACTTCTCATTGGTAAGGACCTTGTACAAACCAAATGATTACATCATTCAAGTGATGTTATCCAAGTTGTATTAACAATAAACATTAAGCATCCTAAGCATCTGACAATCAAGCATTCAATTCTCAAGTGTATCAAGAACAAAGTACAACATCGATACGGACCAGTTCCTACAACAAGTATCTTGTATGTCCTTAGTTGAGTTATAACTTTATAATTGTTCTTCATTGTAATTCCTACTTTGCTTATCTAGAAGCTTTAATTAGGAACCCTTTAATTTATAAATGATAAACCTTTAGTGTTTGTGTCGTGACTAGAGTAAGTCATGAGTTGAAGTCATTATAATAGGTGTACTACAAAGTGGCTTGTGATAGGTGTATTACAATTTAGTCAGGGATTAAGAGTTTAATTCCTAGGTTACATAGGTTGTAATCTAAATATTGCTCATAGTGAAGTTGAAATCCTACCAGTGTAGGTCGTGATCTTTTTATCCCCTTGAGCATGAATTTTTCTAGCATTAAAGTTCCCCGTTCCATTTTCTTACTATTGCATTAGCCTTATCTGTGGAAACTTATATAGGACCCGATATCTATATAGTTTTATATATTCTATCAGTTTTCATTCTATCCTTGGTGCTCGACCTAGATCGTTGTTGACAGCTCGGCCACGAATCTCACTGCTTTCTGGTCGAACTCGACCTATCCTTTCCTTAATGTCGCTTTATGCTAAATTTCCTTAGAATGGATTTTGGCCTATACAACCGCACTGACAATTATATGCAGTGTCATGACGGCTCCTATGTAAGAAGAAGATCAAGTATGTTTTGAGTAGAAGAACAATAGTGAAGAAATAAGGGTGGTGAAATTAATTGGGTTAAAAGTGAAGAGTTCTTCAACTTAGAGCACCTGATTTTATTTTTTTACTTTGTGTAGTAATGTTTTGGTAATTATATTACATCACTGGTACAATTTTTGTGACTCACTAATGCCCTCTCCATAGTTTAGTTTCAAATAAGGACAATTAAGGGTGTGTTTGGAAGGAAGAAAAATATTTTCGATGTTTTCCTAAAAAATATTTTACTGGAAATTGACTGATTTTATCACTTATTTTCTCTTGTTTGATTGGTGAGTAAAAAAATTTTCTGGAAAATAATTTTTAATGTTCGGTCAGAGAGTGTAAAATATTTTTAGAAAAATAATTTTGTATGCTAGCTACTCTCCTCAACCCATCTTCCCGCAAAATCTGCATGTTTCTTGTACTCCTCTCTCCTCCCTCCTCCCTCCTCCCTGCTACCCCATCACTCTATTTTCTTCGGTAATTTAATTATTCTTTTTTAAATTCATACAAACTTAAATAAACTAATGTGCTACTTTACTTTTCATACAAAAATAATGTCGAAATTTGAGTTCGATAGCTAAAATATATATTTTATTTTGCAAAAAAAGTATTCTTTCTACAATGCAAAAAAAAATACTCGTTTTGTTGAATGAAAAAAAAGAAAATACTCAATTTTTTCAAATAAAGTAAATTTTTTACATCATAAAAAGAAAGCACTTTTTTTAAATAAAATAAAATACTTTTTTCTACATATTAAAAAGAAAGTGCTTATTTTGTTGTAAAAAAATACTTTTTTTATTTCACCAAAAGAAAATACACTGTTTGTTGAAATAAAAGAAACTGCTTTTCCTACATCATAAAAATAAAGTACTCATTTTATTTAAATGAAAGAAAATATTTTTCTATTTCATAAAAAGAAAGTAATTATTTTGATTAGGGGTAGGCATAAAATCTGACTCCAGGCCGAACCGAATTAATTGGGTATTTTAGTTTCGATATTTTAAGTATTTCGGTTTATTTCGATACAAAACTTTTGGTATTTCGGCAATTTGGTTCGATATATAGTATTGGATTTTTGATATTTCGGTACTTCAATATACCGAAAAACTAAATAGTTTAGTCCAAGCCAAATTTTATTTTTATTTTCTAGCCCAATAACCTTAAACCCACACCCCAAAAGTTCAAAACCCCTAATTCCTTAATTCTAATTCCTTACCCTTAGGCATTAGCAAGGTTCCACTAAGCAAATTAAGAACTTTCAGAAATCTTGAACCAGAGATGAAAAGTGTACAAACAGTCAGCCCGAAGAGCTACAAATTTGAATACGTAGAAGCCTTATAATATAGCATCATAATTTATTGGAAAAAGCTTTGACAACTTCTGAATTATAAATTTTAGTCCCACTTTAATCTACTCGGCTTTGGTATATGAAATCCAGTAGTAATGCTTTTGATAGACTCCTAATGAAGTAATCCTGAGTTAAAAAGAACATAGTCATGTGTTAGCACATTAATCAACATGGATTACATTAGTTAATGGAGCAGATGAGATAGTGAAGATTTTTTTTTAATTAAAACTGAATTTTCACTTTATCAAAAAAAAATGTTCTTACAAAACCAGGGTGATACTGACCATCATCCTCCTATTCATTATTACAATAGTTAAGCCAATTACACTGTCAAGCAATTAACAACTATTCTATGGGTACTTGTTCAATCTTTTCAAAATTGGTTGTCATTTGTCGTTTGATCTACCTTGTATGTGCATGTGTAGGGAAATCTCTTTACATATATCATCCACCACATATCTGTCTTTGTTGAATCTAAGGGAGATCCTTTCATGCTAAATACAATACACTACCATAGAAAAAGCTACAGTGGTTATAACTGCCATGCAATTTTTGCTTTTTCTGTGTCACTAATCTAGTCTACCTCTATTTTCCATCACCCAATTATTATTGTGATTCCCAACCACTTGAGTATTCTGCCCCATACTATGCTTGTACTTGAGCACTCAAAGAAAAGATGACTAAATGATTCCATACTCTTAGCACAAAAAGCATATTCTTGTGACACTTGAATCCCATACTTGAGTAGTCTATTTACAGTGGCTAACCTTTGATGAATTGCCAACCATAAATGAAACTTGAACCTTGGATGGACATGTGGATGAATATGTATGCTCTTCTAGCCAACCTTGGAGAATTGAGGCGGCATCTGAATGTAGGCCTTCAGAATTTAGACGTTGCATTTCTTCACCATATCTGCCGGTGTTATAATAAGGCTGGTATGCATTTTGCTCATCTGCACCAAGTCTTTCTTTGCTTCTATGATCTTCCTGGCCACCCAAGCTGCTATCTTAGGTATATCCATTGTATCTATCCCCGTCTGTTTTATATTAGTAGCAATGGGTCCATTTGATCTATAATGCATCCTTCTTTATTTAGGATTGTTGTTTCAGGATCCATTATTGTTTCAGGATTGTTGGTTTATTCTATACTCTCATGTTGATAATATTTAAACCTCAGTTGCTCTAGGCTGACAGATCTTGTTCCAAGCTATCTGTGCTTTCCTAGATATGGAAGTTGAGCTAGTCCAAAGGAATTTCTACATATAGTTTTAATCATCTTTGTAATCTTCTTAGGCAGTATAAATATTAAAACCCTGTAAGTCTGTATGCCAAAGAGTACAGACTTAATGAGTTGCACCCTTCCAGAATAAAATAGCATCCTAGCTGACCAATAGTTCACTCTCTCAATGATCGTTTCCACCAATGGCAAA
This sequence comes from Nicotiana benthamiana, assembly GCA_034376525.1. NCBI lineage: Eukaryota > Viridiplantae > Streptophyta > Magnoliopsida > Solanales > Solanaceae > Nicotiana > Nicotiana benthamiana. The sequence goes on from CM067328.1 coordinate 29,025,161, forward strand.
TGTTGGTGGATATTCAGTTTCTTTGCAAACAATGGGACTCCTAGGTACTTAAAAAAGAATAGATCCCTCTGTATATCCTGTAAGGTTGAGCACTGATTCTTTGATGTCCTGGTGTACTCCAGCAATGTACATAGAGCTCTTCTCTATATTTGCCTGAAGGCTAGCAGAAAATCTTTGAAAGGCTTCCTGCATCTTCGTTACTGAGTTTATGTCTGCCCTGAAAAATATTAATACGTCGTCAGCAAAACAAATATGAGTCACTCCTAGATTTTTTTGCATCTTGGATAGTATTCGAATTCTTTCATGGTTTTTAGTTGGCTTATCTCTCTTTGTAAGTACTACATTGCAATTAAAAAATAGGTAAGGAGACATAGGTTCTCCTTGCCTAATCCTCTCTTGGCCTGGAAAGGTTTGGTAAGGCCACCATTGAGCACCAAAAAATATGGCACTGTTGCAACACACTGTATAATACAATGGATGAACTTCTGAGGAATCCAAGATCAGTTAGCATACACCTAAGAAACTGCTAATCCAAAGAATCATAGGCCCTTTTAATGTCAACCTTAAGTACACATCTAGGAGATATTCCTATTATAGCCTACGAACAGCTCATGGCTAAATAGGATGTTATCAATGATGCTCCTTCCTTTAATGAATGCAGATTGAGACTTCCCAATGATCACCATTATTACTTTCTTTATTTTTCTAGTCATGATCTTGGAAAAAATCTTATACAATATTGTGCAGCATGCTATTGGCCTGTACTCTTTCACTTTAGTTAGAGCTAGGACGTAATGGATGTACAATTCCATGTTGTGATCATTCTACTTATGTAAAAGAAGTAAGACACAACCTCATGTTTTGCTTCATAATCTCCCGTTGCTTGGCTAAAAACTCTATAGGATAACCATCCTCTCTCGGGGATTTATCTTTTGGCATATCCCTGATTGCTTTATAATTATTATCACAAGTTATATCCCTTATTAGTTCCTGTTGATGCTATAATGTGAGAAAATTTCCTGTTCTAATGATACTGGTATTAGGACATGGCATTAATCTATACGCATTCCCCATTAGCTATGTGAAAAAATCAGTAAAATACTTTTCCACAGCCTTTGGATCAATGATCTTCTTCCCCATGTCATAATATACAAATGTAATATTATTCTTGATTACCTTTATTTTCGGTTGTGCATAGAAGTATTTAGAGTTAGAGTCACCATAATCAGTACATGTTGCTCAAGATTTCTGCCTCAATATTATTTCTTATATTGTACTCCATTTCTCCAAATCACTCATAATATACTTCTCCTGCTCTATCAACAGCTGATTAAAGGGATCAAGGACCATAGTTGTCTGAACACATTCCAACCTTTGCCTAATTTGAGTCTGTCTTTGTTCATACCTTGCCATATCCTTGTTCAGTTCCTTAGCCTCATCTTTTAGTCTTTTTAGCTTCAGCCATATAGTAATCATAAGATCCTGCTCATCCTGTTGTTGCCATACTCTATTCGCCATAGGAGTGAAGTCTTTATGGTCCATTGTCATCATGTATAACTTGAAAGGCTTTGGGTGGATAGTTCTTCTCTTCCATAATTGAATAACTATTGGGGAGTGATGAGAAACTCCAGGTTCCAAACACTCAACTTCCAGATGTCCATAGCTTTAAGTCCAACTGAAATTGCCAAAAGCCCAATCAATTTTACTATACACTCTCTCATTATCATTCTGCTTGTTGCACCGGGTAAAGAAACACCCCTTTGTTCTTAGTGGAGTCAACTGCATATTATCAATACATTTCATGAAATCTTGCACCTCATTAGTTATCACTGGTTGTTCTAACCTGTCATTAGTGGTTAATACATTGTTGAAATCCCCACTAATAATCCATGGTATTTGAATCTAACCACCTAGTATCTGCAATTCAAGCCATAGACTTACCCTTTCCTGCACCTTATTCCTAGCATATATTGTTGTCAACAGAATCAGTGAATTTGTTACTTGATATTCCACTGAGCAATGAATGAATTGCTCATGAATTTGGAGTACCTTAACTATCAATTGTGTCTTCCATAAAAGCCAAATCCTTCCATTATAGCTTTAGTACAATTACAAAAATAGCCACAATCTCTAGCTACCTTGTTCACTATACTTTTTGCCTTTCTTTCCTTTGCTCTAGTTTCTAAACATCCATGGATGTCTATTTTATTCTTTTGCAGAAAGAGTCTTAACTCCTTCTGTTTATAGGGCTTATTCAATCCTCTTATATTCCAAGTGCATAAAATCATGGTGGTTTAAGGATAAGTACGATACCAGTCCCATCTCATTGTGAAGTGCTCGGCCCACACTCTTCCAATCTTGAACCTATTTGTAGTGATGGCCTCATAAGTATGAGATTACTGTATTGCTACAGGACTATGCTGACCCCTACACTCTTAATTTCTATTGATCACTTTTGTCACTTGTGTAGAGGCATCTTCAGCTACTGCTTTTTGTTTACCCTTTCCTGCCTCTATTTGTTGGTTCTCTTATCCTTCCTCATCTAATTTCTTTTCTTGCTCTTGTTGTTCTTTTGGCTTCCATTCATGCTTTGTCTTCTTCTTTCTACCTCTACTCCTTCTTTTTGGAGCCTTGAACTCAGTCTCTTCATTGTTCTGCTACTTAGTCCTCCAACATTCAAGATTGTCATGGCCAGAATGTATATATTCATTGCGAAATTTTGGGCTCCAAAATGTTCTACGAAAAATATTCCTACAAAATCTTAAAAAATAATTTTATATAAAATCTCTAGGATTTATTTTGTTAACTAGTGTTTATATTTATGTGTATTTTTTGAGCTTATTTAACATCTTAAAATCATAAAAAATAAAAAATAAATAAAAACATAAAAATTTATCAAATGTTAATTTCATGACATTTTAGATTAATTGCATTTTAGGAATTAATTACTCTTTAGTTGTTAGAACTAGTACATGAAAATCAAAAAAAATATTTTTGTAATTTTACATGTATTTGTTAAGTTTAAACAAATTAGTTAGTTGTTAGAAAATAGATATTTTTAAAATCAAAGGAAAAGAAACAAAGAAAGGAAAAAACAACGCTTTTTTTGTGTTGGGCTAAGCACCTCAGAGGCCCAAATTTGGCAAATATGCCCCAGACCACACCAAATACCCACCCTAGTCCATTTTCCTCATTCAAATAACCAAACGACCCCGTTTTATTACCTTTTTAGTCCCGACCATCCATCGAGACTCATCCTGTGGTCGTGAACTAAAGTCGCACGCCCCTTGAAACTGTCTCTAAGACCGTTTGCCACTGCTGGAAATCTCCTACGGCAGTGGCCCATCTCCAATCATACCCAAAATGGTACCACGCAGTCCCCACACCTTCCTCAATCCTAATCCCTCATCAATTTTCCTAGAAAACCACCATAGCTCGTTGAGTCGTAGATATAAGAATTCACAAGAACCCTAATTTGTCTCTTTTTCATTTATCCTCAAACCTCTGCTCATGAGATTTCACTCATCAATTACTATCATTTGGTGGGAGGTGGTTGCTTCTTTGGCCACCAGAGTTCGATCAAAGCTCGTTTGATCATCATTTTTTTTCACATCTCCTCACTCCATTTTCTCTGCCCTAGTGAGAGCCATTGCTTTATATGGCACAGTTGGTGTTGAAAAGATTTCAGCCAGTGTGTGTGTAATAATTTTTCCGGCTTGTCGAAAATCTCATTTCTGTTGACAATCCGTATGAGCACCATGGATCTCTTTTTTTTTTCTTGCTAATATGTTATTTTCTCACATTAATTTATATGTCAATTATAATTTTTCAATTAGTTCGTTTTAATAAAATATAGTAGCATTGCTACTGTCTCGCCTTGAACTAAAATCACATTTTGTGTGTCTAATTGCCTGACTAGTATGCCTTCCATGTGAGTATGTAATTGATTATTTGTTTATTTATATTTGAGTCTGGTTAATTCAAGCATGCATAGGTTAATAATTAGAATTGTTTTGACTTTCTAAGTAAATTTGTCGAGTTGAATCTGAAATCAGCTGATAATTGTTTTGTCGGTTTAAATGGTCTATTTGCCTTAATTAGTTGATAATTCAGGTTTAGTTTGTGGTTTTAGAATAATTCTAATTTAATTTATTAATTATATGTTTAATTATGATAAGAGCAATGTTTAATTATTAATTATATGTTTAATGGGGTGTTTTGACTAAGGAGAAAGCACAGGAGTTGGAGAGGAGGTTAGCTGAGGGAGGATCTTGGAGAAGTTCTGGGGAAGCGGATGCTATGTGGTCAGAGACTGCGAACTTGGTTAGGGAGGTAGCACCGGATGTGCTCGGGGTAACCAAAGGCTATTCAGGCAGACATCAGGGTGACGGTGGTGGAACGATGTAGTCCAAGGAAAAGTGGAGGTGAAGAAGGCGGCGTTTGCTAAGATAGCAGGGAGCACAAGCGAGGAAGAACGGAAAGCGAACAGGGAGATCTACAAGGCGGCGAGGAAAGAAGCAAAGATGGAGGTTACGGAAGCCAAAAATGCGGCGTTTGGTCGCATGTACGAGGAATTAGGGGAGAAAGGCGGGAACAGAAAGTTATTCCAATTAGCTAAAGAAAGGGAAAGGAAGGCGCGTGATCTTGGCCAAGTTAGGTGCATCAAGGGCGAGGATGGTAGAGTTCTGATTGGGGGAGTCTCAAGTCAAGCAGAGGTGGAAGGCGTACTTTCGAGACTTAATATATGATGAGGGGGATCGTAACATAAAGCTAGGGGAGTTGGGGCATTCAGAGCAACATAGAGACCTTGAGTACTGCAGGCACATTAGGGCGGAGGAGGTCATTGGGGCTTTGCATAGGATGAGTAGGGTCGAGCGACCGGGCCAGACGAGATCCCGTTAGAGTTCTGGAAATCCATGGGTAGGTCAAGAGTAGAGTGGCTCTCCAGGTTGTTCATTGCAATCTTCAGGACCAAAAAGATGCCGGAGGAGTGGAGGTGGGGTACAGTGGTGCCCTTGTACAAGAACAAATATGACATCCAGTGCTGCAACAACTATAGGGGTATCAAATTAATAAGTCACACCATGAAGGTCTGGGAGCGGGTGATCGACGCGAGGGTGAGGGAGATGACATCTATATCTGTGAACCAGTTCGGTTTCATGCCGAGTCGCTCCACTACAGAAGCTATCCACCTCGTCAGGAGGCTGGGGGAGCAGTTCAGAGATAAGAAGAAGGACATGCACATGGTGCTTATTGACTTGGAGAAGGCGTATGACAAGGTCCCAAGGGAGGTGCTATGGAGGTTCTTGGAGGCGAAGAGCGTGCCGAAAGCCTACATCAGAGTAATCAAGGACATGTACGATGGAGCTAAGACTAGGGTTAGGACGGTGGGTGGCGACTCAGACCATTTTCCAGTGGTTATGGGGCTCCATCAAGGATCGGTGCTTAGTCCTCTCTTGTTTGCCTTGGTGATGGATGCTATAACCCGTCATATTCAAGGGGATGTGCCTTGGTGTATGTTATTTGCTGATGATATAGTCTTGATAGACGAGACGAGGGTTGGTGTTATTGAGAGGTTAGAGGTATGGAGACAGACTCTCGAGTCTAAGGGATTCAAAATAAGCAAATCTAAGACAGAATACCTGGAGTGCAAGTTTAGCGCCGAGCCGAGCGAAGTAGGCAGGGACGTGATGATTGGATCTCAGGTCATCGCCAAGAAGGACAGAGTTAGATATCTCGGATCGGTGATTCAGGGGGACGGAGAGATTGATGGGGACGTTACTCATCGCATATGAGGGGGGTGGTCAAAGTGGAGGCTTGCATCAGGAGTCCTGCGTGACAAGAAAGTTCCACGGAAACTCAAGGAGAAATTTTATAGAGCTGTGGTTAGACCTCCTATGTTGTATGGGGCGGAGTGCTGGCCAGTGAAGAGCTCTCATGTTCAGAGAATGAAGGTTGCGGAGATGAGGATGCTCAGGTGGATGTGCGTGCTCACCAGGTTAGATAAGATTAAGAATGAAGTTATTCGAGAGAAGGTGGGGGTGGCCCCGGTGGATGAGAAGATGCGAGAAGCGAGGCTGAGGTGGTTCGGGCATGTGTGGAGGAGAAGTCCTGATGCCCCGGTGAGGAGTTGTGAGCGGGTGGCGATTGTCGGCGCACGGCGAGGCAGAGGGAGGCCTAAGAGGTATTGGGGAGAGGTGATTAGTCATGACATGGCTATTATGCGAGTTTCCGAGGACATGGCCCTTGATAGGATAGTCTGGAGGTCTAGTATCAGGGTTTTGGGATAGGGGCCCCTAGAGTTTTTTGTACTACTCACCCGGGGTTGGGTGAGGCTTGGCAGGGCTATCCATAGATGATTTGTGTATTGGATTGTGTCTCCCTTATGGTAGTTACTGTCTGATATTATTGCATGCTATTTTATTTATGATTTTTATGTTTAGATAATTATTTACGTTACTTCCGTTGAAGTTACTAATGCTCTTTTGTTGTTGTTTTTGTTTTTATGTAGGTATTGGGCTCCAGTAGAGTGAGCCCAGAAGTAACTGGAAAGCATCATTTTGTTTTTTGACATATTTGTGGAATAGAGATAATCTTCAACATGGAATACACACATTTAGACTAACCTTCAACTAATTTTGTTTTGAAAAATTATGATAGTTAGTTTAGGTTTGTTTTGCTTCAACCATGAATTTTGAACTATACAGTCATCTGGCTCAACTGTATGCCCTTCCAAATCTCATTTATGCCTCTCTATCTGTGAAATGATTGGTCAAGTCATAACCTATAGTTTTGATGTTTCATTTCTGGATCCGCTTAAAAAAAAAAATCAACCAACTAAAGGAACACATTCCTTCGAATAGGTTAAGCTATGAGGCTAACATAATTTCCATTATAAATTTAGCATTGAATTACGATATTCATTTCATGTGTACCCAATATTACCTTCTCTTGAAGTTGTTTTAAAAAAATCATATATGTCATGATTCGGATTTTTTCGACCATCGAGAGTTGTGATGGCGCTTACTGTCGGAGCTCGGCAAGCCAACTTAAATATATTCTTTTCAAATCATTTTTCAACAAGATAATAGTAAAACAATAATTCAAATGGAAGTCTTAATTTAATATAAAATGAAGAAAATACGAAATAATTATTAACATCCTCTACTCATGATCTAGTGTTACAATACTCACGGACTACTACAAGATACTACAAATATGGGTCTGAAAGAAAATACATAAGAAGTCTGTTTCGATATAATGAAAACAAACGGAACTGAAATGGATGAGACTCAGGGCCCGCGAACGCCAGCGAACTACCTGTGAGTCTCTGGACTGAAGGAACGCCCCGAAGCTACTACTGTGATCCATAAGCTGCCTCCTGACCTGTGTGCCAAAGGGCACAGAAGTGCTGCATCAGCGCAACCGACCCCATGTGCTGGTAAGTATCTGGCCTAACCCCCGCGAGGTAGTGACGAGGCTAGATCGGACCTACCGCAATCCACCTGTGCAAATATATGTGCAATAACGGAAAGATATACGAAATTTAAATAGATAGCAGGGAGGGGACATGTTGTGGGGAACATTTCCGATATATAATCAACAAACAAAGAAATGGAAACAGTATAATTAACATCAATAAAAGAGTGCCAGTAAATCAACCGTTACACGGCACCGCCCATCGTGTTTCTACTCTCGTCCTCACCAAGATAATTAATTAAAGTGTACGGCGTCATCCATCGTATTTTATCACTCTTCCTCACCCAATCAATAGCATATAGTAAATCCATGGTTACACGGCATCACCCATCGTGCTTTATCCCTCTTCCTCACCCCAGTCCATAGTATGGAGTAAATCAATGGTTATACGGCATCACGCATCGTGCTTTATCGCTCAGCCTCACCCAAAAAATAATCACAAATAATAGGGCGAGCGTATAAACAACAGGATTAATTATCCCGGCAAGGGAGAACATTTCAACAATAAGTCCCGGAAAGCAAAAATAATTCAACAACAAGACCTGGCAAGGGAAAAATACTACACTTCCTTCTTTAACTTATTCGCTTCTCAATTATCACTTCATAATTTATTTAAACAAGTAATTAACTCAATTGTTTCACCTCTTTCAAATTTAATGGCAATTACGACTCACGATCATACTTGACTCGGGCGCATAGGTAATCTTCACCATACCTATACACCCACTCCACATATCACATAGCAAAATTGTCCTAATCATATTCCCTCAAGACAAAGTTTGATCAAACACTTACCTCGAAAGCTTCCAAACTCAACTCACGCCTCTACCCTCAAATTCACCTCAAAACCGGTCAAATCTGATCACAATTTACTCAAATGTATGAACAAATGCTAGTTTAAATTTTGAATGCATAAGAATGAAATTTTCAAAGTTTTACCCAAAAATTTTCAAAATGCCCCCCGGCCCACGTGGCCAAAATTGAAGGTTTGAACCAAAAACAGATTACCCATTCTCCCACGAGTTCATATATGCAATTTATTTTGAAATCGGACCCCAAATCGAGGTCCAAATCCCCAATTTTAAGAAAACCTAGGTTCTACCCCAAATCCCCATTTTTACCCATTGAAAGCTTTGATTTTAAGATGAAATCATGATAAAAGATGTTAAATATTGAAGAAATTGAGCACAGGATGCACAGTCGCAAATGCCGCAATTGTGAAGATTTGTTCGCAATTGCGGAGAATGCAAAAGGAATGACGGATGTCACAATTGCGATAAATTGTTCGCAATTGCGAAGAGGGCAGATTTGGACGGAACTCGCATTTTCGAGGAAACGTTCACATTTGCGAACTCATGGTTTAAGCTGGGAGATCGAATTTGCGAAGATGTCTTCGCATTTGCGAAGACTGGGCTGTTAGAAGAAGGATCGCATTTGCAATTTTTTCCTCGCATTTGCGATAGAGCAGGCTAAAGGGAAAATCTCGCATTTGCGAGGCTGGCTTCGCAAATGCGAAACCTGCATTTACCGTATGTTTCAAATGCTATAAAATGAACCTAACACCTATCTGAAACTCACCCGAGCCCTCGGAGCTCCAACCCAAACATGCACACAACCTCAAAAACATCTTACGGACTTACTCGTGTGATTAAATCGCCATGGAATCAACCCTCCAAACTCATGATTTTTCATTTCAAAGTTCAAAACTTTCAAATTTTCCATTTTTAATCTGAAACACGTCAAATGACGTCCGTGTTCAACCAAACTTTATAGATAGTGCTTAACGCTTATTTAAGACTTTCACCGGGCGTCGGAACAAAAATACGAGCCTGATACCATTACTTTTGATCAAATCTCATTTTCATTTTTCCTTAAGCATTTTCAGAAAATAATTTCACAGAAAAATTCCGTACTCGGGCCTGGGACCTCGGATTTTGATTCCGAGAATATGCACGGGTCCCATATTTTCCTATGGACCCTCTGGGACTGTCATATCATGGGCCCGGGTCCGTTTACCTAAAATGTTGACCAAAGTCAACTATATCAATATTATTATTAAAATTTATAGTTGTTAACACAGAGTTCAAATATTTCCACATATAAAAAATTTTGGGCTTCGTGCCCGGACTATGCGAGTAAATCGAGGAAACCAAATAAGAGGTTTTCAAGGCCTTAGAAGAACAAAGAAAGGAAGAATTACGGTAATGACCCATTGGGTCGTCACATTCTCCCCCTCTAAAACAATCGTTTGTCCTCGAATGGACAAAAAAAAGAAGTACCTGAGTCGGGGAATAGATGGGGATAACGGCTCCGCATATCAGACTCAGACTCCCGGGTCGATGACTCAGGAGTCTGACCTCTCCACTGAACACGCACTGAAGGAAAACTCCGCGACCTCAATTGTCGGACCTACCGGTCCAAAATAGCAACTGGCTCCTCCTCATATGACAGACCATTGGATAATATTGAAATCTAACACATGGGCGGGATCGTCGTGATACTTCCGAAGCATGGATACGTGAAAACCCGGATGCACGACTGACAAGATAGGAGGCAAGGCAAGTCTATAAGCCACCTTCCCCACGCGGTTAAGAATCTCAAATGGGCCAATAAACCTAGGGCTAATCTTGCCATTCTTCCCGAATCTCATCACGCCCTTCATAGGCGTTACACGGAGCAATACTCGCTCACCAACCATGAAAGCAACATCTCTCACCTTACGATTTGCATAACTCTTCTGCCTAGACTGAGCTGACCAATGTCTATCCTGAATGATCTTGACCTTATCCAAGGCCTCCTGTACCAAATTTATACCTAATAATCGAGCCTCTCTCGGCTCAAACCATCCGACTGGGGACCGACACCTCCTACCATACAATACTTAATACGGAGCCATCTGAATACTGGACTTGTAGCTGTTATTGTAGGAAAACTCTGCTAAAGGCAAGAACTGGTCCCACAAGCCTCCAAAATCAATAATGCAGGCTCGGAGCATATCCTCAAGAATTTGAATGGTCCTCTCAGACTGACCGTCCGTCTGGGGGTGAAATGTTGTACTCAACTGGACCTGGGTGCCCAACTCATGTTGTACCGCTCTCCAAAAATGCGAGGTAAACTACGGACCTCGGTCCGAAATAATAGATATGGACACCCATGAAGGTGAATGATCTCTCTGACATAAATCTCAGCATACCTCTCGGATGAATAGGTGGTGGCAACTGGGATAAAATGCGCTGACTTGGTCAGCCTATCAACAATAACCCATATAGCATCAAACTTCTTCCGAGTCATCAGAAGTCCAGTAACAAAATCCATGGTGATTCTCTCCCACTTCCATTCGGGAAGCTCAATCCCCTGAAATAACCCACCGGGCATCTGATGCTCGTACTTAACCTGCTGACAATTCAGACAACCAGCCACATATGCAACAATATTTACTTTATTCTGCACCACCAATAATACTGTATCAAATCGTGATACATCTTCGCGGCACCCGGGTGAATAGAATACCGAGAACTGTGGGCCTTCTCTAAGATCGACTCTCGAATACCATCAACATTAGGCACAAAGACTTGCCCCTGCAACCTCAATATGCCATCATCTCCCAAAGTCATCTCCCTGGAACCTCCCTGCTGCACCATGTCTCTTAGGACACAGAAATGGGGATCATCAAACTACCGCTCCCGGATACGCTCCATCAATGACGAGCGAGCTACCGTGCAAGACAACACCCTGCTGGGCTCAAAAATATCCAATCTCACAAATCTATTGGCCAAGGCCTGGAACATCCAAGGCAAGCGGGCCCTGGCTGACCGGAATATATACAAGACTACCCATGCTAGTGGACTTTCTACTCAATGTATCGGCCACCACATTGGCCTTCCCCGGGTGGCATAAGATAGAAACATCATAGTATTTCAACAACTCCAACCACCTCTGCTATCTCAAATTCAACTCTTTCTGCTTGAACAAGTACTGGAGGCTCTTGTGATCCGTGAACACCTCACACGTCACACCATTCAGATAATGCCTCCAAATCTTCAAGGCATGAACAATGGCTGCCAACTCTAGGTCATGAACTGGATAATTCTTCTCGTGGATCTTCAAGTGCCTCGATGCATATGCTATGACCTTTCCATTCTGCATCAACATCGCACCAAGCCCGATGAGGGAAGCATCACAATACACAGTATAAGGCCCAGATCCCCTGGGCAAGACCAATACTAGTGTCGTAGTCAGAGCCATCTTGAGCTTCTGGAAGCTCGCCTCGCTTTCGTCTGACCACCTGAAATGGTCACCCTTCTGGGTCAATCTAGTCATCGGGGCAGCGATAGATGAAAACCCCTCCACGAAACGTCTATAGTAACCAGCTAACCCCAAGAAGCTCCGGATCTCTACTGATAAGACATGACCCAGGAATGCGACTGAACTCTACCAAAACTCGCACTTTGAGAACTTGGCGTACAACTGACTAACCTTCAGAGTTTGAAGAACCACTCTGAGGTGCTGCTCATGTTCCTCCCGACTGCGGGAGTATATCAAGATATCGTCAATGAATACGATCACAAATAAATTCAAATAGGGCCAGAACACTCGGTTCATCAACTCCACGAATGCTGCCGGCAATCAATGCACATCCTCATCACCCATCTTTTTTCTTCACAAACAACATTAGGCCTAATGAAACTCTTACCTAGAAAATCCTAAAGCTGCTCCTTTAACTCTTCCAACTCAGGCAGGGCTATGCGATACGAAGGAATGGTAATATGCTGAGTGCCCGGTGCCAGGTCAATACAAAAATCGATATCCCTGTCAGGCGGCATGCCTGGCATGTCTGAAGGGAAAACCTCGGGAACTCCCGAACCATAGGAACAGAACCAATATGAGGAACCTCTACGCTGGAGTCGCGATCATACACCAATTGAGCTAAACACCTCTTCTTAATCATGCGTCGAGCCTTCGCATACAATATCGCACTGTGGGTTAGATGATCTAAAATCCCTCTCCTCTCTAAATGGAGCAAATCGGGTAAGGCCAAGGTCACGGTCTTGGTGCGATAAATCCCAAAATAGCATGGCACGGGGAAAACTAATCCATACCCAATATAACATCAAATTCCACCATATCTAAGAGAAATAAGTCATCACGGGTCTCCAAACCCTAAAATACTACCACACATGAACGATGCACTCGGTCGGCCATTATAGAATCACTCACCGGTGTAGACACATATACAAAAAAACCAACTCCTCACTAGACATAATCAAATGGGGTGCAAAACAGAATGAAATATATATGAATACATAGATTCAGGGTCAAATAGAGCTGAAGCATATCTAATACAATTGGAACAATACTTGTAATTTCTGCATCTGAAATCTCAACCTCCAAACTAGCCGATGGTTGATCCCTACTGCTGGCGGTCTGAACTCCACCTCTAACTCTAACCACGCCTCTAGTCGGTTGGGTAGGCTGTGGAACCTCCGATTCCCGGAGCCAAGCGCGATATCTCTTATACTGAGAGCTGCTCAGAGCTCTAGGGTAAAATCGGACCATGTGCCTCGGATCACCACAAGCATGACAAAACCTCGACTATTGCGAACGAGCACCCCTCAGCCTCGGGCAGGCCCACCTGAGGTGACCATACTCATCACACTCATAACACCTACAGACACATTGCAACTGAGGAAACTAAGGATGGCCCTGTCGATCCAAACGATCACCTTAAGTACCATGAGTAGTAGGGGAAACCGACTGAAAAGGCCTGGAAGGATGGCCTCTACAATAAGAACCTCTACCTCCAGAAAAGCTACCACTGAATCTGCCGGCATGACGGGGCCTTTTAACTGATCGATGACTGCCTCCATGTGGCAGTACCACCTCAAATCCACGGCCCTCATTGGCCGTCTCCTAAAAAGGGACCCCACTCTTAGTCTAATCTGCTGCCCGGCTGATCTACTACCGCTGGCTGAAACCCTGGAGGTAAACCCGCTTGAATAACACCCTCTACAAGATCCACTAATCGGAACAAAGTGTCCCGGTGCATTGGGGTGTCTATGAGCCCCTCTGGGACCTGAGCTGGGCCCACCGGAGTGGCTGGAGCTGGAACCTCCTAATCGTTGTCAACATGTGGCTCCACCTCTAGGGTTGCTGCTCGGGGCTGAGCTCCGCCCCAGCCTTGGCCTCGCCCTCTAACTCTGATAGGAGCTGCTGCTGGAGACTCGGACTGTTGTACAGTAAAAGAGAAAGCACGTGTTCTCGCCATCTGCAAAAGAATAGAGTAGAAATTCAATAGGTGTTTGAGAGAACAAAGTGAAATTTTTCCTAACCCTGTATCCTCTGGGGGGATAAATACAGACGTCTCTGTACCGATCCCTCATACTGTACCGAGTTTGTCTGTGAGTTTTGAGACCCAAGTAAACTAGTGCTCTGATACCAACTCGTCACGACCCAGATTGTTTCCATCATCGGGAGTCATGATGCTTCCTACTATCGGAGCTAGGCAAGCCAGCTTAAACATACCCTTTCCAAATCAGTTTTCAACAAGATAATAGTAAAACAATAATTCAAGCGGAAGTCTTAATTTAATATAAAATGCAGAAAATGCGAAATAATTATTAACATCCTCTACCCAAGATCTAGTGTCACAATCCTCACGGACTACTACAAGATACTACAAATACAGGTCTGAAAGAAAATACATAAGAAGTCAGTTTCAATATAATTAAAACAAACGGAACTGAAATGGATGAGACTAAGGGCCCGCGAACGCCAGCGAATTACCTGGGAGTCTCTGGACTGAAGGCACGCTCCCAAGCTACTGTTGCGATCCGTAAGCTGCCTCCTGACCTGTGCACCAAAGGGCACAGAAGTGTCGCACCAGCACAACCGACCTCGTGTGCTGGTAAGTGTCTCGCCTAACCCCGGCGAGGTAGTGACTAGGCTAGACCGGACCTACCGTAATTCACTTGTGCAGATATGTGTGCAATGACGCAAAAGATATACGAAATTTAAACAGATAAAAGGGAGGGGACATTGTTGGGTGTAATATTTAAGATATATAATCAGCAAACAAAGAAATGGAAACTGTATAATTAACATCAATAAAAGAGAGCCAGTAAATCAATCATTGCACGGCACCGCCCATCGTGCTTTTACTCTCGTCCTCACCAAAATAATAAATTAAAGTGTACGACATCACCCATCGTACTTTATCACTCTTCCTCACCCAATCAGTAGCATAAAGTAAATCTATGGTTACACGACATCACCCATCGTACTTTATCACTCTTCCTCACCCAGTCCATAGTATGGAGTAAATCAATGGTTACACGGCATCAACCATCGTGCTTTATCGCTCAGCCTCACCCAAACAATGATAAAAACTAATAGGGCGAGGGAATAAACAACAAGATTAACCATCCCGGCAGGAGAACATTTTAACAAGAAGTCCTGGCAAGGGAAAACAATTCAAGAACAAGTCCCGGCAAGGGAAAAGTACCACACTGCCTTCTTTAACTCATTTGCTTCTCAATTATCACTTCATAATTCATTTAACAAGTGATTAACTCAATTGTTTCACATCTTTTGAATTTAAAGGCAATTACGACTCATGGTCATGCTTGACTCGGGCGCATAGGTAACCGTCACCATACCTATACACCGACTCCACATAGCACATAGCAAATACTGTCCTAATCCTATTCCTTCAAGCCAAAGATAGATCAAAATCTTACCTCGAAAGCTTCCAAACTCAACTCACGCATCTAGGATAGCTTTACCCCTCGAATTCGTCCCAAAACCGGTCGAATCTAATCATAATTTACTCAAATGAATCAACAAATGCTAGTTAAATAAATTTTGAATGCATAAGAATGAAATTTCCAAAGTTTTACCCAAAATTTCCCGAAATTCCCCCGAGCCCATGTGGTCAAAACGCGAGGTTTGAACCAAAAATAGGTTACCCATTCCCCCATGAGTTCATATATGCAATTTGTTTTGAAATTGGACCCCAAATCAAGGTCCAAATCCCCAATATTAAGAAACCTAGGTTCTACCCCAAATCCCCATTTTTGCCCATTGAAAGCTTTGATTTTAAGATGAAATCATGATAAAAAATGTTAAAAATTGAAGACATTGAGGAAAAGTTGATTTACAATTGGTTTGGGAGAGAAGGAGTCGAGAGAAAATCTCCAATGGAGGTTTGAGTTTTGAAAATATGAAAAATGTGGTTTGAAATCGTCTAAGTATAGGATGCACAGTCGCAGATGTCGCAATTGCAAAGATTTGTTCGCAATTGCGAAGAATGCAGAAGGAATGGCAGATGTCGCAATTGGGATAAATTTTTCGCAATTGCGAAGATGGCGGATTTGGGAACTCGCATTTGCAAACTCATGGTTTAAGCTGGGCGATCGCATTTGCGGAGATGTCTTCGCATTTGCGTCGACTGGGCTGTTAGAAAGAGGATTGCATTTGCGAGTATTCCTTGCATTTGCGATAGAACAGGCCAAAGGGGAAATCTCGCATTTTTGAGGCTGGCTTCGCAAATGCGAAACCTGCAGATACCAGCTGTTTCAAATGCAACAAAATGAACCTAACACCTATCTGAAACTCACCCGCGCCCTCGGGGCTCCAACCCAAACATGAACACAACCTCAGAAACATCCAACGCACTTACTCGTGCAATTAAATTTCCAAAATAAACGTCATTTGCATAGAATCAACCCTCCAAACTCATGATTTTTCATTTCAAAGTTCAAAACTTTCAAATTTTCCATTTTTAGTCTGAAACGTGTCAAATGACGTCCGTTTTCAACCAAACTTTACAGATAGCGCTTAACGTTCATTAAGACCTGCTTCGGGCGTCGGAACCAAAATATGAGCAAGATACCATTACTTTGGATCAAATCTCAATTTCATTTTTCCTTAAGCATTTTTCAGAAAACGTTTCACAGAAAAATTCCGTACTCGGGCTTGGGACCTCGGATTTCGATTCCGAGAATACGCCCGGGTCACATATTTTCCTACGAACCCTTCGGGAATGTCACATCATGGGTCCGGACCCGTTTACCCAAAATTTTTACCAACGTCAACTATATCAATATTATTATAAAAATTCATAGTTTTTAACTAAGAATTCAAATATTTCCACATAAAAGTTTTCCGGCTTCGTGACCGGACTGCGCATGCAAATTGAGGCAACCAAATAAGAGGTTTTCAAGGCCTCGAAAGCATAAAGAAAGGGAGAATTACGGTGATGAACCTTCGGGTCATCACAATATATACGCTCTACACACATTACGCCATGCTGTCGTGATCGTTTCCACATGATCCAAAACTTGGGAATTGAGAAAATTAATTCATAAATATATGTAGAATGCTTTAGGCGCATTCTATTCTATAATCATAACCGCATACACGTTCACGTGATATAATTATAATTTTCAAAATAATCAAAGTACGCGTTCGCGCGACTTTGGCCAAACAATTTTAATAATTAATAAAACAAGATTAATTGTGTACACGTACGCGTGACATAATTCTAGCACCCAAATAAAATGGATTTACGCATGTGTGATCCATTTTAAAGATAAATCTATAACGTCATAATTAAAAACGGTAAAATATAAAATGCACCTAGGTTCTAAAATATGTAATTTAGTTAAACCATGTATGATTAAAGTGACCTTGCTAAAATCATGGAACATGAGAATGCCTAACACCTTCTCCCGGGTTAACATAAATCCTTACCCGATCTTCTGTGTTTCGTGGACCTTTAGAACAGAGCTAATTTTCCTCAATTTGGGATTTTAAAATAAATGGTGACTTGGGACACCATAATAATTATACCAAGTGGAGACTCTGAATTAAATCCTACTTCAAATAATATCACTTTAATTGGAAAAACTCCAGATTTATGATCTATACTTGGCTTTCTTCATTGTTGATATTACTTTGTTTTGTGGGCCTAATGTGCTAATTTCCTCTCATTTACCGCTTTGATATTATTTCAATTGTATTAAATTATCTTCTTACACCCCTTTCTGAGTCTTCTAAAATTATAGTGCACACGTACGCATGCCTCACTTTTCTGTTAGAGGTCGTACCAAATAGAACGAGGCTAGATCAGCAACTAAGGGGGTAGTCTTTCGTGCTCCCGGTATATTACCCCCACCTCGGCTCGATCTGTCTTCTTGGGTTAGCCATGTCTAGAACACATCCCCAGGGTTTTAATCCTGGAATAACATAGCCTCATGTTGGATCTCTAGTTGGAACATTTGTTTGCATCACGTGCATTTAACTTTGGGGGTCAACACAGGGATTGGGTCCGTTTAAGACAAGTGTAGCCGAAATAAAAGACCATATTGATGCATCCTATGTGGTATTTGTCCATCTATTTGTTTTGGCTTGCATGTTGACCGGATAGGGAAAGAAAATCAAAACAAAAACCAAGAGTAAGGTATGAGACAGAAATTTTCTCAGTTTTGAAAACCCCGATATTTGGAAAAGTAAACCCTATCGAAATTTTTGAAAATAAAATTTAAAAAAACGTCATTTTAAAATGAGTCTATATCTTCAAAAATGTAGCTAGGGAGGGGGATATTTCACCTTGACACATGAGAAGTGGATCCAACAAATACAAAAAGAGCGCACACCAAAGGCAACATAGTTGGGATGGTAAAGTAAGACAAGAAGTTGTCATTAGAAAGCCATCAACAACAAACGTAAAGCAGAAGGAGAATGTACCCACCCCCTCGACAAGGTCAAACAAATCTAAAAAGAAATGATAAAGTTTGAAGATTATTTGAAGGCAGTGGAACAAGAAGTCAAAGAGTTGCAAATTAAAGAATACACAAGATCCAAGAAAGAGGGACAAGATACAATTTGTTACCTATTCCTATTTTATTATTTTTTAAGTATTATCATATGTAATATCATAGCAGAATATAGTATAAATTCTGTGATAATCATAGAATATTTAGTTGGTTCAAGTTCTTATTTTTTACATGCTTTCTAGTAGATTAGGCTATTATTTTGCCTCAATAGGATTAGTAAGGTAAGGTTTAGCCTGGTTTGTGTTGCCTAGGTCCTATTCCTTTGGAAAATATCCACATGACTATGAGATTATATGCCCTCGCGAGACTTTACTGACAGCTATACCATGAATCCTCCACATCAGGATGCTATCATAAGGCAATGTGAGGCGCAGAGGAGTGATTATATAGCCAGGGCATATAGGCAACACCACTGGTGCTATTGTCCCCCTTAATTATACTTTTCCTAATTTTTGTAATTGTTTTATTCTATTAACAAAAAACATGCCTAGCGGTTTGCTAAAATAAATATCTTCAAAAGCATGTTTTACTGGTTGTATCAAAACTAATCGAACTACGCAGGTCTTATTCTCACCAAATGTGGGGTACGTAGGCAACGTACATAGGGTCCAGCCTCATTTTGCAAAAATAACCAAAAATAATAAATATGTCTGATTTGATCAAATGAGTAAGCCGACCAAGCTTCGATTACGTCCCCATCCATTTTTGCCAGAATAGTCTTAGAACATCTTCAAAATTATTGAAGGGCTATTCTCACAAAAAACAGACATACCGACCAAGCTTCGATTACGTCCCTATCCATTTTTGTCAGAATAGTCTTAGAACATCTTCAAAATTATTGAAGGGCTATTCTCACAAAAAATAGACATGTCTTTCAGTACGGCATCATCTATTTCCATAAAGTGCCCTTTTCCAGGCCTTAAACTTTATTTGAAAGTGTGAAGGGGTCGTTGTAAAAATATCCACCTTTGCTAATATTGCATAAGTAACCACCCTGTCTTTGATTTTACTTAGAAAATTGAAAGCTTGATTTGCAAAAAGAGTCCACTGCTTTATATTTTTATTGAGATTGAACCCTAAATCTAACCATCCACAGGTACAAAATAAATACTGTCCAGAATGTACCATTAACAGTTGTAGAGCAGGCACAACAACAGCTTCAGATGTAGTGATACGTCTTAGATAAGACGATCTGGATTGGGTAACAAAGTATTTAGGTGCTCTTATAGATATTATGAAAGTGAAACCACATGATGATCCGATTAAGGCCTTAGTAACTTTCTGGGATCCCGTCCATAATGTCTTCCGCTTCTCGAATTTTGAGTTTATTCCCTCTTTGGAGGAAATAGCCGGATATTCTGGTTTTTTGGCTAGGACTTATGTAACAATCTGACCAGTCGTTTTGGGTACCAGTGCTCCGTTCAACAATTAGAGGCCATGAATAACTCTATTTCAGTTATTATGACTTGTTCGCATGGTCGGAATTCAAATTCAGGCAAATCAGAGTTAAATTTAAATGAAAATTCTCATTTGAGAAGCTTAAAGTTGAAAGAATAAACTATGATTGGATTTTTTACTAAGCAACCTCAGAATCAGGATCTAAAGGTTCCCAAAAGTTTGTATGATGATTTCAGATTTGAGCGTATGCCCAGTGCGGGTTTTGGATAACCCGGGTGTGTTTTGGCGCCTATTGTGGAAGTTAGCATTTTGGAATAAATTTCTTAAGTGTGGATTGAAGTGCATTTCAGCGTTATCAATGTTCGTTTGGGATTTCGATACTGTGAGTAGCTCCGTATGGTGATTCTAGAGTTGGGAGAATGATCGGAAGTGAATTCGAAGGTTCGTAGGTCATTTTGAAGCCATTTGGCTAAGGATAGATATTTGAAGGTTTTGGGAAGTTTGACCGGAAGTGGACTTTTTGATATCGGGGTCGGAATCAGATTCCCGAAGTAGGAATAGTTCTGTAATATCAAATATGACTTGTGTGCAAAATTTGAAGTCAATCGGACATTTTTTAATAGGTTTAAAAGTCGGGAGCAGAAGTTAGAAAGTTCAAAGTCTATAAAGTTTGGATTGGAGGTCGTTCGATGATTTTGTCGTTGTTTGATATGATCTGAGGCCTCGAACAAGTCTATAATATATTTTTCACTGGTTGGTATGATTGGTTGGGGTCCCGGGGTCCTCGGGTGAATTCCGGGTGGTTAACAGATCAAAAATGGGATATTTTTTGAAATAACTAAGCAGTTGGTACCTGGTATTTCTGCTTCTGCAGAGATAGGACCGAAAATACGGCCCCGAAAATGCAGAGGAGAAGCCGCAGAAGCAGGTAAGTGTGAGGGAAGCCAGGACCGCAGATGCGGCCAAGGCTCCGCAGAAGTGGAACCGCATCTGCGGTGGAAAGATCGCAGAAGCAAAAATGGGCTAGGCCAGGGAAGCCGCAGAAGCGACCTATTTTACGCAAAAGCGGGGATTGCATATGCGATCTAAGACCTGCCGAAGCAGACAGAGCCTTTACGAGAGAAATTGCATAAGCGGTTGGAGAACCGCAAAAGCGGTGACCGCATAAGCGGCTATAATTCCGCAGAAGCGGAAAGACCTGGAGGCAGACTATCTTTTTAAAGTCGAGGATTGGCCATTTCTATCGTTTTCTTCATGGCATTTGGCAATTTTTGGAGGGTTCAAGAAAGGGTATTCATCGACCATGCTAAGGTAAGTTTTTTGCACCCATTATGAGCTAGATATATCAATTATATATAAATTTAAGCATGGAAAATAGAGTAAAAATTGGGGTTTTGGTTAAAGACCTAGAAAATTATATTTTTTGAATTTAGCCACGAATTTGAGCATGGAACTATGAATAAATTATATATTTCAGTTCCTAAGGTCATGGGTAAACTTTATCTTTGAGAAATTTCAGATTTTCGGGCACGTGGGTCCGAGGGAATTTTGGTCATTTCATAAATGGAGTTGGGAAATTGTATAATTTGAATTGTTAGAAACTATTTGAGTATATTCTCATTAGTTTGCCGTTATTTGGCTAATTTTGGAGCTTTGTGAACTAGTTCGATCTTTTGAAAAGATGTGAAACGCCGGTTATGAGTCTTTGGAGCGAGGTGAGTTTCCTTTCTAATCCTGTGAGGGGCTAATTACCCCATAGGTGAGTTAAACGGATTATCTGCTCCTATTTGTGGGGGCTACGTACGCACGAGATGATGAGAGTCTGTGCATAGCTACTATTATGCTATTATCCGGGTAGTCTAGGACCCAAAAACATGTTATACTTGGATCATTTGTATATCATTGATGGTTTGAAATGCATTAATCATATTAAATTATTAAACATATTTCAAAAAAGACAAAAGCTATGTTTTCCTCAAATTATTAAAAAGGAACGGACCTTACTTGGATATTGGCTCCACACTGAGTGTTTGACTGATTATCAGTCTGCGTGTGTTTATATTTCTATTGGAACGGGCCGATCACATTGGTGAAATGGATGCATCTATGTTATGGGCCGCTCGACCCTCGGCATTGCACACATTACATTTCTGTTGGAGAAGGTCGTCGACCTCGGCATGATTTGCGCATGTTTGTGTTGTTATCTTAAAACTAATTCGAGTTGTTTTATGCCACATTATGGATCGAGATCATTTTATTAATAATAATAAGAAAAGTAATAAAATTTTCCATGAAAGATTTATATGACTACTTGTTTTCCCATATCTGGATTCGAATCCTATTTATAAAACAAATCAACTCCTTGGATATATTTATTAAAAATAAATAGTCATTTGACTGCTAATGATTGTCAGAAATGACCATCTCGTCTCTACTCCTCCGGGATTACGCGGGACACTCATTGGGTACACGTTATTTTTGTACACATACTACATTTGTTGTGCATTTTGTTGCACATGTATATGTAATTTGAATGGTCTACTGGACGTAGCATCATGGATGATTCTGGGGACTAGGTGAGCTGCATCATTCGAGATGGCCACAGCTAGGGTAGTCACTTTCCACCACTATATTTTCTTTTCGTTCACTGTATTCCGGAGGGAGATTTTATTTTATCCCTTGTATTAGTATATGCTCATGTACTTGTGCCTCCGGGTTCTGGGATGGTTAAAATATTGTATTACTGACTTAGCTTTTAAATTTGATTTGAAAAACTATATTCCTTAAAAATTTCTATATATGGAAGAAAAATCACGTATTTCCAAAAGTGTTAAAACGAGATTTGATTAATTAATCTGGTTGACTTGCCTGACAGCAGTGTCCGATGCCATCACGACCCTTAGTGGATTTTGGGTCGTGACAACATGGTATCAGAGCACTAGGTTCCTGTCGGCCTCACGAGTCATGAGAAAGTCTAGTAGAATCTCGCGGATCGGTACGGAGATGTCTATACTCATCCTCGGGAGGCTACAGGGCTGTTAGGAATACTTCATTTCTTGATTTCCTTATCGTGCGGTTGGATTTCTTTGAGGATTATGCGTTTGATTCCTTCTTACTCAGTCTTACGCGATGCAAACGCTTGCTAGAAATTGAAAATTTAAAGAATTTCAATGGCACTACAGATGTGGTGTGGAATGTTTCTCCCAGTATAGTTGATCGGACTGTTATACTCGCTCTATGGAAGGATACCGTATTGTTTCAGCTCAGTAGTTGTACTCTGAGGGCCTTGAGGCTAGGCACAGTTGCTATGATCTTATAAGCAATTATTCTGCAGTGTGGTTGTGATGGTAGGATATTTGCCCGCGTGTTGGGGTAGTGGATGAATTGAAGGGAATTTTACTCACCGTGTAATCGAGGAATCCAATATTTAATTCCGGCAAGGGAAAGGCAGTCGGACTAAGGATGATCAGATTTGGGCAGGTGGAAGTGATGAGACCTGGTATTTGAAAGCGTGGTGGAGCTTTTCTTCTATGATGGGGTGTCGTGGTCCTAATGAACGTACCTAGCTTGCTGATGTTATAGTCTGCTACAATTCGCCTTTATGGCAGGATATTGTGAAATAGTATTGTAGATATGACTGTCAGTTTTTGTATGGTGCGGTGGTTTAAGATCGAATCAGAATTCTAATGTTGATGGATCGATAAGGACGACCGTTGGAAAGGTTCTAAAGTTAGCAGCAATGGTGGATTCAAGTGTCGCAAAGATAGATTTTGTTTAAAGCAACAATTGAGCAGCAGAGCATGAGGAAAGACATGTGGGAAGTGTCAGGCAGCATTTAAATTTCTATAATGCTAAGTATGAGAAGCAAGGTCGAGTGAGCGATTAAGGAAATGAGTTTCGCGAAAGTGGGAGAGTGGCGGGTGCTGCATACGGGCTTGGTAGCAAGAAGACTACGCGCCTTAAGGAGAGTTTGGATTGATTAGGGATTTTAAGGATTTGTAATTGAAGCATGCGAGTATGATGTGAAGTACCGGCTATTGGTTTCATAGAAAATATACCCCGTGCTGCGGTGTGGGAAGATGTTGGGAGGTGATTTTCCTAGGTGGATTATTCCCCGTGAGCAGGTTAGCGGTCGCATGGTTGGCGAAGCTTTTGTAAAGAATTATACTGTTCGTCAACAAAGAGAACGGTCGTGTGACTGTGGATGATGATTGAGAATATGAAAGATGGGTATTTACAGAAAGATTCCGAGAAATTTTAATAATTTATGGCATGAGGTTACGCCCCTAAGAGGTAAAGAGGTTGGGAGAACTCAGGAATTATGAAATTATGGCTTCAAGCTAAGTGGGAGAGTCCCACCGCTTATGATTGGGCCGTATGATTAGCTACTTGCATGATTTCTGGTTATTGGCATATTGATGGATTACTTCAGCTATGAGAAAAGACCATAAGTGGTAATTCGAGCAAATGAATTGTTGAAGGCATGCGATGGTTGGCCTTATTGGCTCATGTTCGTACTTGGATGCAGGTTTCAGAGGAAGTTAATTCGCCGAGTGCTTCACCGAGAGAGTATTCATAAGTTATATGAGCTATGGAGTGAGTTATATACGAGACCAAAACAGAGTGGGTGGCTCTCAATAATGGTCCTAGTGAATTCAGGAGTTTAAGTGTGGTGATCAATAATTTCGAGCCCATGGGCACAGTTAACAATCAAGCTTTGTAGCAGGTTATGAAAAGGTGCCAAAATGTTTTATGGTATTTTGACTTACAGGTAGAATTGAGAAATACAAAATGGTTCGTGGGATTCGAGACAACATGGTCTCGTGATTCAATGTCACTCGGGATGAGTGCAGATGGAGTATGTCTTGTATTGAATGAAGAAGTATTATTTCTAAGGCAATCAAGGATTTAGTGGAAGGAAGTAGATTGGTTAGACATGGTTAACTTGGCATATAGGTAGTGGTGATCATTTAATCCAGCATGATCAAGTCATGCATATGAAGTGTGGCAGTATGTATGATGCTTGTCGGCCTCAGTGATTGATGTTATTTAGAAGCATTCTTCTAGTGTATCCTGTTACGAGTTGGAGGATCCAGGAAGGGCTATGGTGGCTTGGACCACTACTTAGGGATTGGCATATTTGATGGTTATGAGAATTCTCCTGTATGTTGCAGTAGTTTTCCTTAAGTGGGTTAAATGAAAAGTTCTATGCGATGAAGTGTTAGTCTAACAGTGGTTCCAGAGTTGTGATGGAAATCGTGTCTATTGTATATCAGCACGTGAGGTGCAGTGAGTGGAATGGAATTTGAAGTAAGGATCAAGGGTGCAGTTTGGTGATGACTATGATGTCACGAGCTCGGATGAGCAGGAAGGGAGTTTCCATGTTTTGGGTAAATTGGTATTGTCTGTAGTGTCACCTGAGATTGGTGTTTTGTAAGAAAGGCTTTGCATCCTGATTAGGGCTCCTAGATCGCTTTTTGGTGTTAGCATATCCGAAGCTTTAAATGCAGGGACTCGATACTTATTTCAGAAGATTGTGGGAGCATGTCCCACAGGAAGATTGTGTAAGTGTGACATGTAGTCGCTCGATTGACTAAAGATTTAAGCAAGTATGAGGATCGTGGTAATGTCATCAATTTTAGAATCTATGCCTGAAGGGCACTCGGATTCTAAGTTGTGGATTGTACTCCATTTATGACGGTTGTTCTTATGTGTTACGAGAAGAAGGAAATTACTATGGACCTTTTAAAGTTCATTGGTTTAATTTGATATGATCAGGGTCGACTTGAGGTCATTGGATGGATTTAAATGTAAATTTGGGCTATATAGCAGGCCAGCTGTGTTCATTTCAGTAAGGTCACTCCTTATGAAGTAGTCAGGGGTTCATCTCATTGTCTGATATTTCATGAAGTGATACATTGCGTCGTGAGAGTTTTGAGACGGCCTGAGAAATTGTGTATGTGTTGAGGTTCCATGTTACGATGGTGTTATATGAGCAGGATGGCTCTTGAGATTTATATATTATATCACACATCATATGTGATTGAGTTTGTAGCTTATTGCGATATATGTCCCCTCAGGGATGGAATTATGCACTTAGCGTGCTTATGACCTAGATTCGGTACTTTACTGCAATGAGAAAATTAGCTCTATGTGTATCTCCTTATGTGAGTTCTACGTGTGGATCGGGTGGCACGCTGCCATAGTTATATTGTGAGGATCGGGTGGCACACCGCTATGGTTATATTGTGTGGATCGGGTGGCACACCTCCATGGTTATATTGTGTGGATCGGGCGGCACGCCGCCGTGGTTATGTTGTGAAAATCGGATGGCCCGCTGCCTGGTTATGCTGTGTGGATCAGGTTGCACACCGCAACAGAGTGATGATGAGTGTAGTTTTCTATATGCCAATTTTGTATGTCCTGCTTCCTATTTTCTAAGGAAGGTCTGTATTAGTGCAGGGGTTAGTTAATTCCTTCCAGAGTTCGATTTCTTGTTGGTGTTGTGTTTGGATTGGTAGCATATTGGCACATTATAGCGTCATATGAGATTGTGATCGCATTCAGAGTAGTGTATTGCCTGAGCAGCTCGTGCTGGGTGAGACGAGATTATTGGACTTAGGACCACTTCAATTGGATCATGTGAAGTAAATTAAGGAGCTAAGACCATTAGATGGTTTAGAAAGAGGCAATGACTCATGTCATGGGATAGACCCAATGATTTTTTGATTCAACAGTGATTATGAATGTCAGCATCCTCTCTTCCACTGTGACGATGTTGTAAAGGTTAGAGCAAAGCCCATGTAGGTCAGGAGGTGCAATGGGAGAATCTCATTCATTGAATTTAGGCTAAATTGATAAAAAAAATGTTATTGTGGTCCTACGAGTACAGTGATGCAAAGTGTGAATTCAGCAAAGTTATGCAGTCATGTTGGGTACAACATGCAGTGAATGATTTGGTGATATTATGATGGAAACAGGCCTAGCATAGAATTCTGGATGTTGGAAATGGGATTAAAGCTTAGTTGCTTGAATAAAAGGAAATATCTTGAGAATATATCGGGCTAATGTGCTCAGCTTAGTTGTGGCAGCACGGGAAGGTGCATAAGATGCTAAACAATGATTTCGGACTACTCCAGCATAGTTCTCAGCATGTTCAAGGACGAACGTATGTTTAAGTGGGAGAGAATGTAACAACCCGACCAGTCGTTTTGAGTACCTGTGCTCCGTTCAGCAGTCGGAGACCATGAATAGCTCCATTTTGGGTATTCTGACTTGTTCGCATGGTCGGAATTTAAATTCAGGCAGATAGGAGTTAAATTTAAAAAAATTCTCATTTCAAAAGCTTAAAGTTGAAATAATGAACTAGGATTGGATTTTTGAGTAAGTAACTCATAATCGGGATCTGAAGGTTTCAGAAAGTTCGTATTATGATTTCATATTTGGGCTTATGTCCGGTGCAGGTTTTGGATAACCCGGGAGTGTTTTGGCGCCTATTGTGGAAGTTAGCATTTTGGAAGAAATTTCTTAAGTTTGGCTTGAAGTGCATTTCTGCATTGTCGATATCCGTTTGGGATTTCGAGACTGGGAGTAGCTACGTATGTGATTCAGGAGTTGTGAGCGTGCTCGGAAGTGAATTCGGAGGTTCGTAGGCCATTTTGAAGCCATTTGGCTAAAGATAGAATTTGAAGGTTTGGAGAAGTTTGACTGGAAGTGGGCTTTTTTATATCGAGGTCGGAATCCAATTCCAGAAGTTGGAACAGGTCTGTAATGTTAAATATAACTTGTGTGCAAAATTTGAAGTCAATTGAATGTGATTTGATAAGCTTAAACATCAGGAGTAGAAGTTGGAAAGTTCATAATGTTTGAATTGGAGGTCCATCGATGATTTTGTTCTTGTTTTATGTGATCTGAGGCCTCGAGTAAGTTCGTAATGTGTTTTAGGATTGGTTTGTATGATTAGTTGGGGTCCCAGGGGCCTCAGGTGAATTATGGGTGGTTAATGGATCAAAAAGAGGATTTTTTTCAAATAACTAAGCACCTCGTAACTGGTATTTCCGCTTCTGCAGATATGGGACCGCAAAAGCGGCCCACAGAAGTGGAGGAGAAACTACAAAAGAAGATAAGCGTGAGGGCAGCCAGGACTGCAGATGCGGCCAAGGCTCCGCAGAAGCGCGACCGCATCTATGGTGGAAAGATCGTAGAAGCGAAAATGGGCTAGGCCAGGGAAGCCGTAGAAGCGGCCTATTTTACGCAAAATTGGGGATCGCATATGCGATCTAGTACCTACAGAAGCAGACTGAGCCTTTACAAGAGAAACTGCATAAGCAGTTGTAGAACCGCAAAAGCGGTGACTGTATAAGCGGCTATAATTCCGTAGAAGCGGAAAGACCTGGAGGCAAACTATCTTTTTAAAGTCGAGGATTAGCCATTTCTATCATTTTCTTCATGGCTTTGGGTGATTATTGGAGGGTTCAGGAGAGGGTCTTCATCAACCATGCTAAGTTAAGTTTTTCCCGCCCATTATGCGCTAGATATATCAATTATATACGGATTTAAGCATGGAAATTAGAGTAAAAATGGGGGTTTTCGTTGAAGACCTAGAAAATTATATTCCTCTGAATTTAGCCACGAATTTGAGCATGGAACTAGGAATAAATTATATATTTGAGTTCCTAAGGTCATGGGTAAACTTTATCTTCGAGAAATTTTGATTTTCGGCACGTGGGCCCGAGGGCATTTTGGTCATTTCACAAACGGAGTTGGGAAATTGTATAATTTGAATTGTTAGCAAATATTTGAGTATATTCTCATTAGTTTGCCATTATTTAGCTAGTTTTGGAGCTTTGTGCGCTAGTTCGAGCTTTCGGAAAGATGTGAAGCGCCGGTTATGAGTCTTCGGAGTGAGGTGAATCTCCTTTCTAATCCTGTGAGGGGGGAATTACCCATAGGTGATTAAACTAATTATGTGCTCCTATTTGTGGGGGCTACGTACACACGAGGTGACGAGAGTTAGTGCGTAGCTACTATTATGCTATTGTCCAGGTAATCTAAGACCCAAAAACTTGTTATACTTGGATCATTTGTAAATCATTGATGACTTGAAATGCTTTAATCATAGTAAATTAATAAGCAAATCTCTAAAAAGACTAAAGGAACGGACCATACTTGGATATTTGCTCCACGCTGACTGTTTGACTCATTATCTGTCTGCGTGTGATTTTATTTCTATTTGGACGGGCCGATCGCCTCGATGAAATGGATGCATCTATGGTACGGGCCGCTCGACCCTCGGCAGTGCACACTTTATATTTTTATTGGAGCGGACCGTTAACCTCGGCATGATTTGCACATGTTTGTGCGGTTATCTTGAACTCATTTGAGTTGTTTTATGCCACATTATGGCTCGAGATCATTTTATTAATAATAACAAAAAACTAAGGAAATTTTCCATGAAAGAATTATATGACTACTTCTTTCCCATATATGGATTAGAATCCTGTTTATAAAAAAATTCACTTCTTGGATATATTTATTAAGGATAAATAGTCATTGGACTGCTAGTGAGTGTCAGAATTGACTATCTCATCTCTACTCCTTCGAGATTAGGCGGGACACTCATTGGGTAAACGTTGTTTTTGTGCTCATACTACACTTGATGTGCATTTTGTTGTACAGGTATATGTGATTTCAATGGTTTACTGGACATAGTAGCACGGATGATTCTGGGGACTAGCTGAGCTGCATCATTCGAGATGGCAGCAGCTAGGGTAGACCCTTTCCAGCATTGTATTTACTTTCCTTTTACTGCATTCCGGACGGAGATTGTATTTTTATACCTCTTATCAGTATGATCATGTACTTGTGCCTCCGGGTTCTAGGATAGTTGAAATATTGTATTACTGGCTTCACTTTTAAATTTGATTTGAGAATCTATGTTCTTTAAAAAATTCTAAATATGGAAGAAAAAACACGTATTTCCAAAAGCGTTGAAACAAGATTTAATTAAGTAATATGGTTGGCTTGCCTGACAGCAGTATCCAGCGCCATCACGACCCTTAGTGGATTTTGGGTCGTGACAACTTAAGAAATCAGTGACTTATATTTCCAAGGTCTTTCTCTGTGCATCGATTCTTTGATCTCCTGAATATTAGTAAGAAAATGAGGAAAAGCAATGTAGACAAAGGGTGTTATTCCTTTTACCTCTTGTGTTCTAGGTTTGGGCACTTAAAATGGTTTGAAATACATGAAAGTGGCCTAAACAACAAGAAGAATAAGAACACATGGCAAATTCACCGTCGTTTTGCTTTCATGGTAGCTTTTCTGTGAATTATGGTCTTCGCAAATGAAGAACGGACAATTGATATTAGCATGGACAAAATTGCGCAAGTCCTCACTACCAAAGAGGATCACATGCTTGCTCCAACAATATTGTCAGATATTTATCGAGCATTGACATTGTGTAAATCTTGGGCAACATTCTTCGAAGGGTGCAATATTCTGTTGCAAATGTGGTTGATTGAGCATCTCTGCCATCACCCTAAATTCATGAGTTATGGCCCAAACAAAAACAATTTCATTGAGAGTTAGGAGGAAAGGGAAAAAGATTACAATTCTCGAGAAGGGGGTGAAGCATGGATATCCCATATAAGATCTCTAAAGGCGAGTCAAATTGAATGGACTTTGGGATGGCTCCTGGTAAGAGAAGTGATACACATAACAGCTTCGAAAAGCTATTTGTTGCTAGGTTTGAGAAAGGTGTATGCATTGAAAATAGTTCTAAGACAGCTGGCAAGGTATCAAGTGGTGCCCGAAGATGAAGATTTGAGTGACCAAGTCATTTAGATACACCAAAAGCTCCACTACCTGGTACTTTAATCCAACAAATTTTGAATGGATGCTGGTACTTGAAGGTGATATTGAGGTACTAGATCCTGCAAGAGGTGAGGTGGACCTAGGTTATGCTATATGGTTCCAGAAAAGCTCTCGTATTGATGATGAACCAGAGCTCAAGTCCAAAAGGCCCGCTAAAAGGCCGCATATCCAATATTATGATGATAAAATCCATGAACGATTGGCCTGAGAAAAGAAGAAGGGATGTCAAGTAACCATTCATGCCTTAGAAGAAAAGTTGAGAAGCCTCACATTTTAGAATGACTTACAGGCGCAAGAAGCTAAACGTGAAAGGAAAAGGCTAAACCGGGAGAATGAGGCACTCCGAGCCCAAATCAGGGAAATGAGGATAGCCACCGAAAAGACTATGAGGAGTGAGAAGGATGAAAGAATCATAAGCAATTTGAGACTAAAGGTACATGACTATGCGGCTGATCTGAAAAAGACCAAGAACATCTAGCAAAATCTCGAGCCAAGTTGATAAAAGGTGCAGGAGACAGGCAAGGTCAACCCACCAGTTAAAACAAAAATATAATTTAGAAGTCACAATTTTGAGGAAAAATATGGCCACCCTTGATAATGAAGTGTGTCATAACTCAAACCCGGTCGTGATTGTGCCCAACCATAACGCTAGGCAAGCCTAACCAACAAGCGCTCTCAATTCGATAATAAATCTCAAAACCGATAATTTAAGGAAAATGTAATAGTTTTAGAATAATAATCCAATATTTATAGTCAAATAATACGGAGAGATAAGAAATCCAATAAAACACTCCCATAAGATCTGGGGTCACGAGTCTAGAGCCTCTAAAACAAACTGGATAACAATTATCTGAACGAAAATACACAAGTCTGGAAATGTATGTGTATATATATATATATATATATAACTGAAATGGGAAGAGTAGTCACGTCCAGCGAATGTCAAGCAGCTACCTCAATAACTCTGATAAGCTCTGGAGATAGTGACTGCTCAGCTAAGCCTCCGATTCACCTGAATCTGTACACAAGGTGCAGAAAGTAGGGGTGAGTACTATCTGAAGATAAGAATCCACAAAATTCCACAAAGTAAAGCTAAAACTAACAGTCCGACACATTAACTATGAACCAACATCAAAACAATATCAAGTATATCAGTCATGTATAATGCAAGAATGCAATGCAATGCACATGACCCGCTGTGGCATGCAGCCCGATCCATTAGGTACATGCGCTCACTGGGGGTGTGTACAGACTCGGAGGGGCCCCTACAGCCCAAGCGCAATATCATCACATCATTATTGCGGCATGCATACCGATCCATACTCAGTCCACAGTATGCATATGAGTCACATAACATATTCAATTTTCTCAGTTTCTAATTATTAAGAAGAATAAAATTTAGTTATTTAACTTCAGGAAAAGTGACTTAGTATTTCACAAAAGTGATTAAAAAAAGGACTGAGATCAGTGATTATACAAATCATGCTATCATAATGATATTCATTCTTTGAGGATGCTAAGATTGGCACAAGGCCCCAAACATGGCAATAAGCCCAGATATGTTCAATACATGGTGTGTATCAGTCGCCAATATAGTAAAATTCTTATTTTGGATGGACCAAGTCATAATCCCCAGTCATAAACAACCTCGTACCTGCCATGGGGTGCGATCCACGCCCTAATATAGCGTCACAATGTGATAAATCGGGGTTTCAAACCCTCAGGCCATCATTTACATAGACTACTCATCTCTAACCATCCTTAGGCTAGTCCGCAATACCCTTTTCCTCTTGAATCGACCTCTTCGCGCATCCGATCTAGTCAAAACCACAACAAATACGTTACATTATGCAAAAGAAATATAGCCCAATCGAAATTACTTGAAAAACGCTAAAAATTGCGAAGTTGGCAAAACTCGAACCCCGAGCCCACTTCTCAAAAAATTATGAAAGTCACATCGCGGAATTCCTCATCTCGCCACGAGTATATAAAATTTACCAAAGTCGGAGTTCAAATGACCCCTTAAATCTTTAAATCTTATTTTTCAAATTCCTAGGTCAAAAATCCCCAATTTACACCTCAAAAACATGTAATCTAGTTGGATTATTCGATCATAATTCAATATTATGGAGTACAAAAAATAACAAGTGACTTACCTCATGATTTCCCATGATTTCTTGCTCAAAAATCGCCCCAATTCGTGTTTCTTCGCAAAAAATAGGTCAAAAAATGAGTAGAAAAATGCAGCAGCTTTACTAAGCTAATATGGTCGCTAAAACCCAATTTTCATCGCTAAAAGTGCTAGATTTGGTCGCTACAATTACCACACCAGACTTGATGCACCAGCACTCTTTAATTTCACTAAAAAGGCTCTAACTCCTTCATACAAACTTGGAATTAGACGATTCTTGTTCCTATGAGTCAAAAATAATAATACGAACAAACCCTTCAATCGAAACCCAATT
The DNA here is from genome assembly GCA_034376525.1 of Nicotiana benthamiana. Taxonomy (NCBI): domain Eukaryota; kingdom Viridiplantae; phylum Streptophyta; class Magnoliopsida; order Solanales; family Solanaceae; genus Nicotiana; species Nicotiana benthamiana. The sequence continues at coordinate 29,058,213 of CM067328.1, forward strand.
CGGAGCTCATTTGCCCAGTGTGATATCCATTTCGCTCGTTCAGTAATTACTCATGTTTCACGTCAAAAACCTAATCGCGACTTGATGAAATTAGACCAAAATTTTTAGATCAATCTTATAATTCATTATCAAAATTTCAGAAGTCTCGAAATCAAATTTGGATCTCTAGAACTAAAAAGGAACCTTTAGATCATTACGTTTATGTTGAAAATGGAAAAAATCTTCCAAAAACTCTTCCAAAATTTATCCGAGCCTCATGGCATCCCAACAAAGTATGCTAAACAGTCCCAAAATACATTGCGGACATTCTTGAGGCTTCAAATCACATCAAACAAGCCTAAAATTATGAATCAACCTCCAATCCAAGCTTGATGAACTTTGAAGTTTCCAACTTCTATTTCCGATGCCGAAACCTATCAAATCACGTCCGATTGACTTTAAATTTTTGACACAAGTCCAAAATGACATGAAGAAGCTAAAAAAATTCTCAGAATTCCATTCCAAGTCTCGTATCAAAATCTCACCAATCAACCGGAATTCTTCGAATTCCTAACTTCGCCAAAATAGGCTAATTTCCCCACCGAGCCTCCAAATTCACTTCTAATTGCTCTCCTAATCCTTACATCATCCCCCAAAACTAGCTGAACCATTGGCAATCCATTCCGAGCCCTCAAACTTATAAGTCAACATCCGATTGACTTTTCCAAACTACCCTTTCCTTAAAGAGACTACTTGTCTCATTTCTAGCCGAACTATATCAAAATTAACTCAAATTTACCAAACATATATGATGAAATATATTGAAGCATAAAAGGGGAAAAAGGACGGAGATACATGAGACGACGGGTCGGGTCGTTACAAAATGGTTCAGCATACAAAGGATTTTAAAACCGAAAGAGAACATTGCTACGCACTAATTTACCAATTCAAAGAAAGCGTGCCGAAATTACAAGACTAAAACAACATAGCCACACAGGTGCTGGATCCCGCGCACAACAAATCGGACACTTGCTCCAAGAAAAGGGTGTCATTGGAATGAGAATCAAAGAAATAGCTTGTTATGCTGCAGTGAAATGCCATAAATATGAGGATATGACCAGATCTATGTTTTTTGCTTCTGTGATAACCTTCGCGTTCCAGGTGATGGCCGATTTAGAGCTCCTTCATGAAGATATTGCACGTAGTCCCGCATCGAGACTGACTAATGTCATGCGGGCCACCGGAATAGCATTTGAGGCTCTTATGTATTCTTGATTTTTCAGCTTTTGAGTCGGTATTTTACTTTTCTCGAGTATGTTTGTCTTTTCATCCATGTCAAATCTGTTTGTTATTTTGTTTTGAGTCGTATGTTTCTTTTTTAGTCGTCAGTACTTTCGAGTCTTTGTAATAGAAAAAACTAAAAAGATTTTATTAATGAAATATTGAAAAATCTCAAAATTTTCTTTACTTTCATTTTGCATTTACTCCCCTGAACTATGTAAAGGTCTGATTCATGTGGTGTGATACGTAGGCAACCCCCATCGGATTCGATCATTGTCATTAATTAAACTAAGTAAAAAATGAGAAAAGAGAGAAAAAGCCAGAAAAGAGTGACAAAACAAATCAGAAAAACAAAGAGTGAACAACAGCAAAAAGAGAAAGAAAATGAAATCAAGTAATGAAAAATGGATTGAAAGAAAAGAGCTACAGAATGAGGAAAGAGGTAACGAAAGCCAGGACGAAACACATAGTTGTTGCAAAACATTTGGAAACATTTAACTATTCACGTGCATTGCATCCCCAATGTGTGATTCACTATCTGTTAAATATCTCAAAACTGACATGGGTGTTGTGTGTGCAAAATTTGTAGGTCTTATTCAGGTGGTTGGCTTTAATGGTAACCTGGATTCTAACCCCTACTTTACAAGATCAAAAGGAAGTGTCCCAATGTCTTCAGAAAGCAGTCTCCAAATCATTGATCCTGAGGATAATACTACATTGATTATGTCACGGCCTGAATCGGCAACAGTCGAAGAGAACAAAAGGTTGCATCTCTACATGTTGGAAATGTGGGATGCCTAGTCCAACAGTAGATAACCACCAGTACAATTCCTGGATTTCCTGAGTTGATCCTAGGATGGGTGGAACCACCAACATCTCCATCTTCATGTCTAACCCATTCATCCCGTTTGGGTGCCCAACTATGTTGGCCAACTTTTCCAATATGCCTTCTGAGGTCCGCCCCTAGGCACTATTTTAGGGGTACCATCAACGTTATTCACCGCACTCCCAGTCACCACCATGGCACAACCAATTATGCACAGGGCCCATATTTTCAGCATTCACCTTCAACGGGCCCGCATTTTTAGCCGGACTTAACTCATCTTACTTCAGATTCATATACTCAACAACTACAGCATGAGTCCTAAAAGGAATAAAAAAGAGCAGTGAGAAACCTCGACGGGAAGAAATGGCTCCAAAACTGAGAATCTTGGAACAAAGCTTAAAATACATGCAAGGCCTGAGTGGCCAAAAAAGTGTTTCTTATTCAGACTTGTGCGTGTTCCTAAATATCCATCTACCGGCTGGTTTCAAAATGCCAAAGCTTAATAAGTATGATGGGTATAGAGAATGAATTGCTCACCATAAGAGATACTGCAACCAGTTTCGGGGGCTGGCGGGAAAGAAGAGTTGTTAATGGCCAATTTCGGGGAAAGGCTATCAAGAATCGCCTCAGAATGGTATATGGATAACGAAATATCCCATTGGAACGTTTGGGATGATAGCCCGAGAATTTTTCAGACAGCTCCAGTACGATATCGACATAGCTCTAGATAAGAACTCACTGTCTAACTTGAATAAGAAAATTGCGGAAAGTTTCTGCAAATATACTATCAAATGGCATGAGTACACCGTCAGAGTGAAAGCGCCCATAGATGAGATCAAAATGGTTACAGTCTTCTTGCAGGCCCAAGAGGCCGATTATTTTTAGAATATGATGGAAGTTATGGGAAAAACGTTTGCAGAGGTAATCAATATCGAAGATACAGTAGAGAACGGTCTGAAGACTGGCCGAAAATTGAGACAAGATGCTTCCCAAGCCATCTAGAATGGACCAGGGGGTTTAGCTAGTTGTAAAAAGATGGAGGAAGGAGCCATGATGGCTTTGGGTTCAATAGGGTCTCGCCGATCATTTGATGCAGCCTACAACACTACAACACTACTATCCACACCAAGATGCAGCCTATGCTGTGGCACCCCTCACTATGTGGTGATTAATGCCCAACCCTATACGCGGACACAACAGCACTACAACCAAGCCCGAGCTCCACCTCCTAGAAATAAACATCCCTACCAAGGTCCATAAAACCCCGTCCACAACAAAATAACCACTAACATAATCCACGCCCTTGTGAGCTCCCAAGAGAAAACGTTTCACCCCTATTGGTGAATCCTACTCTAGCATGTTCCAGAAGTTGATCCAACTGGATTTGTTGCAACCTGCACCCCCTAATCGGCAAAATCCTGAATCCCCATAATATTATCCTAGTACCATGTGTGATTACCATTTGAGAGCAAAGGTTTAGGATATGGAGGACTGTTGGACCTTCAAAAGGGCAGTCGAAAGCTTGATAGAACAAAAAAAAAGTTCTGATGAGGGACGAGAAAGTCCCTAATGTGACTAATAATCTGTTATCGGCTCACAACAATGGGTCGATCATAGGAATGATTTGTGTTAACAAGGAATTTGATCCAGCATCAAAAGCCATCATTGCCATCGCCAATTCATATGCAAGACCCAAAGTGGAAATGAAACAAGCCAAAACTGAAAAGAAAATCACTCTGGTTCCTCAAGCTATAGAAATAAAGACAAGGGCAGCACCCTAAGAATTTGGTTCTCTATGTTCCTTAAGCCCCAAGAAAAGAACATCTCATCTTGAACATTCCCAAAATATTTGAGCAAAAGAGGGCTACGTTGAATATGCCAAGATTGTACATGCCAAAAGGGACCTATGTGGTGCGAGGCCGGTAAATAAACCGTGGCTGATTGAGCTTGTGGTTATTAGCCGTCCATCATAGAGCCTTATGAGAGACCCCAGCGCAGCTCCCTGGAATAACAACAGAACAGTGATTACCTACAAGGGGAAAGAAGTCATGGGAGAAGTGAGTAAAATGAATCAGTTAAAGAAGTACCACAACCCGGAAGAGTTAAAGAAATCCAAACTAAACAAGGATAAATGGTTTCCATCCAAGAAGCCTGCAAGCGATGAGGAAGCAGAAGATTTTTCTAAAAGATGAAAACATCAGAATATGCAATAGTTGACCAACTTCGGAAGACCCTTTCCCAAGTCTCGCTTTTATCTTTGCTGCTAAGTTCGAATGAACACCAGAAGGTACTCTTGAAAAAATTGATGAGTCATATTCCCCTATTGACACTTCAGTTTAACAAATGGAGAGAACGGATGAGCGATTTGTTGACATCAATACACTTCAGTTGAAAATTTAGAGAGAATGAATTAGCGATTCATGGAGATCAATAGGATATTTTTCAGCCGTGATGATTTGCCTCAATGGGGAGCCGCCCACAACAACTATATCCACCTAACTTCCAAATGTGAGGGCTATTATGTGAAGAGATTCATGCTAGATGGTGGTTCCGGGGTCAATATTTTCCCTCTCTAAACACTCTAAAGAATGGAGATTAGAACGGAAAGAATCCGAGCTAACTATGTCTGTGTGCAGGCTATGATAGGGTCAAGAGAGACACAATAGGGGAAATCGATCTGATTTTGACTATTGGCCCTATGGATTGTGAGGTGACTTTCCAGGTTTTGGACATGGACACTTCATACAATATTCTCTAGGGAAGGCCATGGATTCATGCTGCCGGAGATGTTCCCTAAACACTCTACCAAATGGTTAAATTTGAATATAAAAACCAAGATATTGTCGTACAGGGGGGAAGATGAGAAATCCATCTATATGGACCCTTCAGTCTCGCGCCTTGAAGTTAGGGAAGGCGGCGAGCATATTGTATACCAGGCCTTCGAGATTATGGTTGCCGACCAATGTGAATGTGGGGCCCTATTACCTCAACCTTGCTTTTCTAATGCCTCTCCCATGGTCGCCACTCAAAAAAATAGATATTGGGTACAAGCCTGAAAAGGGAGTCGAGGTATCTCTACAAGGCATCACAGAGCCAATTACTTCGATCGGATATGAGAAGTTTTTCCGCGTGGGTTTCAGAGCTACGGGGACAGACAGAAAATGGGTTGATGAGATCAAAGAAAAAGGGTGGGTCCTACCCTAGCCCGTTCCACATCTCGCTATGTAATTGCTTAAACCAAGTTATATGGAAGAAGAAGAAGAAGGGACTTTCATGGTTGAAAAATTGATGATATTTGTGAAGCTTTGAAGCAAATGTTGTATCAGTCTCACATGGTCCATCCAAGGGAAGGTATGAGCAATGCGAAGGTGCATATATGGGACCAGATGCCTACAAGGCATCATAGAGCCTATTACTTCGACCGCATATGAGAAGTTTTTCCGCGTGGATTTTAGAGCTACAGGGGCTGAAAGAAAATGGGCTGATGAGCACTAAGAAAAAGAGTGGGTCCTGCCATATCCATTCCGCATCTTTCCAGGTAATTTGTTAAACCAAAATATATGAAAGAAGAAGAAGAAGAGGAGGCTTTTACGGTTGAAGAAATTGATGATATTTGTGAAGCTTTGAGGCAAATGTTGTATGTCTCACATGGTCCAACCAGGGGAAGGCATGAGCACTGCTAAGGTGCATATGTGGGACCCGATACCAAGCTTCAGAAATAGAAAGCTACCTCATTCCCCATCAGATGGGTGTCCCAGTAGTTTAGTCTTGCCATCTTTTCTACACTACGAGTTATTTCAAGGTGTAACTCAAATATTTTTACTTTATTGTATTTTGATTTGATGTAAAACCTCATATCTTCAATTCAATGAAATGAAATCAATAATTCATCGTCCATAGATATCTCTTTTAATTTTCTTTTTTCATTTTTTTTTATTTTTGTTATTTTTCTTATCTTTTACGTTTCAATTCTAATAATGCAGACTTAAATAATATGACATGCTTGCTGACTTCATGCCCAGATCCTAAAACGTTGTATAACTTTGAAATAATGAATTAAGAATTAGAATATGATGAATATGAGTCTTTTAGGGAAATAAATCAAGAATTAGAACCATTTGAGAATAAGCCCATGCTAAACTCAAATGAAACCAAGCCAGTTAACTTGGCAGTCCATAAGAGGTCCGAGAAACCATGATAAGCATTCACGCCAATGAAAGAACTTTAGATGCCCTGATCCAACTTTTGTTTGAATTTAAAGACATGTTTGCATGGTCCATGGATGATATGACAGGGTTGAGTGTTGATTTGGTGGTACATAAATTTCCAACATATCCCGGTTATCCACCCATCCTACAAAATCAGAGAAATTTTAAAATGGATATCAGTGATAAGATCAAGGAAGAAGTCAGCAAACAACTGAAAGCTCGTGTCATTCGAGTAGTCTGATACACCACGTGGTTGGATAATGTAGTTCCTATACCAAAGAAAGATGGGAAAATCGAAGTGTGTGTTGATTATCTGGATTTGAGTAAAGCAAGACCCAAGGAAACTTTCCATTTCCAAACATACACATTCTTGTTGACAATTGTGCTAAACACAAGATACAGTATTTTGTGGATTGTTATGCTGAGTACCACCAAGTTCCGAGGGATGAAGAGAACACAGAAAAGATGGCTTTAACCACACCTTGGGGCACTTACTGTTACAGGTTCATGCCATTTGGTTTGAAAAATGCCGGGACAACCTACATGCGAGCTATAGTTGCCATTTTCCATGACATGATGCACCAAGAAATTGAGGTGTATGTGAATGATGTGATCATTAAATTCTTTGAGCATCTGCGCATGTATGACTTGTAATTGAATCTAGCTAAATGTGTATTTGGAGTTCCGCCCCGAAACATTTTTGGGATTTATAGTTAGTCGGAGGTGTATCGAGTTAGATCCAACAAATATAAAGTCTATTCGGGAATTTCCACCACTGGTAATCAAGAAAGAGGTCATGAATTTGCTAGGAATATTGAATTACATTAGAAGATTCATTTACTACCATGTGTGACACCATATTCAAGATATGAAAGAAAGACGCGGCAATCAAATGGATAGATGAGTGTCAACAAGCTTTTGATAAAATCAAAGAATATCTGTCAAATCTGTAGAAAATCATGCTAATACAACCAAAGCAAATATATCATGGATAGAATGATTTTCTACAATTTCCCCTTTTTTGATAATGACAAACAACAGGAGATATGCATATCGGATTCCCCCTAAATTCATTCTATATCTCAACATACAATTCATGCAAACAATTCCCCTTAATGATAATTCCCCCTCAAATAAGGCATACTATAACGTAGATACATTCCCCCTTATTTGATGTGTATCGCCTAAACTCTTCCCCCTTTTGGCATTAGCAAAAAGAAGAGTATACAAAGGCTATTTTCCCATTTCGACACTTCCCCCTTTTGGGTATATCAATTGTTAGTGTCAAGAATAAAATAGGAGATACAATGAGGAATATACATTGACGATATTTTAAAAATCATACCAACATAAAATAATACCAAATGTTATTAAAAACATGCCAACCATAATAGTGGTTATTTTTAGCAAATCATATATCAACAGTTAATTTTTAACACACCAACAGTTGTATTAAAAACATGAATCATTTATTTTTCAGAATATACCAACTGTTAATTAAACCAAAAATAATATTCATCAAAACATGAATCAATTATTATTTTTAAGAAATAATTGATACCAATTGTTATTCAAGATAAAAGTATCAAAACATGAATCAACAAAAACAATTAATTGTTAACAAAGATATATTAATTGTTAACACATATCAACTATTATGTATTTATCAAAATGTGATAACTAACCGAAGTTCCCCCTCGATGCAATAAGGTTTCGTGCTTGGTGCATCTACTACAATATTGTAGTCTTCAAGCACACCTGCAAACGTACCTAAAGATAGGTGTTCGGTACCCAACTACTTTTGGGTCCTTGGGGGTTAGGCAAATAATAATCATAGCCAAATGATAAATCTCTATGTTTTGCAAGACATACGAGTGCTATGTGTCCTACCCAGTTGCAATAATGACATATAACATTCGGGTTGTGCATATGTCTTGGTTGAGCCAAAAACGTTCTAGGTGATTTAAAATCGTTATTCCTAGAAGTGTTGCGATTCCTAGAATTATTTCTAGGTGGTCTAAAATTATTCATTCTAGACTCATTAACAAAATTCCTAGAGTTGTTTCTAGGTGGCCTAAAATGATTATTTCTAGGCTCATTAATGAAGACCCTAGAATTATTTCTAGGTTGTCCAATATTATTTCTATCATCCTTTTTAATTTCTTCAATTGTCTTAGGATTATCAACACTACTTTTTTCTAGTGTGTTCCTAAGTTCTGTGTTCTCTATTTTCAAAGACTTACAAGAAGAACAATTTGAACTTTGATCAATTGAAGAGGCTTCATTCATCTCCTTAATTTATTTCTAAGATCAATATTGTCATTTTCCAAAAAATTATTTTTCTCTTCTAAAACTTTAATTTTAGCCTTGGCCTCTTTGGAGATTTTTGATGTCTTTTTCAATTCACCATATAAGTCATGAAAAGCTTCTTGTAATTCTTCAAAAGAATAGGAGTTAGAATTACTTACCTCTTCTTCCTCGTTGGCCATGAAGCATAATGCGGCAGTTTCATCGCCTGAGCAGTCCGAATCCCATGTCACGCGCCTTTGGTGTTTCTTCTTTTTCTTGTCCTTGGGTTTTGGACAATGTGACTCGGTGTGGCCAAGTTTTCCACACTTATGGCATGAAGGACTTGGTTCTTCCTTCTTTATTTCCTTTTTCATAAACTTATAAAACTTTTTGATCAAGGCATTGGAAATATTATCATCATCGCAATCCGAATCACTTACCTCTTCTCTTTTAGAGGATGAGGCTTTGAAGGTAATATTCGAATTTTTCTTGTTTCCAAAAGAAGGATTAAGAATCGTACTTTCATAAGTTTTGAGGTTACCTCGTAGTCCATCAATTGTGACTTCCGTGATTCCTATCGACTCTTGGATGGCATTGGCTTTGGATCGCCATTCGGGAGTGAGACTCCGCAAGATTTTTCGAACTAGATCTTTGTTCGAATATACTTTTCCGAGAGCATGGAGATCGTTGATGATCATTGAGAACCTTTCGAACATAATATCAATGCTTTCATTCTCCCTCATTCTAAAGAGTTCATATTCATGTGTTAGAAAATCAACTTTAGATTCTCGGACTTGAGGCGTACCTTCATAAGTGATCTCGAGTTTATCCCACATCTCCTTGGCGGTTGTGCAGCAAGAAATCTTCCGATAGTCATCCGGATTCACCGCACAATATAATAAGTTGACGGCCTTTGCGTTATTTTCAACTTTCTTGATGCCCTCGGCATCATATTCATCTTCCTCCTTTGTTGGCATTTGTTCACTGTTCTTGATGATTTGCCACAAGCGAAAGTTATTTGATTGGATGAAGATTCTCATCCGCTCTTTCCAATATGAATAATTTGTTCCGTCAAATAGTGGAGGCCTATAGGTGGAGTGTCCTTCGCTCATCATTCCTTCGTTCAATATTCTCAACAAAAAATATATATCATTCTCTCAACCGGTTAAGGCTTTCAGAGAGTTAGGCTCTGATACCAATTGTAAGGATTTATGCCCGTCACTAGAGGGGGGTGAATAGTGCGGCACGAGAATATTGATAAATATTGCGGAATTAAAATTGCAGGAATAAAATAAATTCGGTAATTAAAATAAAAGCATATTGATGACGGAATTGCATAGACAAGCCAAAGACGAGCTCAAAAGTTCAAGACCGAAGACCCAAAGCGTAGGTCGTTAGGTAGAACAAATGTAAGAGCAACGTTTAAAGTTATCTCATTTTTTGGCTCAACATAGGTCATCATAAATATGCATAAAATCATTTTATCAAATCATATTTCAAATACTTCAAACAAAATGATTTCAAACATTTTCATTTTAGCCAAAAGGAATTTTAAACATGTCTTTCAAAGCTGGACAGAAATAATTGATTATGCTTATTGTGATAATCGATTATGTTAAGACAGTGAACCGGAATTTACAAAATAGCAAAATAATCGATTATCAGAAGTGCATAATCGATTATCTTGTATCCGTTGCCAGTGTTTGAACACTGTAACAAAATAATCGATTATGCAAAATCCAATAATCGATTATTCTGCATAAAATCAGCTTCCGATTTTGTAACGGTAAGCTGATAATCGATTATCCAAATGTGATAATCGATTATCTTGGCATAAAATCAGCATAATTGATTGCTAATGAAGCAACGGACATACTACTTCTACCACCTATAAATAGAGGTCTTTTGAGCTGAATTGAAATACACAACACCTCTCATTAATCATATACATATTGATCATATTTGTGCATCATCTTAGAGCTTTTGTTGAGCCATTTGAGAGACAACTTTGAGTTGTTCATAGAGCTTTTTTGTATCTCTTTATCCACTCTTATTAGAGAGTTCTTGTTGTAAAAGAGAAAGGTGTTTGAGAAGACCATATCTTCTCATTTATTGTCGGGTTTGCTAAGTACCCTCAATCTTAGTGGTTGAAGTCTTGTGGTGCGGTATCCACGAGCAAGGTTGAAGTCTTGTGGTGCGGTATCCACGAGCAAGGTGAAGTCTTGAGGTGCGGTATCCCATGCAAGTTGAAGTCTTGTAGAGTGTACATCTACGAGCAAGTGTAACGGTTTGTTAGGCACCCGTAAGCTTAACGTAGTTAGTGGAATCTCGAGAGAGTCTCTCGGGGACTGGACTAACCACAAGTTATGGTGAACGAGGATAAATTCGGTGTGTTCTTTCCTTACTATTTTAATTACCGAATTTATTTTATTCCTGCAACTTTAATTCCGCAATATTTATCAATATTCTCGTGCCGCACTATTCACCCCCCCCCTCTAGTGACGGGCATAAATCCTAACAAAATCCGCCTATGTTGGTTCCACCCGAGCCCAGTAGACCTTTGTTCTTGTACCTAACAGTCTTGGAAAATTCTTTCGGTTGTGTCATGGGGAAACACGATGTGACCGGGAAGAGAGAGGAAGACATATATATCCAATCAAGAAGTTTACCAGTTATGAAGCCAAATACATTTTTTAGGAAAGAACTTGTTGCGTCCTTATTAAGTCGCCCAAAAACTCAGACATTATCTGCTGGCTTACACAATATAATTTAACCAGAATGGATCCTCTGAAGTACATATTCCAGAAACCAATACCCACGGGAAGGTTAGCAAAGTGGCAAATCCCACTCACCGAGTTCGACATTGTCTATATCACTCGATGAAAGTTGAAGTCTTGGTGGATCATCTAGCGAAAAACCCGGTCAATGATGAATTCCAACCCCCTAAGCATTTATTTTTTAGAAGAGGAAGTGAGGTTAATTGAAGTAATTCTAGAGAACATCAATTCTTGGAAAATGATCTTTGATGGAGTTGTAAATGCAAAAGGTGTCCAGATTGGAGTAATTCTAGTTTCTCCTACAAGTTAGCACTATCCAGTCACAACCCGGCTTTGGTTCTTCTATACAAACAATTCCGCCAAGTATGAAGCCTCTATTATGGACATGAATTTGGCGGCTGATCTGGATATAGAGAAATTGTTAATCATGGGGGATTCTCATTTGATCATTCGGCAAGCCCAAGGTGAGTGGAAAACATGGTACATCAAACTCATCCATACAAGCAACATGTGGAAGATCTCAGCAAACAGTTCAAGTCCGTCGAATTAGAGTATATTCCTCGATTCCATAATGAGCATCCTGATGCACTAGCTACTTTGGCCTCAATGATGTCGTACCCAGGTAATGTCTATATTGACCCATAAAAAATCTCGGTCTGAGAAAGGCATGGATACTATAACGCAATTAAAATAGAGCTAGATGTTCACCCATGGTATTATGATATCAAAAGGTTTTTGAAAACAAAATAATATCCTGAGCAGGCCAGTGGAGATCAAAAGAGCACTGTCAGAAGGCGTGCAGCAGTTTCTTTTTGAGTTGAGAAGTCCTATACAAAAGAACTCCATATCAAAACCTTTTAAGGTGCGTAGATTTCCGAGAAGCCGAAAAGATCATGAATGAAGTGCATTGAGGAGTATGTGGGCCCCACATTAATGGGTATGTCGTTGCAAAGAAAATACTCCAAACAGGTTATTACTGGATGACCATGGAAAAGATTGCTTCAGTTTCATGCAGAAGGGCCATCCGTACTAGATACATGGTGACTTAATACATGTACCGCCTTCAGAATTACATTCTATGTCAGTGCCTTGGCATTTTGTTGCATAGGGCATAGATGTTATTGGGCCAATAAAGCCGAAAGCTTCAAATGGGCATAGATTCATCTTTGTTGGCATTTATTATTTCACAAAGTGGGTCGAAGCAGTCATTTTCAAAATCGTCACCAAAAAAGCAGTAGTGGACTTTGTGCATTCCAACATTATTTTTCATTTTGGTATTACTAAAACTATCATCACAAAAAATGCTGCAACTCTGAATAGCTACATGATGAGGGAGGTATAGGAATGATTTAATCGTAAGTCTACCCTGTATCGGCCTAAAGCTAATTGCGTTGTTGAAGCTGCAAACAAGAATATCAAGAAGCTCCTCAGAGAAATAAATTAGGGTTCCATACAGTGGCATGAAAAGTTGTCATTTGCATTACTAGGATATCGCATGACCTTGCGGACATCAATTGGGGCCACTCCCTAATTATAGGTTTATGGCACTGAAGCCGTAATGCCTACAAAAGTTGAGATTCCCTCTCTTCGGATCATTTTTGAAGTCAAGATTGAGGATGATGAATGGGTCAAAAGTAGGTAGGAACAGTTGGCTATGATTGATGAAAAGCGGATGGCTGCAGTTTTCCACATGCAGTTGTACAAACAAAGAATGATCCTTTGCCTACAACAGAAAGTGCAACCCAAAAAATTCAAAGTGGGGAAGCTCGTTCTAAGATGCATTCTCCCGCATCATGGAGAAGCCAAAGGAAAATTTTATCCAAATTGGAAAGATTCGTACATTATAAAAATAGTATTGCCAATATAGGATCTTCACTCTCTAGTTGATGTTATTTTAGATATATGGTCTTCACTCCCTAGTCGCTTTTCTAACATAGGGTCTCCACTCCCTAGTTGAACTTATTGTATACATAGGGTCTCTACTCCCAAGTTTCTTTTCCAACATAGCGTCTCCACTTCCTAGTTGGTGTTATTTTAGATATAGGGTCTCCACTCCCTAGCCGTTTTTCCTACATAGGGTCTCACTCCCTAGTTAAATTTATTTTAGATATAGGGCCTTTATTCCCTAGTCTTTTTTCCAATATATGGTCTCCACTTCCTAGTCTCTTTTATACCATAGTGTCTCCACTTCCTAGTTGATTTTATTTTAAACATAGGGTCTCTACTCTCTAGTTGATTTCATTTTTAGATATAGGGTCTCCACTCTCTAGTCTCTATTTTCTCATTTTATTATAAATAACTCATAAAATTCTCCTAGTGAAAATTGGGGAAGAAAAAGGAAAGCAGATTAATTCTACCAAACTCTTTTCGTTTGTTTGTTTTGGGTGTTTGAGCAGGTTTTACCTCGAGGCATAAAGGTTCGAGACAACCAAAAGAAGAAGTCTCAATCTAGAATAAAAGACAAAGAAAAAAGTGAACCCAAATGCAAAAGCTGATGCAAAGATGCGGACTGCTCAAGACAAGACTAAAGTCACGAGCATTGCATGTCCCATTTTGATCAGAAGAAACCGTAGAAGAATGAGCTAACATCTACAGCTGGCAAGCATCAATGTTCAGATCAGAGTCTTAATGAAGAGCCAGTCAAGACTCAAAATCAAGTTTTAGAAGACTTATAGATAGGAATCTTGTAACTCATAGCTGCTATGCTTGTTTAGTTTCTTTTCATTTTGATTTTGGTGTAATAAGGAGTTCATCAAGCAGTAACAGCAGCAATAGCAGTAAAATCACAACTTCTCAATAGTCCCCGCTACTAAAATTATCAGAACTAAACTGACCTGATTTCTTTATACCCAAAGATATGTAGGCAACCTCCGAAGCAATGTTCAATCAAAATTTTTTTCAAAATGCTTCCTAGTGGAGTGTCTACGGGGAAAAATTGCTTGTAATTGCTCAATTTATCTTTGTCCGAAAACTCTTCATATTTTCAAGAAAATATGTGCAGTTTTGAGTACGTAATTTTTGCCTAGCAAAAAATACTCCTACAAAGTCCATAAAAATGAATTTTCTCAATTTTTTTTATTTTTATAAAATCTTCAAGACTTTTTTGTTAATTAGTGTTTGCATTTAGTTGCATTTTTTTGCATATTTAGAATCTTAACATCATAGAAAAAAGATAAAAATTGTCAAATTTTAGTTTCATGAAATTTTAGGTTTAATTATATTTTAGGATTAATTACACTTTAATTGTTAGAAACAATACATGAAAATCAAACAAAATATTTTAATAAATTTTTCATGCATTTGTTAAGTTTGAGCAAATTAGTTAGTTGTTAGAAAATAGATAAATAGGTTTAATTTTTGCAAATTAGATATAAGATAGGATTTAGTTTAGAATTTTTAAAATCAAAGGAAACGAAACAAAGAAAGAAAAAAATAAGGCTTTTGTTTGTGTTCGACAAGCACCTCATCGGCCCAAATTGAGCAAATCCACTCCAGTCCACACCGAATACTCGCCCCAGTTTGTTTCCCTCTATCAAATAAGCAAACGACTCCATTTTATTACCTTTTAATGCTCACCATCCATTGATATTCATCCAACGATCGAGAACTAAGTCCCAAGCCCTTAAAATTGTCTCTGAGACCAACCCCTACCCCCAAAGACCCATCTCAAAACTCACCCCTCCCCCATCTCTCTCCACCACATACCGCTGCTGGAAATTGCCCACGGCAGCGGCCCGTCTCCAATCACATTCATTAAAAGGGCAGAAGAGAAATCTGGGCATTATGGGAGAAAATTGATACACTCCTTCATTTTTCCATTCTTAGACTCTAAGCTTTGAGGATTAGCTAAAATCTGAAGTCTTCTCTTGCATTATCTTTCGGCATTGTCCTTTATTTGATCATTATTGGCTTTTGCTTTTGTTAGGTACGTCAAAAATCCAGTTGTAGTTCCCTTTTTATGTAGAAATAATAAAGATGCCTGATTATGTCTGCTTTCTGCCTTGTTTCATTTAATCTGGACATTTCTTTCTTTGCTAAATATTCGATTCTCGCTCCTGTTTCTTGAATTCAATGTTTAAGTCTATTTGTTGATTAGCTATTTGAAATGAATATTTTCATACTCGGAGATTCTATAACTCTATTTGATTGCTGGAGTTAGTATCCTCATGAGAATGAGGTATAAATCTTGTTTACTATTGATGCCTTTAACCTATGAGGATGGAGTTTAAGCATGGAATTCAAGATGAAACCAGATGCATGAAGAGTCATTAAGTCAATTGTTTAAATGTTGTTGTTTATCTTAGTCTTAAGAGTAGAGAAATTCAGTACATAGAAACATTCAGCAATATAAATAGATTTGAATCTTGATTTCAGCATTGTGTATAATTTGAAACATTCATGTGTTAAGAGTTGTGTCTAATTTTATTGTTCTTATGATTTATTGAAACGATCATGTGTTGAGAAATCACTCATTCAGATCTGGCCTACGTTGTGGTTTAAATTTCGGTTGGGTATTGGGCTCCAGTAGAGTAAGCCCATAAGTAATTGAGAAGTAATTGGAATAGAGATAATCTTTAACATGGAATAAACACATTTAGCCTCAGTTTCAACTGATTTTGAAAAATTATGATAGTTTGTGTAGTTTTGTTTTGATTAAACCATGACTTTTGGGCTATATATGTCACGACCCAAAATCCATTAAGGGTCGAGATAGCGCCGGATACTGCTGTCAGACAAGCCAACTAGATTACTTAATCAAATCTCATTTTAACACTTTTTGGAAATTCATGATTTTTCTTTCATATTTAAAAATTTCCAAAGAATGCCATTTTCAAATCAAATTTCCTTTAAAGTTAAGCAGTAAATACAATATTTCAACCATCCCAGAATCTAGAGTCACAAGTACATAAGCATCTACTGATAAGAAAAATATAAATACATCATCCGTCCAAAATACAATGGACGGAAAATAAACACAGTACTGGAAAGGGACTACCCTAGCAGTGCCCGTCTCGAATGATGCAGCTCTCTAGTCCCGAAAATCATATGTGCTGCTACGTCCAGTTGATTACTGAAATCACATATACCTGTGCAACAAAATGCACAGCAAGTGTAGTATGAGTACAAGAACAACGTGTACCCAATGAGTGTCCCGCCTAATCCCGAATGAGTAGAGACGAGATGGTCAATCCTGATACTCACTAGCAGTCCAATGACTATTTATCCTTAAAAATATATCCAAACAGTGAATTTGTTTTATAAATAGGATTCTAATCTAGATATGGGAAAACGGGTAGTCATACAATTCTTTCATGGAAATTTACCTTAGTTTTCTTGTTATTATTAAATAAATAATGTCGAGCCATAATGTGGCATAAAACAACTCAAATGAGTTCAAGATAACAGCACAAACATGCACAAATTATGCCGAGGTGACGGCCTGCTCCAACAGAAATATAAATTTATGCACTGCCGAGGGTCGAGCGGTCCATACCATAGATCCATCCATTTCACCGAGGCGATCGGCACGTCCTAACAGAAATATAAATACATACAGACAGATAATCAGTCAAACAGTCAGCGTGGAGCAAATATCCAAGTAAGGTCCATTCCCTTTTAATAATTTGAGAAAAGCATAGCTTTAATCTTTTTAGAGATCTGCTTATTAATTTAATATAATTAAAGCATTTCAAGCCATTAATGATTTACAAATGATTCAAGTATAACATGCTTTTGGGTCCTAGACTGCCCGGACAATAGCACAACAGTAGCTACGCACGGACTCTCGTCACCTCGTGCGTATGCAACCCCCACAGATAGGAGCACATAATCCTTTTAATTCACCTATGGCGTAATTTACCTCTCACAAGATTAGAAAGGAGACTCACCTCACTCCAAAGACTCATAACCGGTGCGTCACATCTTTTCGAAAGCTTGAACTAGTGCGCAAAGCTCCAAAACTGGCCAAACAATGGCAAACTAATGAGAATATACTCAAATACTTGCTAAAAATTCAAATTATACAATTTCTCAACTCCGTTTGTGAAATTGACCAAAATGCCCTCGGTAGCACATGCCCGTAAATCCGAAATTTCTCGAAGATATAGGTTACCCATGACCTTAGGAACTCAAATATATCATTTTCTCCTAGTTCCATGCTCAAATTCGTGGATAAATCCCAAGAATATAACTTTCTAGGTCTTCAACCAAAACCCCAATTTTTACTCTAATTTCCATGCTTTAATCTGTATATAATTGATATATCTAGCTTATAATGGGTGGGAAAAACATACCTTAGCATGGTTGATGAAGACCCTCTCTTGAATCCTCCAAAAATCGTCAAATGCCATGAAGAAAATGATAGAAATGGTCAATCCTCGACTTTAAAAAGATAGTCTGCCTCGAGGTCTTTCCGCTTCTGCGGATTTATAGCCGCTTATGCGGTTACCGCTTTGCGTAAAATAGGCCGCTTCTGCAATCTTTCTGCCGCAGATGCGGTTCTGCTTCTGTGGAGCCTTAGCTGCATCTGTGATCCTGGCTACCCCATGCTTGTCCGCTTCTGCGGCTTCTCCTCCGCTTTTACGGGGCCGCTTCTGCGGTCCCATCTCCGCAGAAGCGGAAATACCAGGTACCAGCTGCTTAGTTATTTCCAAAATCCCATTTTTGATCTGTTAACCACCCGGAATTAACCCAAGGCCCATGGGACCCCAACAAATCCCAAAATACATTACGGGCCTGCTCGAGACCTCAAATCACATCAAACAACGATAAAATCATCGAACTACCTCCAATCCAAACTTTATGAACTTCGAACTTTCCAACTTCTACTTTCGATGTTTAAACCTATCAAATCAAGTCCAATTGACTTCAAATTTTGCACACAAGTCATATTTGGCATTACGGACCACTTCCAACTTTCGAAATCAGATTCCGACCCTCATATCAAAAAGTTCACTCCTGGTCAAACTTCTCAAAACCTTCAAATTTCTATCTTTAGCCAAATGGCCTAAAAATAACTTGCGGACCTCCGGATTCACTTCCGATCACGCTCCCAACTCAAGAATCACCACATTGAGCTACTCCCGTTCTCGGAATCCCAAACGGACATCGATAACGCTGAAATGCACCTCAAGCCAAACTTATGAAATCTCTTCTAAAATGCTAACTTCCACAACAGGCGCCAAAACGCTCCTGGGTTATCCAAAACCCAATCCGGGCATACTCCTATATCCGAAATCATCATACAAACCTGCTGGAACCTTTGTATCCTTATTCCGGGGTTGTTTAAAATCTAATCCTAGTTCATTCTTTCAACTTAAAGCTTCTGAAATGGGAATTTTCATTTAAACTTAACTATGATCTCCCTGAATTTAAATTCCGACCATGCGAACAAGTTATAATATCTGAAATGAAGATGTTCATGGCCTTTGACTACTGAACGGAGTGCTGGTACTCAAAACAATCGGTCAGGTCGTTACATTGCATCCCACTTAAACATACATTCATCCTCGAACGTGCTGAGAACTACACTGGAGCAGTCTGAAATCATTGTTTAGCACCTCATGCACCTTCCCATGCCATCACAACTCAATTGAGCATATTAGCTCGATAAATTCTGAAGATATTTCCTTTTATTCAAACAAATAAGCCTTAGAGCTCAATTCCGACATCCGGAATTCTATGCTAGGCCTGTTTCCAACATACGATCACTGTATCAATCACTATACGTTGTACTCAAACATGAACGCATAACTCTACTGAATTCGCACTTTGCATCACTTTACTCATAGGACCACAATAACATTTCTGTTTGAATTAATCGAAATTCCACGAATCCGGTGCTCTGATTGCACCTCCTGACCTACATGGGTCTTGCTCTAACCTCTACAACACCGACACGGCAGAAGAGAGGATGCCAAAATTCATAATCAACTGTTGAATCAACAACATTGGGTCTAACCCCTGACATGAGTCATTGCCTCTTTCTGAACCATCTAACGGTCTTAGGTCCTTAATTTCACTTCACATAATCCAATTGCATTGGTCCTAAGTCCAATGATCTCGTCTCACCCTGTACGAACTGCTCAGGCAATAAGCCACTCTGAATGCGATCACAATCTCATATGACGCCACAATGTGCCAATATGCCACCAATCCGAACACAACACCAACATGAAATCGAACTCTGGGAGGAATTAACTAACTCCCGCACTAATACGGACCTTCCTTAGAAAATAAGAAGCAGGACATACAAAAATTGGCATATAGAAATTACACTCATCATCACACTATTGCGGCGTGCAACCCGATCCACACCAGCATAACCATGGCGCGTGCCATCCGATACTCACAATATAACCATGGCGGCATGCCACTCGATCCTCACAATATAACCATGGCAGCGTGCCACCCGATCCTTACAATATAACCGTGGCGGCGCGCCACACGATCCTTATAATATAACCATGGCGATGCGCCACACAATCCTCATAATATAACCATGGCAGCGTGTCATCCGATCCTCACAATATAACCATGGTGGCGTGCCACCCGATCCTTATAATATAACCACGGCGGCATGCCACCCGATCCTCACAATATAACCATGGCAGTGTGCCATCCGACCCACACGCAGAACTCACATAAGGATATACACATCGAGCTAATTTGCTCATTGCAATAAAGTACCTAATCTAGGTCACAAGCACGCTAAGTGCATAATGCCATACCTGACGGGACATATAGCACGATAAGCTACAAATTCAAGAACATCTGAGGTGCGATACAAGATCCAAATCTCAAGAGTCCTGCTCACATAACACCATCGCTACACAGAACCTCAACGCATACGAAATTTACCAAGCCGTTTCACAACCTATACGACACAATACCTCATTATCTGAATAGTTGATGACGAAATGATACCCCGACTGTTCCTCCATAGGGAACGCTCGCTGAAACGAACACAATTGGCTGGATATAAAGCCATGTCCATAAATAAATCAATCCAATGATCTCAAGCCAATTTCTGATTGCACCAACTTGGCTAATAACTTTTCAAGGTTCATAGTAACTCATTCTTCCTCATAACATATAGGAACAACCATTACAATCCGGAGCAACCTCCTCGTTTATATCCCAATAAACAAAGTGTCCTCCAGGCCTAAATTCTCAAATCGATGATATCACCCAAAATCCTCATACTTGGTTAAATCTTTAGTCAATCAAGCGACTACATGTCACACTTACACAATCTTCCCGTGGGACACGCTCCCACAATCTTCTGAAATGAGTGTCGAGCCCATACCTTTAAAGCTTCGGATACACTAACGCTGATAAGCGATCACACTGAAGACAATACCAATTTACTTTAATCATTCAATCACTTCCTTGCTCACCCGAGCCTGTGATATCCTTGCTAGCCCAAGCTACAACATTGATCTTTACTTCGAATTTCCATGCTTCTCACTACACCTATGTGCCAACCTACGATAGAACATTATTTCTATCTCTACTCTAATAGATTAACACTTCATCGTATTAAAATTTTCATTTAACCCACTTCGGGAGAACAAGCAATATAAAGGCGGATTCTCATAATCATCGAATATGCCAATCTCTAAGTAGTGGTCCAAGACACCATAACCCTTCCAGGATCTGCCTACTCATAACGTGCTATAACAGAAGAATGCTTCTGAATAACATCAATCACCGCGGCCGACAAGCATCACAGGCACCACCACACTTCACATGCATGACTTGACCACGCTGGATGAATTGATCATCACTACCAATGTGCCAAGTTAACCATTGCTAATCAATCTACCTCCTTCCACTAAATCCTTGATTGCCTTAGAAATAATGCTTCTTCATTCAACACAGAATATACTCCATCTGCACTCACCCCGAGTGACCTTTAATCACGAGACCATGTTGTGTCAAATCCCACGAACCATTTCGTATTTCTCAATGCTACCCATAAGTCAAAATATCACAGAACATTCTGGGCACCTTCTCATAAGCTGCTACAAAGCTTGATTCTTAACTGTACCTATAGGCTCGAAATTACTGAGCACCACAATCGAACTCTGAATTCACTAGGACCATTATTAAGAGCCATCCACTCTGTATTGGTCCCAAAAATAACACACTCCATAGCTCTTATAACTTACAAATACTCTCTCGGAGAAGCACTCCGCGAAATCACTTCCTATGAAACATGTATCTATACGAGGCATAAATCCTGAGTCTTTTTCCAAGTCCGAACATGAACCAATAAGGCCAGCCATCGCATGCCTCCAACAATTCATTTGCTCGAATTACCACTTATGGTATTTTCTCACAGCTGAAATAACCCATCAATATGCTAATAACCAGAAATCACGCAAGTAGCTAGTCATACAACCCAATCATAAGTGGTGGGACTCTCCCACTTAGCTTGAAGCCATCATTTCACAATTCCTGAGTTCGCCCGCCCTTTTTACCTCTTAGGGGCATAACCTTGCGCCATAAATTATCAAAATTTCTCGGAATCTTCCTGTAAATCCCCATCTTTCATATTCTATATCATCATCCACATTCACACGACCGATCTCTTTGTTGAACTACCAATATAATACCTTGCAGAAACTTCCCTAACCTCGCAACCACTAACCTGCCCACGGGGAATAACCCATCTAGGGAAATCACCTCCCGACATCTTCCCACGCCGCTGCACGGGGGTCATTTACTAAGACACCAATAGCCCATCCTGAGTCCGAGCTAACCTTCAAGTTGCACAAGTCTGTTCACCCCTCACTAACATCAACTAAATGTGCGGTAATATCCTTCCAAATTAAGGGTTATGCTGTACCCTCCTCCATTTCAAGAAACTCTTTTCCGCCATATCAATCTTCTGGTGCAGAATATCCCATACTTCACATCATACCCGCAGGCTCAAATTCCTAATCCTTAAAATCTCAAATTCGATCCAGACTCTCCTTAAGGCGCGTATTCATCCTACTATCAAGCCCATATGCAACACCTGCCACCTTCCCACTTTGGTGGAACTCATTTCCTTAATCGGTCACTTGACCTTGCTTCTCATACTTGGCCTTTTAGAAATTTAAACGCCGCCTGACACTTCCCACATGTCTTTCCTCATGCTCTGCCGCTCAATTGTTGCTTTATACAAAAGCTATCTTCGCGGCACTTGAATCCACCATTGCTGCTAACTTTAGAACCTCTCAAAAGGTCGTCCTTATCGATCCATCAGCATTAGATATTTTGATTTGATCTTAAACCACCGCACCATGCGATATCTGACAGTTTTATCTCCAATACCACTTCACAATATTCTGCCATAAGGCGAATTGTAGCAGGTTATAATATCGACAAACTTAGTACGTTTTATTAGGACCACAACACCCCATCCTAGTAGAAAGCTCAACCACGCTGGCAAATGCCAAGTCTCATTACTTCCACTAGCCACATCTGACCATTCTTAATCCGACTGCCTTTTCCCATTGCCGGAAATAAGGTACTGAATCTCTTGATTACACACTAAGTAAACCTCTCTTCAATTCATCCACTGCCTCGACACGTGGGCAAACATCATATCATCGCAACAACACTGCGAAAATAATCGCTCATAATCATCATGGAAACCCGTGGCTAGTCTCAAGGCTCTTAGAAGTCATGTTACTCAGATAAACAATAGAATATCCTCCTATAAAGCGACTATAATAGTCCAATCAATTATACCGGGGAAAATCACCCCGCACCACATTTGTAGTGCCAATTCAAGTCTTCAAATTCTCGATTTCTAGAAAGTGCTCGCATCGCGTAAGATTGAGTAGGAAGGAATCAAAGGCATAAGCCTAAAAGGAATTGAACCACACGATAAGAATAGCAAGAAGGGAAGAAATCCTAACAACCTTGTAGCCTCCCGAGGATAAGCACAACGTCTCTGTACCGATCTGCGAGACTACAAGACTTGCTCATGACTCGTGGGACCGACGGGAACCTAGTGCTCTGATACCATGTTGTCACGATCAAAAATCCACTAAGGGTCGTGATGGCGCCGGACACTGCTGTGAGGCCAGCCAACTAGAATACTTAATCAAATCTCGTTTTAACACTTTCGGAAATTCATGATTTTTCTTCCAAATTTAGAAATTTCCAAAGAATACCATATTCAAAACAAATTTCCTTTAAAGTTAAGCAGTTAATACAATGTTTCAACCATCCCAGAACCCGGAGTCACAAGTACATGAGCATCTACTTATAAGAGAAATATAAATACATCATCCGTCGGGAATACAATAGATGGAAAATAAACACAGTACTGGAAAGGTACTACCCTAGTTGCGGCTGTCTCGAATGATGCAGCTCTCTAGTCCCCGGAATCATTCGTGCTGCTACGTCCAGTCGACTACTGAAATAACATATACCTGTGCAACAAAATACACAGAAAGTGTAGCATGAGTACAAGAACAACTTGTACCCAATGAGTGTCCCGCCTAATCCCGAAGGAGTAGAGACGAGATGGTCAATCCCGACACTCACTAGTAGTCCAATGACTATTTATCCTTAAAAATATATCCAAGCACTGAATTTGTTTTATAAACATGATTCAAATCTAGATATAGGAAAACAGGTAGTCATACAATTCTTCATGGAAATTTTCCTTAGTTTTCTTGTTATTATTAAATAAATGATCTCGAGCCATAATGTGGCATAAAACAACTCAAATGAGTTCAAGATACCAGCACAAACATGAGCAAATCATGTCGAGGCGACGGCCCGCTCCAACAGAAATGTAAATTTGTGCAGTGTCGAGGGTCGAGCGGCCCGTGCCATAGATGTATCATTTCACCGAGGCGATCAGCCCGTCCCAACAGAAATATAAACACATGCAGACAGAAAATCAGTCAAACATTCAGCGTGGAGCAAATATCCAAGTAAGGTCCATTCCTTTTTAGTAATTTGAGAAAAACATAGCTTTAGTCTTTTTAGAAATTCGCTTATTAATTTAATATGATTAAAGCCTTTCAAGCCATCAATGATTTACAAATGATTCAAGCATAACATGTTTTTGGGTCCTAGACTACCCAGACAATAGTATAATAATAGCTACGCACGGAGTCTCGTCACCTCGTGCGTATGTAGCTCCCAAAAATAGGAGCACATAATCAGTTTAATTCACCTATGGGGTAATATTCCCCTCACATGATTAGAAAGAAGACTCACCTTGCTCCGAAGACTCATAACTGGCGCGTCACATCTTTCCGAAAGCTCTAACTAGCGCGCAAAGCTCCAAAACTAGCCAAACTATGGCTAACTAATGATAATATACTCAAATACTTGCTAACAATTCAAACTATGCAATTTCCCAACTCCGTTCGTGAAATTGACCAAAATGCCCTCGGGTCCACATGTCCGAAAATCCAAAATTTCTCAAAGATAAAGGTTACACATGACCTTAGGAACTCAAATATATAATTTTTTCCTAGTTTCGTGCTCAAATTCGTGGCTAAATCCCAAGAATATAACTTTCTAGGTCTTCAACTAAATCCCTAATTATTACTCTAATTTCCATGCTTAAATCAGTATATAACTAATATCTAGCTCATAATGGGTGGGAAAAACTTACCTTAGCATGGTTGATGAAGGCCTTCCCTTGAACCCTCCAAAAATTGCCAAATGCCATGAAGAAAATGATAGAAATGGTCAATCCTCGACTTTAAAAAGATAGTGTGCCTCCAGATCTTTCCGCTTCTGCAGATTTATAGCCGCTTATATGGTCACCGCCTTTGCGTAAAATAGGCCTCTTTTGCAGCTTCCCTGACCTAGCCCATTTATGCTTCTGCGATCTTTCCGCCGCAGATGCAATTCCGCTTCTGCGGAGCCTTAGCCGCATTTGCGGTCCTGGCTGCCCCACGCTTGTCCGCTTCTGCGGCTTCTCCTCCACTTCAGTGGGGCCACTTATGCGGTCCCATCTCCGCAGAAGCGGAAATACCAGGTACCAGCTGCTTCGTTATTTCCAAAATTCTATTTTTGATCCGTTAACCACCCGAAATTCACCCGAGGCCCCCGGGACCATAACCAATCATAGCAACAAATCCCAAAACACACTACGGACCTGCTCGAGGCCTCAAATCACATCAAACAATGATAAAATCATGGAATGACCTCCAATCCAAACTTTATGAACTTCAAACTTTCCAACTTCTACTTTCGATGTTTAAACCTATCAAATCACGTCTGGTTGAATTTAAATTTTTGCATACAAGTCACATTTGACATTACAGACCTATTCCAACTTCCAAAATCAGATTCCGACCCCGATATCAAAAAGTCCACTCCCGGTCAAACTTCTCAAAACCTTCAAATTTCTATCTTTAGCTAAATGGCCTAAAAATAACCTGCGGTCTTCCGAATTCACTTCCGATCACGCACCCAACTCCAGAATCACCATATGGAGCTACTCCCATTCTCGAAATCCCAAACAGACATCGATGACGCTGAAATGCACCTCAAGCCAAACTTAAGAAATCTCTTCTAAAATACTAACTTCCACAACTAGCTCCAAAACGGTCTCGGATTATCCAAAGTCCAATCCGGGAATACGCACAAGTTCGAAATCATCATACAAACCTGCTGGAAACTTCAGATCCCGATTCTGAGGTCGTTTACTCAAAAATCCAATCATGTTCATTCTTTCAACTTAAAGCTTCTGAGATATGAATTTTCATTTAAATTTAACTCCGATCTCCCTAAATTTAAATTCCGGCCAAGCGAACAAATCATAATATCCGAAATGAAGCTATTCGTGGCCTTCGGCTATTGAACGGAGCGCTGGTACTCAACCTGACCGATCAGATTGTTACAATACAACCATCTGGGCTCAACTTTATACCCTTCCAAAACTCATTTCTGCCCCTTTATTTGTGAAATGATTGGTCAAGTCATAACCTATAATTTTGTTATTTTATTTGTGGAGCCGCTTAAAAAATATCAACCAACTAAAGGAACTCACTCCTTCAAATTACGATAATCATTTCATGTATACCCAATATTACCTTGCCGTATAGTTGTTTTTAAAAAAAAATCATATGTATACTCTACCTACATTACGCCATGCTGCTTAGATCGTTTCCACATGATTAAAAACTCGAGATTTGAGAAAATTAATTTATAAATATGTGTAGAATGCTTTAGGCATGTTCTAATCTATTATTATGTACACGTTCGCGTGATAAAATTATGATTTTAAAAATAAATCAAAGTATGCATTTGCCCAGCTTTGGCCAAAATAAAATAAAGCGTGATTAATTGTGTACATGTACGCATGACATGATCTTAGTGCCCCAAATAAAACGAATTTACGCAAATGTGATCTGTTTCAAAGATAAATCCATCACGCCATAATTAAAAGTGGTACAAGGTAAAATACACATAGGTTCTATAATACATAATTTAATTAAGTCTGGTATGGAATCCGGAAAAGCTTAACACCTTCTCCCGGGTTAACAGAATTCCTACATAGTCAAATTTCCTCAGTTTGGAATTTCAGAATAAACCAGTGACTTGGGACACCATAACAATTATTCCAAGTGGCGACTCTGAATTAAATAAATAATCTCATTTTGAATAATGTCACTTTAATTAAAAAAAAACTCCTTATTTTCTCTGGAAAAGGGGGTGTGACACACCACTGAAATGAACAGAAAATAGCTTAGTAAACTATCCAGCCTCATCAAGGCCTCACAAGACATAGTGGGCTTGTCACCGTCCTGTGCCGCAACAACTCGTTGAACCACCCTAACTGGATGGGCTATTGAAGTATGATATAGGGGATCTGCCAGCTCTGGGGTTTGAGTAGCATAAATTTGTGCTCCTCCCTCAGCCCGAGGGACGACTGGTGCCACCGAAAATGCACTAGTCTGAGCCACTCTCTCTATAAGGCCCACCAAACAGACTAGAGCGTCCTGAAGAAGTGGAGTGGCTATGAATCCCTCCGAGACCTGAGCTGGTCCGATGAGTACTGTCTGAGATGGGACCTCCTCCTCATGATCAATCTGAGGCTCCACTGTAGGTGCTTCTTCTCGAGCTCTAGGATGAGCTCTGCCTCGTCATTTGGCTCGACCTATGCCCTTGGTAGTAGCTGTCACAGGGGCTCCAACTCTTGTCCGGCTGCTGATACTGTACGTGTTCCCGCCATACGAGAGAAGAGGAATAGAATGATTCAATCATCAATGATAGAATAAAATCGCACAATAAAGAAAGGAAGAAGTGAATTTTTTTCTAAACTCCATAGCCTCTGGAAAATAAGTACAAACATCTCCATACCAATCCTCCAGACTATACAAGTTTGCCCATGACTCGTGAGACCGAGACAACCTAGTGATCTGATACCAACTTATCATAACTTGAAATTCCACCCTTGGAACCGTGATGATGCCCAATATTCACTTGCTAGGCAAGCCAAAGTTAGATATAATTATTATCCATTTTAAATAATTTTCAAATTAAATGATAATGATGAAACTGAATAGTCTGAAATAAGGTAGTAAGCTAATAAGTGATTAAATCCAAATACAAAATTCTGGAACTGGTGTTACAAATACATGAGCGTCTAAAATACTACAGATAATAGTCTGAAATATACATAACTATATGAATCAAAATAAATAGCTAAAGGAGGTAGAATGAGACTTCAGAGTTGCGGAACCCGCGCAGCTATACCTCAAGTCTCCTATGAATAGTTGGATCTGAGCAGGTCTACTGAACATCGTTGAGACCAACTCAGGTATTTGCATAAGAAATGCGGAGTGTAGTATGAGTACAACCGGCCCCAGTACTCTGTAAATGTCGAGCCTAACCTCGACGAAGTGGTGACAAGGCTAAGGCATGTCACTTATGTAACCTGTACGCAATAATAATAATAACAATAACATAAAAGATAGAAATAGAAGTAAAGCAGTTAATTTATAACACCGAACTTAAATCCAACTAACAGAGAGTATAGAATAACCAGTCATATAAGCTCTTCCAGATTACCGAGGCCAATCCCACAATCACAGGAAAATGTAATTTTACTCAATCTATTATGGCATGAAACTCGATCCCATAAATATAAACTTTAAATAATTCTTTGTGCATCGCAACCCGACCCCACAAATATCATCATCTATGAATATCATAATCTGTCATTATTCTGCCATTTCAATTCATCACCTTTTAATTTTTGTTATGGCGTGCAACCAGCTCCTCAAACAATTTCATACAATAATAGCAATTCAACAACCAAGATTTACAAGAATTTCTACATCAAGAGAACAAATATACGAGCAATGGAGAATAACATGATAATCAATAAAGACTCAGACTGCACATGTAAATCGAGAAATGCTAAATGAAACATTTCGAGGTCTTGGAACACAGAAATGAAGACGAAACTCAAAAAGACCTAGCGGATCATCATATATTTAGTTACGGATATTAGCTAATAACGATATAAATTTGTAGAAATGATCCAGGTAGCCATTGTAAAGGGAGTGGTATTAATACTTAGCCAGTGCATCCTGGATTTTAATTTTTTTTTATTTAATTTTTCAGGATAAAAATATTATGAGTTGTCCCGAAGTTAAAATTATTAGTTTAAAGGTTTAAAATAAAATAAGTACCGACTAAACTTTAAAGAGATAATAGATAAACTACCTATCAAACTTGTCCAAAAAACCATTTACACACCTAAACTTTACGGGCGACCTTTTACCCCCATTATTCTAAACTTAAGTGTATTTAATACCCCCCTTAAACCAAAACATGTAAGTAACAGTGTTGGAGCGCGTGAAGGCAAAAAAAAACTGAAAACTAATTTAGTGGTCCACGTGTCACTTTCTAATAGGATATTATAACTAATTAACTTAATGTTATTTTTTCTCTTTTCGTTTTTCGTTTTTTTCTTTTTTAACATGAAAATATTATGTTAAAAAATAATTTTTTTTTTCAGTTTTTACAAAGATACAATCTTTAAAAAAATTTAAAAACTGGAAAAAAAACATTTTCCAAAAAAACGAAAAATAGTTTGTTAATGCTATTTTTTTTAGTTTTTACTATTTTTTCAGATTTCACAATAAAAATTGTTAAAAAAACTTATTTTTTTAAGGTTTTACAATTTGTTATGCAAAATGTTTTGGTTTTTCAAAAACATTTTTCAGATTTTACAAAAAAAAGTATTTTTGTATTTGAAATATGTTATTTTTTCAGTTTTTAAAGATATTCTTTTGGAAAATACAAAGACAGACACTTAAACGATCAACGAATGTTCACTTGAACACCTCAACTAAGACATTTTCCACCGAAACACTTTTACTATACTTTTATTGCATCAGGTTAACACTTTCGACCTCTATGTTGTACTAAAACAACTATGACAATATGGTTATTTTATCAATATGGTTTAATTATCAACAACATAAAGGTGGATGTAATCATTAACAATATTTTTCCTAAAGGTCGGATGTGTTAAAGTGGTCGGACGTGTTAAACTGGTGCAGTAAAAATATAGTAAAAGTGTTTCGGTGGAAAATATCTTAGTTAAAGTGTTCAAGTGAACTTTCGTTGACAGTTTAAATGTCTGTCTATGTATTCTGCCTTTTCTTTGGTAGAAACTGATTTTTTTTCCTGAAAACAGAAAAAATAAATTTCATTTTTAACAAAATATTTTCGTATATATATATATATATATATATATATATATATATATATATATATATATATATATATATATATATATATATATATATATATATATATATATATATATATATATATATATATATATATATATTTAGTTTTTAAAAAAAATTGTTTTGTAAAAACTGAGAAGACAAATTTGTAAAAACAATTTTTTTTTGTTTTTTTATTTTGTAACATAATATTTTCGTTTTTTAAAAACTAAAATTTAAAAAGAAAATGGAAAAACTGAAAAATATGACTTTAGGCGCGTGTAATCATAAACTATCCATCAATATTACACGCGCCTAAGTTGAGATAATACGTAAACTTCATATACCAAACCTTATTACCAAAAATATTCATAATTTGGTATTTATCGGCTAGTCCATAGTTTGACTACAAAATCTGTACCAAAACAAAAATAGATAGATTCTACCCTAAAAAGGCGCCAAATTTGTAGGAATCGGATTTAATGGTGATTCTATCACCATTAATTTCTAAATTTAAAACGGAAACAAATCCATTGCAACGTAATTCTCTCCTTCTCCATATATTTTCCACCATTGATAGCCATTAAAAAGCTTGAAATCTTTGAATTCAAATTTGAATTTTCAAAAATCATTATTTGTTTGGATTGTGTGTTATTGCAAATAATTCGAAATATGTTTAGCAGTTTATATCTCAATTTTGAGGGGTTTTGGTGAAGATTAGACTTGGTTTTGACTGAATTTCATATTGAAACTCGTCGAAGAAAAAGAAGAAGACTTATTTTTTCAGAAATTGTAGTTAAATTATAGAATTGTAGATAAATTGTAGATAAAATGCAGATAAATTGTCGATAATTTGTAGATAAATTGTAGATTGGGAAGACTAAACTTCTACAAGTCTTCTACAGTTATGTCGAAAATGTCAATTATGCTACAATTGAAATGGGAATTGGGGTATAAAAATTCAATGTATTCAGTTTGTAGATATCTTGTAGATAAAATTTCTACAAATAAAATACAAATCAGTTTAAGTATTATATAAAGTTGTATTGATTTTAAGAGTATCTATAAAATTACTACATTTATACTACAATTAAACTACAATCTTGTGTCAAAAAAATATTGACAACAAAATTTGCTCTTCATCTACAAAATTTCTACATACAAACTACAAGAACTATTGTACGTGCCTTCAATAAAATTGATAGTAGAAAATGTTTAATCTTGTGTTTAGAGAACTGAACACATTTCTTTTCTTAATTTTCCATAAAAATGTTTGCTATATGGTATACATAGGTAAAAATCCCTAAATAAAATGTGCGTAGTGAATTTCATGTGACATGAATTATCAAGGAACATAATCCTAACTCATAAAACTATAAGAGTAAACAGAGAACATATAAAAAAGAAAAAAAATTGTCTGGCCTTAGTATAGTACGTAGTTAATATGCATGCATAAGGACAGTATATTGATGAGCACCATAAACAGAGAAGAGAGAAGAAAAATTGAGTCTGGATATCTGGGACATGGCTGCCCTTAAGTAATCTATCATCTTTAGGGCAAATCTGAATAACCATGGAGGTAATTATGTATACCCGTAGCCCATATGCTTCTAAAATCATACCTAGAATAAATGAATCAATAGTTATACCCTTAATTTGAATTATGGTATATAAATTAAAATTTAGTATACTTAAATGTAATAAACACAAACATTAAATATGAGAGGTAATAAAGTTTGATATATGATATACATACGTAAAAATCCCAACTTTAAATAACATCTCTGAGAATAGTTATATGTACGCATGCCCCAATAAACTTGTGTTAGCTATCCCATAGAGATAGTGATATAGCTAATCTCATAGTATGTCTCATCCCATGGGATATCCTATTTTAACCCCACAATTCGATCAAATGAGCCCTTCACTTAATACTTTACTTTAGACATTATTTCTAATATCACTACTATAATATTTATTCAAAATACTACCCAATTGCCAATATTATTTATCAATATTCAAATATATTTTATTACGAAAAGTATTTTCTACTCGGCAATTCATAAAAACTGAACGATTTTTCAAAAAAAGATTTCTATTTTAAGAAAACATTTTTTTCTTTTTTTGAGAAAATGACTTAAAATCAGTTAATTTTCTAAGAAAAGAGGTAGCTGATTGATAACAGAAACCAACCGTTTGGAGTTCTATGGCCAGTTCAGCTTTATCTCTTTCTGTGCATCAACCCAATTCCCAATTCATCTCTCCATGTCTACAATGCTGCAAAATTTGGAAAAACAATCCCTCTTCTTTCTTTTTCTCAGATAGAGATTATAAGCGTTCTGTCACTTGCTTTTCTTCCAAGAAAAAAATAGGTTTTATGGACCAAATTCTTGATTACATTGAAGGTTCGTTTTCGTTTTTATTTCCTTTAATTCCATACTTTTTTATTGAACATTAATTATTCTTTCACCTAGTAACTTGTATAAAATCAACAACTACTACTCCTCAATTCTAAACTACCTGGACTTAATTAAATATTCTGTATCCCTTTGGTTCTATTTTGAAGATTCTTGCTTTCACTAGCAGCTTGTACTTGACCAAATTTGGTAAATTTGATGCAGAAGCTACATTTTTTTTCTGTAATTTTTATGTGGGGGTGGGGTTACTTTGGGTAGGGAGATGGTGAAGG
Organism: Nicotiana benthamiana; assembly: GCA_034376525.1. NCBI lineage: Eukaryota > Viridiplantae > Streptophyta > Magnoliopsida > Solanales > Solanaceae > Nicotiana > Nicotiana benthamiana. The sequence goes on from CM067328.1 coordinate 29,090,978, forward strand.
GATAGATTTGGGGGTCAACATTGCATAAGGTATAGCTGAACTACAGCTTAATTCTCAATTGATATTGTTTTTCAGTCTACATTTGCATTTAATTGAATGCTGCAAATATATCTGAAAGTTGCATTCTTTGTGTTATATCAGAGAAAGGGCAGCCTTTATGATGTCGGAAAATATTGCTTGGACGGGCGTGGCAGGCCACTATGGCACGGCGTTGGCCGTGTCAGGCCACTATGGCACGACGTCGGCCGTATCAGGCCATTGTGGGCCGAGGCCGGCCATGGAAGACCTATGTTAATGGCACGAAGTCGAGAATGGCAGGCCACTATGGCACGAGGTCGGCCATGGCATGCCTATGTTAATGGCACGATGTCGGCCGTGGCAGGCACTATGGGCCGTGGCAGGCTGCTATGCCACGATGTCGGCCGTGGCAGGCCACTATGGCACAATGGTTAATTAAGAGCCTAGGAGCTACGGCTGAATCCAAGAGATTCTTTCTCCCTTGATCTATAGTCATGTTGTTCCTGGAAGCTTGATTTATCGGGTTCACCAGTACCTAGTATTTTGGAGACGTATAAATAAAATTCCAAATCCATAATTTTCGGAAGTGCAATGGATGGTAGGAACTTAAAGTTTGAACCCTGATGTTTAAATTTTGGATCTACCTCGGCTTAGAGGAGGTGTTCGCTGATTGATGTTGTAGTAGCAATTTATGTTAAGCCGGAGGTAGAAATTCAAGCTGAGTGCAGATGATGGTCAAGCATATCAGCAGTGGATGCACTTAGCATATAAGCAGTGGGTGCACATGCGTCCACTTTATATACAAATACCCAAAGACGACAACAACAACAACAACAACAATAACTACCCAGTATAGTCCCACAAAGTGGGGTTTGGGGAGAGTAATATGTAGACGAGCCTTATCCCTACCCGAAAGGGCAGAGAGGCTGTTTCCAATCGACCCTCGGCTCAGAGAACAAATACCCAAAGAAAAGTTCTATAAAGATTAAAAGGGTGCAACCATTGCGTTTAAATTCTGGATCTACCTCTAGCTACAAGAAGCTTTATTCTTTCACGTATTGGTTTTGCTACAAGACTGTAAATATCACTAACATCATAAACATTCATGATTTCAGTGCAAAAAAGGAGAGGAGTCTAAAACCCGGGAGTAAATGCTTATTACGCCAATCCTTCCCACTAAAATTATGTGTTATGATGATGTAATCTAGTCCATCTCAAAGTATGCTGATCAAACAAGATTTCCTTTATCATTGACATTCTCCTTCATGTATGCTGTTGATTTCAGGGGGTCCGAAGTTAAGGAAATGGTATGGGGCACCTGACCTCCTTCCAAAAGATGGATCCCTTTCAGAAGAAAATGAGTCTACTGGTAGCTTAATATAATAGTAATATTTTCCATGTGATTCCTGCTGTAAAATATCAAATCAACAAGTGTTCTTTTTTCTTTTCTCTTCCTTTGCAACAACAGAAGAAGATGAAGTCAGGGATGCAGTTTTAGTTACCGATGGAGATAATGAGATTGGTCAGGTTCGTATAAGATTCCTTGCACTACAACTGCATAAGTATCTTGTTTCCAAGATGCAATGTGCAAGTAGACATAATTCATCTTACGTCACTTAAGTCCACTTAAATGACTTTGTCATACATCAGTTTTCTGTAACAATTTTCCACTTCAATGATTCAGCATATTGCTCAATCTCTAATCAGTCTCATGCGATGTCAACTCTACTTATACTTGATCTTGGACAGATCCTTACATTGCTATTACTGTATTTAGTACATTATGTTAGACTTCTTATTGTATTCAGACCTTGACAGATGGTTATATTGTCTTTGATAATCAAACGAACTCGGATCAAAGCTCTGGTAAAGGATAAGCGGGTTGCCATGGAAGCTTTTGGTACTTATGTTGAGGTTGGTGGCATCTTGATGCATTTTATAGCTTACAGAATTGGTAGTATTTTAATACTTAATATTTGTTAGCCGTTATGAAGCCAATAGCAGGTGATGCAAAGGACAGGTCATTGCTAAAGAAGGCTCTAAGGGGTGTTCGTGCAGTTATATGCCCAAATGTATGCTCGTCCTTGTCACCTGCACTATCATTTTTTGCTATGAAGTATGATTCCCATCAAAAACATTTATATAGAAACATTGATAAGTCTAATTAAAATCTTGCATACAAATATATAATTCACCTGCTTTATTTCCTAGAATATGCTTCTGGTGTTTGGATTTATCTTGTAATTTTTGTTCCATCTTATTCTTCTTAACTTATTTATCTACTTTATTGCTATATGCACAAATATTAGCTTAGAAGCTTTCTTATGTCTAAAGCTGCATTTGTAGGAAGGTTTTATATCAAATATAGAGAGTTGGAAAGGTTTACAACATGTGATCCTATTATCTCAGGTAATATTCTCTCATATATGTCTTGGCAATGGCAATTTCCGAGTGGTTTATGTTTTGATTTTATGATACAATGACATTGCAGCTGTCTGTTTATAGAGGTTCTAGTGGGGTTCAAGCAATTGTTACTGCCAATGCAAGGAAAATGGCAGAACAAGATGAATCACTGGTTATGGCCTCGGGAGTCCCTTACACTATTATTAGAGCTGGCTTATTAGTAAATGCGCCAGGTGGAAATCAAGGTTTTAACTTTAATGAGGTAATTGTTATATGCGTTGCTTCTTTATTAGGTAGATGGTGTCAAAATCGTCATATGTAGTCATTGGCTCTATCCAGATAAGCATCAAATCGTACATTCTTTCCCAAGGTTGAAAACCACCAGCAAATGAACTCTAAGTTCTCCTTCTCTTTTCAAGCAAAGAAAATCTAAATTATTCACAGATTGAAGAGAATACCAATTTTTCATTGTTCATGTCAAGAAAATTCCCTACAGTTGCTACTCAGCACAGTATTTCCTTCAAACACGAAGTACTGTGCCCATCAGACAGATGATGACCTAATAGCTAAAGTTTTGCTAATGACTCCTACATAGCCATAGTTGCCAGTTACCGCCGTTCCAACATTGCTATAACATAGTAGCTTATATGAGATACTTAGCATTTGAGATGTCTTCAGTTCTGGCACTTGAGAAAATAAGAATAGAACGTTGGAATTCCTTGCATGAAATGTATGATGGAATATGTTGAATATGTTTTCAGTAAATGGTTTCCTATGTTTCCGAGTAATTTGGCTTGCTATTTTCATGCACTAAAATTCATTCTCAAGGAGGGTGGTTCGTTAAATCAACTAGTGACGTTCTTCATTACAGGGCAGTGCATCACAAGGAAAGCTGAGCAAGGAGGATGCTGCTTTCATCTGTGTAGAGGCCCTCGACACAGTGCCACAGAAAGGCCTGATATTTGAGGTTTGTTTGAGCCGTGCTACTTGAGTCGCCTTTAATATTCTAAAATTCTGTAGCTGCCCATTAAATAAATGTTTTAGGTAGGTCAGTGACTTGTAACTCTACTCTTGACGGCTAGAGAGGGTTGTCCTCGTGGAGAGGATCCTCCACCTCCAATCATGGGGTTAGGGGTTCGTGTCACCAAGGGGGTAAAGTAAAAATTATATTGTTGGACACTGCGGAAGAAGAGTTAATGGTATGGCATTTACCATATTACTAAAAGAAAAAGAAACTCCTTATCCTTGAAAGCATGCACACTTAAAAAATGTAGGAAAAGCATGTAAACCTGAAAGCTATAAGGAGTCTTCCTATGCATAATTGTGCTGCTAAAGGTCTTTGAGCTGGTGTTAGCTGATGCTTAAGGGTGTCAAATGGGCGAGTTGCACTGATTATGGGTGGGTCAAAATGGGCGGATGACTGAGATGGGTTGTGTGAAGACGGGCTAAAATTCGGGTCATAACCTAATTCGTCAAACTCTTACCAAGCTTTAATTTTTGGGTGTTGTTTTCTTATGAATTGTTTATTACCAAATAAGACTTTTTTTTTTCTTTTGCTATCATCATATATAACATATCAAGCAAAAAGGAATTATTATAAAGATGTTTTAGCAAAGTTGCACATGAATCAATTTGGCTAAAAATCAACCGAACGTTAAATGGGTAGGGTCAAGATGGATTGAGTTCAACAATGGGCGGGTCAATGAGTGGTCCAACCTTGGACAGATTGAATGGGTTTGAGCTTAAATTGTCACGCCTACTGATGCTAATACTGCTTTGCTAACAGTAATCATCCATTGTTGATCAGAGCTCTATTAGAAAAAGTAGTCAAGCCACTGCGTGTCTATTTGGAGCTTTTCACAGTCAAAATCAGTCGGACCACATCTATTGGAAAAAGAACCCACATTTTTAGTTTTTGCCTTAAATCTCACATTATGCTTTGATGCTCAGAGATGCGATCGCCATAATGGAATATTTTCCTGCTGTGCCATCTGATATGTGTGACCTAATTTGTCGTCGATGCACTTCTTTTCTCCACTGGTCTTGCTGTTAAATAGTTAACGTCTCAATATGTGGAATATCAGGTGGTCAATGGCGAGGACGTGGTCATGGATTGGAAACAGTGCTTTGCAACCTTGATCGAGAAATCGGAGCTGTAAATTGATTGGATGCAAAGTTGGTACATTCTTTGTTCTCGACTACTATGTAGACATGATCAAGTTTAAGAGAATTCATCATAATATAATGAAGCTGAAAATTTCGATTTCACCTTCCCATGGTTTCTGATGTGCACATTGATTATTTTCTATGCGCAACCAATGCTAAAATGTGGCATCAAAAGTCTCTTGACCAGTTGTAAAGAACTATAGAAGAAGGAAAAGGACATGGCAAGGAATAAATTCTTATCATCCCATAAAGTGTAAATTCCATTATCACACAAAAGGTTAAGAATCAGATTTAACTAGAACAACAACCTAGTGGATTTCCACAAGTGGGGTCTACGAAGGATAGAATGTACGCAATCTTACCCCTACCTAAAAAAAAGGGCAGAGAGATTGTTTCTCATAAATCACAACTAAAGAAAAAGCTGATCGACTGAGAAACAACGAAAAGAGAGCTGAACTCCAATACGATCAGTCAAGTGGATCTAATTCTCTTCTGACCGGCTTTTCCATCTGATTGATTTGATTCACCTTCGGAGAAAGCCTCCATAGATATAGTCACAGAATTGGAGAGATCAACAACTCTTCTAATATTGTTATTTAGCTCTCTAATTAGACCAAGTCAAGTTATCTGGGATTGTAGACTCGTGGTTTTGGTTGATCTCATTGATTAACAACCCATTTTGATCCAAAATGTTCTGTACTTGCACACAATTCTTTTGCAATGTTTGAAATACTTTGCGGTCTACTTGAATTCCATTCCAAATGCACCAGAATATACCATCGTCCATTTCAATTATCACTGAATAAAATCAGCAACAGCTCTCAAATGCTGCATATAGAAACATAAAGTTATCTTAAACCAAAAAGTTACTCCACGCGTCACAATGTATGTGGCGTTGTTTGACTCGGCACATAGTTTAAAAAAGAAAAGACGACTTTTGAAGCTTATGGAATAAAACAAACCATAGATAGTTGTGTGGCTAATCATTCCATTAAGGGTAAAATACGAATATTAATGTTAAATTTTTTAAAAATGAGGAAATATGATATTCTTTTTTAGACAGACTAAAATAGAAAGTATGATACAGAAGTTTGGGACAGAGGGTAAAAATTATAAGCCAAAATGCATAAGTTTGATTGAATTGAAAATAAACTTGAAAATGACGAACTTCAAGTTTCCGAAACAACAACATTTCTAGTTCAGGGTGATAAAATAAAGGGATCTTTACACAGATGGTTGAATTCACTCTTTTTTACTTTTCCTAGTCGGCACACATAGATTATACACGGTTATATACATTTTTTTTATAAGAACACGGTTATACACATATTATCCATATATTACATCCCAACTATTTTTGGTTTAAGTGGTTAGGTGAACGACTATTTAGGTTAATTCTTTTAAATCAAACGCTACCCAAGAACAGGTCTAAATAGTAAACGATTCACAATACGTTATTTGGAGTTAATTATGTGACCGCCTTATCTAAAATGCTTAGTTGAAACACTAATTTTCTTATTATGTCTTACCCTCAGCGGTAATATTTTCATAATGAGGTTGGCTAGTGAGAGTTGAAAGAATTTGAATATCCAATTCAAAGCTTTAAAACAATGAATGAAATAAACCTTTACATACCTGTTAGAGCCCGTTTGGCTTAGCTGATTTAGAATAGCTGATAAGCATTAGGTGTTGAAAAACACTTTTAAGTGCTGAAATTGATTTAAAAAATAAGCAGCTACGTGTTTGAATAAAAGTATTGAAATTAATAATAAGCTGCTGAAACTGATTAAATAAAAGTGCTGATAAGCTCTTTTTATGTTAAAATGACTTAAATGGCCTTATAACAATTTACACTACTAAAAATGTTATTTTTTCAAAATTTTAGATTCTACATAAAAAATTTTACCTATTTATTATGTTATTTTAATTATAAAAATGATTAGATAATATATTTTTATAAATATAATTTATGTTATGATAAGTATACAGTCATAAATTAGAAGGGGTGGAGTATAAATTAACAAAAGTAAGAAGAAAATCTTAAATAATGCACACAGTGTTTGTAGAGAAGAAACAAGCACTTAATATGTATTGTTTGTAATAAATAAGATTAAAATATTCTACTACCATAAATATCTTAGGCAATCAGATCACGAACTGCCATCCAAATATTGTTATCTCCTTGATTTTCTATATTTTCTTCATTTGCAACGTTGACTCTTATGGATCTTCCAACATCAGGATCAACATGTGACACATATCTCTCATTCTCAGCTTCTTGGAATGCATTGTCCACCTTACATTTTTTTTCTAATGTAATTGTGAATCGTCATTGTAGCCAATACAATATCTCTTTGAGTGTCAATATGATAAAAAGGCATATCCCGCAAAATAGACCATTTTGCTTTCCATACCCCAAATGTTTTCTCTACAATATTTCTGCAAGTAGAGTGTAAATAATTGAGCATTTCTTTATGTCCATTTGGTGCTCGCAATTATTGTGTCGCACCTCGACGAAATTCTGCAAGGTGTTATCTACATTATCCCTTTTATATGGGGCTATCCCTTTATGTGTGAATATCCTGCATCAACAAGATAATATTTGTCCCCTGAAGGATGTGGAAAATTCAGTTCGGGTCTACGAAGTGCCTCACCAAATATACGATTATCATGAGCTGCTCCTTCCCAACCAGTCCATGCAAATATAAAACACATATTAAAGTCGACAACATCAAGAATATTTTGAGTAGGATAACCTTTACGCCCAATATACGGTATCTCTTGACCTTGCTTTCACATGTGTGTCATCAAGTGCTCCAATACAATCCTAAAAATATATACATGCATAAACTAAATATAAGTTTACACTAGATAATTTTTGAATTAAAATGTAAAAAATATAATAATGTAATTATTGAATATGTCACTTACTTTAAAGAAAGGGAGATATCGTTGATTACATGGCTTGTGATCTCCTTCACCATCATTATAACTTGGATGCGGTCGAATTATGTCTCTTGAAAGCTTACCAATGGCGTTTAGAACACTATAAAAATGCCTATGAATTGTTTCTCCTGAATGTTGAAAAATCTCTTACTCGCTTTTGTTCAATTATAAAAAAATAAGCACTTTGATGAAGATTTATAGCATCATTCAAGTAAATACAGATTAAGATCGTAGAAACATGAGCTTGTGATATAGCTACACCTAATTCCAGACCGGTTAATGCAAGAACTATAAATAAAGGACCAAGATCCCCTATGGAATATAAAAGATCATTCATACATAGCATAGTCCAAGCGAACCCACTTAAAATCTTTACTGAACTATGACCGGCCATCATATTAGCAAATAAACGTATTCCTGACCTTAATGCTCGAAAACGGTACCAATCGATTTCCGGCACCATGTGCACAAATCATCAAGAACATCCCTAATTCCTCATAGACAGACATCCCACGCGTGGGTTTAAGACCATATTTATCAGTTAAATCATTGCTTAAATCAAGAAACACTGACTTCCTTAATCTAAAATTTTCATAACACCGAGTCTCATTTCCATGTAATATCTCTTGGATAAAAATATTCCCAGTGCGTTTAGATGTACGGCATGGTTCCTTGAAAAAGTATTTATCATAATATATCAATATACTCTTACATGCTATTCGACATAGTGCCATCCGTACGTTATCTTCTTGAGTTTCCTCTTCTTCATTTTTGTCATTTAACAAGTCATTATTCTAGCATTCCATTAAACTGAAATGAAATAGACATGCAAATTGTTACGAATTAAAAATGATAAATGCTAACTTCAAAGTTGATAGTATAGTCATTTACTAAAATAAAATACGTAATGTCTAAACAAGAAATGATTAAACCACCATTATGTCTAAACATGAAATAAAACATTAAGAAAAGCTAAAATGTCTAATGCTAATGTAATGTGGGTAAGGCATCATCAACAACTTCTCAGATTGGATTAGATGGATTATTCGACATGAAGGATCGTCGGTAGTTGTACTCCAACCAAGGTTTCCTAGCTTCATCAGTAGACAACTTCAAAAATGCACGTCGCATCTCTTTATGTGTCAACAATTTCACAACACAATTAAAAATATCACTCTCTCCAAGAATACCATGAATATTTTCTAAAATGTCCATGCACTTCTCAATGGTGGGCTCTGAATATTTAGATGTGTTGTTGTCAGATATGAACTCAACTATTGAGTATATCTCCTCTTTTACCGATAATGAATTATTTTTTGCCCTGCGCTTTTTCACTTGACTGCTACTGCCACTACCATCTATTGACTTTCACTTTCTAAGCGATGGCTTAGGAAACGTAATTGAGTCCATATTATGTAAGTCATGACTTTCGTCACTTCTTTCATCATTCCGTTGTTCTATATCGTTATCATAAACATCATTTGTTCCATCGTCATCTTGATCTAACCCAACTTCTGACTCTTTTTCTTGATTTGCTGCACGTGCTCTCTCTCCGGTGGCAATGATATCAGTAAATAGAGCATCGTAACGAAACCATATCAGTGAAAGGTCTTTGTTCCTAAATTTTTTGTATTTAGAATTATCCTGTAAAAAATAATTTAAAATTACTCTAAGCAAACAAATGAAACTAATAATTAATAGAGTTATGATCTAATTAATAGAAAAGGGCGAACAATGTACCTTAATTTTTTGCTCCCACCAATGATCGTCTGCAATAATTGTTTTTCTTGTGGGATCCCATCCTAAACCTGTCTCACCTCTCATCAACTGCTTAAAAAGAGTCCACTCTGCTTTCATGTGATCCCAATGATTTTTCATTTATTTTCTAGTGTATTCTAGTCCCATTTTGTTATTGAACTCATTTACCATATTCTTCCATCCATCTTTAGACAAGTAAGTGTTTGACCTATTTCCTTTTCTAACTTCTTGCTCACACAATTCAATGAATTTAATATGCGCATATTTGTTCCACTCAGCATTATGTCGTTCTCTCATAATTGAATATTAGTAATCTGAAGAGCTTACAAGATTTAGCTATAAATGTACACATATAACAACACTAATGCCAAGTTCTGACTGATATCCACAAAATAATAAGCATGCATATCTAACTGATATTAATTACTACTACTAATCAAGCCATTGCCAAGTTCTTTTCGACATCATCAGTAATGTTCGGATGCCTTTCTGTGCAACTAGCAGTTTAAATTTATTTGTGATTTTTTGTTTGGTCAAAAACTTGGCGAAGATTAGTATTTGCAGGGAAAGTTGGCACTTGATAGACGACGACAACAACAACTACCTAGTATACTCCCATCAGGTGGGGTCTGGGGAGGGTATTATGTAGACGAGCTTTACCCCTACCCGAAAGGGCAGAGAGGTTGTTTCCAAACGACCCTCGACGCATAGGATAAAATGGAAAGCTGCATTGGAACAAAGACAAAATTAGGAACCAAAGCAAGACAAAACACAATAATAAAGCATAAGTAATCCCGCAGAAATAACGTAAATAATTATGCAAACATAAGAAACATAAATACAGTCGCATGCAATAATAACAAGCAGTAACTACCATACTAACAACCAAAAGGGGATCTAAGCTAAAACACTAGTCATCTATGGGTAACCCTACTATCCCACACCCAACCCCGGGTGAGGCGAACGAAGGGATCTAAGAGCCCCTAGCCTGCAACCCTGATTCTAGACCTCCAGACTCCCCTATCAAGGGTCATGTCCTCGGTAACCTGCATTCTAGTCATGTCCTGCCTAATCAACTCTCCCCAATGCTTCTTAGGCCTCCCTCTACCTCGCCGACCACCAACAATCACCAACCGTTCGCAGCTCCTCACCGGGGCATCGGGGCCCCTCCTCCGTACATGCCCGAACCACCTCAGCCTCGCTTCCCCCATCTTTTCGTCCACCGGGGCCACCCCTACCTTCTGTCGAATAACTTTGTTCTTAATCTTATCTAGCCTGGTGTGCCCAAACATCCACCTAAGCATCCTGATCTCCGCAACCTTCATTCTCTCTCAGAGAAACATATTATTATATTACCTCACTAATATATATAAGTGGGATTTGGGGGACGGACACAACTATACGCATTGTACAAAAAGTTGTGAAGACTGTATTAAAAAGGATACAAATACTGCTCCATCGGTTATACAAAAAGGAATGACAATTATATTCTTAAATCTCAACTCTTTAAGGAATGATTTGATAATTAAATTTGACAGGAGTACTTTTTAATTAATCCTTTCGTATACATCCTCTGACTCTATATATAATAATGTTATCTCTATGTGCACAAAAGTAAGAAGACAAGAAAACTCATGCTTAAAAGAGAAAGGCTGGCATGTTATGCATGCAGAAAAACACTGCCCGAGAAACATAAATTTGACTAAAAATGAATACTCAGTAAAGTTTAAAACAGATGGGATGAAAGGGACAAATTACCTGAAATTATCTGATAGTTACAGAGAAGAATGAAAGAAGTTTGTAACAAAGGAAGTAATGGCACGACTATAGAGGCAACGTATGTTTAGGTTTTATGAACTGTGATAGAATACTATACGTATACGTAGAGTTTTATTTTAAAAAGAAGTATTTTAGGGATATAATAGCAAATATTTTGGTCAAAACTAAAGAGCTTATAAGCTGAAATTTGATAAGTTTAGGGTTATACCCAATTCATATAGGACAAGACAAGGAATATATTTTCAAAATTTATTTCGTCAAAATAAGATGAACATTTAGGGGAATGGCAGAAATCACTGAATTAGAAAATTTTACACAGATTCATAGAATAAGAAAACGGGTGTATAACCCCAGAAACACCAACAGAGAAACATAACTGGAAATTTTCGGACAAATGTTTGAGGAGGAGCGGAGCGGAGAGGATTGCCTAAAAATTGTAGCACATTCTGTACAGGTGAATTATGGGAAATCGGGAACAGAGTATGAAGAGCTGGATTACCCCAATAGTCTGTTCTCAGGCTGCGGTCTTCTCTCCCGGGTTCAAGTTTTAGTATGAACTATGAAATGGGGGTTGGAGATGAAAATTACTCCTACATTTTATGAAAGAAAAAAAACTTCACTTTACGCCCATCAATTCCAAATTATTTAACCTGCCCAAGCCTAAACTATTTATCCCTCCTACCTGTACCCCCCCAAAAAACAAAATTATTTTCCCGCTAATTTCAGATGAGAAACTAACTCCGGCTTCCTTTAGCTTCTCTGGAACAAATGTGGCTTCTCCGGGACAGATGTGGCTATGTCACCGTGCCCAACTGATAGTATTTGATTTCTTCTTATATTATATTAAATAATATTAATAGTATTTTTTCTCTTATTCTCGTTGAGTTCATTTGACGTGAACTCTAACTTACCATTCTAGTCACGTAGATGCAATTTTCAAGTTAAACAAATCTTTAAATAATATTAATATTATATTTTTTCCTTATTTTCTTTAAGTTCATTTGACGTGAACTCTAACTTACCACTCTAGTCACGTAGAGGCAATTTTTGAGTTAAATAAGTCTTTAAATAATATTAATATTATATTTTTTTCTTATTCTCATTGAGTTCATTTGATGTGAACTCTTACTTACCAGTCTAGTCACGTCGAGGAAATTTTCGAGTTAAAATAAGCGGAAAAGGGCCAAAAATGTCCTTGAACTCTTTGAAATAGCTCAAAATATCCTCCATTTCTTTTTGGTGCCAAAAATATTCTTGCCGTGTATGTTTTGGACCACAAATGCCCCTAAATCGTTAGTCTTGCCATTGAAGCTGACATGACAGTCCAATTAGGTTAGATTTGCTTACATGGCCATCCACCTAAGCAATCCAGCATGACAAAATTATTTATTCGAATTTTTTTTATTAAAATACAAAATCAACATCTATTCCCAAAAAAAGTAAAAGATATTCGAAAAAATTATTTATTTTGGAATTTATTTATTCAAATACAAAATCAACACTTATTCTGAAAATGGTAGAAGAATTTCAGAAAAATTATTTATTTATTAAAATATTATATATAATATAAAAAAATGAATTATTTTGGAGTGTGCTTGAATATATTTTTCCGGAAATTTTTTACTTTTTTGGAATAAGTGTTCGACCGTGAAAATTTTAAATTTCACCTAAAGTTAATTTTGGAATTTTTGAATATTTGAAAACTCTAAAAATTATAAGAACTTTGATGAACTAATTGATACTTCCGGTAGAGGTGTGCCTTTTGTGAAGTTATAACTGATAAGTATCTAAAAATTTAGATCAAACTAATCATAAATTCACAAAAGAGAACAATGGAGTTTTTAATCAAATCATAAAGCCCAATCAAGAATAAATTTTCAGGAATTTTTATACTGTTTTCGGAATAAGTGTTGATTTTTTATTTTAATTAAAAAAATCCGAAATAAATAATGTTTTTGAATATTTTTTATTTTTCGAAATAAATTTTGATTTTGTATTTTAATAAAAATTTTTGAAAAATAGGTTTTCCGAAAAAATACTTTTGTCATGCTAGATTGCTTAGGTGGATGACCATATAAGCAAATCTAACCTAATTGGACTGCCATGTCAACTTCAATGGCAAGACTAACGGTTTAGGGGCTTTTGTGGTCCAAAACATACATGGGAGGGATATTTTTGGTACAAAAAATAAACGGAGGATATTTTTGAGTTATTTCGAATAGTTCGAGGATACTTTTGGCCCTTTTACGGTTAAACAAGTCTCTATCTTTTCTCATTCAACTCTCACTCTTCAAAGTAGGGGTATACAAAGAAAATCGATAAACCGCACTAGATCGATAATCCAAGTCAAACCATTTTTATTTGACATAATCGATTAACCGCACTAATTTTTTCTGGAAGTTCATACTGAAATTTGATAGCATTTGGAGCGGATTTGAGGTGATTGAGACCAAAATTTTCAGCCAAAAATCGAAAAAGAACGCAACTACCCTATAGTATACTATTACGGTATATAATACGTTGTATGCGTATATAGCTATACTACAGTAGTATACCATTATACTTTACAATATACTGCAATGATTTGTGTAATAATCGAAGAATAACATATTTACCTAACAGTATACCGTTACAGTATACAATATACTATATGAGTATATAGTTATACTGCAATAGTATATTATTATAGTATACAATATATTTGTTATAATATACTGTAACAATATGCAATATACTATAACAGTATGCTGTAATAATATAAAATATACTATAATAATGTACTTATTACTCGTAAATTCACTTGCATTTTCCCTTTTAATTTGGTTTAAGCTTTTACCCAGCGTGAGGGTCAAATTAAAAATGCATAAAAAAAATTATTATAATATGCTATATAATGTAATGATATACTCTTACAATTAGATCCGTTTAGAATTGTTTGAAATTTTTATTGACAAGTGATATTATTTCAGTTTAATAATTGCATTAAAAAATATTTAACTCTTTGCATACAATTGTATACCCTATTGGTATAGCTATATACTATACTGGTATCATATGTTAGTTAATTTTTTTTTTATTGTATTAGCTACATTTAGTTGGTACACATTTTGATTTTCTTTAGTAATAATATAAAAATAATAATAATAATAGAGAAAACAGTAAATGAAATTAGATTATGAAGAGAAAAAGAATATATAAAAAAATTTAAATGAAACTAGAAAAGGAAAACAGCGAAGAAGAAGAAGAAGAAAACGAGAAAAAGAAAAGAAAAAAAAGAAAAGAAGCATAGAAATAAAAAGAATTGAAGAATAAAGAAAAAATTCTCCACAAAAACTACTATAGGTAGGAAATGTAATTAATTTATGGGTAGAAAAATAAATGGAAGACAAGGGTTTTATTTTCGTGGGTAACTATGTCAAAATCCCGAAAAAAAGTACTTGTTTGGAGTTAAAGGTAAAAAATGATCCTTAAAATTTGAAATTATATTTGAATATGCATTTCACTTGAAAAATTATTGCAGTTATTTTTACAAAAAATGGTCAAACGTGTTTGAAAAACTCATTTTCGAAAAAGTTTCAAGGACAAATATATTTTTGAAAAAGAAATTCGAAAAAAGGAATTTTCTTTAAGGAAAAACATATCCTAAATTAGTTCCGGTCCCAAAATAAAATATCAGGTGAAAAATAAAAAAAATTAAAAGTTACTAAAATACATAAATGGTCAGCATAAATATATGTTTATTTATTTATTTATTTTGACTAGCAAACGTAATTATTTTTAGCTGACCAGTCAAATGTGCTAAAAGCATGAACATTTGGTAGGAGGAAAAAATATTTTACAAAGAAATTGTTTTACGTGTTTGATTATATTAAAATATGAAAAATATTTTTTGAAAAGAAATTTTTTTCACTAAAGTGTATTTGGTAGGACGAAAGATACATTCCGATAAGTTACTCTTAGGTATTTGGTGCTAAAAAATATTCATCGAGAAAATATATTTCAACAGATAGATGAAAATAACTTACCTCATTTTTGGACAAAAGTCTTTTTTCTTCATTAACTCTTAACGTCACGTCTCAATTCCAATCAATACTTAGATATTATTACTATTTTTTAATACTCAAAATTTCATCTAAACATGATCTGATTTATTCATTATTATTATTATTATTATTATTATTATTATTGTTGTTGTTGTTGTTATAACGAAATCTAATAAATAATTTCTTTTAAAATCAATTTTATTCACCTACTAAATACCGAAAAATACTGTTTAGAAAATGATTGTTTCGAAAAATAGTTTTTGGAAATCCCTTGAAAAGGATAAGTTCCACCATTTTCTAATATAACATTTTTCCCATAATTCATATTTCAAGGAAATCATTTTCCCCATACCTAAGGCAACAGATTGGATTTAGGGTCTGTTTAGCTCAAAATTATTGTACACTTTATAAGTATAAAACAATCAAAATAAAGCAAGGGCCAATCATAGCAGATCGTAATAAACCAAAAGATCAAAGGAAAAACGCAAGAAATAACTGTTATTTGTTAAATAGGGGAGGGCAAAGATCTTTTATTGATGATATTGATTTGGTCTGCCTCTCCATGGAGAGGTTCAGAGCCTTATAATGATATTCTCTTCTTTGAGAAGTGGAAGTGAAGAAGAAGAAGCAGCCCCCTTTTAGGGTTCTTTCTCTTGGTATTTATAGTTGTGGACTTTGCCAGCTGGCGTTGGATAGCAGTGGTCATGTCGATGGGACGCCCATCGATAGTGAATAGGCCATGGCCTCGTTAATCAAGCTGAGTGACCTTCGAGTGATTATTATTATCGAATGGCTGTGCCATTTTCTTAACCTTAGCAACTGACTCTCTCTCTCCCCCCAAAAGCTCTAAACGCCAACGGTAACAAAACTCTTGTAACAGCGACTACTTCAGTCGCCGGCAACCACCCTCTGCCCAGGTAAGTCCACTCGCCCCCTTTCCTCCCTATCATCCAGCACCCCTCCTATCTCTCTCTCTCTCTCTCTCTCCGTCCATCTCTCTCTCACCCCGCCTCTCCTCTCTCCCTTTCCGGTCCTGTCTTACCCCCTTCGTACTCCGGCGAGACTCGACTCAGTCACCGGCGAGTGGGAACAACCACAGTCAGGTTTCAGGCCAGATTGCGGCACCGTGGTGACAAAAAAACCATATCTGTCTTCAAGCCAGAGGTGCATATTCTTTTCTGCAGGACCGGTGTTATAGTTGGACAGCTGGACGCAAATGAGCTAGGTGGACGCAATACTGTAATACAGGCGAGTACATCAAGATAACATCCAGGTGCCTTACTTTTCCGCGAGGATTTTCCGGCAAGCTACAGTATTTCTGGCGACTCCCATTCAGATTTTCGGCAGGACGCAGCAGAACTACCCCTGCCGATAAGCTTTAGGAAAACTTGCCCCAGATACTAGTTGCGGCGGCGAGGCCAGTTTGCGGCGTTTGGGAGTGAAGAGCTAAGTAACACCGACCGGGACGTGCACGAGTTGGTAGCAGTTGACCTCGAGCGCATCAAAGCCTACTTTCAGGTTTTTCCATCGGGAGTTGGTACCTACCGCTCTCTTGTTTACTCTGTACTCCTTTTACATATTCTAGCTAGCATTCTGTGTGAGGTTTACTCTGTTGTTATCTAGTTTGCATCTTTTTGCGTATCCCGCTATAGTACGTGTGTGTGTCACTATTCTCCATAGTTGGTTGGAGGGATAGTGGCCGCGGCGAGGGATGATAGTGTAAGGTCATGTCCTCGGGGGTGGGGACGGTAGCGTGTAGGGGGCAGGGAGTGGTCCAGCGGGTAGGGCGGGAGGTAAGGGTGGGAAAAGGGTAACAGACGCTCATAGATTAAGGATTGGGTCGTGGAACATAGGCACTCTAACGGGTAAGTCCATTGAGTTAGCGAAGGTTCTTCAGAAGAGGAGGGTTAACATAGCATGTGTTCAGGAGACTAGGTGGAATGGGTCGAAGGCGAGGAATGCAGACGAGTTTAAGCTGTGGTATTCCGGGGTCGTGAGGGGTAAGAATGGAGTTGGTATCTTGGTAGATAGTGATCTAAGGGAATCCGTGGTCGAGGTTAGGCGAGTGAATGATAGGTTAATGTCTATTAAGTTGGTTATTGGGGGTTGCGTCTTCAACTCATCAGCGCTTACGCACCGCAAGCGGGCTTAGACGAGGTGGTTAAGAGGCGCTTTTGGGAGGACTTGGATGATCTGGTGAGTAGTATTCCCCAATCTGAGAAGTTAGTTATTGGAGGGTACTTTAATGGTCATATTGGGGCTGATGCTAGTGGTTATGGTGAGGTGCACGGTGGCTACGACTTTGGGGTTAGGAACGGAGGAGGCACGTCACTGCTTGATTTCGCCAGGGCTTGCAAGCTCCTGATTGCGAACTCGACATTTCAGAAGAGGGATGAGCATTTGGTCACCTTCAAGAGTTCGGCGGCGAAGACTCAGATTGATTACCTCCTCCTCAGAAGGAGAGATAGGGGTATGTGCAAGGACTGCAATGTTATTCCGGGAGAGTCCCTTTCGACTCTTCATAGACTCCTAGTGATGGATGTCGGTCTCTGGGTGAAGAGGAAGAGGAGGGGTGCTCGGGCAAAATCGCGGATTAGATGGGGTGTTTTGACTAAGGAGAAATCACAGGAGTTGGAGAGGAGGTTAGCTGAGGGCGGAGCTTGGAGAAGTTCTGGGGAAGCGGACGCTATGTGATCAAAGACGGCGAACTTGGTTAGGGAGGTAGCACGGGATGTGCTTGGGATAGCCAAGGGCTATTCAGGCAGACATCAGGGTGACTGGTGGTGTAATGATGTAGTCGAAGGAAAAGTGGAGGTGAAGAAGACGTCGTTTGCTAAGTTGGCAGGGAGCACAAGCGAGGAAGAATGAAGAGCGAACACGGATATCTACAAGGTGGCGAGGAAATAAGCAAAGCTAGCGGTTACGGAAGCTAAAAATGCGGTGTTTGGTCGCATGTACGAGGAATCAGGGGAGAAAGGCGGGGACAGGAAGTTATTTAGGTTAGCTAAAGCAAGGGAAAGGAAGGCGCGTGATCTTGACCAAGTTAGGTGCATCAAGGGCGAGGATGGTAGGGTTCTGATGGGGGAGTCTCAAGTCAAGCAGAGGTGGCAGGCGTACTTTCTAGACTTACTTAACAAGGAGGGGGATCGTATCATAGAGCTAGGGGAGTTGGTGCATTCAGAGCGACATAGAGACCATGGGTACTGCAGGCGCATTAGGGCGGACGAGGTCATGGGGGCTTTGCGTAGGATGAGTAAGGGTCGAGCGACCGGGCCTGACGAGATCCCGGTGGAATTCGTAAAATGCATGGGTAGGTCAAGAGTGGAGTGGTTCTCCAGGTTGTTCAATGCGATCTTCAGGACCAAAAGGATGTCGGAGGAGTGGAAGTGGAGTACAATGGTGCCCTTGTACAAGAACAAAGGGGACATCCAGTGCTGCAACAACTATAGGGGTATCAAATTAATAAGTCACACCATGAAGGTTTGGGAGCGAGTGATCGAGGCGAGGGTGAGGGAGATGACATCTATATCTGCGAACCAGTTCGGTTTCATGCCGAGTCGCTCCACTACAGAAGCTATCCACCTCGTCAGGAGGCTGGTGGAGCAGTTCAGTGATAAGAAGAAGGACATGCACATAGTTCTTATTGACTTGGAGAAGGCGTATGACAAGGTCCCAAGGGAGGTTCTATGGAGGTTCTTGGAGGCGAAGAGCGTGCCGGAAGCCTACATCAGAGTAATCAAGGACATGTACGATGGAGCTAAGACTAGGGTTAGGACAGTGGGTGGCGACTCAGACCATTTTCCAGTGGTTATGGGGCTCCATCAAGGATCGGCACTTAGTCCTCTCTTGTTTGCCTTGGTGATGGATGCTCTAACCCGTCCTATTCAAGGGGATGTGCCTTGGTGTATGTTATTTGCTGATGATATAGTCTTGATAGACGAGACGGGGGTTGGTGTTATTGAGAGGTTAGAGGTATGGAGACAAACTCTAGAGTCTAAGGGTTTCAAAATAAGCAGATCTAAGACAGAATACCTGGAGTGCAAGTTTAGCGCCGAGCCGAGGGAAGTAGGCAGGGACGTGATGATTGGATCTCAGGTCATCGCCAAGATGGACAGTGTTAGATATCTCGGGTCGGTGATTCAGGGGGACGGAGAGTCCTACGTGACAAGAAAGTTCCACAGAAACTCAATGGGAAATTTTATAAAGCTGTGGTTAGACCTCCCATGTTGCATGGGGCGGAGTGCTGGCCAGTGAAGAACTCTCATATTCAGAGAATGAAGGTTGCGAAGATGAGGATGCTCAGGTGGATGTGCGTGCTCACCAGGTTAGATAAGATTAAGAATGAAGTTATTCGAGAGAAGGCGGGGGTGGCCCCGGTGGATGAGAAGATGCGAGAAGCGAGGCTGAGGTGGTTCGGGCATTTGCGGAGGAGAAGTCCTGATGCCCCGGTGAGGAGTTGTGAGCGGCTGGCGATTGTCGGCGCACGGCGAGGCAGAGGGAGGACTAAGAGGTATTGGGGAGAGGTGATTAGGCATGACATGGCTAGTATGCGAGTTTCCGAGGACATGGCCCTTGATAGGATAGTCTGGAGGTCTAGTATGAGGGTTGTAGGGTAGGGGCTCCTAGAGTTTTACGTTCTCCTCACCTGGGGTGGGGTGAGGCTTGGCAGGGCTAACCATAGATGATTTGTGTCTTGGATTGTGTCTCCCTTATGGTAGTTATGGTAGTTATTGTCTGTTATTATTGCATGCTGTTTTATTTATGGTCCTTATGTTAAGATAATTATTTACGCTATTTCTGCTGGAGTTACTAATACTCTTTTGTTCTTGTTTTTGTTTGTTTTTGTTTTTGTTTTCTTTCGCTGAGCCGAGGGTCGATTAAAAACATCCTCTCTGCCCTTTTAGGTAGGGGTAAGGCCCGTCTTCATATTACCCTCCCCAGACCTCACCTTGTGGGACTATAATGGGTAGTTGTTGTTCTTGTTGTTGGTTGTGCCATTTTCTAGCCCGAATGGGCTTAAGAGCGAATTAATCTTATTAATAATCACGAGTAGAGTTTTGACCCATATAATTAGTCTCTCTGCATATTGAGGTCGAGATCCGATCGAACTCGATGGGTGGACTTTACCGAATGCGATTCAACAGATTCAGAAGAAGGGATTGATGTCGTTTCGGCCGTGACCCGGGATGACCATAGCTATTTATGCTTTGACGGCGGTCATAGCAGTTTATACTTAAGAGGTGGTCGTAGCCATTTTTTGTTTTGATGATGGCCGTAGCCAGTTATACTTAGGAATGTCCATAGCCACTTTTACTTGGTGGACGACCGTAGCCACTTATGCTTAGAGGGTGGCCATAGTCATTTACATTTAGGAGACAACCATAGCCTTTTATACCTAGAGCAGGACGTAGCCATTTATACTTTGAGAATGACTGTAGCCATTTATATACGTGGAGGATGGCCGTAGCCATTTTTACTTGGGAGACGACCATAGCCACTTGGGTGTTTAGAGGATGACCGTAGCCATTTTTATTTAGGAGATGGCCATAGCCATTTTTACTTAGAAGATGGTCGTATGATGTTTCCACCTGGGGCACTGTACTCCCGCAGGCGGCTGGTACGGTTATGGGTGCGCTTAATGTGCATTGCAACGGTACTCAGTGTATGGAGTCATACTGGACGTTCGCCAACATACCCAGGTCATTAAATTCACTTCGAAAGCGAAATATCGATTGATGGCTGCAAAGCCGTTTCGTGATATCTATCATAGTGACACACGTTATTGTGGATTCGAACCATTTTGCGGTTGGTGATGCAGTTAATGATGGCTTTTGGAATTTGCTAAATCCACTTTTGCAGTATAAATAACGAGTTAAATCACCTGTTTCTCACTTTTCAACATCTGTTTAAGTAAGATTTCTGCCGAAGCAACTTCTCTCACTCTTTTTCTTCGTCAATTTGTGTTGTTCTTTGTCTTCCTTCACTCAGTCTCCATCTTTGCTCCTTCTTCGGTGAATCTTGTTCACTAATTACGCGGTAATCAGTAATGGCAAGCAGTTCTCACACATAGCCTTCTACGGTAATTCTTTCGGCGGTCGAAGGGTCTTCTGCGGTGGCGAGTGCCACCGAATCCACAGAGATCGATAGGATCCCGTTAGAAGTTGATATTCTTTCTCTGCCCAGAGGTCCAGCAACCGACTTCACCGCTGATGAGGGGAGGATCAGGTCAATGAGTCCCCACTAATGGGAGAGGTGGGCCTCGCCCAATTAAGGGAGCAGTGGGATATTCTCCGTTCTGCTGATATCGTCCTTTCCAGGAGCGAGGAAAGAGTGCACATCGACTGCCCAGGATATTATATTTTCTACGCTTATCCTTTCAGGCTGGGGTTCAGGCTTCTCCTTCCGGCGTTGGTGGTAGATTTTTGCCGCTACTATGAGGCGTGTCCCGGACAACTCGTCCCTTCTTTCTACAAGCTTTTTTCGATGCTTGCCAAGTGTGCAAAATTGGTTCGAAGAGAAATAACGCTGCGGCACGTGCTGACTCTGTACGTCCCTCAGAGGGTCCGTGGTACCATGATTCGAATGGTCCCTCGTGGGGTCAAGGGTTTGATTGCGGAGCTGGACGATGAGATCGATTCTCCTTCTTATGAGAATTTTTTCCACATCAAGACCGAGCATTTGGTGGGTAATGCCAGGGAATTCCAAGAGACTTGGAACCATATACGTGAGTTTTCTATTCGTCGGGTTCTGCCTTCCGTTCTTTCTTGTTCTTTGTTCTAATGGGTGTTAACTTTATCTTGCGTTTGTAGCTGAGCGGGCACCACCGGCAACTTTGTCTGGCATTAGTTAATGGGTCGATACGTACTCCCTCAAAAAGTAGGGATTTGCACATGGCCGTCCTTCTGTGAAAGACACGGCCGTAGGCCCGCTTCATGTGAATGTTTGAGTTATTGCATCGTTCTTTTTCAGTCGTGCTGAGTTTCTCTCTTTTAATTCTTTTCTTTTGTTGATTAGGGGTGGTGCGCCGTGTGAGGGCTCCTTAGCTTGCTTTCGGCAGACTGGGTGCGACTATTCAGCTGGCTATGGCACCGATGCCACATCCATTTCTGATGGCGACTTCAGTCAAGTCATCAGCGGCACATTCCCCAGCACGGTCTACATCTCAGGTCGAGGCATCTTCGGGGGTTGTTCTCCCCAGGGCGGAGTCACCTTTGAACTAGAAGAAGGAGGAGGAGGAGAGGTCGTTGGTTAGTCATAGGGTCGCCTTCAAGTCTACTGTAGAGGTAGTATATTTGGACTCGCCGCCGTCGGATGCGGAGGGGAATGAGGCGGTTGTGCCTGCCTTTGAGGGCGAAAACACAATGGGGGCTACCCCGGTCGGCTCAAGCCGTAATGAAACCGCCACTTAGGCGGCTCAATCATCAGTTCCGGCTGTTGAGAGGGAAGGTGGTTCCTCAGCAGCTGCATTGGTAAGAGAAGTGAGTGTCAACCCGTTGGCGGGGGAGGGAGCCTCGACCTCTCGGCCGGCTGAGGAAGGAAGGAGCGTCTCGGGAGGGGAATTTGACTCTGAATCTGACTTGGATCCCGACGACGTCCATATGATCCATGTAGGCTTCACCAATGCGACGGCGCATGCAAAGGGGCCATATCGGTATGCTGAGATTCCTACCGAGCAGAACCTCTGCTTGAGGAGGATAATATGGTTCTGATGGTTGCGCCTTTGTGCTTAGAGGAGGAGAGCAGGTCGTTGAGGGATGTTACATGTTAGAATATACGCTTAACGCTAGAGGGGGGTGAATAGCGTTATAAATAAAAACAATGTAAATTTGCGGAATTAAAAATTGCAGGAATAACGTAAGTGCAGTAATTAAAATGATAAGGAGAGAACACACCGAATTTTATCCTGGTTCACCACAACGTGTGGTTAGTCCAGTCCCCGAGAGACTCTCTCGAGTTTTACACTAACTTCGTTAAGCTTACGGGTGCCTAACAAACCGTTACACTTGCTCGTAGATATACACTCTACAAGACTTCAACCTGCTCGAGGATACCGCACCTCAAGACTTCAATCCAAGGAACTACTTTTCCTTCTTACAACAAGGGATTAGACTATCCCTTCAAGTGTGTACAAACACTTAGCACTCAAGACAAGACTCTCTTTATAGAGTAGATATGAGTAAAAACAATACGCTCAAGAACGCAACAACTTAGTCAAGAGTTTGGCTCTCAAAAAGCTATGAAATGAATATAAAATGAATGAATGAGAGTATGTAAGCTTAAGCAAGAATGTAATCAATTGTTGTGCTTAGAAGAGTGAATTTGAGTTGTATTTATAGTGCTCAAAACACCCAAAACCGTTGCTTAATTGCCAATCACAAATTGCTGATTTTGTGCTAGGATAATCGATTATCTGATTCTGCATAATCGATTATCTGCCAATCGTTTAAAAATCATTCCCAGATTTTAAGCAGTATAATCGATTATCCAAATCGTATAATCGATTACCTGACAACTTCAAAAATCAATCCCCGATTTTATGCTTAACATAATCGATTGTCTGATTGTACATAATCGATTATTTTTTAGTGTTTGAAAATACTTTGGCAACGGTCTTTAATATAATCGATTACCAGAAAAGCCATAATCGATTATTTTGCTACTTTGTAAAATCTGATGCTCATTGTCTCAACATAATCGATTAGTCTAAGGCACATAATCGATTATCTTGTAGCTTTGAAAAATCTGGTGAACACTGCCTTAACATAATCGATTATCATAAGGTACATAATCGATTATCTTGCAGCTTTGTAAAATCTGGTGTACACTGCCTTAACATAATCGATTATCATAAGGTACATAATCGATTATCTTACAGCTTTGTAAAATCTGGTGTACTCTGCTTTAACATAATCGATTATCATAAAGTACATAATCGATTTTGTTTGTCCAGATTTGAAGGACATGTTTAGAATTCATTTTGGTTAAAATGAAATGTTTGAAAATCATTTTGCTGTAAATTAAAGATGCATGGTTTGATAAAAATGATTTTACGAGAGAAGCCAAGTCTTGAATCAATTGTCGGATCAAGATCACAATTATAGAACGACTCATGTATAACTTTGTTGCTTTACTTAATCTTGATCTTTGTTTCTCTTGTGCTTGGACTTCGGCATATGTCATGTTCCGTTCACGTCGGTTTGTCATTTATCAAAACCTACAAATATGAACACACGTTTAGTTTAGCGACTTGAGAACGTGTTTCAACAATTTCCCCCTTTTTGATAATGGCAAACCAATATCGGGATATGCATATTAATTAATTCATAATGACGATCCAAGACAAGTATATAGATATGCAACGAGTTCCCCCTCAAGTTATGAATTCCCCCTCAATTTATGCCAATATGTATTAGTGTGCATAGCCCATATCTTCCCCCTTTTGACATTAGCAAAAAAATAACTAACTCTTTATTGATTAAACAATATTGCAAATACATAAAAAAAGACAGAATATTATGCAAATAGAAAAACAAAGAGACAAGACATTATTCATTATCATCATTGACTTCCGTCTCGACATCCGGTACATTTTCCCGAAGGACAATTTGGGCATATGGATAATGGACGTGATCAAAATATCCATGGAGCTCGTGAGTCAATCGATTGACATTCATATCAATACGATTTATGGATGTGGACATGGAGGCAAGTTGCTCGGAAATAGATTGGAGGGATGCATCGGACGGGGCCGGATGACGACGTCTTTGAGGTGGAGGAGGAGGCGGATGCTCACCGATATTGGGAAATGAAGATTCTTGAATTTCCCAATGTTTTGTCGCCTTTTTGTGAGGACCGACGGAGGTGTCGATACCGGAAGCAACAAGAATGGTCATAACGACAAAAGCATAGGGGAGTGGCTTATCTTCCCCAATTGCATCATATAAGTGAGTCATGACGAACTTGCACCAATTGATGCGAGCCCCGGTGATAATGGCATGCATGAGTTTTGAATCCTCATGAGAGATAGTTGTGTGATTGAATTTTCGCGGTTTTAGAACGCGGGTGATGAAATAAAAAATTAGACGATATTCCGGGAGCATGTTTGTAATGGTTGGACGACGATAGTCCGGAGTTGCAATAAATTCACCGATGCCAATTTGGGTGAACAGAAGTTGTTCCTCAAATAACGCGCCTTCTTCCCTAGTATAGAGAGAAATGTCTTCCCCATTGCGCGGGAGTTTAGTGAGGGCTTGAATATTTGCCTCAGATAGAGGAATTGAAATTCCATTGACGTTTGAGACAATTTCACCATCTTTGTCCTTCTCGAGATTTGAATAGAAGGCCCGAATTAGAGGAGGGTGAATGTAAGGAGTGTGAAGATATAGGAATTCAAGGAGTTGGCTTTGCATAAGCATATTTGTTGTGGATGGAGGGGCGCTGTGATTAAGGAAACGATCCGTGGAAAATCGAGGAGGAACGATTTCTCGATTTTCAAATTTTTCAATGAAGCGCATAAGTTCGGCTTCACTATTGAATCATAAATAAGAACCATCTTTATAACAATGAACTAGTGGACGAGTGACGGAAGAGGAGGCAACATTTTTGCCGGAACGAGCTCGTTTGGAAGTTTTGCCCGTCATTTTGAATAAATAGTAATAGCCTTTGAAGAGTTTTGAGAGATTTTTGAGAATTTGGGAGCTAAGATTGATGTTTGAGTGAAGACATTGAAGATATAATGCCCTTATTTATAATGTGAAGAATGAAATTGCATTAAAGTTAAGAAATCTGCAAAAATTTAAGGAGCAAACGGTCAGAAACGGTAACTATTTTGAAATACTTACTGAGAATAATCAATTATGGAAATATGGTAATCGATTATTCTGACACAGTGTGCCCAGTGATTTTCTGATTCGGGGAATAATCGATTGTGCTTTTGAGATAATCGATTATTTCAGGAAATGTAGTAACGAACATCCGAGACGGTAATAGGAAAATCAATTACACTGTTTTAAATAATCGATTATTGTCACACAATGACTTAACACCTGAAAATAAATGTCAACATAATCGATTAGGGATATGTGATAATCGATTTTTATATTTAACAGCTAAAATCCTGCAAAGCCAAAACTGTTAGATAATCGATTGTAGTGTTGTATAATCGATTATGTCAATTTTCCAGCATAATAAACATAAAACGTAAATGGGGAATAATCGATTATTGACTTTAGAGAAATCGATTATTCTGCACCGGTGTCTGATAATTCCCCCTGTCTTTGGGGCGATACCTGCAAAAAAGAATTAGGCGCCTCCAACGCTCAAGTTAGTAATCGTTAAAACATAAAAATGCAATGCATGAATTAGATCAACGTGGAGTCAAGAATCCCGAGTTCACTACGAATTCGGAAGAAGGACTCTTTCTCTAAAGGCTTTGTAAAGATGTCGGCCAATTGATCTTTTGTTTCAACAAACTCAATTTCGACATCACCTTTGAGAACATGATCTCTTATAAAGTGGTGCCTAATTTCTATGTGTTTCGTTCTTGAGTGAAAAATAGGGTTCTTCGTCAAGCTAATGGCGCTAGTATTATCACATCGAAGAGGGATATGATCGATACTAAGGCCATAGTCCGAGAGTTGTTGTTTCATCCAAAGGATTTGAGCGCAACAACTCCCCGCAGCTACATATTCAGCCTCGGTTGTGGACAACGCAACACTTACCTGTTTCTTGCTAAACCAAGAAACTAGAGAGCTACCGAGCAAATGGCAAGTGCCACTAGTGCTCTTGCGGTCCAATTTGCATCTCGCAAAATCGGAATCGGAATAACCAACAAGTTGGCATGAAGAACCTTTGGGATACCATAGTCCCACATTTATTGTTCCAACAAGATACTTCCTAATCCGTTTTACCGCGGTTAAGTGAGACTCCTTCGGACATGATTGATATCGAGCGCATAAACACACGCTAAACATGATGTCCGGTCTACTAGCAGTAAGATAGAGAAGGGATCCGATCATACCTCGATACTTCTTGGTGTCTACTTCCTTACCTTTATCATCCTTGTCAAGATGGTCGGATGTGCTCATTGGAGTGGCCATTGCTTTGGCGTTGCTCATTTCAAAGCGATTTAGCAACTCCTTGCAATATTTAGTTTGGCAAATGAAAGTTCCCTCTTTCATTTGTTTTACTTGCAACCCCAAGAAGAAGTTTAGCTCACCCATCATTGACATTTCGAATTCGCTAGTCATCAACTTAGAGAATTCCTCGCATAAAAGATCATTAGTAGCACCAAAAATAATATCATCGACATAAATTTGAACTAACAGGATGTCATTGTTTTTATTTTTGATAAAAAGTATGGTGTCGACTTTCCCCCTTTCAAACTCATTGTTTAAGAGAAATTTACTTAGACGTTCATACCAAGCTCGAGGAGCTTGTTTGAGACCATATAAAGCTTTCTTAAGCTTGAAGACATGGTCGGGAGATTTAAAATCTTCAAACCCCGGGGGTTGTTCAACATATACTTCCTCTTGAATGAATCCATTTAGAAAGGCACTTTTGACATCCATTTGATATAGTTTAAAATTCATAGATGATGAAAATGCAAGTAATAAACGAATGGCTTCTAGGCGTGCAACGGGTTCATAGGTTTCTTCATAATCAATTCCTTCTTCTTGATTATAACCCTTAGCAACTAGCCTAGCTTTGTTTCTAGTGATTATGCCATTTACATCTAATTTTTTCCGAAAAACCCATTTCGTACCAATTATGGTGTGATTATCGGGTCTTGGCACCAATTCCCAAACATCATTACGTTTGAATTGGTTAAGCTCCTCTTGCATTGCCAAGGTCCAATGCTCATCCCCAATTGCTTCGGAAATGGTTTTAGGTTCAATTTGAGAAACAAAAGCAATATGCCCTACGGTGTCTTTAAGAAGGTTTCGTGTACTTACCCCTTTCTCGATGTTGCCAATTACCTTGTCAAGAGGATGGTCTTTAGACGTCCTCCAAGCCTTAGGCATCATCGATTCTTCTTCTTGTGGTGGTACTTCTTCCGAAGGTTGTTCCATGACTTCATCTTGAACTTCCTTTGGATCCTCCTTTTGTACCTCGTCTTGAAGATTGATTTTCTTTAAAGCATCTGCAAATCAACACAAGAATCCTTTCTCGCCAAGCGAGCATAATTTTCACAAAATACTACATGAGGAGATTCCTCAACAGTTTTGGTTCGATTATTAAAAACTCTATATGCTTTGCTACGCGATGAGTAACCAAGAAAAATTCCTTCATCAGATTTCGCGTCAAATTTTCCCAAGTTATCTTTTCCGTTGTTGTGAATAAAACATTTACAACCGAAGACTCTAAGATGAGAAAGATTTGGTTTCCTTCCCATATAGAGTTCATAGGGAGTTTTTATGAGTATCGATCTTATGACAGCTCTGTTTAAAACATAGCTAGCGGTACTCACGGCGTCCGCCCAAAACTTTTTGGAAATCTTAGCCTTATCGAGCATGGTTCTAGCCATCTCTTCGAGACATCGATTTTTACGTTCCACCACTCCATTTTGTTGTGGTGTACGTGGAGCCGAGAAGGTATGTTCAATACCGAGTTCGTCACAAAATCCGCAAAGATATTATGATCGAACTCTCCCCCATGATCACTTCTTATGGAAGTGACGGTTGTGTTCTTTTCATTTTGAACACATTTAAGAAAACTTTTAAAAGCATGAAAGGCATCACTTTTATGAGCAAGAAATAACGTCCATGTGAATCTAGAGAAGTCATCAACAATTACAAAAGCATAAAGATTTCCACCAAAACTTTCAACACGAGATGGTCCAAAGAGATCCATGTGTAGAAGTTGTAAGGGTCTAGTGGTTGAAACAACATTTTTTGATTTAAAAGAGGCTTTTGTTTGTTTCCCTTTTTGACATGAATCACAAATAGAATCTTTTTCAAATTTCATGTTTGGAAGACCAATTACTAAATCTTTTGAAACTAGTTTGTTTAAAAGATTCATATTTATATGAGCTACTCTACGATGCCATAACCACATGTCGTCTTCTTTACTCATAAGGCAATTTACAAAACTTGATGAAGAATTTTCAAGATCAACCATATAGATATTATCCATTCTAATACCACGAAGAATAATTTTGAAATCACTACGACGGATAACTAAGCATCTTCGGTGTCAAACAATACAAGATTTCCCTTGCCACATAATTGACTTATGCTCAAGATTATGTTTAAGACCTTTAACAAGCAAAATATGCTTAATGGAGGAGGATTCGTCCTTACCGACCGATCCAATGCCGATAATTTTTCCTTTGTTATTGTCTCCAAAAATAACATTTCCCCCTTCCGTGGGTTTTAGTTGAAGGAATTTTGATGCATCCCCGGTCATATGTTTGGAGCATCCACTATCAAGGTACCAAAGTACACTTGATCCCTTCAAACACACCTACAAAACAAATTAATGAGATTTTGGTACCCAAGCCATTTTGGGTCCTTGTGTGTTAGGTGCAAAATATTGGTGTGATTGTCCTGCAGTGAAATGTCTATGTCTAGTGAAGCATGCGGGAGCAATATGTCCAATTTTATTGCAATAATGACAAATGACATTCGGATTGTGCATTCTTCTAGGATGATAATAATTTGGTGGTCTAAACTTATTCACTCTATTTTTAGGAACATAGTTTTGATGTAGTTTTCGAAAATCTTGTCTAGGTGGTCTATACATGCCAACATTTCTTCTAGGGTTCACTCTATTTTTAGGAATATAGTTTTGATGTGGTTTTTGAAAATCTTGTCTAGGTGGTCTATACATTCCAATATTTCTCCTAGCATTTGTACTAGGATGAGTTGCTATTCTACGATTAAAAGATCTAGGTTGAGTGTTGACATTTATTTTGTTTTGCCTAAGTTGAGTCTTAGGTGGTTTAGGAATGGACTCAACTTTTTCTTTTGACTCGTGTTTAAAGCCTATACCGTGCTTAGTGGATTTCAAATTTACAAGCACTTCATTGAGATTTTTGTGTGAAGAATTAAATTTGTGCAAAGTGCTTCTAAGACTTTCTACTTCTTCCTTTTGAGATTTGCAAGAAGTACAATCCTTATTTGAGCTTTCGGGTTTATCGGCGCTTTTTTTGCCATAAAACTTGTTTTCCTCTTTTAATTTCTCATTTTCAAGAGTAAGTTTTTCAAAATCCTTTTCTTTTGAAGAAAATTGTTTTCTTAAATCTTTTATAGATTTAGAAGCGCTAATAAACTCTTTATACAACTCATCAAATGCATCTTGCATTTCTTCTAAAGTGAAATAGTTCTTAGAAGTAGAACATACCTCATATTGAGTTTCTTCGTGTGCCATAAGACACAAGTTTGCGGTCTCGTTTCCTTCTTCATCACTTGATTCATCTCCGGAGTCGCCTCCCCAAGAGATGTATGCTCTTTGTTTCTTGAATGGTTTCTTCTCCTTTTTGATATTTGGACAATTTGATTTGATATGCCCAATTTCCCCGCATCCATAGCACTTCAATTGGTCTCGTTGTTGCTTACCTTTTCGTTCATACTTCTTTTGCATGAACTTGTGAAATTTCTTAATAACGAGTCCAAGCTCGACATCTTCATCACTTGACTCCTCATCGTTTTGAGGTTGAGTAGTTGATGCTTTGAGTGCAATCCTTCTTTTCCTTTGATCATCCAAAGGAGAGTTAAGAATAGTTGATTCATAAGTTTTGAGATTACCTCGCAATCCGTCGATGGTGACGTTTGTGATGCCGATTGATTCTTGGATAGCGTCGGCTTTGGAACGCCATTCCGGAGTGAGGCTTCGTAGAATTTTCCGGACAAGCTCCTTATCCGTGAATGTCTTTTTGAGGGCGTGTAGGTCATTGACGATTTTTGAAAATCGTTCGAACATGTCATCTATCTTCTCGTTTTCCTTCATGCGAAACAGTTCATATTCGTGGGTTAGGAAATCAATTTTAGCTTCCCTTACATGGTCCGTACCTTCGTAGGTGATTCTAATTTGTCCCACATTTGCTTGGCAGTGGTGCAACATGATATTTTTCGATAGTCATCGGGGTTCACTGCACAATACATCATGTTGATTGCCTTTGCGTTGTTCTCTACTTTTCTGATATCATCAACGTCGTATTCGTCTTCCGTTTTTGGAACGAGTTCTTCTCAAACCTTTTGGTGGGTCGTAGTTCTCCATTTTTGATAATTTTCCACAATTGGAAGTTGTTTGATTGTATAAAAATCCTCATTCTCTCCTTCCAGTAAGTATAGTTGGTGCCATCAAAAAGTGGTGGCCTTGTGAAGCATTGTCCTTCACCTAGTCCTGCATAAGCACTACGAGTAGAAGCCATGGAAAGTTTCTCTCAAACTGTTAAGTCTTTCAGAGAGTATGGCTCTGATACCAATTGTTAGAATATACGCTTAACGCTAGAAGGGGGGGTGAATAGTGTTATAAAAAAAACAATGTAAATTTGCGGAATTAAAAATTGCAGGAATAACGTAAGTGTAGTAATTAAAATGATAAGGAGAGAACACACCGAATTTTATCCTGGTTCACCACAACGTGTGGTTAGTCCAGTCCCCGAGAGACTCTCTCGAGTTTTACACTAACTTCGTTAAGCTTACGGGTGCCTAACAAACCGTTACACTTGCTCGTAGATATACACTCTACAAGACTTCAACCTGCTCGAGGATACCACACCTCAAGACTTCAATCCAAGGAACTACTTTTCCTTCTTACAACAAGGGATTAGACTATCCCTTCAAGTGTGTACAAACACTTAGCACTCAAGACAAGACTCTCTTTATAGAGTAGATATGAGTAAAAACTATACGCTCAAGAACGCAACAACTTAGTCAAGAGTTTGGCTCTCAAAAAGCTATGAAATGAATATAAAATGATTGAATGAGAGTATGTAAGCTTAAGCAAGAATGTAATCAGTTGTTGTGCTTAGAAGAGTGAATTTGAGTTGTATTTATAGTGCTCAAAACACCCAAAACCGTTGCTTAATTGCCAATCACAAATTGCTGATTTGTGCTAGGATAATCGATTATCTGATTCTGCATAATCGATTATCTGCCAATCGTTTAAAAATCATTCCCAGATTTTAAGCAGAATAATCGATTATCCAAATCGTATAATCGATTACCTGACAACGTTCAAAAATCAATCCCCGATTTTATGCTTAACATAATCGATTGTCTGATTGTACATAATCGATTATTTTTCAGTGATTGAAAATACTTTGGCAACGGTCTTTAATATAATCGATTACCAGAAAAGCCATAATCGATTATTTTGCTACTTTGTAAAATCTGATGCTCACTGTCTCAACATAATCGATTAGTCTAAGGCACATAATCGATTATCTTGTAGCTTTGAAAAATCTGGTGAACACTGCCTTAACATAATCAATTATCATAAGGTACATAATCGATTATCTTGCAGCTTTGTAAAATCTGGTGTACACTGCCTTAACATAATCGATTATCATAAGGTACATAATCGATTATCTTACAGCTTTGTAAATTCTGGTGTACACTGCTTTAACATAATCGATTATCATAAAGTACATAATCGATTTTGTTTGTCCAGATTTGAAAGACATGTTTAGAATTCATTTTGGTTAAAATGAAATGTTTGAAAATCATTTTGCTTTAAATTAAAGATGCATGGTTTGATAAAAATGATTTTACGAGAGAAGCCAAGTCTTGAATCAATTGTCGGATCAAGATCACAATTATAGAACGACTCATGTATAACTTTGTTGCTTTACTTAATCTTGATCTTTGTTTCTCTTGTGCTTGGACTTCGGCATATGTCAATGTTCTGTTCACGTCGGTTTGTCATTTATCAAAACATACAAATATGAACACACGTTTAGTTTAGCGACTTGAGAACGTGTTTCAACATTACAGACGTCGGAGTAATGACCGAGGCGGCCGTGATGGGTCTTAAGGTACGTGTGATGATTTTCTTTCGTTTCTTTTCTTGCCTTGATTTGCCTCCTGTTTTAACCTTTGTTTTTGCCTTGCGGACCTTCCTTTTGGAAGTAGAGAGCATGCATTGAGCTAACGTTCCCTCGGGAATCTATCTACTGGCGCTAGATAAGTATCGTCACTACTGTTCGCGTGATGGGCGAGCGTATGAGGGATGACCCCCGCAGCCTGGAGTTGGTTGAAGAGTTGGAGAGTCGGGAGCTTCTAGTGTAGCAGACTCAAAACAGGGTAAACGCTCTCGAGGAGCAACTTCGTCGTAAGGACGAGGAGGTGGAGGCCGAGAGGAGTGCTGCAGTTGAGAAGGAGCACCCGAATCAGGAGGCCTTGGCGGAGACCTCTGAGGCGTTGATAAGCCAGGTGGTTAAGTTGGACGAGGACATCACTGCTTCGAGGAGGCAAGCCAGAAATGCTTCGACGAAGGCTGGGATGTTGGAGGCGGCAGTCTGTGTTCACGTGAGGGAACGGGAGTTGGAGAGATCTACTGCGGCTTTCAGAGTGGCGGTGGTGGAGGAACACATTGGCATTTATGAACGAGATGCCCAGATTGCGGCAGATCGTATTACGGCATTGGGGGCCGAGAATCAGTGCCTGAGGGACCAGGCTACCTTTTATGGCCCCGCTTGAGATCTTTGGTCATTTGCTGAGGCCCAGCTGGACGTGTACAAGAAATTGTGGGAGGCCGACGTTCTTCCCGAAATTGTTTATGAGGGGAACTGTTAAAAGGCCTTGATGCTCGTATTGGCTGTGGCTTCAACCCGGCCACTCTGGGGCTGATGATGGCTCCGAGGGTGCTGATGGTGGTGTAGGTGGCGTTGAGGGTCGCGAGGATGGAGCTGAGGGTGGAGCGGGTGGCGCTGAGTGAAAAGTTTTTGTTGAGTTAGTTTTATTCTGTTTTGTTTTTGTTGTCATTTGGTTATTTTTTTCTTAGTTCGCCGGCCTTGGCCGTCTGTAAATGGAGGTGACCTATTGTAAATAAAGCTGTAGATATATATATGCAATTTTATTTTCTTTTTCTTGTTTCCAAGTTTTCTTTGCACTCATTCAAGGGGGTTTCGTCTTTAGAGTTTTCTGGGGGGCGTGTTAACCTCCCTATGACTTTAGTCGTGATAACGTCGGTGGCCTTGGCCATGATGACGTTGATGGTCTTGGTCAGTTGGATGATTTCGACTTTTGTCGGGTTGTTTGCTCGCCCTAAACAAAAACTAGGTGGGTTGCTAGCGTCGATGGCCTTAGCCGTGATTGACCTCTTTTCACTTATCGTTTTCTTTACTCGGTTTGAGTAAGTTGTAGCCGTTATTTTGCGAGGGTGGCGTATAGTCTTACTCCCAGTTTGGGCATGGTCGAATTGTTGGCTGTGGCCTCGCAATTCGACTGGGGACGAACTTATCGCGGCCTGAATCTTAGTTCGAGTTTGGCGTACTTACTTGATTTGCGAGGGTGCTTAACTTGTCCCTTCGCTCGTAGAGGAACAAGCCTTGCAGCGTCCAATGGTGAGGGTGCTTGGCCTGAGTCTTGGTTTATTCTGTAGTTGAATTTTTGGGCGAGGTCGCGTGGCCTGAGTTTTTGTTCAACTGTAGTTGAACCCTTGCAGTTTTTGATGTCGAAGGCACATAGACTGAGTCCCAATTCAACTCATAGTTGAACTCTTGGGCGAGGGCGCGTAGCCTGAGTTGTCGTTCAACCGTAGTTGAACCTTTGCAGTTTCTGATGTCGAAGGTACATAGCCTGAGTTCCAGTTCAACTCATTGTTAAACTCTTGGGTGAGGGCGCGTATCCTGAGTTGTGGTTCAACCGTAGTTGAACCTTTGCAATTTTTTGACGTCGAAGGCACATAGCCTGAGTTCCAGTTCAACTCAAAGTTTAGCCTGAGTTGTGATTCAACCGTAGTTGAACCTTTTTAATTTTTTGACGATGAAGGCACATAGCCTGAGTTTCAGTTCAACTCATAGTTGAACTCTTGGGCGAGGGCGCGTAGCCTGAGTTGTTGTTCAATCGTAGTTTAACCTTTGCAAATTTCAATGGCGAAGGCGCATAGCCTGAGTCCCAGTTCAACTCATAGTTGAGCTTTTGCAATTTTTGATGTCGAAGGTACATAGCTTGAGTCCCAGTTCAACTCATAGTTGAACTCTTAGGAGAGGGCGCGTAGCCTGAGTTGATTTTCAACCGTAGTTGAACCTTTGCAATTTTTGTTGTCGACGACACATAGCCTAAGTCCACGTTCAACTCATAGTTGAACTCTTGGGCGAGGGCGCTTAGCCTGAGTTGTGGTTCCACAGTAGTTGAACCTTTGCAATTTTTTTTATGTGGAAGGCACATAGGGTGAGTTCCAGTTCAACTCATAGTTGAACTCTTGGGCGAGGGCTCGGGCTCGTAACCTGAGTTTTGGTTCAACTGTAGTTGAATATTTGCAATTTTTTGACGTCGAAGGCACATAGCCTGAGTTCCAGTTCAACTCATAGTTGAACTCTTGGGCGAGGGCGCGTAGCCTAAGTTGTGGTTCAACCGTAGTTGAACCTTTGCAAGTTTCGATGGCGAAGGCGCATAGCCTGAGTCCCAGTTGAACTCATAGTTGAACTTTTGCAATTTTTGATGTCGAAGACACATAGCCTGAGTCTCTGTTCAACTCATAGATGAACTCTTGGGCGAGGGCACGTAGCCTGAGTTGTTGTTCAACCATAGTTGAACCTTTGCAATTTTTGTTGTCGACTGCAAATAGCCTGAGTCCCAGTTCAACTCATAGTTGAACTTTTGAGTGAGGGCACATAGCCTGAGTTATTGTTGAACCGTAGTTGAACGTTTGCAATTTTTTGTTGTCGAAGGCACATATTCCGAGTCCCAGTTCAACTCATAGTTGAACATTTGGGCGAGGGCACATAGCCTGAGTTGTTGCTCAACCGTAGTTGAACCTTGCAATTTTTGTTGTCGAAGGCACATAGCCTGAGTCCCAATTCAACTCATAGTTAAAATTTTGGGCGAGGGCACGTAGCCTGAGTTGTTGTTCAACCGTAGTTGACTCTTTGCAATTTTTGTTGTAGCACGCACAGAGCTTGAGTCCCAGTTCAACTTATAATTGAATTTTTGGGCGAGGGCACGTAGCCTGAGTTGTTGTTCAACCGTAGTTGAACCTTTGTCTTTTTACAAGACCCGTTATGTGCAGGGCGTCAGGGGTTAGGTTTTCGTTTGAGATCTTGTCTGATTTGTGTGTAGTCTTCTTGGCTACTTTTTAGAGGTCATTCCATTATGGATCTTGGTTCGAGATGCCTTCGTGCCGCTTTTTGGCAGGGTCCCGTATCGAGGGAATAGGGGTATCTCGCCTGTGTTCTCCCCGTGGGGGTGGGGGTATTTGTTTTCTCTTCTTCTTCTTTCTCTTTCTTGAGAACGGGTGGGGGGGGGGGGGGGGGCGTCGGGCCTTCGGACCCTTGCAGGATCTTTCGAGTTCCTTTCACCCGTTGTGCTACTTTGGCTCATTTGAGCTGGGTTGCTTCCATTTTTGGGTGTTCTCTTTCCTTTTTGATCTGAGGATGAACTACGCGATTCTGTTATGAAATCCCCACAAACGGCGCCAAATTGTTTAGCTCAAAGTTATTGTACACTTTATAAGCATAAAACAATCGGAATAAAGTAATGGTCAATCATAGCAGATCTTAATAAACCAAAAGACCAAAGGGAAAACGCAAGAAATAACTATTATTTGTTAAAGAAGGGAGCGCAAAGATCTTTTATTGATGATATTGATTTGGTCTGCCTCTCCATGGAGAGGTTCAGAGCCGTACAATGATATTCTCTTCTTTGAGAAGTGGAAGTGAAGGAGAAGAAACAACCCCCTTTTTAGGGTTCTTTCTCTTAGTATTTATAGCTATGGACTTTGCCAGCTGGCGTTGGATGGCCGTGGTCATGTCGAGGGGACGCCCGTCGATAGTGAATAGGACGTGGCCTCGTTAATCAAGTTAAGTGATCTTCGAGTGCTTATTATTATCGAATGGTTGTGCCATTTTCTAGCCCGAATGGGCTTAAGAGCGAATTAATCTTATTAATTATCACGAGTCGAGTTTTGGCCAATACATGGTCTATTTGATCTGAATTGTTTTTGTTAATTTTCATGTTTTGAAAAATATTTTCTTTAGGAAAACAATTTCCTTAAAAATAAAAAATAAAAAATTTTCCTCACGGAGTATGAAAAATAGGTTTCCATAAGGGGCATCCTCCTCTAGGAGTGGGCATAGTTTGGTCAAGTCCGAAAACCGAATTTTTTGGCTTTTTTGTTTCAAATTTTTTGATTATGGATTTATTTTTTTAAATTTTTGATTTCGTATTGAACATTGGATTTGGTACTTCAAATTTTTGGATACCCAAAAATTCAAAAATTTTATATTTTATGTTTAGTCTATTATCCATATGCCAATAGCAATATGTTCAATACCCTACCCATTAGATATTATCTCACATATTCAATATTAATTACTAAGTTACCGTCAGAATACTTTCTATTTGGACATGATTTTATTATTGCTACTTCTTTTCAGCCGTCGTAATATTTCTGTTGTGTTTATTTAATAATAATTTCATTACTTAAATACTTTATTTGGATGATTGAGGCAAGAATAAGGAACTTTTCAGACAATTTGACATGAGTACGTCATTTGGATATTTGTTTTTGTAAAAAGTAAAAACATCTCAACTTATATACTAAAACCAGAAGTCCATATTATCCAAACCGATTAATTCGAAACCGAACTTAAAAAATCTGTTTGGATTGGATTTGAATTGTCATTCTTCAATCTAAAAATCAAAAATTCAAACCGAAATTCTCATTTCCGATCAGAACTGCCGAAACGTGCATCCCATATCCTCCACTACTTAAAAATACCGGTGATTTTTTTTTTTCATTGGCTTGAGCTTTGATAATAAAGTTATGAGGTACTGTATTGAAGGGAGATAACGGGTAACGGCCAAGTATCACCACTATATATAAAACGTTATGCTCTTATTTTCAATTTATTTTAGATCACTAGTATTAGAATGTATATTAAATTCCTTTAGTGATTATGTAGTTGACAATTTCAAAGACTTTAAGAGGATTTTAATTATTTAGTTGACAATTATTGTACGAGTCTTTTTCATCTTTCGTATTTCTCATATTTTCTTGTAACACTCTCTTTTTCTTCCGCTTTTTATGTTAGCCTGAACACAAAAGAAGCAGGACTAATTTAAATTACAATTTCTTCTAACAAAAAGACTGAATTTCAACTCAGGGGCGGAAGGGTCTTCACCGAACCCCCTTCGTCGAAAAAACTATAGTGTGTATATAAGTTAAAATTTATTTTTTTGTATCTATATATTATATTTTGAATCTTTTTCACAGAATTCAAAAGCATAATTTAGTGGTCAATGAAGTTCAAAACCTTTGAGAGGTCACATATTCAATTTCCACTAACCATAATTTTTTAAAATTTTTTTATTTTTTCTTTATTTGAAACTTATTGGCTGAAATCCTGCCTCCGCATGTCAAGGTCCAAAATCTCTCATAAAATTAATATTTCTCTTTTAGGTTTAACTTTTTCCAGGTGTAATAGCTTGGAAAAGGGTAATACTATACAATTATATAGTGAATTAATGCTGCTATTTTTACCAGTGGACAGTTAAGAAAACTGGTGGGATCTAGCTAATAACGTGAAATTAGATTAATGTTTTAAATTTTTCTCTTATCATCATTGATTAATTGTAGGTTTCAGTAACCATCTGCAACAAACTTGCCAGATTGTCAAACATTGGACAGATATATTGCATTTGGTCCTCTTTGCAGGATCATAAATAATAAATTGTACATAGTTCTGGTTACAGATCTTTGGTAATAACCAGAAAAAAGATGTTAATATAGCTTAATAAAGTATATGATTACAGTAGAGAAGGATTACAGTAGGTTGTATCAGTTAAAAATAATTAAACTATGATGAATTCTTTGAATTTACTGAATGAGATTCAATAAAGCGAAATAGATTATTTACATAATTGTTTCCATCTAGTTTCAAATTGACGCGTGGTAAATTGACGATCAATTTAAAAATAATTAAATTATGATAAATTGTTTTGATGTCGAACGAGTTTGATTAATGGAATGAAATAGATTATTCATATAATATATATATAAACGTAAAACTAAAAATAAATTTGTAAAGGCTACAAAATTAATTGACTTTGAAGGGGAGTCTTGGCGTAACTAGAAAAACTGTTGCCATGTGATTAGGAGGTCATGGGTTCGAGCCATGAAAACAACCACTTATAGAAACACATGATAAGATCGTGTACAATACACCTTTATAGTCCAGCCTTTCTCCAGACTCCACGCATAATGGGAGCTTAGTGGATCGGGCTACCCTACAAAATTAGTTGACTTTGTCGATAGTTGATTGATTACGTCAAAATATAAGTAGTGTACATTATATTGCTACTGTAAAATGAGTTTAACTTTTTGCAAAGGAAGAAAAAAAAAATTAAACATCCTAATTTTCAGGAAAAAGGAAATATGAGAGGGAAGACATGGTCCCAATAGTACAAATAAACTAAAGAAATATTTGTCACGTTGTGTATCTGCATTTCATTTAATAAGATAATGATATTTTGGGGGGACAACTCTAATTCCAAATTTTGCCTACCCCTCCCTCTCCCCTTGTGAGGGGTGGGGGGTGGATGTTGAATTGACATACTATAAGTATTTGCATAATATTGAAACTTGACCATTGCCAAATCCCTGCAGAGACAAACAACAGATACTATAAACAATATTAATCTAACTTATCATATAGAATTTATGGGAAGAAAACCTTGTTGTTCTAAAGAAGGATTAAACAAAGGAGCATGGACTCCTATGGAGGACAAAATTCTAATAGATTACATCAAAATTAATGGTGAAGGGAAATGGAGAAATCTTCCCAAAAGAGCTGGTGAGCTTTTTCTTTTATGTGCATATGGACATTATTACTATAGTATTATTTGTTTTGGGTTGAAAAATTATTTTGTATAAATAACAGGTCTTAAAAGATGTGGAAAAAGTTGCAGATTAAGGTGGCTAAATTATCTAAGGCCAGATATTAAGAGAGGAAATATAACTCCAGATGAAGAAGATATCATTATCAGACTTCATAAACTTCTTGGAAATAGGTCATTTCTTTGCTCATATATAGCTACAATATTTTCGCTAT
This sequence comes from Nicotiana benthamiana, assembly GCA_034376525.1. Classification (NCBI taxonomy): domain Eukaryota; kingdom Viridiplantae; phylum Streptophyta; class Magnoliopsida; order Solanales; family Solanaceae; genus Nicotiana; species Nicotiana benthamiana. The sequence goes on from CM067328.1 coordinate 29,131,310, forward strand.
TTTATACTCACTTTCTCAAAATCTTAGATCTGTCTCATCCAAAAACGGATAAATAAAGGAAAACGGAATATAATAAACACATTGCATTTTATGAATATTGACAATTGGTGCAGATGGTCTCTGATAGCTGGAAGGCTACCAGGACGAACAGACAATGAAATCAAGAACTACTGGAACACCAACATCGGTAAGAAACTACAACAAGGAGTTCCTGCTGGTCAGCCAAACCACATAATATGTACCATTAATCGCCAGCTTCCTCGTTCTTGTCATGCCAAATCAGCCAAGACAAGCCCAGTTACGCAACTAAACAAAAATAATCAAGAACACACAGTTCCTCAGGATTCACAGTATCTGCAAACAGACGCCGGAATCGGAGGATCATCGTCTTCCTCCTCCCCGTGTTTGGTCGTCCGGACAAAGGCAATTAGGTGCACTAAAGTTTTTATTAGTCCTCCTCCTACTAGTAGCTCAGTTGCGGAGCCACAATATGTAGATCAGTCTCACAATGAGATTACTCAAAGGGCTAGTTCTCACTCAGTCTTCCCACCTTGCACCAGGAATCCCGCTGAATTCTTACGATTTCATGTTGACAACTCAATTCTTGATAATGATAACGATGACAAGGCAATGGCAGAGGATTTGGCAATACAAAATGCAAATACAATTGTAGCATCGTCCTCCTCATCGTCATCATTATCAGTGTCATCTTTCTGCGAGCAACAACAACCAGCGTCAGAATCAACACCTACTTTCTCAGGAGAATTGGAAAATTATAATTTTAATTTCATGTTTGGTTTTGATATGGACGATCCTTTTCTTTCTGAGCTTCTTAATGCACCTGATATATGTGAAAACTTGGAGAATACAACTACTGTTGGAGATAGTTGCACCAAAAACGAAAAGGAAAGGAGTTATTTCCCTTCGAATTATAGTTCGTTTGCAGAAGAGACGCAACACAACGATTTGGAACTTTGGATTAATGGTTTCTCTTCTTGATTAATTGTTGATCATGAGTCAACATACTCTTAATTATGCACTCATGTTGTTTTTAGTGTCAGATTTAGAATTTAAATCAGCGAATTCTGTAATTTATATATGTATTTATTGTTATTTGTTTTCATATTTGTATAAGATGACCTACTTCGTCTACTCTAAATCCGGCAGCTAGCTTTGTGGAGGTGGTAATATTTAATTAAGCTAGCTAGCTATTCCCCTACTAAAAATTAGGAATTAGCAACGGACAAATATTGTAGCTAAATAAAAAAAATCTATTGCTAATCCTACTTAAGCGACAAACAACAACAACAATTCAGTAGAATCCCTAGTAGGGCATGGGAGTGTAGAGTATACGCAGACCTTATCCCTACCACTATTGGATAGAAATTATCAAAAAATTATGTTAGCTACGAGCGATTTAGCAATAAATTAACAACGAAGTTCGTAGCTAATTCCAAGAGCGGCTCGACAAATTTTGAGGTCTAATGCCAAACTTTATGAGGGACCTAAATTTTTTAATTTATTATTATTATTTATTTGAAGTCTATATTTTACCTTTTCTTATATACAAAGTTATTAATAATTTTTTATAATCAATAACACCTAATAAGTATTTCTCAATTGACAATATAACTAATCCATTTAATCTTTCTTGTGCCATTGTTGTTCTTAGGTAAGATTTTATCAATTTGAATTTTGAAAACATCTTTCCGTTGAAGCAACGTAACATGATTTATTAATATCAACTCTAAAGGACTCTTCGAAAGATTTTGAGGTTTCATTATCAGTACTTCCTATATAACACACGTTTTTACGAAATTCGGGTTCGATATTAATTTCAAGTGCAATTTTCTTGATAGAAAAAAATGAAACGTCTTCACTGTACAAAACTCTTTTAAAACTTATACATATAGTCTATTAGGTGTAACAAAATATGAGGTCCCACAAAATATGGAGCCTAAAACAGTTGCTTTATTTGCTGCCCCCGGCTAATTCAAGATTTTTAGTAGTTTTATAATTTATTACGAGCCATGTGTTGTAAATCAGTTGTATCGATCATGTCATGCACGTAATGCTTTTAGTTGATTTGAATTAATGTGATTTATGGTAGTGGGGATTGAACAACCTTTCAAGATTATCTTTCTAATCGGGTCATTAAGACAAATAAATCAGATCTCATTTAAAATTTCTAAAACTGGTTTCAGATCAATTCTTGGTTCCTCTTCTTTAATGTCTCGGTTTCTGCATCTTTTATAGTACTTTGTTTCTAGTTAAGGTTGGTTTTTCCTTAGTTCTGAAAGTGAGAAAGGCCTATTTAACAAATATGGCAACTTGGGACCAATAGAGAACGCAGTTGACGTTAATTTCGTAATTAGTGTATATATAATGTGATTTTGGTAGAAATTATACAATACACCGGTGCGTGTTAACAAAGGCAAATCCAGAACTTCAAGAAGATGGTGCACTATTATAGAGATGTAACTTTAGTCTCTTACTAATTTTTTAAATTTTAGGTTCAAAATTATACTCTTTTTGGAATTTAGTAATTTTCACACATATATCTGTACTTCGTGTCAAAAACAAGACCATTTAGAGTGGGATTTGAACTACCAATTTCACATGTAGAGGTGCACCTAAAAATAATTGCATCGTAAAAGTCTTTAAGTATAGGTTCACGCACATATATTTAAGTAATTTTAAAGAAATATAATATTATTATATATGATTTGGGAAGAGGAGTATAGATACACGTGAATCCATACCCCCTCTACTTTGATACGCCTCTGGGTACGTAGTTTTATGCTAATGTTGAAAGACGTCTAAGCGGTCTAGACTATTATAGTCCCACACTTTTCATCTTAGTGTTCTTAAATTTAATTCTTAGTAAGTCGTGTGGTTTTCTTTTTTCTTTTTTATTTATTTATTTATAACGATGATGTCTTCATTCGATTGAATTCAGTTACTTTCCTTCAAACAGTATATTTTTATTGAAAAGTTTATTAAATAAGTTGAAATATTAAATTTAAAACCTAGTTATTAACGTTTGAAGTCGTCGTCTGAACCAATAAAATAAAAATTTTGGCTCTGCATCAGATACCTGTTACTCTCGCCAGAATAAATATTGGCAACTCTGCCCACCAAAACTAACCTTTAATTCATTTTACGTATGGAACAAATTTATTAACTTCTCTCATCAGGTTCTTTTCGTCCCTGAATTAATACAAGTTTCGCAGCAGCATCCATTATTTTCTGACTACTTGTACTAAATTCACACTTAACACAATAGTAGTAGTAGTAAATGTAGTGGATTTGACCCCCTTAAGCTTTTACTTCTCCCGTTATTTACGCTAGATAATTTCCTCAAATTAAAGGCAACTACTCAATTTATTTAGATTAATCATGTCCAATTGTGAGTGTCACTGTTCTTAATGAACTTTATATTCAAGGATGACAATGCAATCTCTAGATTGGCACTACGTCAATCTTAAAGTTACAAACCATTTTTATGGTGAAAAAAATTGGAGTTACAGAAGATAAAGTTGTCTATTTTAAATAATATTCAATCTTACCGACCAAAGTACTTGCTAGCTGACGCCTAAATTTCTTGAATACAACAACAATATACATGGTATAATTTTACATAGTGGGGGTCTGGAATGGTACTATACACGCAGATCTTATCCCTATCTTTGCGGAGGTAGAAAAATTGTTTCCAATAGACTTTCAGTTCAGACAAGCATAAATATTACAATAATAACAAAAAATAATACGGGACTAACATCGAAAAATAATGTAGGAACAACATAACAAAAAAACTTGTATTTTTCTTGAATGATTTTGGGAAGTAGAAAGAAAACCACCTCCGGTGTTTTTTTTTTTTTAAAATTAAAAAGTTGAACGATTGCTTCTATTAATATCAACAATTATACAATAGAGTGTTCTTTTGTGATAGTATAGACTAACTATCACATCCTAATCCTTTAATCATGCTATACAATTCTCACTGCTATCAAGCTAAATTATTACAAATCACCTATAGACTGACAATAACTAAGGATAGTAATTGAGTTGTCGTAATCCTTTTAACCAAGTCTTGCATCTCCTACCTCGTGCATGAATGAGGATAGCAATTTCTCTGCACAATTTGTGTTCATCAAAAGGCTGTTTCTGAAATCGTAAAGCATTCCTCCCTCTCCAAATCAATGAAACAGTCGTAACAAATGCAGTAGCTACCACAGCTTTTTTGAACTGTTTAATCCTTGCATTGCTACATATCCAAGTTAATTCAGCTTCCCAACAGGCATGTCTTCTATAATATCCCAGCCAATGACAAATCTTGCACCAAATTCTGTTAGTGACTGAGCAATTAAAAAACAGATGTTCAAAATCTTCACTGTGATGGTTACAAAACACACATGCTGCATCCACTAGAATCCCACATTTGAGGAGTCTATCAACAGTTGGTAGTCTACCATGTGCAGCCATCCATATAGTGAACAAGTGTCGAGGCAAAACATTGGGAGTTGCCATCAAGTTCCTCCAATCCATCTTAGGAAATATTGGTAACAGAGAAAGGTAGAGAACATGAATTTGAAATTTTCCTGCCTTACATACCTGCTGCAACCTAGATATGAGATCACCTTGTAGGCTGTGAGTGTTCATTATATGAGATCTGCAATCAATGATCTTCCTAGACATCCAAGAAGCATTCTTAGGACTTGTCATTGTTTCAATGTCCCCATTTTTTATATAGTAAAAATGGATCCATTTAATCCAAAGACTGTCCTTCTTCCTTGCAAGGTCCCACAGCAATTTAGATACAGCTGCTTTATTGCAGGTCTGGATGTCAATGATGTTTAATCCTCCAGCAGTAACAGGTCGACAAACTTTGTCCCAAGCTATAAGTGATCTCTTGGACACTATTCCATTGCCTGTCCATAAGAAGGACCTGCAAATGGCTTCAATTGATTTCACCACCTTCTTTGGCAATATAAAGATCTGAGACCAATAAGTTTGAACTCCAAACAGCACTGATTTTATAAGTTGACTTCTACCAGCATAGGACAGAAATTTTGCAGACCAACAGGTGATTTTTTCAGTGATTTTTCAATCAGAGGCAAGTATTGATGAATGTTCAGCTTCTTTGAGTGTAATGGGATGCCCAGATATTTGAAAGGGAGATGCCCTTCATTGAATCCCAAGTCTTCAAGAATAGCTTCCTTTTCAGCAAGAGATATACCAGCAAAATATATGGCACTCTTAGCTTTATTAGCTGAGAGTCCAGAAGCCACAGAAAAGGATGAGAATGCATCTTGAAGAAGCTGAATAGAAGTAAGATCAGCCCTGCAAAATAGTAATAAATCATCTGCAAAACAGATGTGGGAACAGTTGAGTTTCCTGCATCTAGGGTGAAAGTTAAAGTCACCATTTTTGTGAAGTAGGATGAGGTTCCTGTTGAGATATTCCATAGCAATAACAAATAGGTAAGGAGACATAGGATCTCCTTGCCTAACACCTCTTTTGGCTGAAAATGGTTTAGTGAGGCCCCCATTAATCACTAAAGAATATGTGACTGATGAAACACAAGCCATTATCCATTCCACAAACTTTGCAGGAAATCCAAGGTCAACCAACATCTGCCTGAGAAATCTCCATTCAATTGTATCATATGCCTTCCTCAAGTCAACCTTAAGTACACACCTAGGTGATATACCTTTCCTTCCATACCCTTTAAACAATTCTTGACTGAGTAGAATATTATCAAGAATACTTCTTCCTTCTATGAATGCTGACTGTCCCTTCCCAATGATATGATCAATTACAGCTTTAATTCTTCTAGTGAGAACTTTAGAGATAATCTTGTATAAGGTGGTGCAGCAAGCAATAGGTCTGAAATCCTTTACAGTTTGAGGAGTTTTCACCTTTGGGACAAGTGCAATGGCAGTGGTATTTATCATGTGTGGCATGTGACAAGTAGCAAAGAACTCCTTAACAGCAGCAAAGACATCCACTTTGACAATTTCCCAGTTCTTGGTGAAAAACTCCACAGGGAAGCCATCAACCCCTGGAGCCTTATCACTTGGCATTTCCTTCACAGCATCATTAATTTCCTCCATAGTCACTTCTCTAATAAGGATCTTCTGTTGTTCAAGGTTGAGACAAACTCCTTCTTTTACAACAGTAGAGTTTAAACAAGGAAGCTCACTAGGACTATTCCCCATCAAGGACTGGAATACTTCAATAAATTCTTGCTCAATAGCCAAAGGATCAGTAAGTTTTATACCTGTTTCTGTATATATAGAAGTGATGTTGCTTTGACTGGACCTTATCTTCCATTGTGCATGGAAGTACTTTGTATTTGAATCACCACAAGCTATCCAGGTTGGCTTTGATTTATGTCTCAGGATCTGTTCCTCAACATTACTCCACTTTTCTATGCTAAGGAGAGCTTCCTTTTCTGCTTTGTACAAGTGAGTTGAAGCAGGGTCCCTCATAATCTGACTCTGGATAATGTCTAGTTGTTCCCTAGCACAAGTTAGTTTTTGCTGATAAGAAGCCATATGTCCATTTAAGCCCTTCAACTGTTGCTTCATACTTTTGAGTTTTTGCCAAATTAATTGCAGTGATGATCCTTGTCCTCCTTGATTCCATACCTGTTGTAGAATGTCACCAAATTTAGGATCCTCCATAACATTGTGGTAGAGTCTGAAAGGTTTGGGATGAATCAGTCTTTGCCTTCCAAATTTTAAGAAAATAGGAGTATGATCAGAGATAGAATGATTTAAGAAGTCAGCTTCTACATGGCTGTATTGTTGTAACCATTGAAGATTCCCAATTGCCCAGTCTATCTTACTATAGACCTGTTTGTTTGTCCAAGAATACCTCCAGCCTTTTGACCTGATGGGAGTAAGATTGAGATCATAAATCAGCTCCTTGAAGTCCTTTACCTCTGCATCCGTTACAGGTGAGCCAATCCTGTCCTCAGCTGATAGGACAGCATTGAAATCTCCACTAAGTAGCCATGCTTCCTGCCCAGAAATAGGAAGTCCCCTGATATCATTCCAAAGCTGCTTCCTTAGTGCTATTGTATTATATGCATAAATGATACTCAATTGATACTTAACTGCTGAAGTTGGATCCTCAACACTACAATGAATAAGCTGCTCTGTGGTTCCCAAAATATGAAGCTGTATATGTGCCTTCCAAAGTAGCCAAATCCTGCCATTAGTTGCCATAGGATAGTTGTAATGATACTTCCATCCTTTAGCAATCTTATTTATTATAGTAAGTGCTCTAGGTTCCTTTACCCTGGTTTCAATGCATCCTAGTACATCCACCTTATTCTTCAACAGAAAGTTTTTTAATTCTTTCTGCTTATGGGCTTTATTAAGCCCTCTAATATTCCAGGTGACCACAATCATGAGAAACTAGACTTCCCTAAGGAAGGTCCAGGATCCTGCACTTTTCCCCTTCTCCCATCATCTATCATTACTTGCACAATCTCACCAGTTACCTCCTGCAATATGTTCACAGCAGCTACAATCTCAGGTCTTCCATGAGTATCCAAAGATTCTACACTAGCAGCCATGTCAGTACCAATGGAGACCCTTGATATGTCTCTATGATGTCCTGCATTGACAGTATTTCCTACTTCAGCCAATGGTGATTTCATTGGAAGATTAGGATTTACTGTTACATTGCCTTCAGCCAATGGTAACTGACTAATTGGAAGATTAGGAACTGTTACATTGCCTTCAGCATTGTCAACAGTGGGATTTGCTGCAATGTTACCTTTAGGGATCCATTTTTGCCTTTGCTTCTTTGTCCTCCCCTTGTTCCTCTCCAGATTTGCTTTTACTTCCTGCTCATGATTTCCATCTGTATGACTATTGTACCAGCAATCCATAGCATTATGCCCAAACTTCAAACAATGATTGCAAAATTCAGGTTTCCAATCATATTCAACATCCTGTATTTTCACACCAAATGGGGTCTCTAACTCAATTTCCTCAGGGAGAGGAAAAGCTGCATCAACTTCCACCAACACTCTTGCAAATGATATCCTCTCAAATTGAGCTGTTACTTTATCAGTGAATAGAGGTCTACCAATAGTACTGGCTAGTTTGCTGAGAATCTCAGGGGACCAGTAGCCAAGAGGTAGCCCAGGGAATCTCACCCATATAGGGATTGTGCTAAGGATACCATTCTGCATTGAAAAATCAACATTCCAAGGCTTAAGTATCATCGGTTTATTTCTGAAAGAATAAGGACCAAATTGCATCACCTGGTTCATATCCTCTGCAGATTTAAACCTAAAAATACAATATCCATCTCTGTGCATTAAGATTTGTGGCTTAGTGACAAAATTCCAAACATGCACTACAAAATTTTCCATTGCCTTCTCATTTGGATTATCACCGATAATATAACCTATGAGTGAATTGCTCCAGTACTTTGCTTGAGGTTTCAGTTCTTCCATATCAATTTTAACAATTTTCCTCCCATCCTTATCAGTGGGAGGGACAAATGTTAAAACCTTCCCCATATTATGCTTACCTCTTACTATTTCAGCCATAGTAGGTTGAGCTTGAGGTTGAGGTTGGTCATCGACAGCAACATCTGAAAATTGAAGTTTCCTTATAGCTTGATTCTCACAATCTTCCACTATCTCCTTCGATTGAACCTTAGAGTTTGCATTTTCCACTGCATGCACAGGTGATTTCGACGGAAATTTTTCAGGCAAAAAGCTTCCAAATGTCAAGGGTTCAAGTTCCTTCGCAGTTCCTTGCTCTGGCGTAACGATCTGTGGAGGAGTAGGTACGATTTGCCGCCGGCGACGCGCCATTATCGACGGAATTAGCAGCGTGCTAACGTGCGCATTCAAGCGCACTGTTCCATCTTAACGTGCGCCCCCTTAAGACTCCACTTGAGTTTTTCAACCACCTCCGGTGTTTTTGTTTCGTTACTCTTCAATGTAGTTATGAATGTAGGGCACTCGCTAAAAACTTCTAAATAAATGGTGGCAAAAGTTTTTTTTTTTTTTTTGTTGGTGGTAAGACCTCTATGTCTTTTTTTTCTCTTAAACAATACTGTCCTAAAAAACCGTGCTTACAAGGATAATAAAATGAGAATGCTAGGTTAAATTCGCATACTAAAAAAGAAAGAAACCCATATAAAATGGAAAATAGGGAATATTATATTATTGTAAAAATTGTACGAGACATTCTAGGTTACCCATTTAACTTATACTCATTTTTAAAAAAAATTTTAATATGTACTCACTTTTTTAATAAGTTTAGCTCTCTTTCTCCTCTTCCTATGTTTTCTTCTTCTATAGGTGATACGTATACCCCTTGTGAGAGAAGCCAAGAATATGTAAAAATGGAGCAATAGAGACAATTATCTTTATCAGTATGATTAGATCCCATTGTTTGTTGAAGTCCAACCCAACAAACTAGGCCAAGAACTGCCGCCACCACCAACATCTATTTTCACTGTACTCTTCTGGTATTTATTATTGCAACTTCCTTTACAATACAATTCGAATCCTAAATGCTTGTTTCTTTCAATAGATTTGGAGAAAACATATTCATTGAGAGGGGTAGTGATTATAGTGGTTTTAACACCACGTGAAGCTACGAGTTTGGCCATGTCTAATGTAGGAATCATGTGGCCATGAGCCATAAAAGGAAAGAAGAAAAAATGGAGTTGACCCATGTGTAGGGTGGGCATATATCGGGTAAAACCGATAATTCGAACAGTTAATTATTTATTGGATTATCGATATTGGGTTGTTGAATTAACGGTTTGGTAACGGCTTAATTTTTTTTTAATTGGGTTGTCGGTTCGAGCTTGGTTTGCAGTTCTGTTATTGGTAAAAATCGATAACCCAATAATAATTAACTAATTTACTAGTTTACCTTTAAGTATATATATACTATACTAGGGTTTCATAATTGGTTTTTCCTATTCTTTCTCAATTCTCAGGAAGTTAGTTTTTGTTTCTCAGTTTCTCAATTTCTCCGCCGCACCCCTACGGTCCAACCTCACAAGCTCTCTGCCTCACCACGGCTTACGCCCTCACCAGTTCTCCGCCTTACGGCTCACGTCCTCACCAGTCATCCCGTCAAGACTCAAGTCGGCGTCTCTCATCAGTCGCATCATGCCCTCACCAGTCAGCCCATCAAGACTTAGGCCGGCGTGTAAGTTTTTAGTTGCTTCATCTTCATCTTTTTCTTAGTTTGTTTGAAAGAATTCTAAGTCTGGATTTTTATTTTTTGGGGGGGTTGTGATGTGTGTGTGCGCGATGCTATTGTTTGAGTTCTTGTTCTAATAGTTTGTCTAGTCTTTAAACGTTTTTGAAGATTCTGTTTTATGATAAATGAAATGGGCTTTGACAAGAAATGTATAAGTTTGGTGTTGTTGCATTATCCACTTATAATGTTAACAAGTGTTTCTCTTTTTGGAATATTGAGAATCCTAAGCAGTAAACTTTTGTTTAACTATTCTTAAGGATATAAGATCACGTTTTATTAACAATACAATCATAATCCATTCCACCTTTGTAATCCTATATTTATGCATGAGAAAATTGTCAAAGACAACGGAAATATGATCTATTTCTTAACTTCTTGCTCAAGATAATTGAGAACTCGACAGTTTTATATATTGCGAAATTATTTTAGTTGTTTTATCTTATCGGGTAAATCGATAATCGAACCAATAATGGTCGATAACAGATTAACCGATAACAAATATTTTATCGGTTTGGTTATCGGGTTATGATATTTGTAAATCGATAACCGATAGGTAAAATCGATTATATTCAAAACCGAACCGAACCGATGATGCCCACCCTACCCATGTGTGATAAAAGTTGCAGTAGAAACATAAAGAAAAAAAAAAGAGCATTTGGGGTTACAAAACTTCAGCTCTAGAGCTGAAGTTCGCCAGTTATAAAACAAAGCTAAAGTTCTCTAGTTACAAAAACAAAAACTTCAGCTCTAGAGCTGAAGTTCACCAGTTACAAAACAATAACTTCAGCTCTAGAGCTGAAGTTCGCAAGCTACAAAAATAAAAACTTCAGCTCTAGAGCTGAATTTCGCTAGTTACAAAACAAAGAGCTGAAGTTCGCCAGTTATAAAATAAAAATTTCAGCTCTAGAGCTGAAGTTTACCAATTACAAAAAAATAAAAACTTTAGCTCTAGAGCTAAAGTTCTCCAGTTACAAAAACAAAAACTTGTTACTTCAGTCCCGTCTGCTAGAATGCTGATGTTTTGCGTGATTGACTTCGCTACTTCAGTCCCATATGCTGAAGTTACGCAAAAAAGTGGGTACGCTTATTATTTTTTACAAAGCGTGCACAAGTTAAAACATGACCCAAAAACAGGATACATATACTAAAAGTGTTTTATTAATTTTGAATTTTAAAAATAGATCAAATTTAATTTAATTTTGTTTTTACACAAAAAAAAAAAAAAGCAATCCAAACTGACTACAGTAATACTCCTTCAAAATACATTATTACATAGGCACACACACATAACATTTTTAAAATAATATAGTTCATATTAATCGTTTACTCTCTTGGTTGTTAGTCTAGTTCTTTGCCTTTATCGTAATTTAATTAATAGCCTTTATATTCTAATTTTATTAGCAATTTTATTTTATTAAGTTCAAGAATCTATTTCATATTGAAAATAACTTTTTTTTAATTGAGTCCTTAAATTATTCATCACTATTTAATTAAATTATCATCAAAATATCTTGGCAAACAACATATACTCAAAAAGTAATTGATTTGATTTTATGTTGGAATGTAGTCACCGGAATATGTGCTTGGCAGTGTATATCTCATATTTAAGAAAAAAATACTGATAAAATCGCGAAGTAAAAATACCGAGAAAAACCAATAAAAATAGAACTGATATGAAATTGACTTAATAGATTTGGTTTGGATCCAATATTTAGCAAATCGACTTCATTTGTTTTTTTTTAAACAACTGACTCAACCGTGTTTAACCAAAAATATGTCGTTTGATAACCAAGTTTTATTTCACCTTTTCAACAATATCAAAGGAAAATAATAAGAACAACTAAGGAAATAATTGATAGACAATTTGCAAAGTCAAGGTAGAGAATTTCGAGAAAGCTGAAAAGTAAAGAGTATTTTCAATATTGTCTCTGATGTGTTTATTAAAAAACAATTGTATCCTTATATAGGGATTTACAATAGTAACGGTTTTTTCTCCCATAATTTGGGTTAATTATGGGAATTAATGATATTGATTGCCAATTATTTTGAACATATACAACTGATGTATTTATTGTTATAAATACCTCATATCTGTTCCGATTCCCCTTCCTTATTGCCTTTTGGTTCATGTATCTTTCCTTCCCTTTATTATTTATTCATTCCGTCCTTATTCATTCCTTGCCAACTGTTAGGCTCGGGATCGTCTCGTCTGTATTTTTTCACGTGCCTTCTCTTCCTTAACAATTAAGATACCACGTGTCCCTATATCATTGTCGCACACGTCATCCCATGTCAGCAATCTAATATTCCATGTGTAATGCTTTTTCACCTCTAATACAGATAGTCCTCCACTTTTCTGAATATTCGGGAAAGTGAAAAGTTTTTATGGCGGGAATTCTCTGCCTCCGTTTTTTCGAATGTAATCATACCCTTTTCTTAATCGATGCGACGTACATCACTTTCATTTAATGATCATGCCACATGGATTTTAGCACTGGTCCTTCAGTTCCTCAGCGTCCATTAAGGTTTTTCTTCAACTGCATCAGTCACGAAGTGACGGTTCCATTATGACGCTTCATAATAACCTCAATAGTCGTGTCTTCTTATAAATGCTTCACTTTTTTTTTGATTTCCTGAAGTCTTCCCTCCTTCATCTTCTTGTCTTACTCCTTTCTTCATTTTTTCCTTGTTCTTATTTAGTTAATCATGTCTTCCCCGATACTTGCAAAGTCGTAACTGTCAATGAGTTTGTTTCATCTAATGCACCTACTAGAAGTGGAAGAGGTGGCAGGCTGTGTAGCCTCGGTTCTATTACTAACCGTGGTTCCCTCTTTCAAAACAGTGCTATCAATCCGTCTTCTTCTAGACCTAGGGCTTCTATAACCCCAAGATCTTCTTCTAGAGATAAAGATTCAACTAAAGCTTTACGTGAACCCACTGTTGATGAAATTGTTCCTCAAGAGCTATCCTTTGTGGATGATACTGAATCTATAAAGAGTCAAGTTTCTTCCATGGGTGCTTCCCTTGATCGTGTTGATCGTTACTCAACTTTGATTACTAATGGTCTTCTCACTCTCATTAGAAGGGATTGTTATTGGAAACCTGATCGGGTCGAACTCAATCCGAAGAAAGAGTGGGTGCGACAACTAATAACCCTATAGTATATCGGGGTCGAAAATTCCTCAGGGAGCTTCAAGTTGGAGATGAGTAATTGTATGGCTTAGAGATGCGTTCTAGCTTCAAATTGATCTTCTTTCATTTTTGGGTTTTTACTACTATTATGATCTAAAGTTAAGCTAAGATGATTGATGCTAGAATTAGCAATAAGAGAGAAGCACTAGGGTCGTGACATTCACTTAGGCGGATAATCAATAAGTATAGAATTCTAACACAAGGATGCTAATTATGGGGAATATGGATAACCGTTGCACTTTTAGAACTCGCTCTCACACCTCTCGGTAGAGAGAACGATTTTGCGCAGTTGACTCTCTCGAGACCAATTGGGTAGGCCAATTTGCCCAAACAACACAAGGTTCAAGTAGGTTAATTACTCTCTCGAGATTTAACCCGTTACTTGGGACTATCATTCTCATGGGTCCATCCCAAATCCTTGTTGGGTTGAATGTGAGGTCGTAGACTCTCTTTCTCAAGAAGAGACAAGACCCACTAAGCTTGACTTAGTGTTTGCAACCATCAAATAAAAGTGAAAACATACACACAACCCAAATACCGAACACCCAACAACATCCAAGTATTAGGCAAAAACACCCATTAGTTACCCACACTAGGGTTGAGCCACAACCCTAGCTAATAGGTTTAGCTAGACATGGAAAAAGTAGAAAAAATAAAGATAATGGAAGAGATGAACATAATCATTAACTATATGTTAAATCTACTCGAATCCACTCTAATTACTATAGGAAGTTGCCTAAAATAGGCTAATATAAAACCTCACGAGCGCAGCTACTGTTCAGAACATGAAAAACTTAACCTAAAACAGTAAAGTGTTCTATTTATACTACTTAGGAAAACTGGACAAAAATACCCCTAAGGGTCTGGTGCGGACCGCACAGAAATGGCGAGCGGCCGCATAGGGCATGGTGTCTTCACTTCAGTTGCCTCTGGATAAGATATGCGGACCACATCAAAATTCATCGCGGCCGTGTATGTCTTGACAAGCGGACCGCATAGAAATGCATTGCCGCCACGTAGGTTGGATCAAGCGGACCGCATGAAAGTGATGTGCGGCCGCACAAGAGGAATTGGCAAAGTGTTGCTTGTCTGAACTTGTGCCCACGCGAACGCCTGCTTTTAGTGTGCGTCCATGTGGATCTTTTGCCTTGAATCCTAGCCTCTGAATCTTCATCAATGCGGATCACATAAAAATGAATGCGGCCCGCGTGGGTTTTCCCTTAAAATGTCATCTCTCTGAACTCTTTCCATACAGCTGCATCCACAAACAGGCGGACCGCGTAGGAGGCAGGGTAGTTTGATAAGCCTCTGATCATTCCTACGCGGCCGCACACCAAAACAGTGCGGTCCGCGCAGGTTCTTAATCCCCACTTTTTGTCATCTTCTTGTCACTTGGCAGGTTTTACTCCTTCTTGAGCCGATTTGTTATTTTAATCATCTTGTCGCTCAAACCTGCAATCAAGCGCAACTTGTAAGTAATTCAGGACTAATCAAAGGCAAATTATGCACAAAGCTAAGGTAAGAAGGGGCATAAATCATGTATAATTCACAGTTATCAACTCCCCCAAACTTAAACCTTTGCTTGTCCTCAAGCAAATAAAATGAGACACACCCCTTAATAGAAAACGACCCAGTAATTCCTGTTTGCCTTAAAGTAACCTCAACAACCCTCACTTGGGACTAACAATTGTCTCCAATGCAAATGCATCATTAACTAATTTAAACTTTGCAAACTTGAGGATCAAGTGTGACACATGAGCCTCAAGAGTTGACACATATCATCATGGAGCTTTTTCTCAAATACTTTGGTCATTGTGGAACCCAAACTCGTACATCCTCGACTCTCCCTAAATGAACCTCACCTTTTTGAATATATGCACACAAATCGAGGTGGAAAGCTCTCTCACTCAACACTCACAAAGAAGAAACCATAAGTACGGCTCTAAGTACCATATGCTTGCCCTTCATGTAAGTATCCACTAATGTAGGTTTTCCTTAATTCAAGATCATGTAGGGCTTTTGGGGAGTCATTGCGAAGGCTTTTGGGTACGGGTAGGATATGCAATTGTTCACATGAGTGTACTCTTCCCTTAAGCGCTTCTTTTGTTTCGTTTTGGCACACTTTCTTGACTCAAACATGCAATTCACCTCTTCAAAGGGGGTGGAGAGACACACTGTCACTCTTTCTTTTTGCTAAACAACCCTTTTTCTTCTTTCTTTTCTACTTTTCAACCTTTTTCACCTTTTTTTGTACTTTGATTCCCTTTTGATTCTTATTCTCTTTTTGATTTCCTTTTTTTTTGTCTTTTTCTCTTTTTCATTGCCTTCCTTTTCTTTTCCTTTTGTACCTTATACCACTTTGTTTCCTTTCTTGTCTCTCCCCCCCAAACTTATGCAATTGCCAATAACCAAGGGAAGATTTTTGGGTGCCAAGAAAAGGTCCAATTGAGAACGGGTATAGGTTTGTTGCTTGGTGTATGAAAGAATAAGGATTTAGGATCAAAAGGGTGAACTAGGGACCATTATATTGGTAGGCCATGAAATTAATCAAGATAACACTTTGGGATCAAGGAGAGCCTACAATCATATCTCAAATCAAGTTCCACCCACGATTTCACCTCAACAAATATTCGGGGCAAGTTCTACACCATCGGCTCGGCACTTGGGCTCACAAATCAAGTTTCTCACCACACATACACTCAAGGATTGCCAAAGACGAAGTCGAGGGCCCACAACGACCTTAGATACGATTTAAACACATAATGGCCTCACACGACCATATGATGATTGCTTGGTCAACACAAGAGTCTCAAGGACACGACTTTCACCCTCCTAAACACAACTTAATGTCTTTGACCATAAAATCGAAGGCAAATGTGCTAGGCCCAAGTGAGACTTTGCCTGAGGTACTCTTAACTACAAAAAGCTTGAAAATAAAAAAGAAACAAAACGAAGCTGACTCAACCCTTAAGAAAGTTGTCATGCTATATATCATTGGGAAGAGTCACCCGGTTCACACAACGTTCTACCCTTAGAAAGAACCGTGGCATTAAGAAAACCAAGGTCTTATTGCAACATCAACCAAAACCAAAAAGGAGGCTACGAGCCTAACTTTGCCCTAAAATGAAAAAATTTACAAAAATAATGAAAATAACAAGAAAACTCAACCGAGAACCAAATGAATATATACATAGGAGAAATAGAATATATAACTAAAGGAGTTCAGAATTCAAAATTATATACAAACCGTCTAAACTACGAATGTGTTGAAAGTAAACAGTAAGTAGTATATATACAGTCATCCAAATCAAAAAGTAGGGCCATAGCCCTACGAATAAAAGCTAGCATTGTCCCCAATGCAAACTATCAAATAAAGCATAAAAATAGGGGAAAGGATATAGATGTGGCCCCTCAAGCCTCATCAACAGCTCTCTGCGGGTCTATGGCTCCTGTGACCTCTATACCAGCGTGGACCTCCGATCGGTCCCCAGCCTGCTACTATTGTGGTGTTGGGACATCAACTATCTGCTCCTGGGGTGGCTCATCTCCTACTAGTGCTGTCGGAGGCTCAATGTCTGCAATACTGGACGGGCCCTTCGGAGCTGGTGCTATCTCAATCACCACTCCATCTGTGCTCGGGAGCTTTCTCTTCTTCCGAGGTCTTCTCTCCTCCACCTGTGGCTGTGCTGCTGCTGCCTCATCACTAGGATCCCCAAATAGAAAATCCAGGGGTATCTGATCAGCATGGAGTCTGTCAGCATCTTTCCGCAACTCTTTCACTGACTCCTTTGAGGCCCTATCTTTTCTGATCTTTCTGTGCTCCTTGGCCAATTCTTTCAGTGCCTTGTTGTGCTCCCCAACTATTTTCTCCAGCTAATCCTACTTCTTCATCATAGATACCTGATTTTCCAGGATTTTCTTCAAAGTCTCCTCGATCGAAACAGGGACCTCAACCGTCACTGGTGCCCTCTGAGCCTCCAAAGTCGTAGTCAATGTTGACAACTTTGATGTCGCTGCCGACACCCTGTTGTTCAAACTAACAAGATACTGAGACAGTTGATGAGAGGTGAATCTGTGAGTCTTGGACACCGAGATCACCGGCTCCGCAGAAGTAGAAGGAGGGGCTGAAGATGAGCCTGGCTGCAATGCCTTAGTGGTGGGCTCTGATGGTAGCTCAGTTGCAGTTGGCTCTTCAGATTGGCTAGCTACAGTAGAGGTCGAGGCTTGACCCTTCTTGGTGCTCTTGGGGTTGTCCGGGCCCTTTTGATCATACCATGAGTAGGAACCCATCGGAGGCACCTCAATATCATAGTTCTTTTTCTTCACTTTCATGTCACTGAAGTACATGGTCAAGGTGTTGGGGAATATGTAGTTTTTCCGAGTGTCGTGCCCCACCTTTGATATTACCCTCTGAATGATGTTACCCACATTTAATGGGAAACCCTCCATAATGGAGGCAACTAGGACAACACGCTCAATTGGCACAGAGTTTTCATGAGTTGACGGGTCGAGTTTGTTGCACACAAATGATAACCACCCTTTTGCTTCAAAGTTCAGGGTGTTTCTGAAAATTCTTGCCAGTGCCTTTACCCATTCAGGAACTGTACCTGGACCTGCAATAATCCCGGCTAACCACGGACAAACCTCTTCTTTAAGTGCCAGTTTCTCTAGATACTGAGACTCGTCCTCCTCAGCAAACCCCAAAAACTTATTCAAAGTTTTCCCATAAAAGGGAATCACCTTGTCCCTTACCTTCGTAGTTGTTGCACCTTTTACCATGTGGTGGACGTTGCTATAGGATTCCTTCACCATGTGCTCGTTGGCCATATTTACACTCTCTGTAAAGAAGCCCTAACCCTCTATCGTATGGAACTGAGCATGTACGTGAGGGTTGTGAGGGAACAAATAAGCCACAATGAATCTCCTCTCGACTATCAGCTTCCTTTTGGGCCACCATGTTCTGTACATGTGAAAGACGATCTCATTCACGAATCTGTCTTCCCACACTTCCTTTTTTCTAGTTCTCTTGAGCCCCCTAATCTGTGGCTCACCACCTTCACCCTCCCCTGATGATGGTATGTTGGGGGAGGTGGAATATTCTTCATCAGCTTCTTTCTCAGCCCCGGACTCATCAGATGAATCCGTGAGTATTGTGTTTACTAGCCTCGTGGAAGTGGCCACATTTTCCTGCTCATGCTCAAGAGATGATGATAATACTGGCACTGGTACCTATATGGACATCTGTGAGGGTATGGACTCTGGAGTCAAACTCCTGGAGGGGGCATACTCACTGCCAGAAGAATGAGAGGCAGCCTTGTCTGCCTCCCGTATAATCTTTCTAGTTCTCCTGATGTCCTCCTTTTCCTTGTCGGAGAGTTTGAGTACTCTCCGAACTGTCTTTATTTTAGGGGCCCCACCCTCACCGGTTGTTTGTCCTTATCGCCACATTGTTTTTGTTTACCCTTTGGAGGTATTGTCTGCAAAAGAGTCACATGTAACATTGTTAGTGAAAGCACAGAAGAAATACACAGTTGAAAGATCAAACAATTGAACAACTTGTGTTGCAGACAGCGCTGAGGCCGACCTCACAAAAAGGTCATGCGGTCCGCACAGGCAAAGTAGCCTCAGCATTCAATGCTCAGATCAAGTCATGCGGACCGCATCATTAGGGCTCGCATCTGCACAGGGATGTCGCGGACCGCATTGAATCGGTCGCGGTCTGCAGAGGCCAGCACCAAAAATTCCAACTCTCTTATAACAGGCCACGCAGTCTGCCTGGTTTTGGACCGTGGCCGCACAGGACAAATCCAAAAATTTAAGGCCTCTGATAAAAAGGTGATACGGTCTGCTTGGTTTTGGACCGCGGCCGCACAAGGCACCACGTGTATCGCACCAAAGTGGCCTTACGGCCGCAACATGATTTAGGCAACTCACGCGGACCGCAAAAAAAGGACGTGCGGCCGCGTATGGAAAACAGACTGGGTAGGGCAATTTTTACAATTAAGTCCACACTTCAACATGAAAAATCCTAAGTTTTGTCCCTACTCAGTTGAGAATTATCAGTTTATGCCCATACTTGAACAAGAGAAACAATAGAAACTAAAGAAACTAACCTAATCAATTTCTAAAACCGAAAAATAGAAATTAAGAAGTTACACTAAAAAAATGTAATGACAATAGTTAAGAAATGCACTAATAATCAACAAAAAATCATGGAATGTTACCAGGAAATAATGAGGATGAGATGAAGTGCTAAAGTGCGTGGATTAACAGTACAGAAATAGCTTCCGGATGAAATTTTGCTAAAAGGGTAGAAGGATGCCTTAGGCGTCTATTTATAGACCACCGTGGAGCCCAGTACTCACCTACCTGCGCGGCCGCACAAAAGTGGCGTGCGGAAGGCGCATGATTTTTTCACCTTGTACTTGATGCATATTTCTCACGCAGTCCGACTGG
Source organism: Nicotiana benthamiana (assembly GCA_034376525.1). Lineage (NCBI taxonomy): Eukaryota > Viridiplantae > Streptophyta > Magnoliopsida > Solanales > Solanaceae > Nicotiana > Nicotiana benthamiana. The sequence goes on from CM067328.1 coordinate 29,151,214, forward strand.
TTTTGTCCACGACCGCGTGAGTAAACTTCAGAGACTTGACTTTTCTGGCCATTGTCACACGGTTTGCCTGGTTTTGTTCGCGGCCGCGTGAAACTTTTATCAGAGAGTGGCCATTTTTCATCTCATCCATCACGGACCGCACAAAAGTGCCATGCGGCCACGTGGTACTTCCTTGAGCTAATTCTTTCAGTCAATCAAGCCCATGCGAACCGCACTGAATTGTGGTGCGACCGCATGGGCACTGGACAAAGACTGTGCATTTTCCATTTATTCCTTGCACTGATTTAATCCTATCCCTGCAACACTCCACAAACTTTCAGCTCAAAAATCCTACTCTACAAAAGAAAAACAAAGAAAACGAAAAGACATGGGCTGCCTCCCGAGAAGCACCTGATTTAACATCGCGACACGACTCGTGTTACCATCATGATCATTTCAAGTGAGAAGCGCCACCACATGGATATCATCAATTTTTCCCAAATAGTGCTTGACCCTATTCCCGTTTACTCGGATTACTTTACCATTCTTGTTTTTGAGGTCAATAGCACCAAAAGGCGTAACACCAACCACTTCAAAAGGACCGCTCCACTTGGATTTCAACTTTCCCAGAAACAACCTTAACCAAGAATCTAAGAGAAGAACCATATCACCAACTTTGAACTCTTTTCCCCGGGCGTACTTGTCATGGAGATACTTCATTTTATCGTTGTACAAAGATGAGCTAGAATATGTATGAAACCGGAAGTCATCAAGCTCATTCAATTGTTCAACCCGGAGATTGGCTGCGACATCCCACTCTAAATTCAACTTTCTCAAGGCCCACATTGCTTTATGTTCGAACTCCACCGGAAGATGACATGCCTTACCAAAAACTAACCGATATGGCGACATACCAATCGGAGTCTTGAAAGCAGTACAAGAAGCCCGAGCATCATCCAATTTCTTTGACCAATCGGTCCTGTTTGCATTGACGGTCTTGGAGAGAATACTCTTGATTTCCCCGGTTCGAAACCTCAACTTAGCCAATCTCTTAGGGATGAAAAGGAGTGGTCACTTTGTGGTTTACCACATACTTAGTGATAAAAGAATCGAAAGACCAGTTGCAAAAAATGAGAGCCACAATCACTAATTATGGCACGGGGTGTGCCAAACCTAGTAAAGATGCTCTTCTTCAATAAAGCCACCTCACTACGAGCTTCATTGTTAGGCAAGGCAACAGCCTCAACCAGTTTTGACACATATTCCACTGCTACCAAAATATAGGTGTTGCCACAAGAACTCACAAAAGGGCCCATGAAGTCTATCCCCCAAACATAAAAAATGTCGACCTCAAGAATCGTGTTAAGGGGCATCTCATCTTTCTTTGAAATTCCTCTCGCACGTTGAAACTCGCCACATCTTTTCACAAAGTCACCGGCATCCTTGAACAATGAAGGCCAATAGAAACCACAACTCAACACTTTGGACGCCGTCCTCGCCCCGCCATGATGGCCACCATAGGGCAAAGAATGACAAGCTTCCACAATACTTAGTTGTTCTTCCTCGGGAACACTGGCGAATTACACCATCGGTGCAAATTTTAAAGAGATAAGGCTCATACTAATAGAAGTCCAAAGCATCCCGCTTGAGCTTTTTCCTTTAGTTAGAAGAGAGCCCACACGGGACCACACCGGTTACCAATAATTTGCAATGTTGGCAAACCACGACATGTCAAGCATAGAAACCGAGAGGAGTTGCTCATCCGGAAAAGAATCATTTATCTCAAGGCCATCTGAAGGCCTCCCTTCCTCCTCCAAACGAGACAACTGATCCGCCACTTGGTTTTCACTACCCTTTGTATCCACTATCTCCAAGTCAAACTCTTGTAGAAGAAGCACCCATCTCATCAACCTTGCTTTTGAATCCTTCTTACATCAAGTACCTTAGGGCGGCGTGATCGTTATGAATAATCACTTTTTCCCCCATTAGGTACGGGCGAAACTTCTCCATAGCAAATACAATTGCAAGCAATTCCTTCTCGGTGACCGTATAATTTCTTTGCGCCTCATTCATTTTCTTGCTAGCATAGTACACAGGATGGAACAACTTTTTGATTTTCTGGCCAAGACCGCCCCCACCGCAACATTACTAGCATCGCACATGAGCTCAAAAGGTACGCTCCAATTGGGTGCGGTAAAAATGGGGGTAGTCGTCAACTTTTGCTTTAGAAGCTCAAATGCCTCCATGCACTTCTCATCAAACACATACTTTGTATCCTTTTCCAACAATTTATACAACGGGTTCACTACCTTAGAAAAGTCTTTGATGAATCTTTGATAGAAACCCGCGTGTCCAAGTAAACTCATCACCCCATTGACTGAGTTAGGGGGAGGAAGCCCTGAGATCACCTCGATTTTAGCCTTGCAACCTCAATTCCCTTCTTCAAAATTTTATGACCCAACACAATTCCTTCTTCCACCATAAAGTGGCATTTCTCCCAATTGAGCACCAAATTTATATCTTCACATCGGGCCAACACACGATCAAGGTTTTGCAAACATTCACCAAATGAATCCCGACCACACTAATGTCATCCATGAAGACCTCCAATATGTCCTCCACCATGTTGGTGAAGATTGCCATCATACATCTTTGGAAGGTTACCGGTGCATTACACAACCCAAATGTGAGAGAATGCAAAAGTACCATAAGGGCATGTAAATATTGTCTTTTATTGATCTCCCGGCGCAATAAGTATTTGATTAGCTTGAATACCCATCCAAAAAGCAATAGAATGCCCAGCCCCAAAAATGGACAAGCATTTGATCCAAGAATGGCAACGGGAAATGGTCTTTCTTGTAACCTTGTTCAGTTTTCGGTAGTGCATTCATACTCTCCAACCTGTCATAGTACGAGTTAGAATCAGCTCATTATCATCATTGGTCACTACTGTCATTCCTCTCTTCTTTGGCACACACTAAACTGGGGAGGTCCACGAGCTATCAGAAATTGGATATACCACACCGACGTCAAGCCACTTGATGATTTCCTTTTTAACCACCTCTTGCATGGCCTCATTGAGTCTCCTTTGATGTTCAAGAGATGGTCTAGCATCCTCCTCCAATATTATCTTGTGCATGCAAAATGTGGGGATAATACCCCGAATATCCGCCAAGGTCCATCCAATCACCCGCTTGCACTTTTAAAGAACTGCCAAAGTGGCGTCCACCTACATGTTAGTCAAGCAAGCAGAAAGAATAACCGGGAAAGTGAAATTAGGACCAAGAACCTCATACCTGAGGTAAGGAGGAAGTTGTTTCAACTCTGGTGGCTCCTCAATGGATCGTTTGGTGGGTGGAGTCTTGCGATTTTCAAGATCAAGAGATAGTCTCCTCGGCTCATAGGAATATGAGCACATGCCATGAAGTGCATTCACACACTCCACTCTTTCAGGAATAACATCAGCATCCATATTTAAGATCACCGCCTCGAGTGGGTCCTCAAAATTTGCCATGGTGCTTGTGTCATACACTATCACCGCCGTGACAATGTCAACAAACGAACACACCTCGGTGATATTTGGTTGGCGCATCGACTTGCATACATGGAAAACCACCTTTTCATCAACAACGTGGAAAGTCAATTCTCCCACCTCAACATCAACCAAGGCCTTCCCCGTAGCTAGGAAAGGCCTTCCAAGAATAATGGGTACCTCAAAATCCACTTCACAATCTAGAATCACAAAATCGGCCGGCAAGATGAACTCATCGACCCAAACGAGGACATTATCAATAATACCCCGGTCTTTTTATAGATCGGTCCGCCATTTGAAGCCTCATAGAAGTTGGACGAGGTTGTCCGATACCCAAAGTTTTGAACACTGAATATGGCATGAGATTGATACTTGCCCCAAATCACAAAGGTCTTTAGCAAACTCGGCGCTCCCAATCGTACATGGAATTGTAAAGGTGTCGGGATCCTCTAACTTTGGTGCCATAGAATGAACAATGGAGCTCGCTTGGTGCGTAATCTTGATAGTTTCGTACTCCATAGATTTCTTCTTGGTAACCAAGTCCTTCATGAACTTTGCATATCCCGGCATTTGTTCAAGTGCCTCCAGCAAAGGCACATTGATAATCAAACTCTTCATCATCTCATTAAATTTGTTAAATTGATTGTCACCCTTTTGCTTGGCCAATCTTTGAGGATATGGCGGAGGAGGCCTAGGTAAAGGTGCCTTGGCTTTTGGCACCGAAGGTTCCGGCATGTCAGTGATGTGTTCCCTAGACGGGTTCACGGCCTCTTGGGTCTCCTCCTCACCCTCATCAATATCAATTCTCACCTCATTTCTCACACTAGGACCAACAATATCATCAACCACAAATGGCGCATTATCTTCTTGCACTTCCTCCTCATCGATCACAACTTGATTACTCCTGGAGGTTTGCACATCAACACCTCTTCCACTACATGTTGTCACTGCCATCACATGGTTATTGTGCCCACCCTGTGGGTTCACTACCATATCACTCGGTAGATCACCCTTCGGGCGAGTGTTAAGAGATTGTGATATTTGCCCAAGTTGCACTTCTAAGTTGCTGATCGAAGTATTATGGGAGGCTAGTTGGGCATCCGAGTCTTGGTTCTTCTTCATCATTTGCTCAAACATAATCTCAATTCTACCCATATCATTACTTGAAGAACTAGACTCTTGAGATTGGAATGGGGGTGGGTTGTTCGGTTGTTTGTACATTGGGGGCCTTTGAAAGCCTTTCCCTCGATTTCCTTGGTTTTCTCCCTGATTGTTGCTCCACCCGCCATTGTTGTTCCAATTGTTGTTGTTGTTGCCGCCCCACTTGCCTTGATTTCCTTGATTGTTCCAATTGTAGCCATGATTATTGTTGTTCCAACTCCCACTATTTTGTTGATTTCCCCAATTGTTTCCTTGAGGACGCCATTGTTGGTTCCCTTGATTACCTCTATTCCCTTGATAGTTATTCACATATTGCACTTCTTCTTGATCCTCATAACCATCGTTTGAATAACCACCATTTCCATCATTGCAATTATCAAAGTTCTCTTGATGTTGTTGTTGCCCTCTATTCCTTCTCCTCATCAAATTCACCCCCTCCATGGCATTTACTTGTCTCGGGCTTTGAACTTGTTGAAGCTGTGCCTTGGCCAACTGGTTCATTATGGTTGTAAGTTCGGCTATGGCTTGCCCATGATCATGTGTCTCCTTGTGCAAGTTTATAGCATTGGGATCACCATGAGGCACATTAGCACGGCTTTGCCACGCCGATGAAGTGTCGGCCATTTCGTCAAGAACATCACAAGCCTCGTCATAAGGAAGTTTCATGAAATTACCACCTGCCAACTGATTGAATATGCATTGATTGGTTGTATTGATACCCCGATAGAAAGTCTTTTGAATCATCATATCCTTTATATCATTGTTGGGGCACTCCTTCACCATAGTCTGAAACCTCTCCCAAATTTCATGTAAAGGCTCCGTGGGCTCTTGCTTGAATGATAGAATCTCGTCTATAAGAGCCACCATGTGAGTAGGCTAAAATAAATTGGAAATAAATGTATCTGCCAACTCATCCCAAGTGGTTATGGAATGGTTGGGGAGTCTCTCTAACAAATCTAGCTCATTCCCCCTAAGTGAGAAAGGGAACAGCCTCAACCTCAATGCATCTTTAGAAACATTTGTTTGCTTGCTCCCCCAACAAGTATCCACAAACCCTTTAAGATGCTTGTAAGCATTTTGGTCCGAGGTGCCTGTGAAGTACCCTCGTTGTTCGAGCAAGGTAAGCATGACATTGGTAATTTGGAAATTCCCCGCCCGGATTCAGGAAGGACTATTGCACTTCATAACCTTGGTTGGGTGATATCCATGGAGTAACCCTTGGTGGAGGTGGAGGAGGGTCTGGTATGTTGTCATTAGCATTTGCATTAGCATTTCTACCCCTCCTTTGAGATTGGGGTAAATCTCATCTTGTTCCACATCTCCACCTCGTCCACTCCAACATTAAGAGGCTCATTTGCATTTAAAGCTATTGGTACCTGAGTGAAATTAACAAAAAAAAATAAGTAACAAGAAGGAAAGAGAAGCAAAAACACACAACTAGCCAACAAATAGTCAAACACCGTAAAGCTCCCCGGCAACGGCGCCAAAAAGTCATCGAGTTGAAATCAATCCGAAGAAAGAATGGGCGCGACAACTAATAAACCAATAGTATATCGGAGTCGAAAATTCCTCAGGGAGCTTCAAGTTGGAGATGAGTAGTTGTATGGCTTAGAGATGCGTTCTATCTTCAAATTGATCTTCTTTCACTTTTGGGTTTTTACTATAATTTTCAACTACTATTATGATCTAAAGTTAAGCTATGATGATTGATGCAAGATTTAAGCAACAAGAGAGAAGCACTAAAGCCGTGACACTTACCTAGGCGGATAATCAATGAGTATAGAATTCTAACACAAGGATGCTAATTATGGGGAATATGGATAACCATTGCAGTTTTAGCACTCGCTCTCACACCTCTAGGTAGAGAGAATGGTTATGCCCGATTGACTCTCTCGAGACCAATTGGGTAGGACATTTTGCCCAAACAACATAAGGTTCAAGTAGGGTAATTACTCTCTTGAGATTTAACCCGTTACTTGGGACTACCATTCTCATGGGTCCATCCGAAATCCTTGTTGGGTTGAATTTGAGGTCGGACGCTCTTTCTTAAGAAGAGTCAAGATCCACTAAGCTAGACTTAGTGTTTGCAACCACCAAATCAAAGTGAAAACATACACACAACCCAAATACCAAACACCCAACAACATCCAAGTATTAGGCAAAAACAACCATTAATTACCCACACTAGGGTTGAGCCACAACCCTAGCTAATTGGTTTAGCTATACATGGAAGAATTAGAAAAAGCAAAGATAATGGAAGAGATGAACATAATCATTAACTATATGTTAAACCTACTCGAATCCATTCTAATTACAATAGGAAATTGCCTAAAATAGGATAATATAAAACCTTACGAGCGCAACTACTATTTAGAACATGAAAAACTTAACCTAAAACAGTAAAGTGTTCTATTTATACTACTCAGAAAAACTGGACAAAAATACCCCTAGGGTCTGGTGCGGACCGCACATAAATAGCGTGCGGCCGCATAGGGCATGGTGTCTTCACTTCAGTTGCCTCTAGATAAAAGATGCGGACCACATCAAAATGCATGGCGGCCACATAGGTCTTAGAAGGCGGACCGCATGGAAATGCATTGCGGCCGCGTAGGTTGGATCAAGCGGACCGAATGAATGTGATGTACGGCCGCAGAAGAGGAATTGGCAAAGTTTTTCTTCTCTGAACTTGTGCCCACGTGGACCGCCTGCTTTTGGTGCGCGGCCGCGTGGATCTTGTTCCTTGAATCCTAGCCTCGGAATCTTCATCAATGCGGACCGCATAAAAATGGATGCAGCCCGCGTGGGTTTTCCCTCAAAATGTCATCTCTCGGAACATTTTCCATGCGGCCGCATCCACAAACAAGCAGACCGCGTAGAAGGCAGGGTAGTTTGATAAGTCTCTGATCATTCCTACGCGGCCGCACACCAAAATAGTGCGGTCCGCGCAGGTTCTTAATTCCCACTTTTTGTCATCTTCTTGTCACTTGGCAGGTTTCACTCCTTCTTGAGCCAATTTGTGATTTTAATCATCTTGTCGCTCATGTTAGATAATACGCTTAACGCTAGAGGGAGGGGTGAATAGCGTTATAATAAAATTTAGCGTAAACTTGCGGAAATTAAAATTTCCAGGAAATAAATTAGTGCGTTAAATAAACAAAAGGAAAGAACGCACCGATGTATTCTGGTTCACCACAACACGTGGCTAGTCCAGTCCCCGAGAGACTCTCTCGAGATTTTCCACTAAATTGTCAAGCTTACGGGTGCTCAACAAACCTTTACAACTTAAGGACACACGCCTTAACACCTTTGCTCGGAGATACAACACTCCAAGACTTCAACCAAGGAAACACAAGTTCCTTAAAACAAGAGAATCACAATTCTCTTACAAGTGTACAAAACACTAAACACTCAAACAAAACACTCCTTAATGAGTAGATATGAGTAAAAGAAGTAAGCTCAAGATCACAACAACTTTGGACAAGAATATGGCTCTCAAAACTTATGTAATGAATATAAAATGATTAGCAATAGAGTATGCAAGCTTATAGCAATTGTATGATCAGTTGTTGTGTGTTATTATGTTTAAAGCACTGAAATGAAGCTGTATTTATAGTTGAAAAACTTGGCATTACCGTTGCCTAATTGCCAATTAAGAGTTGCTGATTTTACTGTATGACAATCGATTGTCAAGAAGCCACAATCGATTGTTTGCCAATCGTTCCAGAAATCAATCCCAGATTTTACGCGTAACAATCGATTATCCAAGATCAACAATTGATTATTAGCAACGTTCAAAAATCATTTCCAAATTTTACGTAAAACAATCGATTATACAAAATCAATAATTGATTATTCAGCAACGTTCAAAAAATCCTTTCCATATTTTAATTTCAACAATCGATTGTACAAAATCAACAATCGATTACCTGACGGTATTTGAAAACTTTACGACAACGTCAGCTTCACAATCGATTGTGCAATGTTAACAATCGATTATTTATCAGACTTTGAAAATCATTTTAGACACTGCCTCTTGACAATCGATTGTTATATACTCACAATCGATTATTTAATAACTTTGAAAAAGTCTGGAAGACACTGCCTCAACACAATCGATTGTCATATGTTCACAATCGATTATTTTGTGACTTTGAAAAATCTGATGGACACTGTCTCTTCACAATCGATTGTCATTAGCTTCACAATCGATTATTCTGAGTTTTGAAAAACTTTGTACACTGCCTCATCACAATCGATTGTCATAAGGTTCACAATCGATTGTCATGCAGGTTTGAAAAACCTGATGCTCACTGCCTTAACACAATCGATTGTCATTAGTTCACAATCGATTGTCATGCAGTCTTGGCTTACCATAATCGATTATCATAAGTACATAATCGATTATCTTAGTCCAGATTTTAGAGGCATGTTTAAAAATCATTTTGACTAAAGTAAATATGCATGATTTAAAATCATTTAGCATTAAATTAAATATGCATAATTTTGTAAAAATAGTTTTATGAGAGAAGCCATGTCATGAGTCAAGTTGTCGGGTCATGATCACAATTAAGAACGACTCATGTAAAACTATAAAACTTGGTCTTGTGCTTGAATCTCGTTATATATATCAATTGTGCGCTTGTACTTGAGCTTCGTCATATGTCAATTTGCGCTTGTTTGTCATTTAAAACCTACACATATGAACACACGTTTTAGTATAATGCTTTGAGAACGTGTTTCCAACAATTTCCCCCTTTTTGATAATGGCAAACTTTAAGCGGGATATGCAAATTAGACAATTCATAATGACGATTCAAGACAAGTAAATATATGCAACAAGTATGCAAAATTAGTTCCCCCTCAATATATGAATTCCCCCTCAATTAATAAGAATTGAGAGTGCATACCCGTTATCTTCCCCCTTTTGCCATTAGCAAAAAAATGTAATAAGATGGCAAGGATTAAAAAACTTGTTTATTTATTGAAAATAAACGTGATTACTTAAAGAGAGTACAATAACTCAAGTAATAGCAGTACAATCGATTATTGATACGAGATAATCGATTATTAGACGACAGAAACCGATTTTTCTGAAGAAGACTTGATTATTGCGCATCATGCTTTATAATTCCCCCTACCTTTAGGGCGATACCTCGATACTTCTTAGTGTCGACTTCCTTACCTTTCTCATCTTTGTCTAGATGATCGGATGTGCTCATGGGAGTCACCATTGCTTTTGCATTGTTCATTTCAAATCGTTTCAGCAATTCTTTGCAATATTTGGCTTGGCAAATGAACGTACCTTCTTTCATTTGCTTTACTTGTAATCCCAAAAAGAATGTTAACTCACCCATCATAGACATTTCAAATTCGCTTGTCATTAAATCGGAAAATTCCTTGCATAAGACATTGTTAGTAGCACCAAATATGATATCATCCACATATATTTGAACTAATAAAATATCATTGTTTTTATGCTTAACAAAAAGGGTGGTGTCAACTTTCCCCCTAATGAAATCATTTTCCAATAGAAATTTACTCAATCTTTCATACCAAGCTCGGGGAGCTTGTTTTAAACCATAAAGAGCCTTTTTGAGTTTGAAAACGTGATCGGGAGATTTAAAATCTTCAAAACCGGGGGGTTGTTCAACATAAACTTCTTCTTGAATAACACCATTTAGAAAAGCACTTTTCACATCCATTTGATATAAATTGAAATTCATAGAAGAGGTAAATTCGAGTAATAGACGAATAGCTTCTAATCTAGCTACGGGAGCATATGTTTCTTCATAGTCAATACCCTCTTCTTGATTATAGCCTTTTGCTACAAGCCTAGCTTTGTTTCTAGTGATTACACCATTTTCATCTAGTTTGTTTTGAAAAACCCATTTCGTACCAATTATGGTATGATTTTCGGGTCTTGGCACCAAATCCCAAACGTCATTCCGTTTGAATTGGTTAAGCTCCTCTTGCATTGCCAAGGTCCAAAACTCATCCCCAATTGCTTCGGAGATGGTTGTTGGTTCAATTTGAGAAACAAAAGCAGTATGACCTAAGGTGTTTTTAAGGGAGTTTCGAGTACTTACCTTTTCTCCGACGTCGCCAATTACCTGTTCGAGTGGATGATCTTTGATTGTCCTCCACTCGTTAGGCGTTTTCGTTTCATTCTCCAATTGTGGCGCTTCCTCCGTTGGTTGTTCCAAGATTTCATCTTTATTTTCCTTAGGCGTTTCCTCTTGTATTTTGTCTTTCAAGCTATCTAAAATACCTGCAAGATCAAAACCGGAATCCTTTCTCGCCAAGCGAGCATTATTTTCGGAAAATACAACATGAGGGGATTCCTTCATAGTTTTGGTTCTTTTATTAAAAACCCTATATGCTTTGCTACGTGAAGAGTAACCAATGAAAATTCCTTCATCGGACTTAGAATCAAATTTTCCCAATTGATCTTTTCCATTGTTATGAATAAAAACTTTACAACCGAATACTCTAAAATGGGAGATATTTGGTTTCCTTCCCTTGTAGAGTTCATAAGGGGTCTTCATGAGTATTGACCTTATGACTACTCTATTTAAGATGTAGCATGTGGTACTCACGGCATCCGCCCAAAAATGTTTGGGAATCTTAGCCTTTTCGAGCATGGTTCTAGCCATCTCTTCGAGACACCTATTTTTCCTTTCCACCACCCCATTTTGTTGTGGTGTTCGTGGAGCGGAAAAGGTATGCTCGATACCGAGTTCGTCACAAAAGTCCGCAAAGAGATTGTGATCAAACTCTCCCCCATGATCACTTCTAATTGAAGTAACGGTTGTTTCCTTTTCGTTTTGAACACGTTTAAGGAAATATTTAAAATTTTGAAAAGCATCACTTTTATGGGCAAGAAATAAAGTCCAAGTAAATCTGGAATAATCATCAACAATAACAAAGGCATAACGATTTCTTCCTAGTCTTTCAATGCGAGATGGTCCAAATAAATCCATGTGAAGCAATTGCAATGGTCTAGTAGTTGAAACAATGTTTTTCGATTTGAAAGATGCTTTTGTTTGCTTCCCTTTTTGACAAGAATCACAAATAGAGTCATTTTCAAATTTCAAATTGGGAAGACCAATAACTAAGTTTTGTGAAATCAATTTGTTCAAAAGATGCATGTTTATATGTGCTACTCTACGATGCCATAGCCAAGTATCATCCTCTTTGCTCATAAGGCAATCCACATATTCGGGCGAGGAATTAGCAAGATCGACCATATAAATATTATCCACTCTAAAACCACGAAGGATAATTTTGAAATCGCTACGTCTAAATACTAAGCATTCATCCGAATCATATAAGGCAAGATTTCCCTTGTCACATAATTGACTTTTGCTCAAGAGATTATGCTTTAAACCTTTAACAAGTACTATATGCTTAATAGAGAAATTTTCATCCTTACCGACCGATCGGATGCCAATAATCTTTCCTTTATTGTTATCCCCAAAAATCACACTTCCTCCTTCTTTGTGTTCTAGTTGAAGGAATTTGGATTCGTCTCCCGTCATGTGCTTGGAGCATCCACTATCAAGGTACCATAGTACACTTGATCCCTTCAAACATACCTACAAAACAAATTAATGCGTTTTAGGTACCCATGCCATTTTGGGTCCTTGAGGGTTAGGCATATTATATTGATGCGATTGAGTGATATGTCTATGTCGTGTAAAACATGCAGGAGCAATATGACCAATGTGTCTACAGTAATGACAAGTCACGTTGGGGTTATGCATCCTTCTAGGTTCATAGTAACTTGATGGACGAAAATGATTTACTCTATTTTCATTATGACTAACATGAGAACCATTTCTCCTACTATTAGTTCTAAAATGAGCAGCATTTCTAGAGTAATGGTCATGTCTAGATGTTCTAAAAGGTTCAAAACTCCTTCTAGTGTTTGGCCTAGAATATGCATCATTTCTAGGGTAGTCATTTCTAGGTGGTAAGTTATTTCTAGGTCTTCTAAAATATTCAACATTTGGTCTAGCATGCATATTTGTTCTAGGATTGCTATTTCTAGGATAAGCATTTGTTTTATTCATCCTAGGTTGAGCCTTAGGTGGTTGGGGTTTGGCTTCAACCTTTTCTTTAGGCTCATTCTTAAAGCCTATGCCATGCTTGGTTGATTTCAAATTAACAAGGACCTTATTCAAATTTTTGTGGGAAGAATTAAACTTATCTAAGGTACCTTTAAGTCTATCTACCTCATTTTTGAGATGCATGCAAGAAGAACAATTTTTAATAGAACTTTCGGGCTTGTCGGCGCTTCTTTTTCCGAAAAACTTGTTTTCCTCTTTCAGCTTCTCATTTTCAAAAACCAGTTTTTCTAAATCCTTTTCTTTCAAAAAAAGCTGTTTTTGAAAATCTTTTTCTTTTAGAGAAGCATTTTCTTTTATGCTCTTGACAGTTTTTGAAGCCTTAATAAATTCAGTATATAGCTCATCAAAAGCAGTTCGCATTTCTTCAAGAGTAAAGAAGTTTTTAGAAGAGATTTGACATACCTCATCTTGCTTGTCTTCTTGCACCATAAGACAAAGGTTTGCGGCTTCGTCTTCGTCTTCTTCGCTTGACTCATCTCCGGAGTCTCCTCCCCAAGAAATGTATGCACGTTGCTTCTTAAAAGGTTTCTTCTCCTTTTTGATGTTTGGGCAATTTGATTTGATGTGCCCGGTTTCACCGCATTCATAGCACTTTATTTGTTCGCCTTGCTTTTTGCCCTTTCGTTCATACTCCTTTCGCATAAACTTTTGAAATCTTTTGATAACGAGTCCAAACTCGTTGTCTCCGTCCTCATCAACTTGAGGTTGGCTTGTGCTTGCCTTAAGAGCGATTCTTTGCCTCCTTTGATCATCAACAAGAAGGTTAAGTATAGTAGATTCATAAGTCTTAAGATTACCTCTTAATGCGTCGATGGTGACATTTGAGACGCCAATGGACTCTTGAATCGCGTCGGCCTTTGATCGCCATGCCGGAGTGAGACTTCTAAGAATTTTTCGAACAAGTTCTCTATCCGTGAATGTCTTCTTGAGAGCATGTAGATCATTTACGATTATTGAAAATCGTTCAAACTTTTCATCCACCTTTTCACCTTCCTTCATGTGAAATAATTCATAAGCATGGGTTAGGAAATCAATTTTGCCTTCCCTTAACTGGTCCGTACCTTCGTACGTAATTTCCAGCTTGTCCCACATTTCCTTCGCCGTTGTGCAACACGATATTTTCCTGTAATCGTCAGCATTTACAGCACAATATAATAAATTAATTGCTTTATCATTATTTTGCACCTTTCGGATATCATCCGCGTCATATTCTTCTTCGGACTTGGGAACCCATTCGGTTTCAACCTTTTTGGTTGGAATTTGATTTCCCTTCGTTATCACCTTCCAGATATGAAAGTTGTTTGCTTGAACGAAGATTTTCATCCTCTCCTTCCAGTACGTATAGTTTGTACCGTTGAATAGAGGTGGTCGTGTGGAGCATTGTCCTTCATCAATTCCTGCAAAAGAGTCACGAGTAGAAGCCATGGACGGTTCTCTCAAACTGTTAAGTCTTCAGAGAGTTGGGCTCTGATACCAATTGTTAGATAATACGCTTAACGCTAGAGGGAGGGGTGAATAGCGTTATAACAAAATTTAGCGTAAACTTGCGGAAATTAAAATTTGCAGGAAATAAATTAGTGCGTTAAATAAACAAAAGGAAAGAACGCACCGATGTATTCTGGTTCACCACAACACGTGGCTAGTCCAGTCCCCGAGAGACTCTCTCGAGATTTTCCACTAACTTGTCAAGCTTACGGGTGCTCAACAAACCTTTACAACTTAAGGACACACGCCTTAACACCTTTGCTCGGAGATACAACACTCCAAGACTTCAACCAAGGAAACACAAGTTCCTTACAACAAGAGAATCACAATTCTCTTACAAGTGTACAAAACACTAAACACTCAAACAAAACACTCCTTAATGAGTAGATATGAGTAAAAGAAGTAAGCTCAAGATCACAACAACTTTGGACAAGAATATGGCTCTCAAAACTTATGTAATGAATATAAAATGATTAGCAATAGAGTATGCAAGCTTATAGCAATTGTATGATCAGTTGTTGTGTGTTATTATGTTTAAAACACTGAAATGAAGCTGTATTTATAGTTGAAAAACTTGGCATTACCGTTGCCTAATTGCCAATTAAGAGTTGCTGATTTTACTGTGTGACAATCGATTGTCAAGAAGCCACAATCGATTGTTTGCCAATCGTTCCAGAAATCAATCCCAGATTTTACGCGTAACAATCGATTATCCAAGATCAACAATCGATTATTAGCAACGTTCAAAAAATCATTTCCAGATTTTACGTAAAACAATCGATTATACAAAATCAATAATCGATTATTCAGCAACGTTCAAAAAATCCTTTCCAGATTTTAATTTCAACAATCGATTGTACAAAATCAACAATCGATTACCTGACGGTATTTGAAAACTTAACGACAACGGTCAGCTTCACAATCGATTGTGCAATGTTAACAATCGATTATTTATCGGACTTTTAAAATCATTTTAGACACTGCCTCTTGACAATCGATTGTTATATACTCACAATCGATTATTTAATAACTTTGAAAAAGTCTGGAAGACACTGCCTCAACACAATCGATTGTCATATGTTCACAATCGATTATTTTTTGACTTTGAAAAATCTGATGGACACTGTCTCTTCACAATCGATTGTCATTAGCTTCACAATCGATTATTCTGAGTTTTGAAAAACTTTGATGTACACTGCCTCATCACAATCGATTGTCATAAGGTTCACAATCGATTGTCATGCAGGATTGAAAAACCTGATGCTCACTGCCTTAACACAATCGATTGTCATTAGTTCACAATCGATTGTCATGCAGTCTTGGCTTAACATAATCGATTATCATAAGTACATAATCGATTATCTTAGTCCAGATTTTAGAGGCATGTTTAAAAATCATTTTGACTAAAGTAAATATGCATGATTTAAAATCATTTAGCATTAAATTAAATATGCATGATTTTATAAAAATAGTTTTACGAGAGAAGCCATGTCATGAGTCAAGTTGTCGGGTCAAGATCACAATTAAGAACGACTCATGTAAAACTATAAAACTTGGTCTTGTGCTTGAATCTCGTTATATATATCAATTGTGCGCTTGTACTTGAGCTTCGTCATATGTCAATTTGCGCTTGTTTGTCATTCATCAAAACCTACACATATGAACACACGTTTTAGTATAATGCTTTGAGAACGTGTTTCCAATAGCTCAAACCTACAATCAAGCGCAACTTGTGAGTAATTCAGGACTAATCAAAGGCAAAATATGCACAAAGCTAAGGTAAGAAGGGGCATAAATCATGTATAATTCACAGTTATCAAAACCTGACTTTGCAATTTTAGTTCCTGATGCCAACCAGAGAATAACTTCATATCAAACTGGTTATTCCTTCGTATACACATATCCTTTTACCATAGGCTTTAAACCACCTATTGAACCAGTGATTATTGAATTCTGCTGTTACTTCAATGTGTGCTTAGGACAGATTGGTCCTATTGTTTGGAGAACTATTGCATGCCTGTGTTATTTGTCTAACTTGGCTTCTATGCCTTTTACCTTCCATCATCTACTTCATCTTTACTCTAAACTATTTTGTGAAGGAGTTTTTTTCCGTTGTGGCCAAAAGTAACAGTTAGCCCTGAAGATGACAGACATCGAAGTTGGTGTGCTCGCTTCGTTACAACTCCCACTAGTGCTTTTGTGGGTGAAGAAAATATGCCTTTTCCAAAAAAAGGAAATTTTGCACGTAAATATTTCCACCTTATCTTTTTCCTTTATAAAAATGTTACTCATGTACCTACTTTTTCAGCAACCATGGAAATTTTTGAGGAGATTCCTTACTTTCGTGCTTCTGTAGAGAAGTTAATATCTATTGCCCCTATTGAGAGAAGATCTTGGAAGTATCTCTCATAGAGATTCAGTTGGAAAGTTAAGACACACGGTACTTTTTCCGGCTTAGTCTTTTTCTTTTTCTCTTTTGCTATCTTAAGAGTTTCTTACCATGCCTCTTTTCCTTTGTTAGGATTTCCTATTTGTAGTACCAGTCCTGCTTCTGTTTCATCCATAAAACTTATAGAGAGTCTTGCTTAAGAAAGAATTTTGAGCTCTTCTTTAAAAGGGAAGGATGATGGATCCCGTGGCTCTGAGGGAGAAGAAGAACCAGAGGAGGGTTCTTTAGTTCGTAGGCCCCGAATCAGGAGGCGTGTTATTTCCGATGATGAAGCTACTCGATGAATCAAGCTCGGTTCCTTCTAGACCTTTGGATGAGCCTGAAAGTACCCCGTTACAGATCTCTGATGAAGAAGTGAATGATGCCCTCTGCTTCTGTTGAACAACTGTTTGTCCATGGCTTCGAAAGTGAGGAAGCCTTAGATCCCATTTCTGAGGAGTTACCCCTTACCTC
Organism: Nicotiana benthamiana; assembly: GCA_034376525.1. Lineage (NCBI taxonomy): Eukaryota > Viridiplantae > Streptophyta > Magnoliopsida > Solanales > Solanaceae > Nicotiana > Nicotiana benthamiana. The sequence goes on from CM067328.1 coordinate 29,168,402, forward strand.
TTTTCCACCGCTCGTGCTCGATTATCCTCGAGTTCACTTACTTGAAGTTGATGCAGTTGCTTCGCCCCAGTGATTGCTTTCACCTCATCTACTATTTCAGCTGCTACTACTTCTCACATTGAAGTTGATCCCTCTAGTAGCCAGAAGGCGACAAAGAAAATAATTGTCGAGGTTCCTGAAGGTAGGATCTTATTGAAGATGTCGGGGTCAAGTCGACGTATGGTTGAAGCCTTTACTAGGTCCTGTGGAGAAGACAAAGTTGGAGAGTTACAGTTCGCTGACTGGGATGAATGATATTGTTCATTCATCTCTGAAGGTTCGAGTTAGTTTTTACTCCTTCTTTTTTCTCCTTTCGTGTTATCCATAACTCTTTCTTTTTATTTTTTTATAGATCAATTTGATAGGCATTGAACTATTGAAAAGGATTATCCATGTTGACTAAGGGATCATTGATTACCTCACTGATGCTGATAATTGGAAATAGCAATTTGAAGGTGTCATGCCGCAACCTTGAGAGGCATAACCGGCGCCCAATTGAGTGAACCCGACTGAGCAAGCCTTTTTGGACATTTTATACCCAACTTATTATGATCAAGAAACCATGCTTTCATTGAACTAGAGAGTAGAAAAGATCGTACATATACCATTACTTGTTCATTTTATATTACAACCCTTAAACCATAGTTGAATTCCCAAAATTTCACACAGTTATAGTTTAGAAGAACAAGAGTTTAGAATTACAACACTGTCCAGTGACTCATCTTACACCCGTACATAACCCATACAAACATCTACGGAGCCTCTAAAGATGCCAAAGACAGTTATGATAATGCCGTCAATAAGGCCCCGATAGTAATTTGTAACAAAAGATATACTGCATGACCCCTGGAAGAAAAGGGAGCTCACCAAGACTACTGAGACAAGGATGCACCGCTATCTGCAATTGACACTGTCTGCTATAGAACCACCTACATCCATTCAAAGATGTAGCGACCCCGGCAAAAGGGATGCTAGTATTGTGGAATAGTACTAGTATGTATAACTAAACACCATCTCATTAGAAAGAACAACAATACAATAATAGAGAAATCATAAAGATCAAGAAAAGCCTTAAACAACACCACATCATCAAATAGAGGGACCACATAGCTTTCAAATAAGTTTCATAGCTTCAGGTTGGGACATTTAATACCGTTACATCATCATCCACAATACAACCGTTTTCTTGCGCGGAGTCCGATCATGACCTTATATGCTAGATAGCCTAATTTGAGATGTATCTCAATCACAATATCATTTTCACTTTTCGGTTTCAATATTAGCACAGTACCACCATGTGTGCGGCATGGGTCTGATCATGGCCCAATCAGCTAGGCTGTGTTACTAAGACATTTTTTCCATTTCCATCAATCATCTCATTTCAACTTTATTTCACATATATCAGTTCATCGGCACTTGAGGCCACAATTATCATATCATGCTTGACATTAGGCCACATTTCATAACTCAATCTCTCTTCCCCCACATTTCACATCATTTTCACTTTCAACATTAAACCGTGCAATTCAAGATAATAGGCACATACGAGAGCAATTATAAGTCGAAGGCACATAGAGGATTTCACACATTTCGGTATAACAATCTCAATTTAAATTTGACTTGAAGTCTAGGCATCTTAATACATGTTTCACATCTTAATTAAAAATGGCGTATTGAAAGCATTGGTACACACCTTGCACATATATTCTTGCAACATAAATTATTTGAAATAGCAAGCACTACGTCGATCAGTTTCGGAACTTACAACATTTGTATGGACACGAAGGGGGTTCAATTTCTAAGAAGTGGTATTTTTAGCCATGCATACATCAATATAGCTTCCTTAAATTCTTACAATAATTCTGGAACCCTTAGCAACTTCGATCTCTTAGGATGAAGGCTTAGTATTTTTACTTGATAATCTTCAAAGATTTGGGCAAGATGAATAGTGACTTGGTGATGATCACTTTCTCCCTCTATAACTCTTTCTCTCACTCTAAATGTAGTATATAATAGCACAATAGGTTCTAATGGGGTGTTTTTAACAAAATGGGATCGGGTTTTAAAAGTTAGACAATAGGAGCCTCACTCAACCTTATGCAACTGCATAATAGATATGTGGCCTGCAAAAGGGACCTCAAATGTAGCCCTCAAGGGCTTGAGTATTCTGCCTAGGTATGCGACCAATATGAGATCCGCATGCCTGTTCTGCAGTCACATAATGCACCGCAAAATTACCCTTCGCAAAAAGCCCAAGGAGTTTAGACGATGACTATGCGGCCCACATATTGATTATACGATCACATATCTAGCCTCATGGTTGTCCTAAAAATTAGCCATTCTTCTGCCTCACTATGCAACAACTATTCGGTCAACATAGCTATTATGCGGACGCATAATGGGCCGGAAAAACGCGCGCTTCTGAAAAATGTTTTTTCTTAACTCTTTTATGCACATATCAATCCAAAAAGTTCGAACCGCGGTGAGCTTGATAAATTTCTAAGACTTATTCCTAACTTTGCACTACGAGATTTTGGGTTTTAGAGTAAACTTTCACGGGGCCTTACAGAAGGTCTTCATCTGGAGAAGGAAGTATTGGCAAAGGAGAAGGATGCCTTAGAGCAACAAATGCATGTGATCACCACTGAATTAGAAATTAAAAAAGATTCTTCACGCCAAGTTTGTAAGGATAAAAATATGCTTGAGTCATCATTTGCTAAGCAGCTTTCAAAGGCAACCGAGGAGATAAGTTTGAGGGAACTCCTTAACTAGAAAGAGGCTTATTCAAGAGAGTTGGTTCAAACCCTCACTCAAACTCCTGAAGAAATCTATGCCTCTACTGATAAGGTTAATGTAATGACCCAACCGGTCGTTTGAGATTTAGCATACCGTTCAGCAGTCGTGGCCATGAGCAGCTTAATTTCAGGTATTAATACTTTTACGCATGGTAAGAATGACGTTTCGGGAAGTTCAAAGTTGATTTGGATAGAGAATCCTTATTTCATAAGCTTAAAGTTGAAAGAATTATCTAGGAGTTGAGTAAACGACCTTAGAATTGGGATATGAAGGTTCCAGCGGGTTTTTATGATGATTTCAGACTTGGGCGTATTCCCGGATCGGGTTTTGGATGACCCGGGAGCGTTTTGGTGCCTATTGTGGGAGTTAGCATTTTGGAAAAAATTTCATAAGTTTGGCTTGAAGTGCATTTCAGTGTTGTTGATGTCCGCTTGGCATTCCGATTTTGGGCGTAGCTCTGTATGGTAATTTTGGAATTGGGATCGCGATTGGAAGTGAAATCGGAGGTCCGTAGCTTATTTTGAAGCTATTTGATTAAAGATAGAAATTTAAAGCTTTTTGAGAAGTTCGACCGGAAGTGGACTTTTTGATATCGGGGTTGGAATGCGATTTCAGAAGTTGGAGTAGGTCCGTAATTTCAAATATGATTTGTGTGCAAAATTTAAGTTCAATCGGACGTGATTTGACGGGTTTCGGCATCGATTGTAGAAGTTTGAAATTCTAAGTTCTTCAAGTTTGAAACAGAGTGTGATTCGTGGTTTTAGCATTGTTGATATGATTTGTGGCTTCGAAAGTCCATGTTATGTTTTTAGACTTGTGCGGGTGTTTGGTTTGGAGCACCGGGGCTCGGGTATGATTCAGGATAGCTTCAGAGTGGTTTGCTAAGAAATAGGATTGCTGGTACTGGTATGATCGCAATTGCGAAGTATTGGTTGGAAATGTGACATCGCATTTGCGAGGTTTTGTTCACATTTGCGAACCTGAGAGGCTGGGGGATCATTCGCATTTGTGACATTTGGGTCGCTTTTGCGAGGCCTGAAGGGTTCGCATTTGCGAAACCCTTATCATATTTGCGAAGTAGGCCAGTTCAGTCGGGGGTCGTATTTGCGATGAAATCTTCGCTTTTGCAAAGTCGCATCTGCGGTCCCACTGTCGCAAATGTGACATCAGAGGGTTGCGTCCAGTTATTAATTTCGAGACTTAGCCCATTTCCCTCATTTCAATTGGACTTAAGCGATTTTGAGAGCATTTGAGGAGGGATTCCATCATCATCAAAGAGGTAAGTAATTTCTACACATCATAAGTTATATACATAGATTACGGGTAGATTTAACATGTGAAAATTAAAGAAAATCAAGGGTTTTAGATGAAAAACCTAGAATTTGGTAAAAACAAGATTTAACCACGAAAATTATTAGGGAATTGAGTAAAAACCATATATTCTTGATCCTTAGGTTATGGGTAACAATATACTTCAAACAATTTCGGAATCCGGGCACGTGTGCCTGGGAATGAATTTTAGGAATCTTGTATTTAGGATTGGAAAATTGGTTTAATAATTAGAATATGAACTTCGAGCATGTATTGACTAGCTCTTACTCTATTTGGATAGTTTTGGATCGTTTGACTTCAAATTAGAGGTTTGAGCGCGTTCTTGAATGAAACGTAGACTTCAGAGCGATGTGAGTCTCCTTTCTAATCTTGTAAGAGGAATTGTCCCTATAGGTGAGTTAATTGAATATGTGCTCCTATTTTCTGGGGCTACGTATTCACGAGGTGACGAGAGTCCATGCTTAGATACTATTATGCTATTGTCCGGGTAGTCTAGGACCCAAAAGCATGCTATACCTTGAATATTTGTAATCTCATGGATAGTTGAACCGCTTAAATCACATTGAATTAGTCAATGCATTTCTAAGAATATGTAAACCTCATTTTCTTAAATTGTTAAATGAGAATTAGATTTTCTTTGATTAGTTGCTCCATGTTGACTTCTTGATTGACTGTCTCCATGTGTTTATTTTGAAGCGCGTCGAACGCTTCGGCAGATTAAATAGTTACATCTATGGTTCGCGCCATTCAACCTTCGGCAGTGCATAGTTTACATTTCTATTGGAGCGGTTCGTCGACCTCAGCATGATTTGTGCATGCTTGTATTGCTTGCCTTGTAACTTATTGAAGTGATTACTGTCTCTTCCTGGCTTAAGAATATATGTATAAATGATGAAAAGGAATATTTTCCTATAAAAGAAAGAATTGTTTATATGCTTCAACCCATTGAATTATAATCATATTTATAAAAATCCACGATTTGATGTATTATGGATAAATCAATTATAGGGCCATTAGTAAGTGTTGAAGTTGACCGTCCTATCTCTACTTCTTCGAGATTAGACGGGATACTCATTGGGTACATATTGTTTTTGTACTCATACTACACTTTTGTGCATTTTTGTTGCACATGCATATGCATCTCTAGTGGCCTACTGGGCGTAGCGGCATGGTTGATACAGACACTTAGGGGAGCTGCACTTTTCGAGGCGACCTGCAGCCAGTAGAGTCTCTTTCAGTTTTTTCTTGTATTTATTTTTGTCCAATATTGTATTCCGTACAATTGTTGTATTATTGTTTTCTCTAAAAATTGCTCATGCACTTGTGACACCGGGTTCTGGGATGGTTTTGAAATATTTGTATTAATTGTTCATTATTTAATTTGAATTGAAACGGTTGTCCTTTTATTTATTAATATTGGAGAAAGTCTTAGTTTTCAAGATTGTTAAGATGAAAAATTAATTAAGTATTTTTTGTTGGCTTTCCTGACGGAGTGTCCGGCGCTACCATGATCCTTAGTAGATTTTTGGTCATGACAACATGGTATCCGAGCACTAGGTTCCCGTAGGTCTCACGAGTCATGATCAAGTCTAGTAGAGTCTCGCGGATCTATACGGAGACATCTGTACTTATCTTCAAGAGGCTATAGGGCTGTAAGGAGTACATTCCTTCTTCATTCCTTATTGTGCAATTTTATTCCTATGAGGCTTATGCCTTAATTTTTTTTCCTACTCAATTTATGCGACGTAAAGCACGCTATTCATCGAGAATTGAAGAATTGTAATGGTATTACGAATATGGTGTAGGATGTTTCTCCCGGTATAGTTCATTGGGCTATTATCGTCGCTGTGTGGAAGGATATTCTATTGTTTCAGCCCTGTAGTGGTACTTTTGAGGGCTTTGAGGCTAGGCACAAATTGCCATGATGGTTATGAATGATTATTTCGCAGTATTGATATAATGGCAGGATGTTTGCCTACGTGTTGGGGCAGTGAATGACTTGAAGCGAGGTTTACTCAGTGCATGATATATAGATTCCGTATTTTATTCCCCGAATGTGAAAGGTAATCGAGCGGAGAATGTTCGGGATTGGGTTGATGAGGTTACAAGGCTTGGTAATTGCGAGCATGGTGGAGTTTTTGTATATGATAAGGTGTTGTTGTCCTTACTGAAGGTACTAAGTTCGCCAGTGTTCTGATCTTCTACAATGCCTTTGAAGCAGGATATTGCTGGTCAATATTGAAGAAGCGACGGTCACAGATCGCGGGGTACAGTGGGTCAGATCAAACCGGTGTTTCTAATGCTGATGACTCGAGAAATATGATCTTCAGAAATGTTTTAGGTTAGTAGCGATGGTGGGTTCAAGTACAACGAAGGTAGATTCTACTTATGGCAAAAATTGAGCAACAAAGTATGAGGAGGGACATATGGGGGTGTCAGGCAATGTTTAAAACTTCTAGAAGGCCAGGTATAGGAAGCGCAGGTCGAGTAACTAATTAAAGAAGTGAGTTTGCCCAAAGTGGGAGAGTGGCGGAGCTGCATAGGAGCTTGGTGGTAGGATGACTATTCACCTTAAGGAGAGTTTGGATCGATTTGGGAATTTTAGTGATTGGTAATTGGGGTCTATAGATCTAATTTGAAGTATGGGCTAATATGCAGCAAAGAGATCGGTCGTGCAAATGTGATTGATGATTCAGAGTATAAAAGGGGGTTTTACAGAAAGAATCCGAGAATTTAGGCGATTGATTGTGCAAGGTTATGTGAATAAGAGATAAGGAATTTCGGTGAATTCTAGAGTTGTGTAATAGTGGCTTCAACCTTAGTGGGAGACTCCCACCGCCTATGATTGGGTTGCATGGTTAACCACTTGCGAGGTTTTCTGGTTGTTAGATATTTCGGATTATTTCGGCTACCGGAAAAGAACATAATTAGTGATTTGAGCACTGAATTGTTAAAGGGTGTTATGGTTGGCCTTATTGGCTCATGTTCAGACTTGGGGAAGGATCCTGGATTTATGCCTTGTATAGATGGATTTCAAAGGAAGTGATTATGTCGGGTGCTTTGTCGAGAGGATATTCATATGATATTAGATTCATGGAGTTGATCATATTTGGGGCCAAGTAGAGCGGGTGGCTCTCAATAACAGTCCTAATGGATTCAAGGGGTAAATTGTGGTGCCTAATAATTTCGAGCCTATAGGTACAGTTAGGATTCAAGCTTGGTAGCAGCTTCTGAGAAGAGGTTCAGGATGTTCTATGATGTCTTGACTTGCAGTGTACCATTTGGGAGGTATGAAATGGTTTATGAGATTTGAGATAGCATGGTCTCGCGACTTAAGGTCACTCGGGATGAGTGCAGATGGACTAGGTTATGTGTTGAATGGAGTTAGTATTATTTCTAAGGCAATCAAGGATAAACTGGAAGAAGGTAGATTGATTAGCCATAGTTGAATTGGCATATTGGGGTCAGTGATCAGTTCCTTCAGCGTGATCAAGTTATGCAAGTGATTTGTGATGGTACGTGTGAGGCTTGTCGGTCGCCATAATTGACGCTATTCAAAAGCTTTCTTCTATTATACATGTAGGTGGATCCTGGAAGGGCAATGTTGGCTTGGACCACTACTTAGATGTTTGCGTATTCTACGGTTATGAGAATTTACCTATGTGTTGCTATATTTCTCCTGAAGTGAGTTCAGTGAAAAGCCTTTATGTGTTGAACTGTTAGCCTATTAGTGGTTCTGTATTTATGATAGAAATCATTTTCTAGTGTATATTGGCACGTTGGGTGGAGTGAGTGGTACAGAATCTGAAGTGTGGAACAAGGTTGCAGTTTGGTGCTGATAAGGATGTCCCGAGATCGAATGAGCAGGAAATGAGTCTCAATGTTTAAAGTAAGTTGGTATTGTCATCAGTGTCACCTGAGATTGGTGTTTTGTGAAAAAGGCTTTGCATCCTAGTTAAGGATTCTTGACTGGTTTTCAACGTTAGTACGGCTAGTGATTTGGATATTCAGACCTGTTATTTATTTCGAAAGGTTGTGGGGGAGTATCCCACAGGAAGATTTTATGAGTGTGACATGTGGTCACTTTATTGATTAAAGATTTAAACCAAGTATGAGGATTGGGGTAATATCATTAATTTGGGAATTATGCCTAGAGGGAACTCGGTTTATTGGGATATGGACTCTAGAGGTTTTCTCCGGTTTGGATGGTTGTTCTTATGTGTTAGGGGTGATTATGGACCCTTGAAAGGTTATTAGCCTAGTTCAGTATGATCGCAAATAGCTGGAGGTCTGAGAAGGGATATAATATGAATATGGGCTTTATAGCAGGCCAAGTTTGTTCATTTCAGCAATGCGCTCTTATGGGAGAGTGGTTAGGGTGTTATTTCGTTGTCGACAGTTTCATGTAGTGATTTATGGTGCCGCATGAGCTATGATACGGATTAGTGAATTTCTTATGTGTTGAGGTTCCGCGTAGAGATGAGGTTTTATGAGTAGGATGGCTCCTGAGATTCAGATTGTATATCGCACCCTGGTTGTGCTTGAGTTTGTAGCTTATAGTGCTATATGTATCAATAGGGAAATGGTATTATGCACCTAGCATGCTTGTGACTGATATTCGGTATCTTCTTGTAATGAGCAATTTAGCTCGATTTATATCTCCTTATGTGAGTTCAACGTGTGTATCGGGTGGCACGCCGCCATGGGTATGTTATTTGGATCGGGTGGCACGCCTCCATGGCTATGTTGTGTGGATCGGGCTGCGCGCCTCAACTGTTCAGTACAGTTCCCTATATCTATTTCTATGTGTTTTGTTTCCGATTTTTTGAGGAAAACTCGTGTTAGATATATGCCCTCGTCGCATGTGTGATTCGCGAGAGGGGTAATTGGATTTCCTTTCGGAATTCGTTTTCCTTTCGTATCATGTTCGGATTGGTAGCCTATTGGCACATTATTGCATAATATGAGACTTTTGATCAAGTACAGGGTGGCTTATTGCCTGAGTAGTTAGTACTGGGTGAGACGAGATTATTGGATTTAGGATCATCACAATTTTGATTATATGAAGTATATTAGGGAGCAAAGACCATTATTCGGTTCAGAATGAGTCGATGGTTCTTGTCATGGGTATAGACTCAACAGTTGGTTGACTTGGTAGTTTGTTACGGATTTCTACACATCTCTTCCATCATGGTGCATTGTAAGAGTTAGAGTAAGACCTATGCATGTCATGAGGTGCAGTGGGAGCATAAGATTCGTGGAATTTCGACTAAGTCGATCAGAATGTGTTATTGTGGTCCAGTGAGCAAAGTGACGCAAGGTGTGGATTCAGCAAAAATTGTGTAGTCATGTTTGGGTACATCGTGTAGTGATTGATATGTAGTCGTGTGTTAGAAACAGTCCTGGTAGGAAATTCCAGATGTTGGAATTGGGCTTTAAGGCTTATTTGCCTTAATAAAAGGGAATATCTACAAAATGGACCGAGCTAATGTGCTTAATTGAGTTGAGGTAGCACAAGAAGGTGCACACAGTGTTAAATAGTGTTTTCAGACTACTTCAGCATAGTTCTCAGCACGTTCGAGGATGAACGTATGTTTAAGTGGGAGAGAATATAATGACCGACCGGTCGTATTGAACTTTAGCGCGCCGTTTAGCAGTTTGTGGCCATGAGTGGCTTAATTTATGGTATTATGACTTGTACGCATGGTCGGAATTAAGTTTTGGGAAGTTCAGAGTTGATTTGGAAAGAGAATCCTTATTTCGGAAGCTTAAAGTTGAAGGAATTAGATAGGTGTGGAATTATGAGTTAAAGACCTCACAATTGGGATCTAAAGGTTCCAGCAGGTTCGTACGATGATTTCGGACTTGGGCGTATGCCCAATCGGGTTTTGGATGACCCAGAAGTGTTTTAGCGCCTATTGTAGGAGTTAGCATTTTGTAAGAAATTTCATAAGTTTGGCTTGAAGTGCATTTCAGTATTATTGATGTTTGTTTGGGATTCCTAGTCTGGGAGTAACTTCGTATGGTGATTCTGGAGTTGGGAACGCGATCAGGAGTAAATTCGGAGCTCTGTAGGTCATTTTGAAGCCATTTGGCTAAAGATAGAAATTTGAAGGTTTTTGAGAAGTTCGACCGTAAGTGGACATTTTGATACCGGGGTCGGAATCCAATTCCGAAAGTTGGAGTAGCTTCGTAATGTCAAACATGAATTTTGTACAAAATTTGAGGTTAAATGGACGTGATTGACGAGTTTCGTCATCGAATGTAGAAGTTTGAAATTCTAAGTTCTTCAAGCTTGAAATAGAGTGTGATTCATGTTTTTAGCGTTGTTTGATGTGATTTGAGACTTCGAGCAAGTACGTGTTATTTTTTAGACTAGTGTGGGTGTTTGGTTTGGAGCCCTGGGGGATCGGGTGTGATTCGGGATAGCTTCGGAGTGATTTGCTAAGAAATAGGATTGTTGGTACTTGTATGATCACAATTTCAAAGTATTGGTCGCAAATGCAACATCGCATTTGCAAGGTTTTGTTGCATTCGCGAACTGGGAGGCTGGGGGATCGTTTGCATTTGTGACATTTGGGTCCTTTTGCAAGGCATGAAGGGTTCATATTTGCGAAGTAGGCCAGTTCAGTCGGGGGTCGCATTTGCGATGAAATCTTTGCTTTTTGCAAAGTCGCATTTGCGAACCCACTGTCGCAAATGAGACATGCAAGGGTTGCGTCCAGTTATTAATTTTGAAACTTAGCCCGTTTCGCTTATTCCCACTTGGCCTTAGGCTATTTTGAAAGCATTTGAGGAGGGATTCCATTATCATCAAACATGTAAGTTATTTCTAAACATCATAAGTTAAATACATAGATTATGGGTAGATTTAACATGTAAAAATTAAGGAAAATCAAGGGTTTTAGATGAAAAACCTAGAATTTGGTAAAAATAAGATTTAACTACAAAAATTGATTTGGAATGGAGTAAAAATCATATATTTGATCCTTAGGTTATGGGTAACAATATTCTTCAAAAATTTCGGGAATCCGGGCACGTGGGCCCGGGGATGAATTTTAGAAATCTTGTATTTAGGATTGGGAAATTGGTTTAATAATTAGAATATGAACTTTTGAGAACGTATTGACTAGCTCTTATTCTATTTGTATAGTTTTGGATCATTCAACTCCAAATTGAAGGTTTGAGCGAGTTTTTGAATCGAAATATAGACTTCAGAGCCAGGTGAGTCTCCTTTCTAATCATGTAAGAGGGAATTGTTCCCATATGTGAGTTAATAGGTTATGTGATCCTATTTGCAGGGGCTACGTATGCACGAGGTGACGAGAGTCTGTGCGTAGCTACTATTATGCTATTGTCCGAGTAGTCTAGGACCCAAAAGCATACTATACTTGGAATATCTGTAATCTCATGGATAGTTGAACCGCTTAAATCACATTTAATTAGTAAATGAATTTCTAAAAAGATCTAAACCTCATGTTCTTAAATTATTAAAGGAGAATTATCTTTTCTTTGAATAATTGTTCCATATTGACTTCTTGATTGACTGTCTCCATGTGCTTATTTTGGAGCGGGACGAATGCCTCAGCAGATTAAATAGATGCATCTATGGTTCGCATCGTTCAACCCTCAACAATGCACAATTTATATTTCTGTTGGAGCGGGTCGTCGACCTCGGCATGACTTGCGCATGCTTGTATTTCTTGCCTTGTAACTTATTGAAGTTCATGCTGCCTATTCCTGGCTTAAGAATATATGCATAAATGATGAAATGGAATATTTTCATATAAAATAAACAATTATTTATCTGCTTCAACCCATCGAATTATAATCATGTTTATAAAAATCCACGACTTAATGTATTATGGATAAATCATTATTGGATCATTAGTAAGTATCGAAGTTGACCACCTCGTCTTAGCTTCTTTGAGATTAGACGGGATACTTATTGGATACACGTTATTTTTGTACTCATACTATACTTCTGTGCATTTTTGTTACACTGGCATATGCATCTTTAGTGGCCTACTGGGCGTAGCAACATGGTTGATACAGAGACTTAGGGGAGATGAACTTCTCGAGGCGACCCGCAGCCAGCAGAGTCTCTTTTAGTTTTTTATATATTTATTTTTTGTCCAACATTGTATTTCCGACGGTTGTTGTATTATTTTATTCTCTAGAAATTGCTCATGCACTCGTGACACCGGGTTCTGGGATGGTTTTGAAATATTTGTATTAGTTGTTAATTATTTAATATGAACTGAAGCGGATTTCCTTTTATTTATAAATATTGGAGAAAGTATTAGTTTTAAAGTTTGTTAAGATGAAAATTTAATGAAGTATTTTTGGTTGGCTTGCCTGAGTGTCCGGTGCCACCACGACCCTTGGTGGATTTTGGGTCGTGACAGTTAAGTTCTTGAAAAGTTCCCTTTCTCCTTTAAAAGCAGCTTTCGAGGCTTCTAAAACAGAGAAGGAGGAGTTGATAATAGAGATTGATCAGTGGGAAAAAGTCTATGAGGCTCTCGAGTATAAGATATCACTTGAAGTGAGTAAAACGTTTTTGAATACTCGCCTCGAAACTCTAATGTAAGCCAGCCAGGAGGGTTTTGACCTTAATACTGTTATTTCTAAAGCAAAGAGGCAATCGGAAACTTCTGCAAAGTCAAAGCTTTCCTTCACCTGAAGATGGAATTCCCGAGGATGATGAACTTGCTCCTAGTGAAGCTAATATTCAAGCTTTTTCTTCTCAAGTTGATCTCACTACCTTCGTTAATGATGCTCATATTGCTAATGTTCCAGTGGATGATGCCTCCTAGTGCTTTCTGTTATTTGAGGGTTTTATTTAGAACTTGTTGGTGGAAATTCTTCTTTTCTTTTTGGAATAGTTGCTGGTTACCCCTATATTATTATGGGGTTTGATGACAAACAAATGCCTTTTTTTTTGCAAAGTTTAATATATAAATTTCGGCTTTCCTTTCCACTTATTTTGATGTTTGGGTTTTTTCTCCACTCTTTGATATTAAATTTTGCATTAAAAATACTTTAACAGTTAGTGATTCTGATAGACATGAAATTTTAATAAAAGAGGGCCCTTTTATAAGCGACATAGATAAAGATGATGTCTTATCTTCGTATTGGTGTAAATATATGAAAGAAATATAAAAAAGAAATAATTTGAGGAAGTTTTATGCTTTGAACTTTCAAATTTTGTACATCATTCTTCATTTATATAATACAACATTTACAACTCTTTCATAATTGTTTTGTTTGTAACAGGTTTTAAAATTCCAGGTCTATTGTCCCGTGATTAATTATTGACCTTAATCTAAAACTCATAAGACTTTGGAGTATATCTTGTATCCATCTTGTGTCCTTTTTTCGACTTTCTTCAAAGATTTTGGAACGCTTGATTTTTGGCTCTTAGGCTGATTCAAGCTTGAATTCGGACTTTTTGTTTTCTTTGCCTCTTCATATATATATATATATATATATATATATATATATATATATATATATATATATATATATATATATATATATATATATATATATATATAGTCCCCTTAGTATTAGAACTTTGAAGCAAGAAATCTCGAGCACTGAATTATTTCTTCCTTTGGTCCAGTCCTTGAAAAAGAAAATACACACGGGACTCAGAAATATACATTTAGATGTTAACTACGCAACAATTTTCTCCATCAGAAAGGTTATAACCTAGACGAGGAATAATTCAGTATTCCTCATGTCTTTAGGGTCTAATATCATCATTTGGTAAGGTTTAGCTTTCTTCCTATCATCTAAAATGGTTAGTATAATAAAAAAAATAGAATTAAATCATATGTAAGTGATACCTGACCATGGGTACTTCCTTTGCCTACAAGTAATATTTCTTTAAATGAACAACATTCTAGTTTTATGGGAGTACTTTGCCTTCCATTGTTTCCAACTCATACGCATCCTTTCCAATAGTGCTTCAAATTCTATAAGGTCCTTCCCAATTTGGACTCAACTTCCTTGCATTAGTTGCTTTTGTTGATTGAAAAACCTTTTTGAAAACAATCCCCGATCTTGAAGTATCTAAGATGAGATTTCCGGTTGTAGTATTTCTCAATAATGTTTTTGTGAGATGCCATTCTTATTAGAGTCGCTTCTCTCCTATCTTCAAGAAATCTAGATTTATTCGCATCTCTTCCTCATTTAATTCTTCAGTTGGTTGTGTATATCTTGTACTTAATTCACCTATTTCAACTAGAATTAAAGCTTCAGTGCCATAAACAAGTGAGAATGGAGTCTCTCCCGTACCTGTTTTTGATGTTGTTCGATAAGCCCATTAAACTACTGGTAACACTTCAAGCCAATTACCTTTTGACTCCTGTAATATTTTCTTCAAGTTAATAATAATAACTTTATTTGTGAATTCGTCTTGTCCATTGGCCACACGGTGGTTAGGTGTTGAATTTACCCTTTTAATCTGCCAACTCTAAAAAAAATTTGTAAAAATTTCGTGCCCGTGAATTACGGGCCATTGTCACATACGATTTATATTGGAACTCCGAACTAGCATATAATGTTTCACCAAATCCTGGCTTCTTTCTCCTGCACCTGTTGGTCACTGCCAACTCGATGCTACACTATGGCAGGAAGAGCGGGTCGCAATAGTTTTTACCCGAATAGAGGTCGGGATTGATTTTCTCAGGGAGCTAGTAATGGAGTTGGATTTTCTATCTAGTCTATAGATGTGTCTATACTCCTAATGTCGCTTCAAACATTTTAGGTTTTTGATCTTATAACTATTTTTATAAAACTAATGATTAACACTAAATTAAGCTACAATAATATTGCTAAGTTGTATCTAATAGGAAGAATGGCACTAGGGTCGTGAAATCTCCTAGGTGGCTAATTGACGGGTAGATGTTACTAGAATTCGATTGACATATTTGGGACTTATGCTATAACCGTTGCACAATTTTACCCACTCTCACACCTCTCGGTAGAGTGAGCGATTTTGCCCAATTAACTCTCTCGAGACAATTAGACCAATCAACTAGGGTTCAAGTAGGGTGATTACTCTCTCGAGATTTAACCCGTTAATTGGGACTATCATTTCTCATGAGTCCATCGCAATTTCTTGTTGGGTAAATTTTGGGGTCATACACTCTGTTTCTCAAGAGGAGTTAAACCCACAAAGCTAGAATCAGTATTTGCAACCTTCAATTCTCAATTGAAACATAAATTCAACCCAAATAGCAATTACATATAGTCAATCTAACCCTAGATGGCAACACCCATCAATTACCCACACTAGGGATAAGCCACAACCCTAGCTAATGGGTTTAGCTACTCATGCTGGATACACAAATTAAAGAAATAGATGAAGAACTAAGCATATAAATTTATTACGAAAAAGAAACTACAAGAATCTATCGTGAAATTAAAGCAAAAGTGCCAAAAATGGCTACAATATCGTTCCCAGGAGCATAGCTCATGTATGAAGTACAAAAGATGACCTAAAAATGGTAAAATGTTCTATTTATACTAGGCTGGAAAAACTCAACAAAAATACCCCCGCAGGACAGTGCGGGCCGCACAAAATAGACCATGGCTGCATTGGCTCTAGGACTTTACATTTCTACTTCTCTAAACTTGAGGATTGCGGATCACATAAGAGTACCGCGGCGGCAGAGGGAGTTGGCGCGGTCCGCACAAGAACAACCGCGGACCGCATTGCATTGCCTTGGACAAATGTGGAGTTCTTTGAATCTATGTATTGCGGACCGCACAGAAGAGTAGTGCAGCCACAGAGCTTGACCGTGGACCGCGTAGCTTTAACTCCAAACTGGCCATGCCTCTGAACCTCCTAGTGCGGCCGCTATTACTTTTACGCGGTCCGCACTAGGTCCTCTTTCTTTAGATCTCTTGGTCTTTGATACTTGAGCAAGTTTCACTTTTTTTTGAGTCAATCTTTGATATTTTGTCACTTTTTCAATCAAACCTGTAAAAGCACAACTTATGCGCATTTTGGGACTATTTTGTAGGAATAACCAAAGCATAGGCAAGTGGGGGCATAAAACACATTAAAATCCTAACTTATCAACTCCCCCAAACTTACACCTTTGCTTGTTCTCAAGCAAACAAAATAAGACTCACCCCTTAAAAGATAATCCAAGTAATTCTATCTATCCTAAAGTAACCTTAACAAGGATCAACTGGGACTAACAATTGCCCTCAATATGAATGCATCATTAACACATTTAAACTTTGAAAAACTATGGATCAAGTGTGACACAAGATCATTAAGAATTGACTCATTACATCAAGGAAACATCTCAATTACTTTGGTCTCTGTGGAACCCAAACTCATACATCCTCAACTCTCCCTAAGCAAACCTCACCTTTTAAAGTTAAACACACAAATCGAGGTTTATGGGAATTTACTCGTCTCTCTCAAGGAATTGTCACAAGTCCGGCTCTAAGCACCGTATGCTTGAACCTCATGTGAGAATCCACTAGTGCAAGCATCATCTAACTCAAGATCATATAGGGCTTTTGTGGAGTCATTGTGAAGGCTTTTGGGTAAGGGTAGGACATGTTTTTATTCAAGTGGGTTCAATCTTCCCTTAAACACTTCTTTTGATTCATTTTGGCACAATTCTCTTGACTCTTTTGAGTGTTTCACTTCTTTTCAAGGGGCTAGAGAGACACATTGCCACTTTTTCTAATGCAAGTCAAAACATTTCTCCTTTTTCTACTGTTTCCACACATTTTTCACTTTTGTTTTCCTTGAATCCTTTTTATTCTTGTTCACATTAGACTTTTTTTGTCTTTTTCTTTTCTTTATTATTCATTTCCTTCCTTTTCTTTTGCTTTTGTACCTTTTACCTCTTTGTTTCCTTTATTGTCTCCCCTCTCCCCCAAACTTATACTTTTTCCATTACTCAAGGGAAGATTTGGGTGCCAAGAGAGGGTATAATTCAGAACGGGTATAGGCTTGTAGCATTGGTTCTTTGAAAGAAAAAGGTTTAAGGCTCAAAAGGGTTAGCTAGGGATTATCTCATTGGTAGGCTATGGAATTGTTCAATTTATCATTTGGATCAAGGAGGGCCTATAATCACTTCCCATGTGGAATTTCACTCAAACTTTTGCCTCAACAAATATTCGGGGCAAGTTCTAGAACATTTGCTCGGGACATGGACTCAAGATTCAAATTCTCACCACACACATACTCAAGGATCGCTAAAGACATAGAGTCGGAGCCCACAATAACCTTAGACACGATGCAGCACACAATAGTACCGAAAGACCATATGATGTTTGTTTGGTCAACACAAGAGTCTCAATGTCACTACTTTCACCATCCAAAACACAACCACTTATCTTTGACCATGGGATCAAAAAAAATATGTTACGCCCAAGTGAAGCTTTGCTTGAGGTATCCTTAACTACAAACTACTAAAAACAAAAGGAACAAATATCAAAAATGGATCTAAACCCTTAAGAAGGTTGTCACGCCATCCATCATCGGGGACAACCATCTAGTTCACACAATACTCCACCCTTGGAAAGAATCGTGGAATTAAGAAAACCAATGGCTTATTGAAAGCGTTTAAAAAAAACAAAAGGCTATGAGCCTATCTACAAAGCTAAAAACGAATTTTATTTTTGCGAAAAAAGGAAAACAGAATGAATATGAACAATAGGGGAGTTGAATGTACAAAGGGGGATGATGAATATGTACCAAAATGTAACTTTATATACAACCCAAAAAGAGAATAATAAGTTCGATAAAAGTAACTTAATATAAAGTTATATACTGATGAAATAAAAAATCAATAAAATCATAAACTAAGAATCCATATATATACAATCATCTAGATAAAAGTAGCCCCCGAATAAAAGTTGGCATTTTTCCCAAAGCCAACTATCAAATAAGCATAAAAATAGAAAAAAGGATATATGAGGACTCCCTAAGCTTGGTCCATCTGCATGGGATCATCAGTGGTCCCCATGTCCTCTGTATGTACTGGAACCTTAGACTTGTTCCCGGTCTCTTGCTGCTTAACTGCTGGGACTGGGTCCTGGACCTGGACATACTGGATATCCGCTGCATCCTACGGCAAACTAGAAGAGGCCTCCTGTAGATCTTCCAACTCAATGACCGCCTCAGCTGCACTGGGGAGCTTCTTCTTCTTCCTGGGAAGCCTTTGACTCTACTCCTGTTGTGGCTCTGCTACTGGTGCTGCTGCTGGGGATGGATCCCCGAATAGCAAGTCTAGAGGCATCTGGTTCACCGATAGCTTGTCCACATCTTCTATGAGCTCCTTCACAGACTCCTTGGAAGCACGTGATTTCCTCATATGCTTATGCTCCCGGGCAAGCTCATTCAGAGCCTTGCCATGCGAATCCGCTGCCTTAGTCAAGCATCCTGTGTCTCCATCATCTTTTCCTAGTTCTCCAGGAGCTTCTTCAGTGTGTCCTCAATGGACTGAGGGGCTAGAGCTGCCTGTGGTGCTGGGTGGGCCTCAATAGTGGAGGACAGTGTAGACAACTTGGATGTCGCAGCTGATATTCAATTGTTCAAACTGTCTAGTGTTTGGCTCAACTGATGAGCAGCGAAAGGATGAGCCGGGGAAGATATAATCCCTGGGCTAGCTAAAGTACTAGGACCAACAGTAGAGGAAGGTCCTGGAGGAAAGTCAGTGGCTGCAGTGGCAGTAGGCATGGTGGAAGGCTAGGAAGAAAGCTCTACTGCAACTGGCTCCTCAGATTGGCCAGTCGGGGCAAATGCAGGTGGCTTGTACCTCTTGTCTTGGGGTTGTCTGGCCCCTGTAAGTTGTATCATGAGAATGGGGCCACCGGTCTTACCTTCACATCAAACGATTTCTTCTCCACTTTCAAATCCCTGAAGTACATGGTGAAGGTGTTAGGAAAAGGGTAGTTCCAGTCACTCTCAGCCCCCACCCTACTAATAGCCCGGTACATCACATTCCCCGTATTGATAGGGAAGACCTCCATGATAGAAGCAATCAGAACAACACGGAGAAGTAGGATAATTTGATCATGGGAAGTGGGGTCAAGTCGGTTGCATATGAAGGTCAACCACCCCCCTAGCCTCGAAGTTCAAAGTCCTTCGAACAATCTTCACCCCTGCTTGTAACCATTCTGAAACAATGTCCGAGTGTGCCAAAAGTCCCGCTAACCATGGACAAACCTCTTTGCCCATTCGCAACTTCTCATTGTATTGGGTCTCATCTTCATCATCAAAACCCAAGTAATCATTGCAATCTTTCTCGGAGAACACCACATTCTTGTTTCGCTCTTTGGTATATTGAGCCCTTTTTGACAGGGGCCACATTGCAGTAGAACTCCTTGACCATGTGCTCATTGAATTTTACACATTCATCCCAAAAATAACTCTCAACCCACTCGAGTATGAAACTGATTATGTATAGTTGGGTGAAGGGGCAACAGGTCACTTGTTGTAAAACTCCTCTCCAGGATCAATTTTCGTATCGTCCACCATTCCTTAAACTTATGGAAAGCCACTTGGATAACAAATAGATCTTCCCAATATATAGGTTTTCTTATTCATTCAACCCCTCCAACCTGAGGTACACCACTCTCGGGCACCTCTTCATCACTGTCGTTTCCATCCTCAGCAACCCCACTTGCACTCTCCCCAGATACTGAAGTTGTGGGGGGAGGTGGAGTACTCACCACTGCCAGCTGCTAAGCAATCAAACGACTCAGAAGATATACATTATGGAGTTTGGGCAGCGGGTGAAACTGGAACTGAGGAAGATGGCACTAAGTCGGAGAAGAGGTCTTGAGAAGACACGTACTCACTCCCCGATTGTTCATCAATTGTATCAACTTGTTTCCTTGTTTTCACTCTAGGTTGGGTAGTGAGTTTAACTTGTTTTCCTTTTCCTCCCCGGGAGGAATCACCTCACCGGGCTGTTTGACACCTCTACCTCGTTGTTTTACCATTGTCTGCAAATAAACATGTCTAATATTGTTAGTTCAAGCACATGTAGTGACGCAGACATAGAAGTTGAATTGCAGAAAGCAGATCAAAAATTGAAGGAGCAGATGCAAAATAGGGCACCGCGGTCTGTGCAAAGAGAAGCGCGGCTGCACATGGGGTACCACGGACCAAAGGCGACCACGGTCTGCGTTGGGCAAAGGCCAAGAAGACACCTTCTCTCAATCAACCCACCACGGTACGCACAAGATGGGATCGCAGTCGTGGTGGGCCAACACGGTCTGTGAACAATGCACCGCGGCCACACTAGGAACAGGTTCAGTCTCAATAATTTGGGCATCGCGGTCCGCGCAAAAGGGTAATATGGACCGCTTCAGGGCACCACGGACAGTGCTAAAGCGACCGCGGACTATGGAGACTAGGGATTTATGGGTACTAAGTTAGGGTTCCATTTTTGTTCAAATTTATACACCTACTTGTCCCTACTCGATTGCCCAATCCTTAATCACATTCAACACACAAAAACTAACATGTAAACTAACCTAAACTAACAAATCAAAGAAAAATGGGAAGAAAGAGAAGATACAAAATACTGGGAAAGCAAGTAAAATGAAAACAAGTAATTAATCAATCACAAATGCATGAAATGTTACTAGGTTTTGTGAAGACTGTATGCAATTAGTCCAAGCAAGCAAGAGTT
The DNA here is from genome assembly GCA_034376525.1 of Nicotiana benthamiana. Lineage (NCBI taxonomy): Eukaryota > Viridiplantae > Streptophyta > Magnoliopsida > Solanales > Solanaceae > Nicotiana > Nicotiana benthamiana. The sequence goes on from CM067328.1 coordinate 29,189,251, forward strand.
ACGATCTCAGAAAAGAGGGTAAACAGTAGTTTTAGGGCTCTGGGATTCAAAGTTCGAAAAGTGTAACCTAAGGCCCTTGGGCTCTATTGATAGAAAAAGACATGGGCCCCATACTCACCCACCAGTGCGGTCGCACAAAAGCGACCATGGACCGAGCTTGGTTTCATTAATTGAAGCCTCAGTAGGCCACCTCCACAGACCACGTAGAATTGTACCACGACCGTGGAGGACAACCACGAACCGCACTAAATGGAATTCGGCCGCGGTGGATAACTTCAGAGAGCATCACATTTAGACCATGCTAGTGCAGACCGCACAATGTGTGTCACGGCCGCATTGGCAAACTTCAGATACTATACAATTTTTCCAACTTGTTTTCCACTGCATGAACACAATCCCTACAACATCTCGCAACTAAGTAGCTCAAAAATCCTAAACACAAAGAAAATCAAAGAGAGAAAAAATACATAGGTTGCCTCCGAAGAAGCGTCTGATTTAATGTCGCGGAACGATACATGTTACCATCACATCACTTCAAATGAATGAGTGCCACCACATGGATGTCATCAAACTTTCCTAAGTAATGCTTGACACGATGTCCATTGACTCTGAATACTTAACCATTCTTGTTCCTTAGATCATGAGCACCAAATGGGGTCACGAACACAATTTCAAATAGCCCGCTCCACTTTGATTTGAGCTTTCTCGGAAACAGATGTAACCGGGAGTTGAAAATAAGAACCATATCACCAACCTTGAATTCCTTTCCCCGAGCATATTTGTTGTGAAGATACTTCATCTTGTCCTTATACAAGAATAAACTAGAGTAGGCATGAAATCTAAACTCATCGAGCTCATTAAGTTGTTCAACATGGAGATTCGCCGCAATATCCCATTCCAAGTTCAACTTCCTCAAGGCCCACATAGATTTGTGCTCCAATTCAACCGAAAGATGGAAAGCTTTCCCGAACACCAACCGGTATGGCGTCATACCAATTGGGGTCTTGTAAGCCGTTTGGTACGCCCATAGAGCGTCATCCAACTTTTTTGACCAATCACACATATTAGCATTGACCGTCTTGGACAAGATACTCTTCATTTCCTGCTTGGAGACTTCCACTTGACCACTAGCTTGAAGATGATAGGGGTGGTCACTTTGTGATTTACTCCATACTTGGCAAGAAATGAATCAAAAGCCTTGTTGCAAAAGTGAGACCCCCCATCACTAATAATATCACAAGGAGTGCCAAACCTTGTGAAGATACTCTTTCTAAAAAATGCCACAACTCTTCGGGCTTCACTGTTGGGTAAAGCCACGACTTCAACCCATTTTGAGACATAGTCCACCGCCATGAGAATGTAAGTGTTCCCATAAAAGCTCACGAAAGGATCCATGAAATCGATGCCCCAAACATCAAAAATATCAACCTCGAGAATCGTATTGAGAGGAATCTTATCCCTTTTTGAAATACTGCCGCCTCTTTGGCATTCATCACATCTCTTGACCACATCACCCGCATCTTTAGACAAGGTAGGCCTATAAAATCCATAACTAAGCACCTTAGAAGCAATCCTCGCCCTTCCATGATGGACACCATAGGGGGGAGAAGGGCAAGCTCCAAATACCCAATTGTTCCTCCTCCGGGACACAAAGTCGAATCACACCATCGGTGAAAATCTTGAACAAATATGGCTCGTCCCTATAAAAATCCAAGATATCCTGCTTGAGCTTCTTCCTTTGGTTAGAAGAGAGCTCATACGGGATGATTCCGGTAATAAGATAATTTGCGACATGGGTGAACCACGTCATTCTATTCATTGATATCGCAAAGAGTTGCTCATAGGGAAATGTATCATTGATTTCAAGGCCGTCACAAGGCCACCCCTCCTCCTCCAAACGGGACAAGTGGTCCGCCACTTGATTCTCACTCCCTTTCTGGTCCACAATTTCTAGATCAAACTCTTGAAGAAAAAGAAGAAACCATCTCATCAATCTTGCCTTTGAATCTTTCTTGGTCATCAAATACCTAAGGGTGGCATGGTCGGTGTGCACAATAACTTTGGCCCCCATAAGGTAAGGTCGGAACTTTTCCATAGCAAAAATAATAGCCAATTACTCCTTCTCGGTGACTGTGTAATTCCTCTGAGCCATATTCATGGTCTTGATTGCGTAGTACACAGGGTGGAACATCGTGTTGATACTTTGGCCAAATAGACCCAACCACAACGTCACTAGCATCGCACATGAGATTGAATGATAAGCTCCAATTTGGTGCAGTGATTATGGGGATAGAAGTCAACTTGAACTTAAGAAGCTTGAATACTTACATAAAACTCTCATTGAACAAGAACTTTGCATCTTTCTCAAGCAACTTGCAGAACTGATGTACCACTTTAGAAAAAAACCTTTATGAACCTTCGATAGAAACCCGCGTGCCCAAGGAAACTCCTCACCCCTTTGATAGAAGTAGGGGAAGGAAGCCTTAAAATGACCTCAATCTTGGCCTTATCAACTTCAATTCCTCGCTTTGAGATCTTGTGACCCAACACTATACCTTCTTCTACCATAAAATGGCACTTTTCTCAGTTTAGAAAAAGGTTGGTCTTCACACCAGGCCAACACTCTATCCAGGTTTACCAAGAACTCCTCAAAAGAATCCTCAACCACGCTAAAGTCATCCATGAATACCTCCAAGATATCCTCCACCATGTCGGTGAAAATAGCCATCATGCAACGTTGGTAGGTTGCTGAAGCATTACACAATCCAAATGGCGTCCTCGAGAAAGCGAATGTGCCATAAGGACATGTAAATGTTGTCTTCTCTTGGTCCTCTAGGACAATTAGAATTTTATTGTACCCCGAGTATCCATCTCGAAAGCAATAGAAATCCCCGCCCGTAAGATGATCAAAGCATTTGGTCAAGGAATGGAAATGGAAAGTAATTGTTTCTAGCCACCTTGTTAAGCTTCTGGTAATCCATACAAACTCTCCAACCCGTCACTGTCTGAGTCAGAATAAGCTCATTGTTGTCATTGGTCACCATAGTCATGCCACCGTTCTTTGGTACACATTGCACTGGAGAAGTCCACGAACTGTCAGAAATGGGATAAACCATACCGGCATCAAGCCACTTGATAAACTCTTTCTTTACCATTTCTTGCATCGCCTCATTTAGTCTTATTTGATGTTAAAGTGAAGGCTTTGTATCCTCCTCCAAGTTAATTTTATGAATACAAAAGGCAGGGCTTATACCCCGAATATCGGCCAATGTCCATCCAATCGCCTTCTTGTAATTTTAAAGAACCGCCAAAGTGGTGTCAACCTGCATGTTAGTTAGATAAGACGAAAGAATAACAAGTAAAGTAGAATTTGAACCCAAGAATTCATACTTGAGGTGTGGAGGAAGTGGCTTCAAATCCAACACTGGTGGCTCCTCAATCGATGTCTTTGTTGGTGGAGTTTTGTGGTTTTCAAGATCCAAAGGTAACTTTCTAGGCTCATATGAATATGAACCCATGCCATGCAATGCATTCACACACTCCACTCTAGTAGTATCATCATTGACATCCATGTTAAGAATCATGGCCTCAAGAGGATCTTCAACATTGATCATGGAACTTTTGTCATCTACTATCACAGCTGTGAAAATGTCCACAAATGAACACACCTCCGTGCTATTGGGTTGTCTCATTGATTTGCAAACATGGAATACCACCTTCTCATCTCCCACGTGGAATGTCAACTCACCCACTTCAACATCAACCAATGCCATCCTCGTAGCTAGGAAAGGTCTTCCAAGAATAAATGGCACTTCAAAGTCCACCTTACAATCTAATATGACAAAGTCGACCAGCAATTGAATTTATCAACACGGACAAGAATATCATCAATTATGCCCAAAGGTCACTTCATCGATTCATCCTCCATTTGAAGTCTTATTGAGGTAGGTCGAGGTTGCCTAATTCCCAAAGTCTTGAAGACCGAGTACGGCATCAAATTAATGCTAGCCCCCAAGTCACAAAGGGCCTTAGCAAAATCCGCACTTCCGATAGTACAATGGATAGTAAAAACTTCGAGATCCTCATGCTTGGGTGCCATTGAATGCACTATGGCACTCACTTGATGAGTCATCTTAATTGTTTCACACTCCATATATCTCTTCTTTGTAACCAAATCTTTCATGAACTTAGCATACCCCGTCATTTGCTCAGGTGCCTCAACCAAAGGGACATTGATTGTGAGGCTCTTCATCATTTCAATGAAATTCTTAAATTGGTTGTCACTCTTTTGCTTGGCTAACCATTGAGGGTAAGGTGGAGGTGGCCTAGCCGATGGTGCTTTGGCTTTGGGCACCACCGGCTCGGGCATATCAATCACGTGTTCCCTAGACGGGTTCCCGACATCTTGTGTTTCCACCTCAACCTCATCATCAATATCAATCTGCACATCCTTGTTCACATTTTGTTCAACCACATCATCAAAATTCATAGGTACATTTTCATCATGCAATACAACATCATCCTCTACAACTCGCTTATCTCTCGAGGCATGCACGTCACCGCGTCTTCTACTCCTAGTTGTAACCGCCATCACATGGTTGTTATTCCCACCCTTCGGGTTCACTACCATATCATTTGGTAGAGCACCCTTGGGGAGAGTGTTCAAAGCATGAGAAATTTGCCCTAGTTTCACCTCCAAGTTCGGAATAGAAGTGTTATGAGAAGACAATTGTACCTCATAATCTTGGTTCTTTTTCAACATTTGCTCGAACATGTTCTCAATTCTCCCCACATCACTACCGGAAGAACTCGGACCTTGAGAAGGAAAGAGAGGTGAATTGTTCGGTTCTTGGTACATGGGGGGCCTTTGAAAGCCTTGCCCCCAGTTGCCTTGGTTACCGCTATTATTCCACCCTCCTTGATTGTTGTTTTTCCTCCAATTAATATTATTCCCGTTCCAATTGCCTTGATCGTTACCTTGGTTACCCCAATTGTTGTTCCAATTTCCACCACCTTGTTGTTGTTGTTATTATTCCAATTGTCGCCGCCTTGTTGATTGCCTCAATTTCCTTGGGGACGCCATTGTTTACTCCCTTGATTTCCTCTATTCCCTTGGTAGTTATTGAAATATTGGACTTCTTCGCTTTGATCATCATAGCACTCATTCGAATAACCACCACCATTATTGTTGTTGTCAAATTCCTCATAATTATCTTGAGTTGTTGTTTCCCTCTTTGCCTCCTTTCCAACATAGAAACACCTTCCATTTCATTGACTTGGCGCAGGTTTTGGACTTGTTGCAATTGCGCCTTTGCCAATTAATTCATAGTTGTTGTAAGCTCGGCGATAGCTTGCCATGATCATGCAATTCCTTATGCAAATGGATGACCGTGGGGTCACCTTGAGGCACATTTTCTCGGTTTTGCCATGCCGAAGAGGTGTCGTCCATTTCATCAAGTACATCACATGCCTCTTAGTAAGAAAGTTTCATAAAGTTCCCTCCGGCCAATTGGTACACAATTCATTGATTCGTGGTGTTGATGACCCGATAAAAAAGTTTTTTGTATCATCGCCTCGGTCATGTCATTATATGGGCACTCTTTCACCATTGTACTATATCTTTCCCATATCTTGTGCAAAGGTTCTATTGGCTTTTACTTGAAAGCTAGAATTTCATCCCGAAGAGCTTCCATATGACTTGGAGAAAAGAACTTGGCAATAAATTTGTCCGCCAATTCATCCCATGTGGTGATAGAATGATTGGGGAGCCTTTCTAACTAATCCATCGCTTTACCCAAAAGAGAAAATGGAAAAAGACTCAATCTCAACACATCCTCGGACACGTTTGTCTGCTTGCTACCCCAGCATGTATCCACGAACCCCTTCAAGTGCTTGTAGGCATTTTGATCGGAGACGCTCGTGAAATACGCACTTTACTCAAGCAAGGTCAGCATAACATTTGTGATTTGAAAGTTCCCCGCTAGAACTCGGGGAGGAACAATAGCACTGGCGTATCCTTGATTGGGTAGAACTATGGGAGCCACTCTCGATGGTGGTGGAGGAGGATCTGGAATGTTGTTGTTCTCATTGGCATTTGCATTTTGATTAGCATTAGCATTTCGGCCTCTCCGTGGAATTTGAGGTAAGGCCTCATCTTGGTCTAGATCTTTTACCTACTCCCCCGCTATCACATCGTCGAGAGAGTCATTTGCATACCTGATTGATCGACTCAAACAAAACTAGTAAACAAGAAGGAAAGAGAAGCAAAACACAAAACTAGCTAAAAAGATAGTCAACACCGTAAGCTCCCCGAAAATGGTGCCAAAAAGTGATCGCTGCCAACTCGACGCTACACTATGGTAGGAAGAGCGGGTCGCAATATTTTTTACCCGAATAAAGTTCGGGATCGATTTCCTCATGGAGCTAGTAGTGGAGTTGGATTTTCTGTCTAGTCTAGATATGTGTTTGTACTCCTAACATTGCTTCAAACATTTTTAGTTTTTGATTTTATAACTATTTTATAAAACTAATGATTAACACTAAATTAAGCTACAAGAATATTGCTAAGTTGTATCTAATGGGAAGAAGGGCGTTGTGGTTGTGACATCACCTAGGTGGCTAATTGATAGGTAGATGTTACTAGGATTCTATTGATATATTTGGGACTTATGCTATAACCGTTGCACAATTTTACCCACTCTTACACCTCTCGGTAGAGAGAGTGATTTTGACCAATTGACTCTCTTTCGACCAAATGAGTAGGAAAATTAGACCAAGCAACTAGGGTTCAAGTAGGGTGATTACTCTCTCGATATTTAACCCGTTAATTGGGACTATCATTTCTCATGAGTACATCCCAATTCCTTGTTGGGTCAATTTTGTGGTCATAGACTCTCTTTCTCAAGAAGAATTAAATCCACAAAGCTTGAATCAGTGTTTCCAACCACCAATTCTTAATTAAAACATAAAATCAACCCAAATAGAAATTACCCATAGTCAATCTAACCCTAGATGGCAACACCCATCCGTTACCCACATTAGGGCTGAGCCACAACCCTAGCTAATGGGTTTAGCTACTCATGCTAGATACATAAATAAAAACAATAGATGAAGTACTAAGCATATTAATAATTATAAGAAAGAAACTACAAGAATCTATCGTGAAATTAAAGCAAAAATGCCAAACATGTCTACAATATCGTTTACAAGAGCACAGCTCGTGTCTGAAGTACAAAAAATGATCTAAAAATGGTAAAATGTTCTATTTATACTAGGCTAGAAAAACTGGACCAAAATACCCCTGTGGGGTCAGTGCGGGCTGCACAAAATGGACTGTGGCTGCACTGGCTCTTGGACTTTACATTTCTACTTCTCTGAACTTGAGGACCGTGGAGCGCATGAAGAGTACTCCGGCTACTGAGAGAGTAAGCGCGGTCCGCACAAGAACAACCAAGAACTGCATTGCATTGCCTTGGCCAAATATGGAGTTCTCTCAATCTCTGGATCACGGACTGCACAAAATAGTAGTGCGGCCGCGGAGCTTGACCGCGGACCGCGTAGTGAGTATCACGGCCATGTAGCTTTAACTCCAAACTGGTCATGTCTCTAATCCTCCTAGTGCAGCTGCAATTGCTTTTGCACGGTCCGCACTAGGTCCTCTTTCCTTAGATCTCTTGGTCTTTTATACTTAAGCAAGTTTCACTCTTTTTTGAGCCGATCTTTGACATTTCGTTACTTTGTCGATCAAACCTGCAATCAAGCACAACATATGAGCATTTTGGGACTATTTTGTAGCTATTTATAACCAAAACATAGGCAAGTAGGGCATAAAACACGTTAAAATCCTAACTTATCACCTGTTTAAAGGCACCTGCTTCTACCCACTTGGTAAAATAATTGGTTAATACTAATAAAAATTGTACCTTTCCTTTAGCTTGTGGCAGTGGATCCACGATATCCACCCCCCATTTCATAGAATGACATGGTGAAATAATCGGATGTAATAGCTCCGCTAGGCAATGCATATGATTGCCATATCATTGGCATTTGTCACACTTGGCCACAAAACGTTCCACACCTTCTTCTAAATTCGGCCAATAGTATCTTGCTCTAATTAGAATTTTTACTAAGGATCTTCCTCCTTCATGATTTCCACAGTGTCCCTCATGTACTTCTCTTATCACATATTCTGATTGAAAGGTCTGAGACATTTTGCTAAAGACCCTCCGAACATCTTTTGATACAGGTTTCCACGAATCAAAAAGTAATGGGCATCAAAGCGATTGAGCCTTTTTCTTATCTTTGGGTAGAATTCTGTACTGCTGAAAATTAACAAACTCGTTTCTCCAATCTCAATTTAAATTATTGAAATTTACCTCATTTTATCTTGATTGAGTGACGAACAAAAAAAATGTATTACGATAGCATTTTCCTCATTCGTTATTTCTGCTATAGATGCGAGATTAGCTAGTGTGTCTGCTTTCGATTTTTCCTCCTTAGGTATTTGCACGATTTTCAACGATTGGAAATGTCTGATTAATGCTCGTGCCTTTTCCAAATATTTCTCCATTTACACTTCTCTAGCTATGTAAGTCCCTTGCATCTGGTTAACTACCATCTGCAAATCACTTTTGGTTATAATCTGCTTTATTTTGAGTTCTCGTTCCAATTCTAGACCTGCAATTACCACCTCGTATTCTGCTTCATTGTTAGTAATAGGATGACATTTTCTTGCTTGCCTTATGGTTTCCCCCAAAGGTGGGATTAGAACATTGTCTAAACCCGCTCTTTTAACGTTCAAGGAGCCATCAGTAAATAGGGTCCAATTACCTGGATTAGATCTAGTGAATACCTGCAGTTCCTTTTCTACTTCAGGAACTATCCCTACATTGAAATCTGCCACAAAATCTGTAAAACTTATGATTTTATCGCAGTTTTAGGTTCGTACACGATGTCATATTCACTAAGTTCTACAACCCATTTAGCTAACCTGCTTGACAGCTCTTGCTTGTGCAATATATTCTTTAGGGGTAAGCTGTCACGACCCAGATTTTTTTTCCACCATCGAGAGTCGTGATGGTGCCTACTGTAGGAGCTAGGCAAGCCAACCCTTTTAAATTATTCCATAAAACTTAAATCTAAACAATATAGTAACCGTAAATAATTAAATAAAATGCGCGGAAGACTTAACAAAAATATTATCAAAGTGCGAAAGACTATAACATAGCACTACCCAACATCTGGTGTCACTACTCACGGAATACTAACAGAGTTCTACAAACATCAGTCTGAAGAAATGTATAACAAGTCTGTTTTGATACAACAAAACAAACAAGAAGAAATACATGAGACTCAGGGCCCGCGAACGCCAGCGAACTACCTCGGAGTCTCTGGACTGAAGGATCGCTCCCTAGCTACTGCTGCGGTCCGTAAGCTATATCCTGACCTGTGCAAAAAAGGGCACAAAAGTGTATTATCAGCACAACCGACCTCAGGTGTTGGTAAGTGCCCGGCCTAACCCCGGCGAGGTAGTGACTAGGCTAAACCAGACCTACCACAATCAACCTGTACATATATATGTGCAACAACGGAAAGATAACAAAATATAAACAGATAATGGGGAGGGGACATGTTGGGGGTGTAACAGTTCAATTATAAGTCCAACGAACATGAAATGGAACTAAATATATAACATTAATAAAAGAAAGCCAGTGAATCTACAATTGTACGGCACCACCCTTCGTTCTTTTACTCTCATTTCTCACCAAAACTGTCAAATATAGTACACGGCATCACCCTTTGTTCTTTTACTCTCAGAACATAATGCACGACATCACCCTTCTTGCTTTCCTCACATATCTCTCACATCAAGGCACGGAAAGACCCTTCGTGCTCAAATAATCAAGAAACATGGGACGGAAAGACCCTTCGTGCATAATTATCATAACGTGGCATGGAAAGACCCTTCGTGCAAAATTATTAAAACATGACACGGAAAGACCCTTCGTGCATAATCTCTATCTTCCTCACCCAATCAACGGTCACAACCAAACGGGAAAGGAATATATAACAAGATAAAATATCCCGGTAAGGGAGAACAACTCTACCACAAGTCCCGCAAGGGAGAATAACTCAACAATAAGTCCCGGCAAGGGAGAACAGCTCAACAATAAGTCCCGACAAGGGAAAACAGCTCAACAGTAAGTCCCGGCAAGGGAAAAGTACCAAAATCCCTTCTTTAGCTCATTTACTTCTCAACTATCACTTCATAGTGCATTTAACAAGTAATTATCACAATTGTTCACTTCTTTTGAAACTTTAATAGCAATTATGACTCACGGTCATGCTAGACTCGGGCGCATAGGTAACCGTCACCATACCTATACACTGACTCCACATAGCACATAGCAAATATTATCCTAATCCTATTCCCTCAAGCCAAAGTTAGATCAAACACTTACCTCGAAAGCTTCCAAACTCAACTCACACCTCTAGAATAGCATTACCCCTCGAATTCGCCTTAAAACCGGTCGAATCTAACCACAATTTACTCAAATGTATCAACAAATACTAGTTAAATCAATTTGAATGCATAAGATTGAAATTTCCAAAGTTTTACCCAAAAATTCCCAAAATGTCCCCGGGCCCACATGGTCAAAACTCAACCCATTCCCTCACGAGTTCATATATGCAATTTGTTTTGAAATCGGACCCCAAATTGAGGTCCAAATCCCCAATTTTAAGAAAACGTAGGTTCTACCCCAAATTCAAATTTTTACGCATTGAAAGCTTTGATTTTAAGATGAAATCATGATAAAAGTTATTAAAGATTGAAGAAATTGAGTGAAAGTTGACTTACAATGATTTGGGAGAGAAGGAGTCGAGAGAAAATCGCCAATGGAGGTTTGGGTTTTGAAAATATTAAAAATGAAGTTTGAAATCATCTAAGTATAGGATGCACAGTCGCAACTGCGAAGTTTTGTTCGCAATTGCGAAGAATGCAGAAGGAATAGCGGGTGTCGCAATTGCGATAAATTGTTTGCAATTGCGAAGAGGGCAGATTTAAAACGGGGTTCACATTTGCGAGAATGTCTTCGCATTTGCGAAGACTGGGCTATCAGAAGGGTGGTCTCATTTGCGAAGATTTCTTCGCATTTGCGAAGACTGACTATAGAAAGGGAGGGATCGCATTTTTGAGTCTTTCCTCACATTTGCAATGAAGCAGGCCAAAGGAGAGGTCTCGCATTTGCGAGGCAGGCCTCGCAAATGCGAAACCTGCAGATACCAGCTGTTTCAAATGCAACAAAATGAACCTAACACTTATCCGAAACTCACCTGAGCCCTCGGGGCTCTACCCCAAACATGCACACAACCTCAAAACTATCCTACGAACTTACACGTGCGATCAAATCGCCAAAATAACATCAAAATCAAAGAACCAACCTCCAAAACTCATGATTTTCATTTTAAAGTTCAAAACTTTCAAATTTTCCATTTTTAGTCTGAAACACGTCAAACGACGTCCATTTTCAACCAAACTTTACAGATAGCGCTTAACGCTCATTTAAGACTTGTACCGGGCATAGGAACCAAAGTACGAGCTCGATACAATTACTTTTTATCAAATCTCATTTTCATTTTTCCATAAGCATTTTCAGAAAATAATTTCACAGAAAAATGCCGTACTCGGGCCTGGGATCTCGGATTTCGATTCTGCCTGGGTCCCAAATTTCCCTACGGACCCTCCAGGACTATCACATCACGGGTCAGAGTCCGTTTACCTAAAATATTGACCAAAGTCAACTATAGCAATATTATTATAAAAATTCATAATTTTTAACACAGAATTCAAATATTTCCACATAAAAATTTTCCAACTTTGTGCCAGGACTGTGCACAAAAATTGAGGCAACCAAACAAGAGGTTTTCAAGGCCTTAGAAGGACACAAAAAGGGAGAATTACGGTGATGACCCTTTGGGTCGTCACATAAGCGGTCACTACAGAGGTAGAGTGGCATTGAAAATAAGGCCTCAACTTTCCAGATGTAATAATTATTGCTGAAGCAAGTTTTTCTAAGTGAGGATATCTAGTTTAAGCATCCAACGAAGACTTACTAACATAATAAATTAGAGATTGTTTACCTTTATCTACACGTACCAATACTGAACTTACCGCCATTTCTGATACGACAAGATAGATGAGTAGCATTTCTCCATCCTTCGGTTTAGCCAGTAGTGTTGGATTTGACAAGTATGCTTTTAGATTTTTGAGTGCTTGTTGATATTCATCAATCCACTCAAATTGGTTTTGCTTTTTTCAACACTGAAAAGAACATAAACGTTTCTCCAAGGATTTGTAAATAAGTCATCCCAAAGCTGCTATCCTAACTGTCAAAATCCACACATTTTTTTGCTCGTTATTATGTCTGGTATCTCCTCAATTGCTTTAATATGTGCAGGGTTTACTTCAATACCTCGGTTAGAAATAAGAAAATCTAAAAACTTACCTGAAGCCACGCCAAAGGCATATGTTTTGGGATTTAACTTCATATTGAACTTGCGGAGAATTTGAAAAGTATTACATAAATGTTGGATATGATCTCTTGCTTTTGCCGACTTGACTAGCATATCATCGATGTAGACTTATATAGTGTTTCCCAGATGTTCTTGAAACATTTTTGTTACCAATCTTTAGTACGTGGCTCAACCATTTTTTCGTCCGAAAGGCATGACTTCACAATAGTAAATCCCCCTATCTGTGATGAAGGAAATTTTGTCTTCATCTAAAGGGTCCATTTTTATCTGATTATATCCTGAATAGGCATCTAAAAAAACTCAACAATTTATGTCCTGTAATAGAATCAATTAGTTGATCTATGTGCGGTAAAGGGAATGAATCTTTAGGACAAGCTTTATTTGAGTCAGTATAATCTACACAAACTCGCCATTTCCCATTTTTTTAGCGGTACTACTACAATATTATTTAGCCAGTTAGGATAATTTACCTCTCATATAGACCCAATTTTTAAAAGTTTTTGTACCTCATCTTGGATCACCTGATTTTTGAAGTATCCTTGCTTCCTTTTCTTTTGTTTGACAGATGGATATAGTGGATCTTCATTCAGCTTGTGGGTGATCAGCTTCAGTGGTATACTTGGCATATCTGAAGTGACCAAGAAAAGCAAAATGCATTAGCTTGTAAGAATTTGAAAAGTTTACTTTCATTCCCGGGTTTAGCTTCATTCCAATATAAACGTTTCTATCTGGCCACTACTCGAAAAGTGTGATAGCCTTGGATTCTTCAGTTGTTGTTTTGATGTTTTCATTCTCTTCTAGATCTTGAATGACATCATGTCTTGAATCTACATCCATTCGTTTGTTTTCAGTTAAGATTTCTGTTTTTATGTCCTCAACTGAATTATGTAGTTGCTATTTCTTATTTGCATCATCGTTCGCTGTGCTTGAATACGCAACTAAATTGATACTTTTAGAAGCTTGCTGATCTCCATGAATTTGTCAAATCCCCCATTGGAAAGAATTAATAAATTGATGTAAAGTAGATGGAACAACATCCATATCATGAATCCACGACCTACCAAGAATCATATTATAAGTTGTATCTGTATCTATCACGTGGAATTTCGTATCCTTCATAATTCCTTATTCAAATATGGTAAGCATTATTTCCCCTTTCGTGACAACACTTGAATTGTCAAATCCAGATAAGGTACGTGCTTTGGGCAACATCTTGTCATCAGCTTGCATCTGATTTACAACCCTCAGAAGAATAATATTTACGAAGCTACTTGGATCAATCAAAACTCGTTTCACATTAGTATCATGTACAAGTACCAGCGCATCGTTGCGATAGATTATCATTCCATCTGCATATACATCATCAAACTTATACTATCTTCCTCCAAAACTTGGAGAACTCTCTTAGCATGGATAACTGTAACTTTTGATGTCTTTTTTACAGTTGTATACGTCACATTGTTGACCTCTTCTCCCCCACTTATCACTTTAACTGTTCATTTTGGTAATAGATGTTTTAGAGGCTCTTGTCTATCTTCATATATGAGTGCTTACCTTTCTCACTGAACAAGTCAGTTAAATAACCTTGTTTTAACAAATGCTAAACTTCACCTTGCAACAATCTGCAATATGCTATTTTATGGTCGTGGTCATTATGAAACTCACATAAAAAATCCAAATTTTTTCTGCAAGGGTTCGATCTAACTTCTTTTGGCCACCACACCTTATCTCCCATACTTATTAAAATAGCTACCAACTCAAAAGTGCTAATATTGAAATTGTAATCACCAATCTTTGCATTTGTATTAGCATTACTGTCTCGCACATGTCGTTCTTTTCGGAACATGGATGATGAACTCGCATTTCTACCTCTTGATCTAGAACCCTACCTTGGGTTTTCTTGTTTAGAGCGTGAATCCCGTCCTGCTGGTCCCATGTAAGGTTTGTACCTGTTCTTACCGTATGCTTTTTTGAATTCTGGTCGTCTTGAACTTGGTATTTAATCACCTCTTGCCCGAGTGATCGTGTCATCTTCTGTCCGGAGCTTCACGATGTACCTATTATACATATCATTCCATGTGTTACCATGGAATTCTCGTATGCTTTCCCTGAGTCTCCTCGTGGCTTTTGAGCTTTTCATTTCAGTTACTCGCTAATGCCGGCTGCCCAATTATCAAGTACTCGTGGTAACATCATCCTTTTACGTTGAAATCCATATTCCCTATGAAGCTCCGTATCTCCTTGTTTTATTTTGAGGATGTCTTCCATCATCTTCTCAACTTTTTGAGCTCCCAATTGTGCTTTTATAAATGAATCTGCAAGCTCATCAAAAGAATCAATAGAGTTTTCTAGTAAGAGAGAGTACCATGATAGTGCTCCTTTCGTGAGACCAAATTGTTCGACAAAAACTGACTCAATTTCTTGCTTGGTTAAATCATTTCCTTTCAAGCCAGTTGTAAACGCGGTTACATGATCTCGTGGGTCAATTGTTCCATCATACTTTGGAATGTCAAGCATTTTAAACTTCTTAGGAATTGGCAAAGGTGCTGCACTTGGCTTCCAGGGCTATTGTAAATATTTATCAATATCCACTCCTTTAATCATGGGTGGAACGCTAGGTATTTGCTCTATGCAATCATTCTACTCCTTCAGCTGTTTTTGCAAAGTTAGTACTAAACTTTGTAAATCAGAATTATTTGGTGTACCTGACCTTCCATCACGAGATTCACTGGGAGTTCCTCCGTCGCCTGAATTAGCAAGTCTCAAGTGTGGGTTTTTTATAGTTGCGGTATTGTTTGGAGGAGGAGTTGGTGGCGCAGTTGGAAATCCGCTAACAAAAGCTTGAAGGGCGTTGTTGATGTGTTATACGATTAGTTGTTTTAATGCGTCCTTGCAATCTGCTCGTCCCCTTGTTGATTATTCATATGTGACATTGATCTTTGAGTTGTCCCCTCTCGGGACTGTCGAGGAGAATCTTGTGGTGAAGGGATTGGTGGAGTTCCTTCTCCTTGTTGGTTCAATTGGTTATTGTCGTCGGCAGTTTACGTGATTGTTTGATAGAAACGTGAATTTGGAAAGTGAAAAGATTATCAGATTCACGGTAACGGAACCAATTTCTTGAACAAAAAATATCTCTTTTGATCAAAAACTAATTTTAGAAGAAAACGGGTGTGAGCACGTGGTTTTTTCCCAATATGAATGACTCCCAGAAATTCAACACAAAATAATTCATTTCAGTATTTACCATTTTATGGGTTTTTGTGGCATTTTATGTTAATGGTTTGCATTTTATCTATGCATTTTAATTCATAAAAAATAAAAAAAATATCTTGCATCTTTGCATTTAGGATTTAACTTTGCATATTAGGATAAACTAGAAATTAATTCATAAAATGGAAAATCAAAAAATATATTGTTTAATTTGCATTTTTTTATTTTGGCTTTGATTTCGAGTAGTATTTCTTTTAAATTTAATAATTATCAAATGTGTTTAATTAGTTTTTAGGGTTATTCGAGTGTTAGGAATTAATTTAGACGTGTTTTAGTTTTAAAATAAAAAGAAAAAGGAATTAAAAAGAAAGTTGAAAAGAAAAGAAAGAATGAAATAAGATATAATTGGTCTTCTCCTTTAAGAAACTAATTTTGGGCTAGTGTCCTTATTTAATCTCCGGCCCAAACCTGGCTGTCCCCCTTACCAGCCCAAACCCGGTTCAGCTCCACATACCCAAAATACACAGCAGTCTTCAGAGACCCAAAAAATCACGAAAACCCTAAATCTCTCAAACGCGATTCTGTGTACTGTTCTTCTTCTCCACGAACCAAGCCCCCATTTCAGCTCAAAATTCACGCGAGTGGATATCAGTCCCTAACCCACGCGTTCCTCTATCTCTCCTCTTATCGCAGATAACGGTTTCTGACACCAAAGATTCCCTCTCCTCTAATTTGCTTGTTTTTGAGATTTACCTCGCGATTGGGAGGTCCTAGAGACGATTCATTGGATGAATGTGAGGTATTGGATACATTTCATTCAATCCGAGCCCCACATTCGTCAGGGGTTCATTTCATAAAGGGCTGGATCCGATTTTGAGAGGGGAGGATTATTTTGGAGAGAGATTTTGGCAGAAAGGCTAAGGTTCAAAGTAACATCCTTCTTCATTTTAGTTTTCTAAGTTTAGTTTAGTTCCAGAGTAAGGAAAACAGATATAAAAAAATGTTCATTGTTCTTTGAGTCTGTTTTCGTTTTCAATTACATTTCAGAAAAATAAAAAAAAAATATTTCGTATCTTCTTTCTGGGGTGGAGTTCTTTTAAAGTGGAGCTCGTTTGAGAATTTGCTGAGTTGGTCGCTGTTCGAACCTCTTATTTCTATTTGACTGCTACTGGTTTGCTGTACTTCGAGTTTTGATTTGCCATTGAGTTCTTGTGGGAATTTTGGAGTCGAAACTGTGTAATCACCTTCGATTCTATTATCAAAAGAAGTTCGAGTTGGTCGCTGTTCGAACCTCTTATTTCTACTAGACTGCTACTGGTTTGCTGTTATTCGAGTTTTGATTTGCCGTTGAGTTCTTGTGGTGGAGTTGAAACTGTGTAATCACCTTCGATTCTGTTATCAACAGAAGTTTTAAATTTCAGGTACATTCTTCATCTCTCTGCTCTTCCGGTTCTGTTTCGTTTCAAAGTATTGAACTATGTTGTTCTGTCTCAAGTGCTCTGTTTGTGCTCTGATTGAATCTCTTGTTGAATGAATCTCTTATCAGTAGTGGTATGTGTCTGAGTCTATATAATTAATAAAAGCCGATTTGAACAGGTGTCTTCCATTCCCTGTATGATTGTGACTGTTAGTCGGGCTCGAAGTATATTCCGAGTTAAGATTTCACCGCGTTCAGTTGAATGATGTGTTCAGTCTCTTTTGATGATTCTCTTTGCAATATGCTCTGATGTTCGTGATGATTTGCTTGAGCCATAAGTTCTGGGAGTTAATTAGTAGTTCTATAGATGTTACTGGAAATGTGTGGTCGGCCTAGAGTAGCTTTCAGTGCTAGCTGTGGTGTTCTGATTGAGGATCCAGCACACAACTTGTGCTAAGGCTGACCTTAAATCAATTGAATCGAATATCCTAACAGTAGAGTTGCTGGAAGTCTTCTGTGTGTTGATCGTTAAATTGAGGCTTTGTACATGTTTTAGTTGACTGTATTTCAAATCTTATTTCAGTTTTGTCACGGTTACTATTTTTGTCACGATTCATTAGTCGAGCCAGTGCATATGTTGAAGGGTTTTTGTCTAACGTGAGTCCTGCTAGGTTGTTCTCTGAATCGGAATCTTTGGTTTATGTCTCTATAGACTTGATCTTAGTATGTTCTGTTAAGGGTTTAGAAATGAAACTATTAGCCTAAAAGTTTAATAGATGTGAGGTCTGTTGGGTGCCTTAACAAGATGAACTATTGTTTACTTGAATCGGCTTCTGAGTTAGCCCGTGTTAGTTTGTCTTGATTCTTCACATTAAATGACACGGGCAGTATAATTTTTTGTTGACTACAAGAATTTGAATCTGGTACGCCGCTTGACGACTCATTCTTGTCAGATTTTTGTTTAAATTGGGGTTGAAGCCAAATGGTGTCGCTGATTGTGTATGCTCATATTTGGTCTATTGTCCCTCTTCTGTACAAATTTCGTCTGCCCTGTTAATGCCACAGTCATAGATTAATTTATCTTCTCTCTTTATTAGTTTTAACAAACAAGGGGCTGGATGTGGGTCTGAAGATTCCATAGGAACAAAAGAGGAAAACTACTCAAACTATATACTCCATCCATCCTTAAAAAGACTGCCAAGACTTGAAGTACAAGTGTCTAACACATCAAAATTGAAGCATAAATTCAGACATCAATTCCTTAACTTTTTAAGTCTAAAGTACTACATGTCTACAACATTTTTTACTCCCTCTGCCCCAACTCATGTAATACATTTTTAGTTTATTCCATAAAGAATGACATCTTTCTATGCCCCAATTCTTAAACAAGCCAAATTTAAGGTTTAGTTTTTCCATCTATTTTATGTATTTTCTTTCTTCTTTTATCAGATAAATTGCTCGTATTAAAGTTCTAGGCTGAGTTATGATCCAAAACCCTAGATATATTTCCGCTTTACCGTTGTGCTCTTTGTCCCAATTACAGTTTCCTTTGACTATGCGTTTTTAAGATTCTTATACTCCCTCCGTTTCAATTCATGTGAACCTATTTCCTTTTTAGTTCGTGCTAAAAAGAATGACCTCTTTCCCTATTTGGAAACAATTTACCTTTATGCAATGATTTATAGCCACACAAAGTATATGTGCTTCATTTTACACCACAAATTCAAAAGTCTTCTATATTTTCTTAAACTCCGTGCCCAGTCAAATGAGTTCACATAAATCGAAACGGAGGGAGTAGTATATTTTTCACTACTCTATCCATCCCATTTGATGTGATGTTGTTTGATTGTGCATATAATTTAAGAAAGAAAGATTGACTTTTGAGACTTGTGAATTGAAACAAATCTTAAGACAATTGTGTGGCTATTAAAAGTTTAAAGTTTTAATTTTAATTGTTATGGAAAGATGTCATTCTTTATGGAATAAACTAAAAATGTATTACATGAGTTGGGGCAGAGGGAGTAAAAAATGTTGTATACATGTAGTACTTTAGACTTAAAAAGTTAATGAATTGATGTCTGAATTTATGCTTCAATTTTGATGTGTTAGGCACATGTACTTCAAGTCTTGGCAGTCTTTTTAAGGATGGATGGAGTATATAGTTTGAGTAGTTGCCTCTTTTGTTCCTATGGAATCTTCACAGACCCACATCCAGCCCCTTGTTTGATAAAAGTAAGAAAGAGAGAAGATAAATTAATCTATGATTGTGCACCTTTTATAGGGATGTTTGATGAAATTGTTTCCTTGTGATTGTTCCCCTCCGTCGAACCCTTGAACACAAACACTATTTTTTATGGATTCTATCATCATCAATCTTCAACTTGTTCAGTGTAGACAATGGACAAATATTTGCATTAGACCCGTTATCAATAAACACGTAAGTAACCATTGAATCTTCACACTTGACCGTCAAGTAGAGAGGTTTATTGTGTTCTGTGCCTTCCACTGGCAATTGTCTCCGGATGGTTGACTAAAATTTTATCGGGCACATGAGCTTCATTCAATATCTTCATTAAAGCCCGGCGATGATCGTCCTAGTGGATCAATAATGATAACAACGAGATCTGAGCCGGTGTTTTTCTCAGTTGTTCAACAATGGAATAATCCTTCACTTTCATCTTTTTCAGAAATTCCTATGCCGCTTCTTCTGTCACAGCCTTCTTGACTAGTACTGGAGTGTCTTTAGTGCCCCTAGCCTTTCTCAACTCTTCGGGAGCAAAACAACGTCCTGATCGAGTTAACCCCTGTGCTTCACAACTCTCTTCCTCAATTTCCTTTCCTTTGTATGTCACCACTACCTTTTCATATTTCCATGGCCGGCTTTGCTATCAACCATGGGCAATTGGACAACCGGCTTTATGATAACCGGTTCTACGTAAGCCCACTTCACAACAACCACGGGCGTAGATGATGACCCTGGTACCACTAACTTGGCTAGCTCTGGCTTCTTTGTAGCAACAAATGGCCCTTTCCCTCTTACCACCACTGGCTTGTCATCTATCTCTTTTGGCTGAATTGCTGGCTTTTCCCTAACTGCCTTTTCTTTCTCCTGGGCTTCAGTAGAACGGATCATCATGACTATCTGCGAGGGCTTCTTAGTCTCTGCACTCTTATGTATCATTTCAATCATGTTAGTCTCGTGATGTGCTGGCAACGGGTTTTGATTAATGTTTGGCGCCTCCGGAGCCTGTACTTCAATATGGCGATTATCAATAAGTTCCTGCTCCGAGTTCTTCAATTTTCAGCACTTCTCAGTATCGTGCCCCGGTATCCCTGAACAATACTCACAGCTGATAGAATGGTCCAGATTTATAGGAGGGGGTTTGTTAATTTGGGCTCAATCAGGTTTAACAGGCCTAGTTGCCTCAGTGTGTGAAAAAAGGTGGTATAGGATTCTCCCAACGGGGTAAATATTTTTCTGTTGGGGACCTTCTCACTTATAAAATCTTGGTTTGGGCCAAAGCCGGTTCCTGGTCTATTAGCCCTGGGAAGTGGATAGGTGTTTTGTGGAAGTGGATATGTGTTTTGGGGAGCCGGTGCACGCCATTGCCGGTGCGTCAGAGGCTAAGTGTATGTCTGGGTGTGGTGGACAGAAAAGTGTGGTTCTGGATGGGTAGTACTGTTGTTGTGGGCCATATGGGGTATACTAGTAATTTGGGTGGTGGGGTCTAGGTTGATTGTAGTAGGGTTGAGGGTTGTTGGAACTGGACCAAGTATTAGCTTCAACTGTGGCAACTTCCTTCTTCTTCTTTCCGAGCACGCCACCAGTACCGCTTTGGATGGCCTAGGTGGTTGCTTTCAATGCCGAATAGCTCAAGATTTTGTTAGACTTCAATCCCTCTTCAATCACGGCTCCCATTTTTACCACTTCATTGAATGATTTCTAGCGGACGTCACTAGATGACCAAAGTAGGTTAGCTCCAATGTCTGCAAGAAATAGTCTACCATCTCACTCTCCCTCATTGGAGGATCAACTTTTGCTACTTGTTCCCTCCAGCGGAAACCAAATTCTCTAAAACTCTCTGTGGGCTTCTACTCCAGCTTCAACAATGACAGACGATCGGGGACTATCTCAAGGTTATACAGAAAATAGCCAATGAATGCTTGTGCCAAATCATCCCATGTATACCATCGGCCGGGGTCCTGTCTTGTGTACCATTCCAATGCGGACCCGCTCAAACTTTTACTGAAATAGGCTATCAGCATTTCATCCTTCCCCAGCTCCTCTAATATTACTGCAAAAACCTTGGAGGTGGGCCACCGGGTCGCCATGTCCCTCGTACAAATCAAACTTGAGCATTTTGAACCATGCGGGCAACTGAACATCAGGTAAAGGGCACAAATCTTTGTAAGCAACACTAACTTGGCTGCCTAAGCCATGCATGTTCCTGAAGTATTGCTCCAGGCTTTTGACTTTACGAATCACTTCCTCCTGTTCCGCATTCTTAACTGGTTTCTCAACTTCTCTCGGGATCTCAAAATGGGGTGTATAGGTATATGGCTCAGGCGCTTTAAAAGTGGGTTCGGGAGGGTAATATTGGGTGTGGTGAGCTTGGAATAGAGGCTCACTGGACGATCTATGTAATGTGGCTGGGGGAGGTGCCACAAAGACCGGAACGATTGTACTACACAAATAAACGAATACCACAATAAAGTGGATGTTTATTGATATAAAAGTCCATATCATAATAAACTTGGAGTTTATTGATAATTGCACATGTCATGATGTAAATGTGAACTTTATCAATATTGATAATTTATTCAGTTGGCATCTGGGTTAGCCATATCAATTTAAGTATGATATGCAAAAATAATAGAGAACTCACATGGGTAAATATTAAAGAACTAGAAAGTTCTTTATGAATTCTCTTACATTGCTTGTTCTTATTAATTAATAGACCAACTAAAATTGGGATTGAGTCCCATGAATGCTGGAAATATCAAAGGTGAATATGAGTCCCTTCACCTGCCATGTATACCACATAAGGTGTATCTATGAGATGGTTATATGTGCAATTATTATTAACTCGCAACCTGCTGTTTGCGAGGTAAGTTGCTCAAGAATTTAATTTAGAGCATAATTTCCAGATTTTCTATTCAAGAAGTTCATCTTGATAAGTTAGTTTACATCACAGTTGGTTTAGCAAAATAATTTGTTGAGTGCCTCCACTTAATAACTAAATAATTGCTTATGAGAACAAAGTTTTGTATATCAGTTTGATAAACGTTACGAAAGTATATTATTTTCTCCTCTTACAAGTGGTTCGAGGTCAGGAACCAAATAATGCCATCTTATTATTATTGATGTGCGGTGTATATTTTCATTAACACCATAATGCACCAAGATGGATTCTCAAAGTTGAGGAAACAAGTTAGCTTTTTCTAACATGAAGGGGAGATATTTTAAACAATTGAGAAAAAAGTTAGGAGGAATGGATTATCGTTTGTATATTTAGATCCTCGAATATGATAATATGAACTTGAAGTTCATAAAAAGATAATTCATTTGCAACATATTGCATAGCATGCCAGACGCATTTTCTGACCCAAAGAAAGTAACTATACTCTCATTGCAAATGCTCATATTAAGTCCTAGAAGGACAAAGTCTATGGTACGCTTAAAGCGTATAGACAAATCGGTTTCAAATAGAACTCCTTGATAAAGAAGATGAGCAAATGATCAATGTGATCATAATAAGGAGGCAAGTGATCTAGAAGATCACATGACATAACACTTCATGAAATCTCATGAGAGATTCTGGTACCTGAAAATATGAATGAAGAGATCTCTATGTTTCGTCTCTATGAAAAAAATATTGGAACCAATATAAAATATTTGTCGACGACATCTGTCATAGCGCTAAAAATAGATGAGGATATTAAGTATATCGAATATAGACACAAAAATATTGGCCAAATAAAAGAGACACAATTCAAGTAGAATTGATTCCATATGAAAGACATGTAGTTTTGGACATGTAGTTCAAATACTTGAAAGTATAAAATCAATGATATGTGCAATCAGTTTTCGATATCTTATTTGTCTAGCATGACATGAAAACTTGATATGCATCTAAAGTCTATTATATGGCTTATATGGCTTAACTTATACGATAATCCTTGAAGGATTTAAATCGCTTAAAGCATATACAATTCTTGGTCTTGAAGTACCACATCCTAAGTGCAATTTGTGCACATATGTATCTTGCTATAACTATAAGCATGATAATATGATACCGAGAATCTCTATGGAAATATTGAAAAAGGCCATTCAATGGCATTTTATGAAGATTTCATGGTGCAACATATTCATTCAAGCTAATATGACTGATTTACTTATCAAATCTCTACCAACGATCTCTTGAAGATTGTGCACAAGATTGATATGTGAAGGCTCAAGGATGTGAATTGATGCTCTCATCAGGGGGAGTTAATGCGCGTTGCACTCTTTTTCCCCTTACAAGGTTTTGTACCACTGGGTTTTCCTTGCAAGGTTTTTAACGAGGCAACCAAAAGACGTATTGTTAGATATGTGTACTTTTTTTCCTTTTCTAGAATTTTTTCTCATTGGGTTTTATTTAGTTAAGGTTTTAACGAGGAACATTATCTGTTGAATATGTATTGAAGAGGGACTGTTATAAATAGAATTTTATTTATGGTGAATGCCTATATTTAGAGAGATTTTAAGATTTATTACTTTACTGCTAAGTCACTCTCCCTATAAATAGAATGTTCCCAAAATTCAATAATTTTTTTTTGTGTTTCTATGCAATATTGTTGTTGTTCTTTTATTATTTTCATAACACTTCGAAATATATTATAGAACTACTTTGCAGTTTACATAACGTCAAACAGTGTGGATCATTTTTGTCCTTTTATCAAGTGAATTACAGAAAAACGGGCTGCCCGATTTTGAACCGGTACCGAATCGCTTTTGAATAACTTCAGCAGTGAAGCAAGAGAATCGTGTAAATTCTCATCTAATCAAAGGAGCTATGGCTTCCTATTCTCGTAAAGGTCTGATCACATGCTTCAATTTGGTCAAACATCCTTTTTTCCCAATTATTTTGTTCTTAAATAGATTAATGCCACTTGTTACTTATTTTTTGTGTTGATTTTGATGTTTATGTAGTGATTGTTCATTTAAGAGCGACCGGTGATGCCCCAATTCTTAAACAAGCCAAATTTAAGGTTTAGATTTTCCATCTATTTTATGTATTTTCTTTCTTCTTTTATCAGATAAATTGCTCGTATTAAAGTTCTAGACTGAGTTATGATCCAAAACCCTAGATATATTTCCGCTTTACCGTTGTGCTCTTTGTCCAAATTACAGTTTCCTTTGACTATGCGTTTTTAAGATTCTTATACTCCCTCCGTTTCAATTCATGTGAACCTATTTCCGTTTTAGTCCGTGCCAAAAAGAATGACCTCTTTCCCTATTTGGAATCAATTTACCTTTATGCAATGATTTATAGCCACACAAAGTATATGTGCTTCATTTTACAACACAAATTCAAAAGTCTTCTATATTTTCTTAAACTCCGTGCCCAGTCAAATGAGTTCACATAAATCGAAACGGAGGGAGTAGTATATTTTTCACTACTCTATCCATCCCATTTGATGTGATGTTGTTTGATTGTGCACATAATTTAAGAAAGAAAGAAAGACTGACTTTTGAGACTTGTGAATTGAAACAAATCTTAAGACAATTATGTGGCTATTAAAAGTTTAAAAGTTTAAATTTTAATTGTTATGGAAAGATGTCATTCTTTATGGAATAAACTAAAAAATGTATTACATGAGTTGGGGCAGAGGGAGTAAAAAATGTTGTAGACATGTAGTACTTTAGACTTATAAAGTTAAGGAATTGATGTCTGAATTTATGGTTCAATTTTGATGTGTTAGACACTTGTACTTCAAGTCTTGGCAGTCTTTTTAAGGATGGATGGAGTATATAGTTTGAGTAGTCGCCTCTTTTGTTCCTATGGAATCTTCACAGACCCACATCCAGCCCCTTGTTTGATAAAACTAAGAAAGAGAGAAGATAAATTAATCTATGACTGTGCACCTTTTATAGGGATGTTTGATGAAATTGTTTCCTTGCAAGTTACTCTATGGGGTTTTAGAGCAATTTCTGCTAATGGTTAAAATGATCTGAAAATTAGAGCTGTTTGGGAACAAAAATGCACATTCGAACTTTGTCCATTCTTAAAGCGCAGATGATAGATGGAAAGAAACCCAGAATGCGGCTAAAAATTTGTATCGATCAACTAATTAACTATGACTAAAGTCCGAATTAGTTGGATCAACTTTATAAGTCCTAAATTCCGAATTAGTTAGATCAACTTTATAAATCCTTAGTATCAACTCTCCTTTAGTCAGGAGATAATGCGTTGTGGGTGTGCCCGATAGGATTCTTCATTTTGACTTTTATGCTAACCATTAACCTACTGCAACTCTTCTGATTTTTCGGATCTTGGGAGTGACTATGCTTTGTGGAGCTCACCCATTGGACTGATCTCCATGCCCTCGCCCCTGCCCCCTCCCCACCCAAAAAAAATAAAAAAGAAAGAAAAAAGAGAAGGAGGTGTCATAGAGGGTCACACAATTTTTGCCTCCACCCTTCAATCGTTCATACACTATAGTGATTATTCCTTAGGCTTTCTATCCTTTATCTTAGGCTAAGTGTTGTAATTGTGGAGATTGCTTATTAGGGATAGGTGTACTCTCTGCAGCAGTTAGACGTGGTTGGAACCGGCTGGTGAAGGAGCTAGTGTAAAACATCTTGAATTACAAGTTAGGTTATAAGACAACCCTTAGGTATATTCCAGCATCAGCATAAATGCAGCGGTTGGTCTTCTCTCAGTAGTACCGCTGGTGCTAGCCTGATGGAGCTGCTTATAAGTGGGGCTACTGCTTTTCTGCATAAATGGAGCCTTCATAAAGAAGCTGTTGGTTTCTCTTAGTAAAAGTAGCACCAGTAATAGCTTGTGAAGGGTGTGACCACAAGGTGTCTCTGGCTAGTTTCAATAGATGAAACACAGAATGCTACTTAATAAAAGCAGATGTTTCCCATTGCAACCAGCACAAGGAACAAAGAGGGACCACTTAACCGGGAGAAGCACCTGATAATTCCTGCAGGAGTATGTTGCTGGAGAAGTCTTTTTCTTCAGGGAGCCTGAGGAATAATAGGGTGGTTGAGATTATTCAATGTGGTGTCAGTTGAAATTTTGTTTGATAGCACGAATTCCGCGCTCTCTTTATTGACATATTTGCCTAATGTAATAGTATACAACTCCATCTGTCCCAATTTGTTTGGCACCATTTGACTAGACACAGAATTTAATAGTTTCTCAATTTTCCTTTTTTTTTTTGCTGGAGCCAGCCTTCAGATCTCTCCTACTTTAGTTTTAGAAGAATTCCCTTATATGATTAATGTTATTGTAGCCAATTGAAGATGGAAATTTAAATGGTTTCTTTGTTAATAATTATCAGTCATATTTTCCTTATCATGCTTCATCTAATCATCAAATTATATATAAACATCAACATAGATTGCAGGTACTGACAAATTCATCAAAGTAATAGATTTTCTGCGCCGCCAACTTCATAGGGAGACATTGGTACGTCCTTTGTTTTGATTGAAATTCTAAAGTACAGAGGAAAGAATTGCTCTCAGAGTTTTGAAATTCTAAAGTAGAGATACTGTGCATTAGAGTTGTGATTACTGATATAATCTTTCCTCTCTAGTTTGTGTATGTTAACAGTGCCTTTTCACCAAATCCAGATGAGTTGGTAATTGACCTGTACAATGTAAGTTTCCTGTACATATAAGTTTTCATATAATTATTTCAAGATGAATGTTCTTTGCTGATTACACATTTTACCTTCATATGATAACCACTATACTGGAAGACGGATGGAGTGTAGGATGTGTTTCTTTTCTTTTTATAAGACTGGAAGATGGATGGAGTTCCATTTTTAATCACCAAGCTTTAGTTTTGTACAGGTGTTTATAGGCTGATTTCAGGATTAATTTCCTTTGGCGATCGTCATTTTACTTTCATTTGAAAATTTTGTTTTCTTCTCCCTCCAGAACACTTATGTGATCCTTTTCTTCTCATAGCTTACAGAAATAATAATAATAATAATAATAATAATAATAATAATAATAATAATAATAATAATTATAATTATTATAATAATAATAATAATATATTATTATTATTATTATTATTAGAATTATTATTTTATAGACCATTTTGTGAGCTTCACAAATTCAAACGCACATGACAACATGAATCTTTTTAGTATTTTGTATGAACTAAAGTATGGACCAAACATCTTCAACCACCACTCAACTTCTAGGCAGTCAAAGAGCCCAATATTTCATTCTTTTAAATGCACTAGATGCTGTATGCCTCGAGTTCTTTTTGCTACCGGGAGTCAAAACATATGTTAGCAACTCAACGTTATACATGACTCTTGATGCTTTTATGGGCGATCCGTAGAAGATGTTATATGTTTCGTTCTGAGTTTTTTCCTCCCCTCTTTTTCTCTCCCTGTTGGTGTCAAAATCTCTATATTGGTAAAATTGGTTATTCACTGTTTATTGAGCAGCTATCTGAACTTGATTAGCCTCCCAACCGTGCATTTAGAGTTTATTGTTGATACATTATTTCTATCCTCTTGCATTGCAGAACTTTGGTTTTGATGGGAAGTTGGTGGTTAATTATGCATGCTCCATGGCGTGGGGCTGAGAACTCTTGGTTGTTCGCACTACATTATTTCAAATCACCATACCTAGTAAATACATTTAGTAGAGCAATAGAACCGTGGCATCAAATATAAGTCAGATTGTTTTCCACTAGGAATGGCGATGGTGTTGGATATCTATTTTTTAGTTTGACACTGGTCTTTAATGAAAATGCATAACTTGACACTGGTCTTTAATGAAAATGCATAACTTAGTTTATCTTTTGCGTTAGTATTTAGTTATGTAAGTAATAGTACTTATTAGTTATACTTATTTTAGCATGACCTATATAGTGTCTTTAGATTATGTTAATTTTCGATATGGCTTATTAATTAGCAATATTTGCTTTATATAATTTCATTATCTTTGTTATTGAATATTTTAGTGTAATGTAATGGCTTATCTCATATTATTGTGTTATTTTCGAGGAAAATACATTATATATTTGTAACTTACTTGGACTAAAGAAATATTTGGAACACAAGTTACATATTTTGTGCTATGAAGACTTTACCGGAAAAAAATCCGAAGACCCAGAAAAAATTGAAATATTCGATTTTGTTGGTGTTGTTTGATTTATAGATTTAAGAACCTGACACCATTGGTTTTGTTTAGTAATTGAAAAAACCGAACCAATCAGATCTATGTACGTCTCTAATACAACTTAATTATAGCAAGTGACGGAAGTCCAAAAGCCCGTTCGATCAATAAATGACAGAGCGATACGGTGCATAACCTTATCTTAGATTTTTATAAGAGGCTATTTTTACGGTTCGAATCCATAACTTTCTGGTCACTTGGCAATAACTTTACTCGTTTGGACAAGAGGCTGTTTCTTGCACTTGAATGATTTCGTTGCCCAAGAATACTTGTGAATTGCTCACTCATTGCTAGATAAAGCTACAACTTTACACCAATCAAACAAAGCTAAAGTAATCAGGCCTAGTAAATTATAATACCGTTTTAATTTGACATCCTTTGGGAATGCTGTGGCTATTACAATTGCTTTTTCTTCCTCGTTGAAAGAAATTTTCTTGTTAAGTGTACTGCCCCCTTAAAAAATGAAAAAGAAAGAAGAAAATATTGCACTCTTGCTCTTTCAGCAACCTCCCTTTTTAGTGCGATTTTGAACAATTTTGAGAATGGCACACTGTAAGAATTTAATAGGGAACATTTAACTTTGAAATTTTAACATTTGCAAGGAAATAAATAAAAACACACCACTCCGTTATGCTTTGCTGCTATTTGTACTACTACTAGTTTCTGGGCACGCGCGTTGCACGCGTGTACCCATATTTATGTGTATAAACTTTTAAAAACTAAATAAATACTATTAAAATATTTTGGGAGTTATAAAAGAAATATCAAAGGAAAAAATTGCGAGAAATTTAAAAATAGCCAGATTTATCACTGGTCATTGAAAAATAGCCAAGTTCCAAAAGTCATCAAAATTTAATCACTTTAAATTTGAGCGAAAACACTGTTCAAAATCCGAAATAATATGCCCGTAAATTTTACGAGAGTTCCAGCATAAATATGCTTTAACTTCCGTAAATTTTACGGGAGTTCCAGGATAACTATACTGGAGCTCCCGCAAATTTTACGGGAGTTCAAGCATAGTTATGCTGGAACTCCCGCAAATTTTACTGGAGTTCTAGCAAGTATAATTGTCCAGTATAATATACTGGAGTTTGGAGCACTGGTGCTCCAGTCTCCTGCAAATTTTACAGGAGTTAGCAAAGAGTATAATTGTCCAGTATAATATACTGGAGTTTGGAGCACTGGTGCTCCAGTCTCCCGCAAATTTTATAGGAGTTAGCAAAGTATGCCGGTCCAGTATAATATGCTGGAGTTCGTACACAAACACACCAGAACTCCCTTATATTATACTGGACCGGTCCCTGTGCAGTAAAATAGTGGCTATTTTTTATTGAATTGGTAAACAGTGACTATCTTTTACTGACCAGTGTAAAAACTGGCTATACCATGATATTTTAACGAAAAAATTACCTTTCTAGAACCAATAAAATTGATCCATGATCCAACATGTGTTATACATTGTTTATTCTAAGTACATGGATCATCGTGTTGATGAATTTCTTTCATCTCTCATGCTATATTAATCTCCATGTATATATTGGCTTGAAAAAGTTGACAAAATTGAAGGTGTTTGTTCTATATACATATTTGGCAAACAACAACAACAACTCAGTATAATCTCACATAGTGGGGTCTGGAGAGGGTAGAGGCTGTTTCCAAATAGACCCCGACATCCTTCCCTCCAAGAATTTCCCAATTGCTCTTGGGGAGACTCGAACTCACAACCTCTCGGTTGGAAGTGGGGGTTGCTTACCATCAGAGCAACCCCTCTTGTCATATTTGGCAAACAAAAAGACAAAATAAATAAATAAATACACATATAAATATAATGTATGTGTCACTTAAAATAATTTTTTTGCCAGAACTAAGCGAAGGAAAAAAAAGTTTGCAAGTTATGAATTAAATAGGTAAATTACCGCGGAGACAAAATCTTATATTAATATATATTGGGCTTATATATTTAATTAGATATAACAAATTTAACTTTCATAAGATGACATGAACAATGATGACTGGATTGTAAAGTTCCTTCTTCGTGGTATATGTTTTACCTAAACTTTAAACTAGTATGACAATCCAACTATACGAAGATTTAACATGAGAACTAAGATGATCAATTACCTTTATTTTCGAGGAACAAAACTATCCCAGCTTGTTGATGGAGGAAAAAGTTGGTTGACAATGAGAGTGTTGAGTATTTACTATCGTTTGACAATTGATATATATCAAGAGGAATGGTAGAAATTAACATCCCTATGAAGAAAATAGGAATCAGAAGGCCAAATTAAAAGAGTAAGCACTTCATTTTTCATATAAAAAAGATGAAAGAATCATGCATGTGGCTCTTGGTAACTGCATAATGATGAGATTAACTGTAATAGTAGTCTTTTCACTTGCTCCTAATTTCAGATTATTTGAACTTAGACTTGTAATTTATCAAAGTACCTTTACATGTATTTTGTTAAATATTTACTTCTTTGTACAAAAATATTATACGAACAGTATTTTATTAAAGGGTAAAAATGTACTTCAGCTTTTAATGGGTATTTTAATAATTTAAGTTCCCACTTATATTTTTTCACCCACAGACAATGCTATGAGAAACATTTCATTAGGTAATTTCATAAGGTAAAGTTTTGTGAGAAGTGAAGGATTGTGGATTTTATGATATGAAGTTTGCTATATATGCATGAAAACGCAACGGTTGGGACAATATTTTCTTTTACTAATCTGAAGCATTTGAAGATACACAACGCTTCAACAACAATTTCCTCTTCCTTTCTATTTAAATACTACTCCCTTCGGTTCAAAATAAGTAATTTTTTTGCTATTTTTTTGTAGTTCAAAATAAGTAATTTTTCTAGATTTCAAGAATGAATTAATTATTTTTTCCCTATAATGTCCTTGGAGTAAATAGTATTGGAATATGTGTTAGGAGTGTTTATGTGAGATAGTAAATGTTAATATGGTCAATTCCATTACTAATTAATGTTAAAAGATGGATTTCTTAATCTGTGTAAAAATATCAAAAAATCACTTATTTTGGACAGGATGGAGTATTAATTAATATATTATTAGAATAATTAATTTACATAAGTAGGGACTTTAAAAGGGTAAAAAAATAATTTACTTTTAACTTTTAAATTTACAATTGATGCTTTTAATATAATTAATTCTTGAACACGCACGTATATCCCGTGCTAGTTATTACTAATATTCTTAGAATATTACAATGAGTTGCACGAAAATTGGAGAGAAACAATAAAGCTCATACTTAAGAATGGTGAGTTTATTCAGCCAATATTTATTATCATTGCAAGTAGTATCAAATGAATTTCAAAAGTAATGTTCGAACGCCTTCAATTAAGAAATTCTTATAATACATCAAATATTTCAATAAAGTACTCCCCTCCTAAGTCTGTGTATCACAGGGACATTTTCCGAATAAAGTATTTAATTTTCCATGTGGGAACCCATAATAAAGAGGTGCAGTGGTAGCTTTGTGCACTATCGACCCCACGTCTAGTGCTCGAATCCACTCCCCTATCTTCCATCTCTAAACCATTTTTCTATTTCTATTTCTCTTTTTTGTTCGTTTCTGTTTTGTTCAAATCCCATGCCTTGTCTTTCTTTTCTTTTTTTCATTTTTTTTCATGCATTCTTCTCTTTTTTGGTTCACCCTTTGATATATCCTTGAATTAAATATTGAGTTTTAACATTTGTAACTATAAATAATGATGTTATTATTGATAGTTTTCCAAGTAAGTTTCAGAAAACCAAATCAAACGATGAGGTCGGATAATGGTGCATCCATCCTGCTGAAATTCTGGATCTGTCTCTGTTGACAGTCATTCCTTTTCTGTATGTCAAAAGCACATAATTTAGACGTGGGCTATGATTGCAATTATTTTACGTAACATTTTCGCTCTTTTTTTTTAAAAGAAATTGTAGCCTCCACGTTTTTACGGCCAAAAACTTATTAAGAAGTTATTATGGAATGAAAGTAGTGTTTTGTAGAAGCTGTCCAGAAATGCGATCAACATATACATTCCTTGGGATAGCTAGTAAATCATTGTCAATTTCATACTGTATATACACGAAAGTAGTAATTATTTGTGATAGAGAAAATTTGTTTTTGAAATATTTAATTGATGTATATAAATCTAACTGCACATACATGTATCCTTCATCTGATTCAAAATTGTTAGTCCTTTCATCGCTGAAATTGACAAAAAATATAAATTAATTGAATTGTATAAATATAATTATATTATAAGATATAGCAATTGGTAATCGAGCTACAGTAGAATCCTATAACTTAAAATAATTAGAATCCCACCATAAATTTGAAATCCTGGTTTAGGCTCTAATAGAACTCATGTGTAGATGTTGGCAGTTTTGACATTTTAGTACTTCATGAAAAACATAGCACTACTATATTAGGAAAAATAATAGTGTAATTTTCCACAATCTAATTATAATTTAAGCACACTATAGTAATTATTATAGTTTGATAGGAAAAGCTTCAGCTAACAATATGTACGAATATCATAATAACTTAATAAAAGTAATGATAAATTGTATAATTATTAACAAT
This sequence comes from Nicotiana benthamiana, assembly GCA_034376525.1. NCBI lineage: Eukaryota > Viridiplantae > Streptophyta > Magnoliopsida > Solanales > Solanaceae > Nicotiana > Nicotiana benthamiana. Next base: position 29,222,425 of record CM067328.1, read on the forward strand.
TTTGTGATGCAATAATCGAATTAACCTTTAAAAAGTTATAACACCAAATTAAGCCTTGACAGAAAGAATGAATTTGACAACAGTACCAAATAATAAAGTGTTGCGATTTGAAATGAATCATTTGGTATGCATCAACAACAACAACCCAGTATAATCCCATTTAGTGGATTCTGGGGAGGGTAGTGTGTACGCAGACCGTACCCTACTCTGGGGTAGAGAGGCTGTTTCCAAATAGACCACTGACATCCTTCCTAGGGGTGTGCATTCGAATCGGTTTAGCGATAAACTGAATCGATTATTTTGTTATCGGTTTATCGATATCGGTTTATCGATTCGATTTCGATTTCGAAAATTTTCCTTATCAGTTTATCGATTCGATTTCGATTTTGGCCATTCGGTTTATCGGTTTATCGATAAATCGATAAGATATATTAAAAAGACAAATATACCCTTATTTTATAATACTATTACTACCCTATCCATGTTGCCTCACTGCTTTGCTGCTTGCATATAATACTGATATCATACCCTATTTTTATTTTTCAATCCAGCGCCGCTTCTCTTCACACAAACTTTGTGTTTTACAGGACAGACCCCGCCTCTAAAGCTTCGTCTTCTCCGAACCTCCATCCCCACCATGGACTGATTCCCCTCAATCGTTGGACACCAGCCAATACCACTATGCAAAACACACAATAACCAACTCCTCCATAGCTATCGAGTTCCATCAGCAGCTCAAACAAGAAATAAACACACACACATACCAAAACACATACATACACATACCAGCATCGTCGAAAACCAAAGACAGAATATGGTAATGTTTTTGTTTCTTTTACTCAATGTCGAATTTGAAACTGAAATGAAGCGGCGCTGAAAATCAAATCAGCTTTTTCTAAGTTGTGGTTTCACTTCAAAAATCAGAAATATTGATATATAAAGCTAGTTTTGTATTCTGGATCTTTTCCAGCCGTCGTTCATGTTTCCCGTCGCAGCTCGTTGTCCTAGTTTGAAGATCTGTTGGAATCCCTTCAGTTTGGATCCGTGAGATCGAAGCAGTGGTTGATATGCATTTGATGTGAAGCTCTATTTTTCAGTGTAAAAGAAAGAATTCTAAGGTTCATTTCTTTTCTATTTCTACAATTATTTGAATTGCAGCTCAAGTGTTTGTTGTTTTGTCTCTCTTAGAAATTTTAGTGTATTTAGAATTCTAAGGTTCATTTCTTTTCTATTTCTACAATTATTTGAATTGCAGCTCAAGTGTTTGTTGTTTTGTCTCTCTTAGAAATTTTAGTGTATTTAGAATTCTAAGGTTCATTTCTTTTCTATTTCTACAATTATTTGAATTGCAGCTCAAGTGTTTGTTGTTTTGTCTCTCTTAGAAATTTTAGTGTATTCAGTATAAAGGTCTAGGCTTTATGCTTTGTTTTATCAGAGAAAAACACAAGTTAGTTCTTGCTATTGATATCCAATTTGTGTTCTTGAAATGGAGCATTCTGCAGCAGATAGGGATCCTAAAGCTGTAGAATTTGCAAAGGATAAGAATGGAGTTGGTCTAGTTTTGCTTCGAAATCCACGTGGCGCCTCTGTTCGCTTCGAATGGAGATTAAGCTTTCTATTTGGCTGAAAGCTATGTTCATAATCTGTAGTCTTTGAGAAACTGAGGTTTTTGTATTGTTTCATCCAGGTTAGCCTTCATGGAGGACAGGTTCTTTCTTGGAAGAATGACCATGGTGAAGAATTACTTTTTATAAGCAGTAAGGTATATTTTTGAAGCCAATTGTGCTGAAGCAATCCTTCTGGTTTTCGTACTTTAGTTGTTCTTCTCGATTTGATTTATGGGAGAAAGGTTTATTGGACTCTTGTTTCGGCTAATCTTGCAAAGAAAACTACTTTAAGTTTATGTTCAACCAGGCTATTTCTGAGCTTCTTTAAAATTTCTTGGCTAATGAAATGAGAATATCACTATGTTGAAAATTTTTGCTACCTGGTCATAATCTTGTTATCAGATTCACCCTTTTCAGATGGTGACATTCTGTTTCCTGCATTGACATGGTTTTCTCAAGTCTGTCCACCGACGATGTTTGCTAGAGTTTGTTAGTTGCTATGTAAGTTCTCTATTTTAAATAATATACTTTGTAAAAGAATGTGATGTATTGTTATGTAACTGATTACTAGTTTTGTTCTTTTCAAAGAGATTTTGCTCTAACTGATTTATTTTCCTCTTCTGTTATTTTATACCAAGAGCATTAATATGGATTAATAGTAATAGTTTTATTTTATTGTCCTCTTGACAGTGAGATAAAGCCAATGGATCTACTAATGCTGGCAAGGAGGAAGAGTTATCCGATTGGGCAGCAGTTACACTAAAATTCACTCCCGAACCTGGAAAGGTACTTGTTCTCGGGATGCTTTGAAACTTATGAAAAGCATAATTCTTCATTGTTAGGCTCTATACGTGCTTGCTTTCTGGAGTTTCTTGCTTTGGGGTGGGGTTTGGGGCAATGAAGATTAAATAGGAATCAAACTTCACTGAATTTGAATGTGAATCCCAGATGGGCAACTACTATTACTGACCGGTATAATCTGCCTTATTGAAAATCGATAAATCGAACCGATAAGCCCCCAAAATCGATAAATCGAAATCGAAAAAATCGAAACCTTATTGAAACGATAACGATAAGCATATGTACAAATCGAAAATCGATAAGTAATTATCGATAAGGGTCAAAATCGAATCGATAAATCGATTGCACACCCCTAATCCTTCCCTCCAAGAACTTTTCACCTTGCTCTTGGGGAGACTCGAACTCACAACTTCTCCGTTAGAAGTGGGAGTTTCTTATCACCAGAGCAACCCCTCTTGTCCGAAATCATTTGGTATGCATCCTTCACAGGAAAAGGACTTGATATAAACAGATAAATATGTGAAAGATCTTGTTAAAAAGTACTTGCAGTATATCTATTTATAATTTTAAATGTGATATCTAATTAGGGACTTTTCTTAACTGTAGTCTATAGGCTTAACATCTTTGTAAATGGAGAAAAAATAGTATATTTGCTGGCCGCATTTCTGAATTCTTCTACTTGTTACTCCTTCTGGTTCCAATATTGACATCCATAGGCAACAAATATTTCAGAAAAGAAGAAGAAAAGAAAGTAGTCTTTGGGAGAGAATATTAATAATGTTATCATCTTGAACGACACCACCAAGTGCAGCGGATGAGGCTGCTCCTCCCTTAACTAGAGGTCTCGAGTTCGAGCCTCGGTATGAAAAAACTCTTGGTAGAGAGCGCTACCCCCGAATGTGGCCCTACTTGACGCGAATCCGAATATAGTCGGACTCCAACGCGGGTACCGGACACCGGGTGGAAAAATCAAAAGAAATATCGTCTTAATTATTTATCGCAGTGCAAGATAAATAATAACAGTGGAGAGTGTTGCTTACTTACAAGAATTTGCACAAACAAGAATATACAGTTTCATGAGTATTCATATGAAGTAACAAAAAAAAATTATCTTGCCTGATAAATCTGCAGCTTAATTTCCTCTATTGTTTCTTCTAATGATGATGGTATTTGCATTACTGATTTATCACTCTATTTATGCAAGCTCATCAGTAGGCTGATAATATTCTTCAACAGATACGATAAATGATTAGCAATTTATTATGGTAACGGATGGCAATTTGTGCAGATGGAGAAAGGATGACAGAGAAATCCAAAAGTTTTCTGAACATCACTTTTGTCGCTTAAGTTAATGGTGGTGAAAACGCTTTGGTTGGTGATAAATTTCTTAAGTCCCACGTTCATAGTAGTCATAATAAACCATTTAATAGGACCCTAATTAAATAGCAAATTTAATTTTCAATTCACTCGAAATGATCCCACGCAATACAATTAAATAGAGTGTAAAATTAAATAAACAAAATATGAATTATTTAATTGAATGCTTATTATTTGTAACAAGGACAAAATGGTAAATTAACTTTTGAAGGTAGAATGTTTATTCGTATTTTAAATACAATTTGTGGAAGGGACTCAATTCTAATGGATGAAAAAAAAGATTCATTTTGTCACATTGTAACTATTGACACAGAAGTATGTGAACGCAATGATAATAGGTGAATTTGACTATATTCAAGCCCTAAATAATCACTTTCGTGTATTGTTTGATATTAAAAGTGTCAGCAAAAATGTTCTTATAGGTGCTTTTCGTGTTTTCAGGCTATATACTACTAGGGATTATCTTTGGAGTCGAGAAAATGAGGAAAAAGGCCAACTGTGCAAACTCCCAAGAAATTCCCGTCGAACTAGGCCAAAGATTCAGAGAAGGCCGTTGGCCGCGGTCCAACCGCGACCGCGGATGGAACGCGGTGGAATAAGGCCTCAGTCAAATTGAAGTTCAGAGAAGGGCTTTGGCCGCGGTCGAGCCGCGACCGCGGATGGAGCGCGGGCAAACAGGATTGTAGATAAATCGAGATTCAGAGAGGCTTCACGAGCACGGTTCGACTGCGACCGCGCCTCGACCGCGGAAGGCGAACTCATGACAAGGGGTAAATGTGGAAAAACGTGGAATTAAGCCAAAAAACCTATATTAATCCCTAGGTTTTGCCCAAGAGAGGCATGTATTGATTTCTTAGAGTTCTTGGAAGGGAAAATCACTTTGAGAGATTCTCTCAATCATATTTCTTCTTCCCTTTTGATTTTTATTGTTAGATTATGTTTAATCTTAGTTTATTTTAATTACCCATAGTTATGAGTAGCTAAATCCTTTATGACTAGGCACAACCGACATCTGATAATCTGGAAACAGCCATTGTTGTGCCAGCTATACAGGCTGAATCTTTCCAGATTACAAACAATATGCTGCACTTATTGCAAAACAAGGGATTGTTTTTTGGAACGAAGGTAGAAGACCCTCAACAGCACTTAAATAATTTCCTGTCTATATGCAAAACTCAGAGGCAGCCCAATGTGACTCTGGAAGCAATCATGCTGCTATTATTTCCTTTCTCTGTGACATGAGCTGCTAAGGTTTGGCTAAACTCACTCCCCATAAACTCCATTGAAACTTGGGATGAGTTAGTCAAACAGTTTCACAACAAGTTCCATCTGCCCAACAAAACAGCACAACAGATTGATGGGATTCTGAGCTTCAAACAGAAACCTATGGAAACTTTGCACGAGACATGGGTAAGGTTCAAAGGAATGTTGGTAATGTGTTCTTATCATGGTATTTCAAAGCAGATGTTGGGACAACGATTTTACATGGGACTCTCTGACAGCATGAAAAATATTGTGGATGCCTCAGCTGGTGGGACATTTTTGAGCAAGACATAGAGACAAGGACAGAACCTGCTGGATAAAATGGCTCAGAATTCAGGTTGGTTAACCAGAAACGCACCTATCACTCCGGTGGTGCATTCAGTACCTCTTGATCCGTCCAACACTATGGATGAGAAAGTGGCGACTCTTTTAACACAGATGAGCATCCTCACCAAGAAGGTGGAGGAGTCGGGAAAAAAGCAGCATGTACATATAGTTCATACTACCAATGGGGGCTTGTGCACATCTTGCATCAGTTAGCCAATTGGTAATCCATGGAATGTGGAGCATAACCTTCATCATCAGCAACCTGAAGATATGAATTATGTGGCTAACTACGAGGGTCAGAGGTAAGGTAATCAGAATTGGGCCAGCAAACTCAGCAGCAGTACAAGCCACTGCAGCCACATTACAATGCAGGGAATATGGGAGGTATGAGACCCCCCAACAACATGGCACCTTATCCTAGGCCACAAGGGTATAAATAATCAGCAACAAGGGTACCATCCCCCTCAGCAATAGCAGGGTGGGAGACAAGAAGATGGGTTCTCCAGGCTAGAAGCGATGATGCAGCAAGTGATTGGGTCAAATGCAAAGATAAATGAGAGGGTAGATGCACATGATACAACTATTAAAAATATTGAAATGCAGGTGGGCCAGATTGTTATGTCATTGAATAAATGTCCTCAAGGGACATTGCCTGCATATACTCAGACCAACCTCAAAGATCAGGTACCGAAGCAGCTGATGGCGGTGAGTCTCCGCAATGGTAGAGATCTTGATGTTGAGCAGGAAAGAACTCGTGAGAATATGCAGACAAAGACACTCATTCAGGTACCCATTGAGCTGGATAAATCAACAAGGCTGACAGATGTGAAGTCCAACCTGTTCCTGAAAATCAGAATATGCAGCACGAGAGCGACAAAGTCACTGAAATAGTGGGAGAACCAGTGGAAGAGATGATAGTTGAGAAGGAAAAGTCCCAAGTTATTGGGAAGAAAAGACCTCCTGCACCATTCCCATAGAGATTGGCCAAGCACAAAAAAGATGAGCAATACAAGAAGTTCTTTGGCATGCTCAAGCAAATTTAGGTAAATATTCCATTGATCGAAGCTTTAAAGGAGATGCCTGGATACGCAAAGATGATGAAAGACTTGATGTCTAGGAAATTTGACTTCCAAGAATTGGCCACAGTAACACTTACACAGACTTGTAGTGCAGTGGTAACTAGCCCCGTTGCTGAAAAGCTCTGTAACCCAGGGAGTTTCACTATTCCTTGTATTATTGGTAAATTTTGCCTTTACAAAGGCACTTTGTGATTTGGGGGCCAGCATTAACCTCATGCCACTGGTTGTTTACAAGAGGTTGGGCATTGGGAGAGCTAGACCCACCTCTATGCTACTGCAGCTAGCTGACAGGACTGTAAAGCATCCGCTTCGGATCCTAGATGATGTTCTTATTCAGGTGGAAAAATTTGTGTTCCTTGCAGATCTTGGATTTCAAGGTGGATGAAGAAATTCCTATCATTTTAGGAAGACCATTCTTGCCCCCTGGGAGAGCATTGATTGATTGCGAGACTGGGGACCTTAAGATGAGGCTCAATGATGAAGAGATTACTTTTAATGTGCAAAAATCGATGAGACGTCCAAGTGAGTTTGCTAACTGCTCTCTCATTGATGCTGTGGACGTAATTGTTCAGTCTGATGATGAGGTATTTACGGTGGAGGATCCCTTGGCCGCATGTCTGTCAAATTTGGAGGAGGCTAATGGTGATGAGTTGGCAGAATGGGTGTTGGAATTGGAAGGTAAGGGGTTTTGGGATAGAAAGCTAGAATTTGAACCCCATACACCTGGAAAATAGAGAGAGTCCTCCGGCTAAACCGTCCATTGAAGAACCACCGAAGCTGGAGCTAAAGTCATTGCCAGCTCACCTCATGTATGAATTTATGGTTCCAAACTCCACTTTACCTGTTATTATCTCATCTGGTTTGCTAAATGTGCAGGTGAAAGAGCTTTTACAAGTACTGAAAGACTACAAAACTGCCATTGGATGGAGCATGACAGATATCAAAGGGATCAGCCCCACCTATTGCATGCACAAGATTCTGCTGGAAGAGGGACACAGACCTTCTAGAGAACATCAAAGGAGGCTGAACCCAAATATGAAGGAAGTGGTGAAGATGGAGATAATTAAGTGGTTAGATATGGGGATCATCTTCCCTATCTCTGACAGTAGCTGGGTTAGCCCAGTTCAGTGTGTGCCTAAGAAGCGTGGCTTGACGGTTGTGAAAAATGACGAAAATGAGCTAATATTAACGAGAATCATCACTGGCTGGAGAATATGTATGGATTATAGTGAGCTGAATTTTGCCACCCCGAAAGACCTCCCTTTATTGACCAGATGCTAGATAGATTGGCTGGGAGGTCGCACTTTTGCTTCCTCGATAGGTACTCAGGGTACAACCAAATCTCTATTACCCATGAGGACCGAGAGAAAACTTCATTCACTTTCCCCTATAGAATTTATGCCTTTAGGAGGATGCCATTTGGCCTTTGCAATACACTCGCCACATTCCAGCGGTGCATTATGGCCATTTTCACTGATATGTTGAGGACATAATGGAGGTGTTCATGGATGATTTCTCAGTGGTGGGGAATTTGTTTGAAGAGTGACTTGCGAATATAACACGTGTGTTGAAAAGGTGCATCGAGACTAATTTGGTGCTGAACTGGGAGAAGTGCCATTTCATGGTGCAAGAAGGCATAGTCTTAGGGCACCGAGTGTCAAGCAAGGGAATAGAGGTAGATAGAGCCAAAGTTGATGTCATCGCAAAGCTGCCTCTGCCAACCTCGGTCAAAGCAATTAGAAGCTTTCTTGGACATGCCGGTTTCTACCAACGGTTCATTAAAGACTTCTCCAAAATCGCCAACCCTCTCTGTAAGTTGCTAGAAAAAGATAACCCGTTTCTATTTTCTGATGCATGCAGGGTAGCATTTGAAGAGCTGAAGCAAAAGCTGGTCACAACACCAATCATTGTTTCCCCCAACTAGGAGCAACCTTCGAGCTAATGTGTGATGCTAGTGACTATACAGTGGGGGCGGTGCTGGGCCAGCGGAAGGACAAATTGATGCATCCAATCTACAATGCAAGTAGAATGCTGAGTGAGGCCCAACTGAATTACACAGTGACCAAGAAGAAGATGTTAGCTGTGGTGTTTGCATTCGACAAGTTTCGATCCTACCTGATAGGGTCGAAGGTAATTGTATACACTGAACGCAGCTCTTATATACTTGATAGAGAAGAAAGACTCTAAGCCACGCCTGATTCATTGGGTGTTGTCGCTACAAGAGTTTGATCTTGAGATACGTGACAAAAAGAGCACTAAACTATTTTTGACTTGGAAGACAAAGAAGTGTGATAAAGATGAGACCGTATAAAATGAATATTCATCAAATTTACTATTTTCTGATTTGTTCTTTCGTCGATGGGGCCTTAAAACAAAATGAAAAATCGGAAAAATGATTCATTCCCCTTTCTAAGAGGAGTAGGATCTTTGGTTGATCTGCCCTTTCCCCTCCTTTCTTCGTAGATTATTAGCCTCGGGACACCTATACCAAAAGCTCAGTGTGCAATTTGCATGAAATCTATTTTTCAACTTCAAACTAGTAAGTGAGGTTCCATAAATCCGTAGCCAGAAAAATAGTCCAAAATCGCCAACCCTCTCTGTAAGTTGCTAGAAAAAGATAACCCGTTTCTATTTTCTGATGCATGCAGGGTAGCATTTGAAGAGCTGAAGCAAAAGCTGGTCACAACACCAATCATTGTTTCCCCCAACTAGGAGCAACCTTCGAGCTAATGTGTGATGCTAGTGACTATACAGTGGGGGCGGTGCTGGGCCAGCGGAAGGACAAATTGATGCATCCAATCTACAATGCAAGTAGAATGCTGAGTGAGGCCCAACTGAATTACACAGTGACCAAGAAGAAGATGTTAGCTGTGGTGTTTGCATTCGACAAGTTTCGATCCTACCTGATAGGATCGAAGGTAATTGTATACACTGAACATGCAGCTCTTAGATACTTGATAGAGAAGAAAGACTCTAAGCCACGCCTGATTCATTTGGTGTTGTCGCTACAAGAGTTTGATCTTGAGATACGTGACCAAAAGAGCACTAAACTATTTTTGACTTGGAAGACAAAGAAGTGTGATAAAGATGAGACCGTATAAAATGAATATTCATCAAATTTACTATTTTCCGATTTGTTCTTTCGTCGATGGGGCCTTAAAACAAAATGAAAAATCGGAAAAATGATTCATTCCCCTTTCTAAGAGGAGTAGGATCTTTGGTTGATCTGCCCTTTCCCCTCCTTTCTTCGTTGATTATTAGCCCCGGGACACCTATACCAAAAGCTCAGTGTGCAATTTGCATGAAATCTATTTTTCAACTTCAAACTAGTAAGTGAGGTTCCATAAATCCGTAGCCAGAAAAATAGTCCAAAATCGCCAACCCTCTCTGTAAGTTGCTAGAAAAAGATAACCCGTTTCTATTTTCTGATGCATGCAGGGTAGTATTTGAAGAGCTGAAGCAAAAGCTGGTCACAACACCAATCATTGTTTCCCCCAACTAGGAGCAACCTTCGAGCTAATGTGTGATGCTAGTGACTATACAGTGGGGGCGGTGCTGGGCCAGCGGAAGGACAAATTGATGCATCCAATCTACAATGCAAGTAGAATGCTGAGTGAGGCCCAACTGAATTACACAGTGACTAAGAAGAAGATGTTAGCTGTGGTGTTTGCATTCGACAAGTTTCGATCCTACCTGATAGGATCGAAGGTAATTGTATACACTGAACATGCAGCTTTTAGATACTTGATAAAGAAGAAAGACTCTAAGCCACGCCTGATTCATTGGGTGTTGTCGCTACAAGAGTTTGATCTTGAGATACGTGACCAAAAGAGCACTGAGAACCAAGTCGTTGATTATCTATCACGACTTGACGGAGCTGAAAACACAATTGAGCTTGAGGATATTCTGGAAACCTTTCCAGACGAGCAACTGCTCGTAGCTAACTGTCTAGAAGCTCCATGGTATGCAGATTTGCCCAACTACCTAGCTTGTGGTATAGTCCCTCACGACCTGTCTTCGGTCCAGAGGAAGCATTTCTTTCGTGAAAGCCGTATGTATTATTGGGATGAGCCCTATCTTTCTATAATATGCCTGGATAATATAATCCGGAGATGCGTCTCTGAGATGGAACAATGTTCTATTTTTGCAGGCATGTCATGCAACGACTTATTGGGGACACTTTTGAGGAGTGAGGACTGCAACAAAGGAGCTTGATGTCGGGTTTTTCTGGCCAACAGTGTTCTAAGATGCTCACACATGGGTAAAGGGTTGTAATGAATTCCAACGCACCGGGACATATCCTGGCGCCACGAGATGCCCATGAACCCAATTTAGGAGGTTGAAGTGTTCGATGTGTAGGGGATAGATTTCGTGGGTCCTTTCGTCAGCTCTTACGGCAATAAGTACATTCTTGTTGCTGTTGATTATGTGTCCAAGTGGGTGGAAGCTGTAGCATTACCCACCAATGATGCAAAAGCGGTGGTGGGTTTCTGAAGAAAAATATATTCACCCGCTTTTGGACACCAGGGGCGATAATAAGTGACGGGGCACTCATTTCTGCAACAGAGCATTTGAGAAGTTGTTGGCAAAATACGATGGCGCCACAAGGTGGCTACTCAGTACCACCCGTAAATCAGTGGACAGGTGGAGGTCTCCAACAGAGAGATAAAGAGTGTGTTGACAAAAACTGTAAATGCCACAAGAACAGATTGGGCGAGAAAGTTAGATGATGCACTTTGGGCGTATAGAACAACATTCAAGAGACCAACCGGTATGTCTCCATACAAGTTGGTGTTTGGGAAGGCCTGTCATCTGCCGGTAGAATTTGAGCATAGAGCGTGGTGGGCACTGAAACAACGGAATCTTGACATGGAAGTTGCAGGATCATCTAGAGTCACATAATTGCATGAGTTGGAGGAGTTCTGACATCTTGCTTTTGAGAGCACAAGACTATATAAAGAAAGAATGAAGAGGCTGCATAATCAGCACATTATATAGTGAACCTTCAAAGCTGGGGACATGGTACTACTCTGCAACTTAAGACTGAGATTGTTCCCAGGTAAGCTAAAGTCACGATGGTCTTGTCCATTTCAGGTTGTTGAAGTCTTTCCGTCTGGAGCTGTTGATGTTGCTACTGAGAACGACTTTCACACATTTAGAGTCAATGGTCAGCGTTTGAAGCTATACGTGGGAATGAGTGGACCTAAGGATGGATCAGCACTACACTTGAGCGAACCACAGCAGTTGAGCGAGCCGTAAAATTCACTTACCTGAGTCGTGCCGCGAAGTTAAATCAGGCGTTGCGTGGGAGGAAACCCACGATTGTGTAGTAAGTGTAATCATGTAAGAATCTAAAAAAAAGGGGCGCCAGATTCAGAGAAGGGGTCTGACCGCAGGCCTCCCGCGATTGCGGTCCAACTGCGGGCAAGACCCCCCTCAGAAAAACATTTTTCGCGGTCCAACCCCGGATGCGAGCCAACCGCATCAAAACACCCCCTCTAAAATTTTTCTCCCGCAGTCCTCCCGCGACCGCGGTGCCCGCCGCCTAGGTAAGTTTTTATTAGTTTTTTTTATATTTTATTTACCCTCCCCCCGTTTTTAGCAAACCCCCCTTTTCATATGTGTTTAATTAGTTTTTAGGGTTATTTGAGTTTTAGGAATTAACTTAGACGTGTTTTATTTTTAAAATAAAAAGAAAAAAGGAATTAAAAAGAAAGTTGAAAAGAAAAGAAAAGAAAGAATGAAATAAGATATAATTGGTCTTCTCCTTTAAGAAACTAATTTTGGGCTAGTGTCCTTATTTAATCTCAGGCCCAAACGTGGCTTACCCCCTTACCAGCCCAAACCCGGTTCAGCCCCACATACCCAAAATACACAGCAGTCTTCAGAGACCCAAAAAATCACGAAAACCCCTAAATCTCTCAAACGCGATACTGTGTACCACGAACCAAGCCCCCATTTCAGCTCAAAATTCACGCGAGTAGATATCAATCCCTAACCCACGCGTTCCTCTATCTCTCCTCTTATCGCAGATAACGGTTTCCGACACCAAAGATTCCCTCTCCTCTCATTTGCTGGTTTGCTGTACTTCGAGTTTTGATTTGCCATTGAGTTCTTGTGGGAATTTTGGAGTCGAAACTGTGTAATCACCTTCGATTCTATTATCAAAAGAAGTTCGAGTTGGTCGCTGTTCGAACCTCTTATTTCTACTAGACTGCTACTGGTTTGCTGTTATTCGAGTTTTGATTTGCCGTTGAGTTCTTGTGGGAATTTTGGAGTCGAAACTGTGTAATCACCTTCGATTCTGTTATCAACAGAAGTTTTAAATTTCAGGTACATTCTTCATCTCTCTGCTCTTGCGGTTCTGTTTCGTTTCAAAGTATTGAACTTTGTGGTTCTGTCTCAAGTGCTCTGTTTGTGCTGGGATTGAATCTCTTGTTGAATGAATCTCTTATCAGTAGTGGCATGTGTTTGAGTCTATATAATTAATCAAAAGCCGATTTGAGCAGGTGTCTTCCATTCCCTGTATGATTGTGACTGTTAGTCGGGCTCGAAGTATATTCTGAGTTAAGATTTCACCGCGTTCAGTTGAATGATGTGTTCAGTCTCTTTTGATGATTCTCTTTGCAATATGCTCTGATGTTTGTGATGATTTGCTTGAGCCATAAGTTCTGGGAGTTAATTAGTAGTTCTATAGATGTTACTGGAAATGTGTGGTCGACCTAGAGTAGCTTTCAGTGCTAGCTGTGGTGTTCTGATTGAGGATCCAGCACACAACTTGTGGTAAGGCTGACCTTAAATCAATTGAATCGAGTATCCTAACAGTAGAGTTGCTGGAAGTCTTCTGTGTGTTGATCGTTAAATTGAGGCTTTGTACATGTTTTAGTTGACTGTATTTCAATTCTTATTTCAGTTTTTTCACGGTTACTATGTTTGTCACGATTCATTAGTCGAGCCAGTACATATGTTGAAGGGTTTTTGTCTAACGTGAGTCCTGCTAGGTTGTTCTCTGAATCGGAATCTTTGGTTTATGTCTCTATTGACTTGATCTTAGTATGTTCTGTTAAGGGTTTAGAAATGAAACTATTAGCCTAAAAGTTTAATAGATGTGAGGTCTGTTGGGTGCCTTAACAAGATGAACTATTGTTTACTTGAATCGGCTTCTGAGTTCCCGTGTTAGTTTGTCTTGATTCTTCACATTAAATGACACGGGCAGTATAATTTTTTGTTGACTACAAGAATTTGAATCTGGTAGGCCGCTTGACGACTCATTCTTCTCAGATTTTTGTTTAAATTGGGGTTGAAGCCAAATGGTTTCACTGATTGTGTATGCTCATATTTGGTCTATTGTCCCTCTTCTGTACAAATTTTGTCTGCCCTGTTAATGCCTCCACTTAATAGCTAAATAATTGCTTATGAGAACAAAGTTTTGTATATCAGTTTGATATACGTTATATACGAAAGTATATTATTTTCTCCTCTTACAAGTGGTTCGAGGTCAGGGACCAAATAATGCCGTCTTATTATTATTGATGTGCCGTGTATATTTTCATTAACACCATAATGCACCAAGATGGATTCTCAAAGTTGAGGAAACTAGTTAGCTTTTTCTAACATGAAGGGGAGATATGATAAACAATTGAGAAAAAGTTACGAGGAATGGATTATCGTTTGTATATTTAGATCCTCGAATATGATAATATGAACTTGAAGTTCATAAAAAGATAATTCATTTGCAACATATTGCAAAGCGTGCCAGACGCATTTTCTGACCCAAAGAAAGTAACTATACTATCATTGCAAATGCTCATATTAAGTCCTAGAAGGACAAAGTCTATGGTACGCTTAAAGCGTATAGACAAATCGGTTTCAAATAGAACTCCTTGATAAAGAAGATGAGCAAATGATCAATGTGATCATAATAAGGAGGCAAGTGATCTAGAAGATCACATGACATAACACTTCATGAAATCTCATGAGAGATTCCGGTACCTGAAAATATGAATGAAGAGATCTCTATGTTTCGTCTTTATGAAAAAAATATTGGAACCAATATAAAATATTTGTCGACGACATCTATCATAGCGCTAAATATAGATGAGGATATTAAGTATATAGAATATAGACACTAAAATTTTGGCTAAATAAAAGAGACAATTCAAGTAGAATTGATTCCATATGAAAGACATGTAGTTTTGGACATGTAGTTCAAATACTTGAAAGTATAAAGTCAATGATATGTGCAATCAGTTTTTGATATCTTATTTGTCTAGCATGACATGAAAACTTGATATGCATCTAAAGTCTATTATATGGCTTAACTTATACGATAATCCTTGAAGGATTTAAATCGCTTAAAGCATATACAATTCTTGGTCTTGAAGTACCACATTCTAAGTGCAATTTGTGCACTTATGTATCTTGCTATAACTATAAGCATGATAATATGATAGCGAGAATCTCTATGGAAATATTGAAAAAGGCCATTCAATGGCATTTTATGAAGATTTCATGGTGCAACATATTCATTCAAGCTAATATGACTGATTTACTTATCAAATCTCTACCAACGATCTCTTGAAGATTGTGCACAAGATTGGAATGTGAAGGCTCAAGGATATGAATTGATGCTCTCATCAGGGGGAGTTAATGCGCGTTGAACTCTTTTCCCCCTTACAAGGTTTTGTACCACTGGGTTTTCCTTGCAAGGTTTTTAACGAGGCAACCAAAAGACGTATTGTTAGATATGTGTACTTTTTTTCCTTTTCTAGAATTTTTTCTCATTGGGTTTTATTTAGTTAAGGTTTTAACGAGGAACATTATCTGTTGAATATGTATTGAAGAGGGACTGTTATAAATAGAATTTTATTTATGGCGAATGTCTATATTTAGAGAGATTTTAAGATTTATTACTTTACTGCTAAGTCACTCTCTCCCTATAAATAGAAGGTTCCCAAAATTCAATAAATTTTTTTGTGTTTCTATGCAATATTGTTGTTCTTTTATTATTTTCAACACACTTCGAAATATATTATTGAACTACTTTGCAGTTTACATAACGTCAAACAATATGGATCATTTTTGTCATTTTGTCAAGTAAATTACAGAAAAATGGACTGCCCGATTTTGAACCCGTACCGAATCGCCTTTGAATAACTTCAGCAGTGAAGCAAGAGAATCGTGTAAATTTCATTTAATCAAAGGAGCTATGGCTTCCGATTCTCGTAAAGGTCTGATCACATGCTTCAATTTGGTCAAACATCATTTTTTTCCCAATTATTTTGCTCTTTAATAGATTAATGCCACTTGTTACTTATTTTTTGTGTTGATTTTGATGTTTATGTAGTGATTGTTCATTTAAGAGCAACCGGTGATGCCCCAATTCTTAAACAAGCCAAATTTAAGGTTTAGTTTTTCCATCTATTTTATGTATTTTCTTTCTTCTTTTATCAGATAAATTGCTCGTATTAAAATTCTAGGCTGAGTTATGATCCAAAACCCTAGATATATTTCGCTTTACCGTTGTGCTCTTTGTCCCAATTACATTTTCCTTTGACTATGCGTTTTTAAGATTCTTATACTCCCTCCGTTTCAATTCATGTGACCCTATTTCCTTTTTAGTCCGTGCCAAAAAGAATGACCTCTTTCCCTATTTGGAAACAATTTACCTTTATGCAATGATTTATAGCCACACAAAGTGTATGTGCTTCATTTTACACCACAAATTCAAAAGTCTTCTATCTTTTCTTAAACTCCGTGCCCAGTCAAATGGGTTCACATAAATTGAAACGGAGGGAGTAGTATATTTTTCCCTACTCTATCCATCCCATTTGATGTAATGTTGTTTGATGTCTGAATTTATGCTTCAATTTTGATGTGTTAGACACTTGTACTTCAAGTCTTGGCAGTCTTTTTAAGGATGGATGGAGTATATAGTTTGAGTAGTTGCCTCTTTTGTTCCTATGGAATCTTCACAGACCCACATCCAGCCCCTTGTTTGATAAAACTAAGAAAGAGAGAAGATAAATTAATCTATGATTGTGCACCTTTTATAGGGATGTTTGATGAAATTGTTTCCTTGCAAGTAACTCTATGGGCTTTTAGAGCAATTTCTGCAAACGGTTAAAATGAATTGAAAATTAGAGCTGTTTGGGAACGAAAATGCACATTCGAACTTTGTCCATTCTTAAAGCGCAGATGATAGATGGAAAGAAACCCAGAATGCGGCTAAAAATTTGTATCGATCAACTAATTAACTATGACTAAATTCCGAATTAGTTGGATCAACTTTATAAATCCTAAATTCCGAATCAGTTAGATCAACTTTATAAATCCTTAGTATCAACTCTCCTTTAGTCAGGAGATAATGCGTTGGTGGGTGTGCCCGATAGGATTCTTCATTTTGACTTTTATGCTAACCATTAACCTACTTCAACTCTTCTGATTTTTCGGATCTTGGGAGTGACTATGCTTTGTGGAGCTCACCCATTGGACTGATCTCCATGCCCTCACCCCTGCCCCCTCCCCACCCAAAAAAATAAAAAAGAAAGAAAAAAGAGAAGGAGGTGTCAGAGAGGGTCACACAATTTTTGCCTCCACCCTTCAATCGTTCATACACTATAGTGATTATTCCTTAGGCTTTCTATCCTTTATCTTAGGTTAAGTGTTGTAATTGTGGAGATTGCTTATTAGGGATAGGTGTACTCTCTGCAGCAGTTAAGACGTGGTTGGAACCGGCTGGTGAGGGAGCTAGTGTAAAACATCTTGAATTACAAGTTAGGTTATAAGACAACCCTTAGGTATATTCCAGCATCAGCATAAATGGAGCGGTTGGTCTTCTCTCAGTAGTACCGCTGGTGCTAGCCTGATGGAGCTGCTTATAAGTGGGGCTATTGCTTTTCTGCATAAATGGAGCCTTCATAAAGAAGCTGTTGGTTTCTCTTAGTAAAAGTATCACCAGTAATAGCTTGTGAAGGGTGTGACCACAAGGTGTCTCTGGCTAGTTTCAATAGAAACACAGAATGCTACTTAATAAAAGCAGATGTTTCCCATTGCGACCAGCACAAGGAACAAAGAGGGACCACTTAACCGGGAGAAGCACCTGATAATTCCTGCAGGAGTATGTTGCTGGAGAAGTCTTTTTCTTCCAGGAGCCTGAGGAATAATAGGGTGGTTGAGATTATTCAATGTGGTGTCAGTTGAAATTTGGTTTGATAGCACGAATTCCGCGCTCTCTTTATTGACATATTTGCCTAATGTAATAGTATGCAACTCCATCTGTCCCAATTTGTTTGGCACCATTTAACTAGACACAGAATTTAATAGTTTCTCAATTTTACTTTTTTATTGCTGGAGCCAGCCTTCAGATCTCTCCTAGTTTAGTTTTAGAAGAATTCCCTTATATGATTAATGTTATTGTAGCCAATTGAAGATGGAAAAAGCTGTACTTCCTAGATTTAAATGGTTTCTTTGTTGTATAATTATCAGTCATATTTTCCTTAGGCTTAGACGAGGAGGCTAAAAGGCGCTTTTGGGAGGACTTGGATGATCTGGTGGGTAGTATTCCCCAATCTGAGAAGTTAGTTATTGGAGGGGACTTTAATGGTCATATTGGGGCTGAGGCTTGTGGCTATGATGAGGTGCACGGTGGATTTGGCTTTGGGGCCAGGAACGGTGGAGGCACTTCGCTGCTTGATTTTGCCAGGGCTTCCAAGCTCCTGATTGCGAACTCGACATTCCGGAAGAGGGAGGAGCATTTGGTCACCTACAAGAGTTCGGCGGCGAGGACTCAGATTGATTACATCCTCATCAGAAGGAGCGATAGAGGTTTGTGCAAGGACTGCAAGGTTATTCCGGGAGAGTCTCTTTCAACTCTTCATAGACTACTAGTGATGGATGTCGATCTCTGGGTGAAGAAGAAGAGGAGGGGCGCCCGGGATCAACCGCGGATTAGATGGGGAGCTTTGTCTAAGGAGAAAGCACAGGAGTTGGAAAGGAGGTTAGTGGAGGGCGGAGCTTGGAGAAGTTATGGGGAAGCGGACGCTATGTGGACAGTGACGACAAACTTGGTTAGGGGGGTAGCACGGGACGTGCTCGGGTTAGCTAATGGATATTCAAGCAGACATCAGGGTGATTGGTGGTGGAAGGAGGTAGTCAAAGGAAAAGTGGAGGTGAAGAAGGCGGCGTTCGCTAGGTTGGCAGGGAGCACAAGCGAGGAGGAGCGGAGAGCGAACAGGTTGATCTACAAGGAGGCGAGAAGAGAAGCTAAGATGGCAGTCACGGAAGCTAAAGACGCGGCGTTCGGTCGCATGTATGAGGAACTAGGGGAGAGAGGTGGGGATAAGAAGTTATTCTGGTTGGCTAAAGCAAGGGAAAGGAAGGCACGTGATCTAGACCAAGTCAGGTGTATCAAGGACGAGGATGATAGAGTTCTGATGGGGGAATCTCAAATCAAACAGAGGTGGCAAGTGTACTTTCGGGACCTTCTTAACGAGGAGGGGGATCGGAGCATAGAGCTAGGAGAGTTGGGGCATTCAGAGCAACATAGAGACCTTGGGTACTGCAGGCGCATTAGGGTGGAGGAGGTCTTAGGGGCGTTGCGTAGCATGAGTAGGGGTCGAGCGACCGGGCTTGACGAGATCCCGGTGGAGTTCTGGAAGTGCATGGGTAAGTCTAGAGGGGAGTGGCTCTCTAGGCTGTTCAATGCGATCTTCAAGACCAAAAGGATGCCGGATGAGTGGAGGTGGAGTACAGTGGTGCCCTTGTACAAGAACAAAGGGGACATCCAGTGCTGCAACAACTATAGGGGTATCAAATTAATAAGCCACACGATGAAGGTATGGGAGAGGGTGATTGAGGCGCGGGTGAGGGAGGCGACAACTATATCTGGGAACCAGTTCGGTTTCATGCCGGGCCGCTCCACCACAGAGGCTATTCACCTAGTCAGGCGACTGGCGGAACAATTCAGGGATAAGAAGAAGGACCTTCACATGGTGCTTATCGACTTGGAGAAGGCGTATGACAAGGTCCCGAGGGAGGTGCTATGGAGGTGCTTGGAGGCGAAGAGTGTGCCGGAAGCCTATATCAGAGTAATCAAGGACATGTATAATGGAGCTAAGACTAGGGTTAGGACGGTGGGTGGCGAATCAGACCATTTTCCTGTGGTAATGCGGCTCCATCAAGGATCGGCGCTGAGCCCCCTGCTGTTTGCCTTAGTGATAGATGCTCTAACCCGACATATCCAAGGGGATGTGCCTTGGTGTATGCTTTTTGATGATGATATAGTATTGATAGACGAGACGAGGGTCGGTGTTAGTGAAATGTTAGAGGTGTGGAGACAGACCCTCGAGTCTAAAGGTTCAAAATAAGCAGATCAAAGACAGAATACCTGGAGTGCAAGTTTGGCGACGAGCCGAGTGGGGTAGGCAGGGACGTGATGCTTGGTTCTCGGGCCATCGCCAAGAGGGATAGTGTCCGATATCTTGGGTCTGTGATTCAGGGGGACGGAGAGATTGACGGGGACGTCACCCATCGAATAGGAGCGGGGTGGTCAAAGTGAAGGCTTGCTTCAGGGGTCCTGTGTGACAAGAAAATTCCACACAAACTCAAGGGGAAATTCTACAGAGCCGTGGTTAGACCTGCGATGTTGTATGGGGCGGAGTGCTGGCCCGTGAAGAACTCCCATGTTCAGAGAATGAAGGTTGCGGAGATGAGGATGCTTAGGTGGATGTGTGGGCACACCAGGCTAGATAAGATTAAGAATGAAGTTATTCGACAGAAGGTCGGGGTGGCCCCGGTGGATGAGAAGATGTGGGAAGCGAGGCTGAGGTGGTTCGGGCATGTACGGAGGAGGGGTCCCGATGCCCCGGTGAGGAGCTGCGAGCGACTGGAGATTGTTGGCGGTCGGCGAGGAAGAGGGAGGCCTAAGAAGCATTGGGGAGAGTTGATTAGGCAGGACATGACTAGAATGCAGGTTTCCGAGGACATGACCCTTGATAGGGGAGTCTGGAGGTCTAGAATCAGGGTTGTAGGCTAGGGGCTCATAGAGTTCTTCGTACGCCTTACCCGGGGTTGGGTGTGGATAGCAGGGTCACCCATAGATGATTAGTGTTTTAGCTTATGTCCCCTTATGGTTGTTAGTGTGGTAGTTACGGTTTGTTATTATTGCATGCGACTGTATTTATGTTTGTTATGTTTACATAATTATTTACGTTATTTCTGCGGGATTTACTAATGCTTTATTGTTTTGTTTTGTCTTGTTTTTGTTTCTAATTTTGTCTTTGTTTTTGTTTTTGTTTTAATGCAGCTTTTCATTTTATCCTATACGCCGAGGGTCGAATGGAAACAGCCTCTCTACCCTTTCGGGTAGGGGTAAGGCTCGTCTACATATTACCCTCCCAGACCCTACCTGGTGGGAATATACTGGGTAGTTGTTTTTTTTGTTGTTGTTGCTTCATCTAATCATCAAATTATATATAAACATCAACATAGATTGCAGGTACTGACAAATTCATCAAAGTAATAGATTTTCTGCGCCGCCAACTTCATAGGGAGACATTGGTATGTCCTTTGTTTTGATTGAAATTCTAAAGTACAGAGGAAAGAATTGCTCTCAGAGTTTTGAAATTCTAAAGTAGAGATACTGTGCATTAGAGTTGTGATTACTGATATAATCTTTCCTCTCTAGTTTGTGTATGTTAACAGTGCCTTTTCACCAAATCCAGATGAGTTGGTAATTGACCTATACAATGTAAGTTTCCTGTACATATAAGTTTTCATATTATTATTTCAAGATGAATGTTCTTTCCTGATTACACATTTTACCTTCATTTGATAACCACTATACTGGAAGACGGATGGAGTGTAGGATGTGTTTCTTTTCTTTTTATAAGACTGGAAGATGGATGGAGTTCCATTTTTAATCACCAAGCTTTAGTTTTGTACAGGTGTTTATAGGCTGATTTCAGGATTAATTTCCTTTGGTGATCGTCATTTTACTTTCATTTGAAAATTTTGTTTTCTTCTCCCTCCAGAACACTTATGTGATCCTTTTCTTCTCATAGCTTACAGAAATAATAATAATAATTATAATAATAATATATTATTATTATTATTATTAGAAATAGACCATTTTGTGAGCTTCACAAATTCAAACGCACATGACAACATGAATATTTTTAGTATTTTGTATGAACTAAAGTATGGACCAAACATTTTCTTCAACCACCACTCAACTTCTAGGCAGTCAAAGAGCCCAATATTTCATTCTTTTAAATGCACTTAGATGCTGTATGCCTCGAGTTCTTTTTGCTACCGGGAGTCAAAACATATGTTAGCAACTCAACGTTATACATGACTCTTGATGCTTTTATGGGCGATCCGTAGAAGATGTTATATGTTTCGTTCTGAGTTTTTTCCTCCCCTCTTTTTCTCTCCCTGTTGGTGTCAAAATCTCTATATTGGTAAAATTGGTTATTCACCGTTTATTGAGCAGCTATCTGAACTTGATTAGCCTCCCAACCGTGCATTTAGAGTTTATTGTTGATACATTATTTCTATCCTCTTGCATTGCAGAACTTTGGTTTTGATGGGAAGTTGGTGGTTAATTATGCATGCTCCATGGCGTGGGGCTGAGAACTCTTGGTTGTTCGCACTACATTATTTCAAATCACCATACCTAGTAAATACATTTAGTAGAGCAATAGAACCGTGGCATCAAATATAAGTAAGATTGTTCTCCAGTAGATTGTTCAGTATTGAGCTACGGTATGTAGAATGATGCTTGCCAATTTTGCTTCAGTAGTTCTTTGATAGACTATTCTGTCTATACTCGGGCAGGAGACATTTCGGGCTTTTGCTGTCCCTTTTCTTGTACAATCCCCTGAAGCTTAGAGTTGAATGTCTGCCGTATTGGTGTGAAAAGTTTACGTGTCCTTTCTTCTCTCACCATAGTGACTCTTAAGTTCTGTAAAGTTAGCAATACTCCCTATTCATTTGTATATAAAATTCTAATTGTTACTAACTTGCATCTCCATTTAGGGGTTCGACTGCCCGTCCAGGTTTGCACCCTCCCCAGAAGGTTTTGACGTATTATCTGTGTCTTTTAAGAAAACAAGCTACAGTTTATGATGGAGAGAATGCTTAAAACAAGGACCATATGTCTTCTGCTGTACTTATTGAGTTGAATGAACTGACTAGTATTATGCTCTTACTAGGAAAATTTTATTTTGTGCCTCACACAACTGTGTGTCAGTTGTGTGAGGTCTTTTTTGTCTCACAACTATATGGGTCCCAGAATTTTGTGGATCCACATGTGTAAGATATAGTTCCATACATATGTGAGATAAAAAGAGGTCTCACACAACTAATGTAAGTTGTGTGACACAAAATAAAATCACTCGCAGAGAATAGGGGTGTGAAAAGAAAACTGATAAACCGCACCAAACTGATAATTCGAGTCAAATCAAAAAATAAAATCCGATTGTGGTTTTGGTATTGAAAAAAAAATCTGACCATAATTGGTTTGGTTCGGTAATAAAAGAAAGTCAAACCAAACCAACTCGATAGTACATTTATATAATTTTTAAAAATATTTTATACATATAAATATAAATTGTAATATAATTTATAAGTATTTCTAATACAACTTGATTATTTTTATCTTTTTAACGTATTATTCCAAGTTGGTCTTTAACATTCTTAAATGTTAAATAAATCTTATAGCCTATAAATGTAGCAGTAACTAAAATAAAGTTCAAAAAAATACTAATGCTAAAAAAAAATAAATTAATTCAACACTAGGAATGATGATGGTGTTGGATATCTATTTTTTAGTTTGACACTGGTCTTTAATGAAAATGCATAATTTGACACTGGTCTTTAATAGAAATGCATAACTTAGTTTATCTTTTGCGTTAGTATTTAGTTATGTAAGTAATAGTACTAATTAGTTATACTTATTTTAAGTGTTTTTAGATTATGTTAATTTTCAATATGACTTATTAATTAGCAATATTTGCTTTATATAATTTCATTATCTTTGTTATTGAATATTTTAGTGTAATGTAATGGCTTATCCCATATTATTGTGTTATTTTCGGGGAAAACACATTATATATTTGTAACTTACTTGGACTAAAGAAATATTTGGAGCACAAGTTACATATTTTGTGCTATGAAGACTTTTCCGGGAAAAATTGAAAATTTCGATTTTGTTGGTGTTGTTTGATTTATAGATTTAAGAACCTGACACCATTGGTTTGGTTTGGTAATTGAAAAACCGAACCAATCAGATCTATATACACCTCTAATACAACTTAATTATAGCAAGTGACGGAAGTCCAAAAGCCCGTTCGATCAATAAATGACAGAGCGATACAGTGCATAACCTTATCTTATATTTTTACAAGAAGTTATTTTTACGGTTCAAATCCATAACCTTCTGGTCATATGGCAGTAACTTTACCCGTTTGGACAAGAGGCTGTTTCTATCATATCTTGCATTTGAATGATTTCGTTGCCCAAGAATACTTGTGAATTGCTCACTCATTGCTAGATAAAGCTACAACTTTACACCAATCAAACAAAGCTAAAGTAATCAGGCCTATTAAATTATAATACCGTTTTAATTTGACATCCTTTTGGAATGCTGTGGCTATTACAATTGCTTTTTCTTCCTCGTTGAAAGAAATTTTCTTGTTAAGTGTACTGCCCCCTTAAAAAATGAAAAAGAAAGAAGAAAATATTGCACTCTTGCTCTTTCAGTAACCTCCCTTTTTAGTGCGATTTTGAACAATTTTGAGAATGGCACACTGTTACGACGGTATGCATGCAAGTTTGAACAAATAAATGTATAAATCACACAAGATGTAATAGGATAATTGTCACGATCCGAATTTTTCACCATTGGGAGTCGTGATGGCGCCTATTGTAGGAGCTAGGCAAGCCAACTTAACATACCTTTTCAGTTAATTCTCTAACAAGATAATACAAAAACAATAAATTCAAGCGGAAGTCTTACGTTAATGTCAAAGAAGTAAATGCGGAATAATTAACAACATCCTCTACCCCAGATCTAGTGTCACAATACTCACAGACTACTATAAGATACTACAAATACGGGTCTGAAAGAAAATAGATAAGAAGTCTGTTTCAACAAAGTGAAAAGGACTGAATGCACGCTCCCAAGCTACTACAGCGGTCCATAGGCTGTCTCCTAACCTGTGCACAAAACGGCACAGAAGTGTAGCATCAGCACAACCGACCCCATGTGCTGGTAAGTGTCTGGCCTAACCCCGGCGAGGTAGTGACGAGGCTAGACCGGACCTACCACAATTAACCTGTACAGATATATGTGCAATATTTGAGAGATAACAAAATTTAAACAGATAATAGGGGGGACATGCTGTGAGGTTTAACAATTCAATTATGAGGCTAACGAACAAAGAAAATAGAGACTGAATAATTAACATCAAATAAAGAGAGCCAGTATATCAACAACTAGACGGCACCAACCGTCGTGCTTTTACTCTCAATCCTCACCAAAACTGAATATAGTGCACGACATCACCCTTCTTACTTTCCTCACCAAAACTTTCAAATATAGTGCACGACATCACCCTTCGTGCCTTACTCACATAACTCTCACATCTAGGCACAGAATGACCCTTCGTGCTCAAATAATCAAGATACATGGCACGGAAAGACCCCTCGTACGTAGTTATCAAAACGTGGCACAGAAAGACCCTTAGTGCGTAATTATCAAAACATGGAACGGAAAGATCCGTCGTACATAATTATCAAAACATGGCACGAAAAGACCCTTCGTTCTTAATATCTCTTCCTCACCCAATCAACGGTCACAACCAATTGAGGAAAGGAATATACAACAGGATTAATCATCCCGGCAAGGGAGAACAATTCAACATGGAACGGAAAGATCCGTCGTACATAATTATCAAAACATGGCACGAAAAGACCCTTCGTTCTTAATATCTCTTCCTCACCCAATCAACGGTCACAACCAATTGAGGAAAGGAATATACAACAGGATTAATCATCCCGGCAAGGGAGAACATTTAAACAATAAGTCCCGGCAAGGGAAAATAATTCAACGATAAGTCCCGGCAAGGGAAAACAATTCAACAACAAGTCCCGGTAAGGGAAAAGTACCACACTTCCTTCTTTAACTCATTTACTTCTCAACTATCACTTCATAATTCATTTAACAAGTAATTAACTCAATTGTTTCACCTTTTTCGAATTTAAAAGAAATTACGACTCGACGTCATGCTAGACTCGGGCGCATATGTAACCGTCACCATACCTATACACCGACTCCACATAGCACATAGAGAATATTATCCTAATACTATTCCCTCAAGCCAAAGTTAGATCAAACACATACCTCGAAAGCTCCAAACTCAACTCACGCCTCTAGGATAGCTTTACCCCTTGAATTCGCCTCGAAACTGGGTGAATCTAATCACAAGTTTCCCAAATGAATCAACAAATGCTAGTTCAATCAATTTGAAAGCATAAGAATGAATTTCTCAAAGTTTTACCCAAAAATTCCAAAATGCCCCCAAGCCCACGTGGTCAAAACCCGAGGTTCGTACCAAAACTAGGTTACCCATTCCCCCACGAGTTCATATATGTAATTTATTTTTAAATCGGAATCCAGATTGAGTTCCAAATCACTAATTTTAAGAAAACCTAGGTTCTACCCCAAATCCCCATTTTTACCCATTGAAAGATTTGATTTTAAGATGAAATCATGATAAAAGATGTTAAATATTGAAGAAATTGAGTAAAAGTTGACTTACAATTGATTTGGGAAAGAAGGAGTTGAGAGAAAATCTCCAATGGAGGTTTGGTTTTTGAAAATATGAAGAATGCGGTTTAAAATCGTCTAAGTATAGAATGCACAATGGCGGATATCACAATTGCGAAGATTTGTTCGCAATTGCGAACAATGCAGAAGGAATGACGGATGTCGCAATTGCAAACAACACAGATTTTGCGCGGAACTCGTATTTGCAAGGGAAAGTTCGCATTTGGAACTCATGACTTAAGTTGGGCAATCACATTTGCGAAGATGTCATTGCATTTACGAAGACTGGGCTGTTAGGAGGGGGGATCGCATTTGCGAGTTTTGCCTCGCATTTGCGATAGGACCAGGCCAGGGGGAAATCTCGCATTTGCGAGGCTGGCTTCGCAAATGCCAAACCTACAGATACCAGCTGCTCCAACATGCTACAAAATGATCCTAACACCTATTCGAAACTCACCCGAGCCCTTCGGGGCTCCAACCGAAACATGTACACAACCCCAAAATTATCCTATGGACTTACTCGTGCGATCAAATAGCCAAAATAACATCATTTGCGTAGAATCAACCCTCCAAACTCATGATTTTTATTTCAAAGTTCAATACTTGCAAATTTTCTATTTTTAGTCCGAAACATGTCAAATGACATCCGTTTTCAACCAAACTTTACAGATAGCGCTTATTTAAGACCTGTACCCGGCGTCGGAACAAAAATACGAGCTCGATACCTTCATTTTCTAACTCATTTTCATTTTAATTTTTCATATAAATTTCAGATAAACAATTTCTTTCAAAAATTCCGTACTCAGGCTTGGGACCTCGAATTTCGATTCTGAGAGTACGGTCGGGTCCCATATTTTTCTACAAACCCTCCGAGCCGTCACATCATGGGTCCGGGTCCATTTACCCAAAATATTGACCAAAGTCAACTATAGCAATATTAGTATCAAAATTCATAGTTTTTAACGCAGATTTCATATATTTCCACATAAAAATTTTCTGACTTCCTGCCCGAACTACGCACGCAAATTGAGTCGACTAAATAAGAGGTTTTCAAGGCCTCAGAAGCACAAATAAAGAGAGAATTGCGGTGATGACCCTTTGGTTCGTCACGTATTTCACCTCTAAAACAACCGTTCGTGTTCGAATGGTCAAAAGAAAGAAGTACCTGATTCGAGGAATAGATGGGAATAACGGCTCCGCATATCAGACTCGGACTCCGTGGTCGATGCTTCAGGAGGCTGACCTCTCTACTGAACATGCACTAAAGGAAAACTCCGCGACCTCAACTGTCAGACCTGCTGGTCCAAAATAGTCACCGGCTCCTCCTCATATGACAGATCCTTGTCCAATTGGACAGTACTAAAATCTAACACGTGGGCGGGATCTCCGTGATACTTCTGAAGCATGGATATGTGAAAAACTGGATGCACGACTGACAAGCTAGGCGGCAAGGAAATTCTATAAGCCACCTTCCCCATGCGGTCAAGAATCTCAAATGGACCAATAAACCGAGGGCTAAGCTTGCCCTTCTTTCCGAATCTCATCACTCTCTTCATAGGCGATACATGGAGCAAAACTCGCTCACCAACCATGAAAGAAAAATCCCTGACCTTACGATCGGCATAACTCTTCTGCCTAGACTGAGCTGACCGAAGTCTGTCCTGAATGATTTTGATCTTATCCAAGGCCTCCTGCACTAGATTCGTACCCAATAACCGCGCCTCTCCTGGCTCAAACCATACGACTGGGGACTGACATCGCCTACAATACAATGCCTCATATAGAGCCATCTGAATACTAGACTGGTTGTTGTTGTTGTAGGCAAACTCTGCTAAAGGAAGAAAATGATTCCACGAGCCTCCAAAATCAATAACACAGGCTCGAAGCATATCCTCCAGAGTCTGAATGGTCCTCTCGGGCTGATTGTCTGTCTAAGGGTGTAATGTTGTACTCAACTGGACCTGGGTGCCTAACTCATGTTGTACCGCTCTGCAGAAATGCGAGGTAAACTACGGACCCCGGTCCGAAATAATAGATATGGGCACCCCATGAAGGCGAACAATCTCTATGATATAGATCTCAACATATCTCTCGGATGAATAGGTTGTGGCAACTGGAACAAAATGGCGCTGAGTTGGTCATCCTATCAACAATAACCCATATAACATCAAACTTCTTCCGAGTCATCGGAAGGCCAGTAACAAAATCCTTGGTGATTCTCTCCCACTTCCACTCGGGAAGATCAATCCAATGAAATAACCCACCGGGCCTCTGATTCTCACACTTAAACTGTTGACCTTTCATATAACGAGCCACATATGCAACAATATCTTTTTTCCTTCTGCGCTACCAGTAATGCTGCCTCAAGTCCTGATACATCTTCGCGGTGCCCGGGTGAATGTAATACCGAGAACTGTAGGTCTCTGCTAAGATCGACTCAAGAATACCATCAACATTGGGTAAGAAAATTCGCCATTGCAATCTCAATACACCATCATCTCCTAAAGTCATCTCCCTGCCACCTCCCCGCTGAACCGTGTCTCTCAGAACACACAAATGGGGATTATCAAACTGCCACTCCCGGATGCGCTATATCAATGAAAGCGAGCAACCGTGCAAGCTAGCACCCTGCTGGGCTTAGAAATATCCAATCTCACAAATCTACTGGCCAAGGCCTGAACATCCAAGGCAAGAGGTCTCTGGCTATCCGGAATATAGGCAAGACTACCCATGCTGGCAAACTTCCTAATCAATGCGTCGGCCACCACATTGGCCTTTCCTGGGTGGTATATGATAGAAACATCATAGTCCTTCAACAACTCCAACCACCTCCGCTGTCTCAAATTCAACTCTTTCTGCTTGAACAAGTACTGAAGGCTCTTGTGATCCATGTACACCTCACATGTCACACCATATAAATAATGCCTCCAAATCTTCAAGGCATTAACAATGGCTGCCAACACTAGGTCATGAACCGGATAATTCTTCTCATGGATCTTCAAATTCCTCGAAGCATATGCTATGACCTTGCCATTCTGTATCAACACTGTGCCAAGCCCGATACGGGAAGCATCACAATACACAGTATAAGGCCCAGACCCCGTAGGATAAACCAATACCGGTGCCGTAGTCAGAGCTATCTTGAGCTTCAGGAAGCTCGCCACGCACTCGTCTGACCAAAATAGTCATCGGGCTGATGGATGAAAACCCCTCCACGAAAAGTCTGTAGTAACCATCTAACCCCAAAAAGCTCCGAATCTCGATAGCTGAAGCTGGTCGAGGCCAGTTCTTGACTTCCTCTATCTTATTCGGGTCCACCTGAATACCCTATGGTAATACGACATGACCTAGGTATGTGACTGAACTCAACCAAATCTCGCACTTCGAGAACTTGACGTACAACTGACTATTCTTCAGAGTTTGAAGAACCACTCTGAGGTACTGCTCATGCTCCTCTTGACTACGGGAGTATATCAAGATGTTGTCAATGAATACAATCACAAAAAAATCCAAATAGGGTCTGAACACTCGGTTCATCAATTCCATGAATGCCGTCGGGGCATTGGTCAACCCAAATGACATGAAAAAAAACTCATAATGGCCATACCGAGGCCGAAATGCTGTCTTGGGGACATCAGATGCACTAATCCTCAGTTGATGATAACCAGACCTAAAATCTATCTTCGAGAACACCCTAGCACCCTGAAGCTGTTCTAACAAATCGTCAATCCTCGGCAGTGGATACTAGTTCTTTATCGTCACCTTGTTTAACTGTTGGTAATCAATGCACATCCTCATCGACCCGTCCTTTTTCTTCACAATCAACACTGGTGCACCCTAAGGCGATACATTGGGTCTAATGAAACCCTTACCAAGAAAGTCCTGAAGGTGCTCCTTCAACTTTTTCAGCTCTGGCGGGGCCATGCGATATGGCGGAATGGAAATAGCCTGAGCGCCAGGAGCCAGATCAATACAGAAATCAATATCCCTATCGGGCGGCATACCCGACAGGTCTTAAGGGAACATCTGGGGAAACTCCCGAACAGTAGGAACATAGTCAATAGATGGAACCTCTGCGCTGGAGTCACAAACATACACCAAATATGCTAGACTCCCCTTCTCGACCATACGTTGAGCCTTGACGTACGAAATAACACTACGAGTGGCACGACATGGGGTCCCTCTCCACTCAAGTCAGGGAAAATCTGGCAAGGCTAAGGTCACGGTCTTGGTGTGAAAATCCAGAATGGCATGATACGGGGACAACCAGTCCATCCCCAATATAACATCAAAGTCCACCATACCAATAAGCAATAAATGAACATAGGTCTCAAGACCCTTAAATACCACCACGCACGAACGATGCACTCGGTAGAGCACTATAAAATCACCAACTGGTGTGGACACATATACAAGAATACCCAAAGCCTCACTAGGCATGATCAAATAGGGTGCAAAATAGGATGACACATAAGAGTACGTAGATCCCGGATCAAATAATACTAAAGCACCTTTATCACAGACCAGTATAGTACATGTAATCCAAGCATCAGATGACTTGGCCTTCGGCCTGGCTAGCAATGCATAACAACGGGGCTGGCCCCTACCTCCCTGAACTTTATCTCTAGGACGATCTTCTACGGGATGACCGCTGCCTCTGGCGGTCCGAGCTCCACCTCTACGATCTCTCCCTCCATTTTTATGATCCCTACCCCCGCCTCTAGCTGGCTGGGTGGTCAGCGGATCACCTACTGCCTGAATCCTAGGGCGAGGACCCTGTTGCTGAGAACTACTCGAGGCTCGAGGGCAGAACCTGGCAATATGACTCGTGTCACCAAAATCATTTCATACCCTCAGTTTCTGAGACTGCTGGCCCTATCGACCAGCATGTCCTCCCCTGAAGCACAGAAGTGGCGGCGCACTGATGGCGGCTGGTGGTGCGCTGAAAGTCTGCTAATCTGAATAGTAATACTTGGACCACCGCCGCGTGGAGTGCCATGAGAAACCTGAAGTGCCGACTGGATGGGCCTTTGAGAGTGGCCTCTGTCATATGCATCCCTACCTCCATATGAGGTACCACTGAACCTACCAGAATGGCGAGGCATCTTGTCTGACCCTTTACTGCCTCCCCGAACCAGTGCCATCTCTACCCGGGGGGTTGCATTGGCTGCCTCATGAAAGGAAATATCACTGCCAACTCTCATAGCCATTTGAAGGCGAATCGGCTGAATCAATCCATCAATGAACCTCAGGACCCTCTCTTGCTCTGTAAGGAGTATTGAATCTGCATGGCGTTCCAAATCAATAAATCTAGTCTCATATTGTGTAACTGTCATGGATCCCTGCTGGAGGCGCTGAAACTGTGTACGAAGTGCCTCCCGCTATGTGACGGGGAGAAACTTCTCCAAACATAACTTTGCAAACTGATCCCATGTCAAAGCTGGAGACCCTGCTGGTCTAGATAGGCAATAATCTCTCCACCAAGTCATGACGGATCCTGCAAGCCTGAAGGTGCAAAAATCGTCCCCATTGGTCTCCACTATACCCATAGTCTTGAGGATCTCATGACAACCGAATAGAAAATCTTGGGGGTCCTCCGATGAAGTACCGCAGAAAGTGGTGGTGAAAATCTTGGAGAACCGATCAAGTCTCCACAAAGCATCCGAAGACATGGCCATCCTGAACTATGACACCTGTCTGAGCTGCCACTGCGGGCTGAACCACTGGAACCTGAGTCTAGGGAGCTACCTGCTTCGAAGTACGCGTAGCAGGAGTCTAAACCCCTCCTCCAGCCTGAGAGGTGGATGGTGCTACCGGTAGTAAGCCCGCTATGGTGACACTGTCCATAAAACCTGCTATACGGACAAGAGCATCCTGGAGATCCGGGGAAAACATAACCCCTCCTGGGATCTGAGCGGGGCCCGCTGGAGCTGCTGGGGCTGGAACCTCCTTATCAAAGTCAATATGAGGCTTCACCTCTGGAACTGCTGCTTGGGGCTGAGCTCTTCCCCTACCATGGCCTCTCGCACTGCCTCAGCCCCTACCCCTCACGGGAGCTGCTGCTGGGGGCTCGGGCTGCTGCGCAGAAGAAGAAGACGTACGTGTTCTCGCCATCTGCGGAAGAACAAAAGAGAACAACTATCAATATTTGAGAAACAGAATCGCACGACAAGAATGTACAAGGTGAAATTCTTCCTAACTCTGTAGCCTTTGGGGGATAAATATAGACGTCTTCGTACCGATCCCTCAGACTCTACCGAGCTTGTCCGTGAGTTGTGAGACCCAAGTAACCTAGTGATCTGATACCACTTTTTCACGACCCGGATTTCCCACCATCGGGAGTCGTGATGGCGCATACTGTGGAATCTAGGCAAGCCAACTTAACATACCTTTTTGAGTTAATTCCCCAACAAGATAATAATAGAACAATAAATTCAAGTGAACTCTTAATATAATATCAAAGAAGTAAATGCGGAATAATTAACAACATCTATTACCCAAGATCTAATGTCACAATACTCACGAACTACAATAAGATACTACAAATACGGGCCTTAAAGAAAATCAATAAGAAGTCTATTTCGATAAAACAAAAACAAATGGAACTGAAATGGATGAGACTTAGGGCCCGCGAATGCCAACGAACTACCTGGGAGTCTCTGGACTGATGGCACACTGCCAAGCTACTGCTGCTGTCCGTAAGCTGTCTCCTGACCTGTGCACAAAAGGGCACAGAAGTGTAGCATCAACACAACCGACCCCATGTGCTGGTAAATGTCTGGCCTAACCCCGACGAGGTAATGACGAGGCTAGACCGGGTCTACCACAATTAACATGTATAGATATATGTGCAATATTGGGGAGATAACAAAATTTAAACAGATAATGGGGAGGGGACATGCTTTAAGGTGTAACAATTCAATTATGAGGCCAACGAACAAAGAAACTGGAGACTGAATACAACAATAACAACAACAACAACCCAGTATAATCTCACTTAGTGGGGTCTGGGGAGGGTAGTGTGTACGCAGACCTTACCCCTACCCTTGGGTAGAGAGGCTGTTTCCAAATAGACCCCCGACATCCTTCCCTCCAAGAAATTTCCACCTTGCTCTTGGGGAGACTCGAACTCACTACCTCTCGGTTGGAAGTGGGGGTTGCATACCATCAGAGCAACCCCTCTTGTCTGAATAATTAACATCAAATAAAGAGAGCCAGTAAATCAACAACTGCATGACACTACCTTCGTGCTTTTACTCTCAATCCTCACCAAACTGTCAAATATAGTGCGCGGCATCACCCTTCATGCTTTCCTCACCAAAACTGTCAAATATAGTGCAAGACATCACCATTCGTGCTTTCATCACATAACTCTCACATCAAGGCACGAAATGACCCTTCGTGATAGCTTTACCCCTCGAATTCGCCTAGAAACCGGCCGAATCTAATCACAAGTTTCCCAAATGAATCAACAAATGCTAGTTAAATTAATTTGAAAGCATAAGAATGAATTTCCCATAGTTTTACCCAAAAATTCCCAAAATGCCCTCGGGCCCACGTGGTCAAAACCCGTGGTTCGTACCAAAAACAAGTTACCCATTCCCCTACGAGTTCATATATGCAATTTGTTTTTAAATCGGACCCCAAATTGAGGTCCAAATCCCCAATTTTAAGAAAACCTAGGTTATACCCCAAATCCCCATTTTTACCCATTGAAAGCTTTGATTTTAAGATGAAATCATGATAAAAGATGTTAAAAATGATGAAATTGAGTAAAAGTTGACTTACAATTGATTTGGGAAAGAATGAGCTGAGAGAAAATCGCCAATGGAGGTTTAGGTTTTGAAAATATGAAGAATGAGGTTTAAAATCGTCTAAGTATAGGATGCACATTGGCGGATATCACAATTGCGACCAATGCAGAAGGAATGGCGGATGTCGCAATCGCGAACATGGCAGGTTTTGGGCGGTACTCGCATTTGCGAGGGAAAGTTCACATTTTCGAACTCATGACTTAAGCTGCGCAATCACATTTGCGAAGATGTCCTCGCATTTGCGAAGACTGGGCTGTTAGGAGGGGGATCACATTTGAGATTTTTTCCTCGTATTTGCGATGCAGATACCAGCTGCTCCAACATGCTACAAAATGAACCTAACACCTATCCAAAACTCACCCGAGCCCTCGGGGCTCCAACCCAAACATGTACACAATCTTAAAAACATCATATGGACTTACTCGTGCGATCAAATCGCCAAAATAACATCATTTCAATAGAATAAACCCTCCAAACTCATGATTTTTATTTCAATGTTCAAAACTTCCGAATTTTCCATTTTTAGTCCGAAACACAATCAAGCAATTTCGACATTAAAGGCTAAAAATGCAAAAGAGGCCTATTTTATTTTGTGATTTTCATTTCGTAAAACAAACTTGATAACTCCAAATTTTTTAATTAAATCCTAAATCCAAATGCGACATATTGCTTATTGTATTTTTTTTTTATTAATTTACCAAATAAACATGTCATATAAAAGTGCAAATAATACAAGGAAAATAACAGAAAATTCACAACAATTGCAAAAAATTAAAAATTGTTTTATTTTGAATTTTCTGGGAGTAATTCATATTTAGTGCAAAAATCACGTGCTCACAAATATAATTAAATCTGATTTAAATTGAGCGACCAACTTTGGTCGCTAAACTAAATTCATGAATAAATAACGACCACAATTGGTCACTATTCTCGTAAAAAATGGTCAAAATTAAAAATAACTTTTGTATTAACTATGTAAATACTATAAATGTAAGTTTTTAATACTTTTGTAATACAGGGGATGAATAGTACTACGAAGCGAATGTGTGTGTCTATATATACAATGTTTGTACTTACGCTATACTATGCACTATATATAAGTGTATCAGGTAATACCATATCGAATACAGCTTATATATAAAATATATGTACTTACGCTTACTATGCACTAAGCATAAGTGTGTGAGGTAATATCGTATCGAATACAACCTATATATATATATATATATATATATATATATATATATATATATAAAAAAATATATATATATATATATATATATATATATATATATATACACACACATAATATAATTACGCGATACTATGCACTAAGTATAAGCGCATGAGGTAAGTTATATATATATATATACACACATAATATATACATACTTACGCTATACTATGCCCTAAGTATAAGTGTATTAGGTAATACCTTATCAAATATAGAATATATATATATATATATATATATATATATATATATATAAAATATATACTTACGCTACACTATGCACCAAGCATAAGTGTCTGAAGTAATACCGTATCGAAGCTTATGTATATATATATATACATAATATATATACATACGCTATACTATGCACTAAGTATAAGGGTATTAGGTAATACCGTATCGAATATAGCTTTTATATATATATATATATATATATATATATATATATATATATATATATGTATATACACTTACGCTGTACTATGCTTTAAGTATAAGTGTATGTGGTACTACTTTATCGAATACAACTTATACATATATATACAATATAAATACTTATGCCATACTACGCACTAACTATTAGTGTATGAAGTAATACCGTATCGAATACAACTTCTATATATATATATATATATATATATATATATATATTATATGTGTTTACGCTATGCTATGCACTAAGTATAAGTGTATGAGGTAATAGCGTATCGAATATAGCTTATAGATATGTAATATATGTACTTACGCTGTACTATGCACTAAGTATAAGTGTATGTGGTAATACAGTATCGAATACAGCTTATATATATATATATATATATATATATATATATATATATATATATATATATATATATATATATAAAATATGTACTTACGCCATATTATGCACTAACTAAAAGTGTATTAGGTAATACCGTATCAAATACAACTTATATATATGTATACAATATATATACTTAAGCTATACTATTATGGCGACCCGACCTGTTTTCTCCTATATCTCCGTCCCGTTTTCCCCGTTTTATACCTTTGTATGATTCATTTTATGTGTTTGTAGAGTTTGAAGTGATTCAGTCAGTTTGGTTGGAATTGAGACAAATAGTCTCTTTAAGTGAAGGCTAGTTTGGAAAAGTCAACCGGGTGTTGACTTATGAGTTATAGGGCTCATAATAGATGTTCGATGATTCGTCTAGTTTTCGATGGTGATTTATTACTTGGGAGTGAAATCAGAATTTAATTTGGAGGTCCGGTGTAGAATTAGGCTTGAATTGGTGAAGTTTGAATTTTAGCGAATTCCGATTGATAGGTGAGATTTTGATTTGAGGGTCAGAATGGAATTTTGAGAGTTTCAATAGCTTCGTTAGGTGATTTTGGATATGTGTGCAAATTTTCAGATCAATCGGAAGTGTTTAGGTCGGGTTTTGGATCAAATGCAAGTTTCGGAAGTTTTAGTTTAGCTTAGGCTTGAATCCATGGAATTTAGTGATTTTTGATGTTTAAGGTAGTGTTTTTATGGCCCTTGCAAGTTTGAATTGAGTATTAGACCATGTTTGAGCTTTTGGTTGAGGTCTTGAGGGCCTCGTTTTGGTTTCGGATGGTTGAACGGGGACTTTTGAAGTTGGTTCGTGATGCAGAAATTATTCTAGCAGAGTAGTCATATTCCAAGGACCAGCGGACGGTTGGCATGTATTGCTTTGTTAATTGGGCCTTTGTGGCAGATGTCAGTGCAGATGTTCTACCATTGATTCAGTTTCGGTATTGAGGGACTTCTCGGATGCGTTTCTTTCAGCCGGCATGAGGCTATATGTGTTTATTGTAGTGAGCAGATTGGGCTCGATGTGCATATCCTTTTGTGAGATATGTATCTGGATCAGGTGGCACGCCGCCACGGGCGTAGTATCTAGATCGGGTGGCATGCCGCCACGCGTAGGTTATCTGGAACGGGTTGCACACCGCAACAGTGTGATGTGGAGAATAGTTTCCTATATGTTACTTTGTATGCCTTGTTTCCTAGTTTTTGAGGAAAATTCTGTATTGGGTGTTGCTCGGGGAATAACGCATTGGTTGTGTCCATTCAGTATTGAATAATGTATAATACTTGTTACGCCGTGGGTGTGATGGATTGCTTGGGTTCCGACCGTAATCTGTGCGCGACTGTCTGTGTTGAGCATGGTGACTTGAGGTGCTTCATGGGTAATAGCAGTTCGATAGAATCGCGTGTTGTGGCAAGGCCACGTGATGTTATGACCTTTCGAGGAGGATTTAGGTTCTCTATTTCTATGATGTGAGATGGGATCTCTGTTTTGCGTTGTGATCGTACGGAGGAATTTGAATTACAACACTTTCGTTTGAGTCAGTTGTCATGGTTCGAGTGTGTTCAGATCATTTCGTATTGGTGCCTCTGTTGAGCAGGATGTGGCTTAGGCCGGTGTTTAGGTGTCATATCACCAGAGTGGCGTGTTGTAGTTGAGATGATCGTTCGGGTCATTACTGAGTACGAGAATATTTGATTTCAGCCTGTTAGAAAGGTAATATCGAGGTTTGGCCCAAAAATCTATTGTAGTATCAGTCAGAAAGAGAATAGACTTATGAATGGGGGATCTGAGAGATGTGTTCGGTTTATCGTGTGTTTCAATTGTCATTGCCAGTATACGTAAGTGTTGGAATAAGACTTTAGTTAAATAAGAGGTTCTCTATTGGTATTGAGTATTGTGGGCGACTGCTGTGGATGGAGGCTATCGTTCTGAGTGTTGGAATGTGTGGTATATTGTATGAATTCACCTGAGGTTGCAGGTGGGGGTTATTACAACTGGTTCAAGTTAATTCTGAGTATAAATGTGAGGTTCTGATCTTGAGTATGATTTCGGGAAGTGCAATGTGGTTCTACGGTTTATGGGCCAGATGGATTGTGAAATTTCAGCTGTGTTGTGTTATCGGTACCTATGTGAGTTAGGGTAACGTGGGATCACCCTGGGTATACGCTTGGTAAGGTCATTTGCAATAGGGTTGCTTCTAATACAACTCTGGGTCGCTCGAGGACGGGCGTTTATTTAAGTTGGGAGGATGTGATGACCCGACCCGTCGCCTCCTGTATCTCCATCCCATTTTCCTCGTTTTACGCCTCTGTATGCTTCAATATTATGTGTATGTAGAGTTTGAAGTGATTCGCTCAGAGTTTGGTTTGAATTGAGACAAATAGTCTCCTTAAGAGAAGGCTAGTTTGGAAAAGTCAATCGGGTGTTGACTTATGAGTTATAGGGCTCGGAATTTATTTCCGACGATTCAGCTAGTTTCTGGTGGTGATTTATGACTTGGGAGTGAAATCGAAAATTAATTTGGAGGTCCGGTGTAGAATTAGGCTTGAATTGACGAAGTTTGAATTTTAGCAGATTCCAGTTGATAGGTGAGTTGTTATTGGAGGGTCGGAATGGAATTCCAAGAGTTGCAATAGTCTCGTTAAGTGATTTTTGATATGTGTGCAAATTTTCAGATCAATCGGAAGTGTTTAGGTCGGTTTTTGGATCAAATTAAAGTTTCGGAAGTTTTAGTTTAACTTAGGCTTGAATCCGTGGAATTTAGTGATTTTTGATGTTTAAGGCAGTGTTTTTATGGCCCGAGCAAGTTTGAATGAAGTATTTGAGCATGTTTGTGCTTTTGGTTGAGATCCCTAGGGCCTCGGGATGGTTTCAGATGGTCGAACGGGGAATTTGGAAGTTGGTAAGTGCTGCAGAAATTGCAGCAGCTGTTGCAGGCAGGGAGTGCCTTTCGCGTTCGCAAGGGTGCCTCGCGTTCATGTAGGCCTGGGGTCCATTGGCCTTTGCATTCTCGTAGGCCAGACGCGTTCGCATAGGGGTCGTTTGGAAAGGGCCTGGGTTTTTACTTCGCATTCACGTGAAGGTGACGCGTTCGCGAAGAGTAGTTGGGTGGCATGCATATTTGGCTAACGCGTTCGCGGTTGAGAACCCATTTGCGAAGAAGGAAGTTTGGGCCAGAGAATTTGTGCATCACGAACGTGGAAGGACCTCACGTTCGAGAAGAAGGGGGCGTCAGCTGGGCACAGAGTTTTTAACTGACATTTCATCCGCGAGCTAGGCCTTATTTCCTCCATTGTTGGACATCTTGGAGAGCTTTTGGAGCAAATTGAAGAGGGATTCGAAGAGGACTGATTAGAGGTAATGTTTATGAACTCAAAACATCTTTAAAACATGAATTTAGCCCTTAGATTTCTGGAATCAAATCAAAAAGGAGATGAACTAGGGATTGGAATTTTGAATGTAAATTGGGGATTTGAAGGATCAACTGGACTTTGATTTTGATGAATTTTATATGTACGAGCTCGTGGCGAGACGAGGATTCTGAAAATGGGAATTTTGTAATTTTTTGAGAAGTGGTCTCGAGGCTCGGGTTTTGCTAACTTCATGTTTTGGGTGTATTTCAAGTTATTTCGATTGTGTTTTGTTCCATTAGCCTATTGTTAAGTATTCCTATTGGTTTTGATTAGAATAGGCATCCATGGAGGTTGATTCTCGAGGCGAAGGTGTCGCGAGCTTGAGATTTCGTCGGTTCGAGGTGGGTAATACTTGGGAATGATATCCTGAGGGTCAGAAACCCCGGATTTGCACATCCTAGTGCAGTATTGGGGTGATTTGCACGATGGACCTAAGCATGGGGTAGAGCACCGTTAGGGATTGTGACTTGGTCCATCCCGGTTGTTGGTTTTACCGCTAAATTGTAAATGTTTTGTTTTTATCATTATGACT
The DNA here is from genome assembly GCA_034376525.1 of Nicotiana benthamiana. NCBI lineage: Eukaryota > Viridiplantae > Streptophyta > Magnoliopsida > Solanales > Solanaceae > Nicotiana > Nicotiana benthamiana. The sequence goes on from CM067328.1 coordinate 29,262,521, forward strand.
TGGCTCATTGCCATACTTGGGGCTTATTGCCGATTATTTGGAACCCCGGTATATCACATTGTGACGCTATATGAGGCGAGACACGCACTCCATGGCTAGTGCGGGGTAATATATGTGGGAAATTGTGACTCGGTTCAATCAGAGGGATGAAATAATATTATAGTGTTGATTGCATTACACCCTATATTGATGTAATCTGGGCTTGATGCCATGTTCGGGACCTTGCGCCAACTTGTAAAATCTTTTAGGGATTGATATTTCAGAGTTGGCATGATTTGCATACTATTTGAATTCATCCAGGGTTTTAACACTATTTTGCAAACTCAGCCAAATTTCTATGTTTTGAAAAATACAAATGATTCTTAAATGATATTTCAGGCTGAAGATCATTATCTCACTATTTTCTGGACTGCATATTAATTCTTGGAACGGTTGTAACTATTAGCACCGCTCAATGAAATGGAAACGGTGGTAACTATTGGCACCGTGTATTTTAATGGAAACAGTGGTAACTATTAGCACTGTATGATATTTCGCTTGAGATGAAGGAGCCCCTCCGGAGTCTGAACCCCTACAGTTAGCGCCATCGGCGTTAAATCATATGCATGGTTGGCTCGGGCTGCACGCCGCAGTGTATTCATGTGCATTGCATCACATTCATGCATTTTCTCCTGTTTGTACTACGTGGCACGACATTTAGAACTCATATATCATTGGCATACATAGTGTTGCTTGCCTTGTTGACCAAATACCCTGGTGTTATATGTTAAGGAGTGCTGAGCCCGAGAGGCTGACGTTGGATATTGTGAGTTGATATTGAGCCCGAGGGGCAGGTTTCTATCTATTTCCTACTTGTTGAAATTACATTTGCACTTGTTAAAAAAGCATATTTTCAAAAGAGATATTTTTAGCTGAACTTGAGATTTTCTAAAGGATTCTCACTCAAAGGGTTGTACTGTTCCTTATAGCATTTTTGTGTGCCCATACGTGTTTTCTTATCGCTCAGATATTATTCTTTCTTATTACTGCTGAGTTGGAAGTGCTCACTTTACTCCCTGCACCTTGCCTGCAGTTGCAGGTATTGTTCACCCGATAGCGGGTCGTTAGCAGGATCGAAGGCCATATTCTAGTAGTTGAGTAGGGTGACTGCCAGAGTTCGCGGCACCGCACTCAATTCTTGTATTCTGGTTTTACCTTGTATATTTATACATTGTTGGTCCAGTAGTAGTGTTGATGCTCATGACTTGTGACACACCGGTCGGGATGTATTGGTATTCATATTAATTAATGTCATAATCGTAGATTCGATATGTTATAACTGATTAATTGCTTTAAGTGGTGTAATTTAAACGGTCTGGCTGGCTTTGTCTTCACGAGAGGCGCCATCATGACTGGATTTGGGAATTGGGTCGTGACAAGTTGGTATTAGAGCCTTGGTTACTAGGTCTCACGAGTTATAAGAAAGGTTAGTAGAGTCTCGCGGATCGGTACGGAGACATCTGTATTTATCCTTGAGAGGCTGCAGAACCTTTAGGAAAACTTCCCATTCTTGGAATTCTTATCGTGCGTACTTGATTCAGTTTGAGATAACTCTTGAAAATCCTTCTGCACGTCTGTATGCGCGCGTGAGCGCTCAGTAGTATAAGTGCTTAGATGGCTTGTGATTCCCCGATCGAGGGCGAGAGGTAATCTCCGTGAGTTCATGTTGGGCTAGTCTGGAGGACTCGAGTTCGGATAATTTCCTATTGTTTGAGCACCGAGGTGTTGATTGTGTGAGCAAGTGTTTCAAACTTATATGTTCAGTGTCATTATTATTAGCCAGAATGGCGGCTGGATATCCATGCGATGAGTATGTTAGTACCATTGGGTGTATCTATGTGATATTGGTACTGATGAAAGAGTCTGCTGAATAGTAGACGAGTTGTCGAGTGTTCGGCTCCTATTGTGCTTTTATGTGTAGTATAAGTTATGGGCGCGTGAAGAATCTTTCATGTCTCTTAGTTTTCAAGCAAAGTACATTCCATGTGGCAATATGAGAATAGACTCAGAAAGACTAAAGGGCTGTGTAGTATATGATGGTGGGAGGTATGTTTTGTATTTTGAAGTGTTGGGATGCTTAATAAAGTGGACTCAGCTAATGTGGAAATGAATGCGAGGTTTGCAGAGATTGTCAGTGTTAGATGATCTGTGTATTCACAAAACTTGTAAATGGTTTGAGTTTAATCTCATTTTGGCATCATTAGAGTAAAAGTGTTATGAGTTGTTAAGAGTGCCTTTATATATAGCTTCACGCCAAGTTAGGGAGGTTACTGTTGGTCAGCTGATTGAATGGTTATGTGCTATGTTGGTTCTGTTATGAGGTATGATAGCAGATAAGTTATGGTTACAGTAATAGAGCCGAGGATGGCACGTGTGAAGGAAAATTTCTAGAAAGGTTATGTGGTGCTTTCGTAAATGTGAGGAAATATTAGGATGTTTTGAGCTGCTGTTGATAAAGAATGCTCAGTGCATGAAGAAGGAAAATGGTTTTGGGTATCTATATGAAATCATGTTCTCCGGTGTTAGGGTGCTAATAAGGCGCGACTGGTTCTATTCAATTAGTGTGGTCTTATGTGTGAGTCTCGTGTGGGAACCCGAGTTGAGGTATTGTTGTGCTACAACAAGGGAGAATATCAAATTAACGATGAATCAGGAAGGAAATTAGATAAATGGAATAGCTTGATAATAGCGAATTGGTATGGTGGGGGTATGAATAATTCTTGTATGTGTTTGAGGCAATGAGCCTTACGGGTATTGTGCAGCAAAGCTTTAAGTGCTGGCAGTTTGCTTAACTTGGTCTGGGTAGAAGGATTCAGTCTTGGCAGTTTAGCTTGTGCAATGGAATTGGGAGAAAGAGTTCTTGATGTGTTTTACCGTGATTTGAAGATCACTATATTTCCTATGGTCATGCAAAGCATGGAGTGTGTAATAATTTTTCTCCTATATGGGGTCATGAAAGTTCTCGACTAGTTGGGTGCGTCGATGTATGTGGCACATGAGGGAGATGGAAGTCCTCAAATTATCCTAGTGTGGTATGGTCTATGTGTTACGATATGGAAAATTGAGGTTTGCATGTTCAAGGTTTTGATTCAGTTTGTAATGGAAAATCAATAAATTTTTGAGTAGCATGGTCAGCTACAGGTGAGTAAAGAGCCGATCTTCAGATGATTAAGGTGATGTAAATTGATGATATGTCAGCAGTATTAAGACATTTTCTTGTTGGATCGATTGCAGATATTTGAGTTTGTTGAAGGCACAAAATTTTTTGAATATCTTTCGTGGCATGAATGAATACTTGATGTGTGTTATGTATTCGTACGACAGAATGTGGGATCAAGCATAGTGATTCATGCGTTATATGTATTGGAGACTAGAAGTTCTTGTGATCTGACCATGCGGTGGTTATGGATCGTGTGTATCGACTTCGTCTTGCAGTTGTTGAAAACTGGAGGTCCCAGTGGATCTTTCTTTGCTTGGTATGTTAAATTTGAATTATGATATTAGATTGCAGACATGTTGTCCCACTGTCGGGTTATCTAGACTAATGTGTTTTGGGCTATATCGTAAAAAGGGCACATGTTGCATGGTAAGGTGCATCGAATTATTGTTCTAGCATAGTAGTTATATTCCAAGGACCACTGAACGATTGGCAAGTATTGCTTTGTTAATTGGGCCTTTGTGGCGGATGTCAGTGCAGAGGTTTCTCCGTTGATTCAGTTTTGGTATTGAGGGACTTTTCGGATGCATTTCTTGCGGCCGACATGAGGCTATACGTGTTTATTGTAATGAGGAGATTGGGCTTGATGTGCATCTCCTTTTGTGAGATATGTATCTGGATCGGGTGGCACGCCGCCACAGGCATAGTATCTAGATCGGGTGGCACGCCGCCACAGGTAGGTTATCTGGACCAGGTTGCACGCCGCAACACTGTGATGCGGAGAATAGTTTCCCCGTTTTATGCCTCTCTATGCTTCATTATATCTGTTTGTAGAGTTTGAAGTGATTCGGTGAGAGTTTTGTTTGAATTGAGACAAATAGTCTCATTAAAAGAAGGCTAGTTTGGAAAAGTCAACCGTGTTTTGACTTGTGATTTAGAGGGCTCGGAATGGATTTCCGACAATTTGGCTAGTCTCGGATGGTGATTTGTGAATTGCGAGTGAAATCAGAATTTAATTTGGAGGTCCGGTGTATAATTGGGCTTGAATTGGCGAAGTTTGAATATAAGCGGATTCCGGATGATAGGCGAGATTTTGATCCGAGGGTCGGAATGATATTCCGAGAGTTGCTGTAGCTTTGTTAGGTTATTTTGGATATGTGTGCAAATTTTCAGATCAATTGGAAGTGTTTAGGTCGGGTTTTGGATCAAATGCAATTTTCGGAAGTTTTAGTTTAACTTAGTCTTGAATCCGTGGAATTTAGTGATTTTTGATGTGTAAGGTAGTGTTTTTATGGCCCGAGCAAGTTTGAATGAAGTATTAGAACATGTTTGTTCTTTTGGTTGAGGTCCCGAGGGCCTCAGGATGGCTTCAGATGGTTGAACAAGGAATTTTGAAGTTGGTTTGTGCTGCAGAAATTGCAGCAGCTGTTGCAGGGAGGGATTTCCTTTCGCATTCGAAGGGGTGCTTTGCATTCACGTAGGCCTGGGGTCTATTGGAAATTCCCGTTCGCGTAGGCCAGACGCATTCGCGTAGGGGTCGTTTGGAATGTCCTGAGTTTGTACTTCGCGTTCGCGTGAAGGTGACGCGTTCGCGAAGAGTAGTTAGGCTGCATGCATTTTTGGCTAACGCGTTCGCGGTTGGGCACTGCGTTCGCGAAGAAGGAATTTTGGGCCCAGAGATTTTGTGTATCGCGAACGCGGAAGGATCTCGCGTTCGCAAAGAAGGGGGCATCAGCTGGCAGAGAGTTTTTAAGTGACATTTCATTCGCGAGCAAGGCCTTATTTCTTCCATTATTGGACTTCTTTGAGAGCTTTTGGAGCAAATTGAAGAGGGATTCTAAGAAGACTGATTAGAGGTAAGTTATATGGACTCAAAATATCTTTTAAACATGAATTTAGCCCTTAGATTTCTGGAGTCAAATCAAAAGGGGATGTACTAGGGCTTTGAATTTGAATGTAAATTGGGGAACTGAAGGAGCAACTGGACTCCAATTTTGACGAATTATATATATACGGACTCGTGGCGAGACGAGGATTCTAAAAATGGGAATTTCGTGATTTTTCGTGAAGTAGGCCTAGGGCTCGGGTTTTGCCAACTTCGTGTTTATGGGTGTATTTAGAGTTATGTCGATTGGGTTATGTTCCATTAGCCTATTGTGACGTATTCCTATTGGTTTTGATTAGATTGGGCATCCGCGGAGGTTGATTCTTGAGGCAAAGGCATCGCGAGCTTGAGATTTTGCCGGTTCGAGGTGAGTAATTTGAGAACGATATCCTCAGGGTTTGAAACACCGGATTTTCACATCCTAGTGCTGTATTGTGGTGACTTGCACGCTGGACTTGAGCATGGGGTAGAGAACTGTTGGGGATTGTGAGTTGGTCCATCCCGGTTGTTGGTTTTACCACTAAATTGTAAACTTTTTGTTGTTATCATTATGACCTGGGCTTATTGCCATACTTTGGGCTTATTACCGATTATTTGGAACCCCGGCATATCACATTGTGATGCTATATGAGGCGAGACACGCACTCCATGGCTAGTGCGGGGTCATATATGTGGGAAATTGTGACTCGGTTCAATCCGAGGGATGAAATTATACTATATTGACGATTGCTTTGCACCCTATATTGATGTTATATAGGCTTGATGCCATGTTTGGGGCCTTGCACCGACTTTTAGAATCCTTCAGGGATTGATAATTCAGAGTTAGCATGATTTGCATACTATTTGAATTCAGTCCAGGGTTTCAACACTATTTTCCAAACTCATCCATAATTCTGTGTTTTGAAAGATACAAATGATTCTTAAATGATATTTCGGGCTGACGATCATTATCTCACTATTTTTGGACTGCATATTATTTCTTGGAACAGGCTACCGCGTAATGAAATGGAAACGGTGGTAACTATTGGCACCGTGTATTGTAATAGAAACAATGGTAACTATTGGCACTGTATGATATTGCGCTTGGGATGAAGGAGCCCCTCAGGAGTCTCAACCCCCACAGTGAGGGCCATCGACATTAAATCATATGCATGGTTGGCTCGGCTGCACGCCGCAGTGTATTCATGTGCATTGCATCGCATTCATGCATTTACTCCTATTTGTACTACGTGGCACAATGTTTAGCACACATATATCGTTGTCATACATATTGTTACTTGCCTTTCTGACTAGATACCTTGGTGTTATATGTTAAGGAGTGCTGAGCCCGAGAGGCTGATGTTGGATATTATGAGTTGATATTGAGCCCGAGGGACAGGTTTCTGACATTTTCCTACTTGTTGAAATTACCTTTGCATTTGTTGAAAAAGCATATTTTCAAAAGAGATATTTTTAACTGAACTTGAGATTTTCTAAAGGATTCTCACTCAAAGGGTTGTACTGTTCCTTATAGAATTTTTGTGTGCCCATACGTGTTTTCTTATCGCTCAGATATTATTCTCTCTTATAACCGCTGAGCTGGAAGTGCTCACTTTACTTCTTGCGCGTTGCTTGCAGTTGCAGGTATTTTTCACCCGATAGCGGGTCGTTAGCAGGATCAGAGGCCATATTCTGGTAGTTGAGCAGGGTGACCTCCTGTGTTCGCGGCACCACAATTCATCCTTGTATGATGGTTTTACCTTGTATATTTATACATTGTTGGTCCAGTAGTAGTGTTCCTACTCATTAGATGCTCGTGACTTGTGACATCCCGGTGGGGTTGTATTGGTATTCATATTAATTATTGTCATAAACTTAGATTCGATATGTGATAACTGATTAATTGCATTAAGTGGTGTAATTGAAACGGTCTAGCTGGCCTTGTCTTAACGAGAGGCGCCATCACGACCGGATTTAGAAATTGGGTCATGACAACTATGCACTAACTATAAGTGCATTAGGTAATACCGTATAGAATACAACTTATATATATATATATATAGTTGCGCTATACTATGCACTATGTATAAGTGTATGATGTAATACCGCATCGAATACAACTTTTATATATATATATATATATATATATATATATATATATATATATCTACTTATGCTATACTATGAACTAACTATAAGCGTATGAGGTAATACCATATCGAATACAACTTATATATATATATATATATATATATATATATATATATATATATATATATATACTTACGCTATGCTATGCACTAAGTTTAAGTGTATGAGGTAATACCGTATCGAATACAACTTTTATATATATATACACACTTACGCTATACTATGAACTAAGTATAAGTGTATTAGGTAATACCGTATCGAATCGAATACAGCTTATATATATATATATATATATATATATATATATATATATATATATATTGTCACGACCCTAGTTCACCAATCGTGAACCTGTCATAACGGCACCCAGTCTTCGCGACTAGGTAAGCCTGACACATTCCGGGAAGTCAACAATCTTTACGAAACGATAAATAATACTGAATAATATAAGAAAATGTATAGCGTGCCACTTGGCACATACACTTCAACTCAAAAATAATGTAAAACCTCCAAGACCCGGAAACCCACGGGAAACACAAGCTAAGAGTAAAATATAGCATACGACTCTAACATCCAGAAGTGTCTACAACAAGTGAGTACATGAATGAAACTGCTAGCTAAAGATAGAATAGAAGGAGACTCTTCGGCTCTGCGAATGCGGAAGATGCATACCTCAAATCTCCAAGTGTAGCTCCGAGATCACTAATAGCGCGCCGACAAGTAGAACCTAGATTTGCACAACAAAAGTGTGCATAAGAGTAGCATGAGTACATGTCACGACCCCAAACCCGATCGTGATGGCGCCCAACACATTGCTAGGAAAGCTTGGCCAATCACACTCATATTCCGAGCTACAAGCTCATATCCTTTATTCATAACTCATGAAAAACGAAGAGAAATCCGAAATTTTTGTATTTATATAAAAAAATCCCAAACAACCAGTATATAACAACCTCCCATAAATATGGGGGTCACGGGTCAAGAGCCTCTACCAGAATAGCGTAATAATACTAAAATATATCATAATTTGAGTACGTGGAAATATAAAAGTACAGAAATATTGGAGAAGTCGGGTCCTGCGGACGGCAGGCAGCTACCTCGACAAGCTCCGGAGAATACTCTGAAAAACCTCTAAAAGATCAACTCTGCTCTGAGGTACCTGGATCTGCACACATGGTGCAGGGACTAAAGTGAGTACTTCCAACTCAGTGATAATAGACATGTATAATAATATTGAAGGCAAGAAATCCCAATATACTACACAATAAAGCTACAACACTGTTTCTATTCCTTTTTAGCAATGTAAATCTCAATAAGCAGTAACAAGTAGAGCAGATAAATCTAAATACATGAATGCAATGCAAAAATGCACATGAACGCTACAGCGTAGCCCGATCCATTTGGGTACCCGCACTCAGCATGGGGGTTTAGAATCCGGAGGGGCTCTTACAGCCCAAAAAAATATCATAGTAACATATGCTGCGGCGCATAACCATCCAAGTAGGAGGTTAACTGCTATTTATAGCCAACAACACAGTACAATGCCACTCGGTCGGACTAAGCCATAGTCCCCAATCGCAATCGACCCCCCACTCACCGTAGAGTATGTGTCTCGCCTCAATACAACATCATAGTGTGATATACCGGGGTTTCAAACCCTCAGGTCATCATCCACATCTATTACTCACCTCGAACCCTCTCTAAGACTAGTCCGCTATGCCGTTTCCTCTAGAATCAACCTCCGCGAGTGCCAAATATGAGCAAACCAAATAGGAATACATCAAAATATGCTAATGGAATATAACCCAATCGAAATAACTCAAGATACACCCAAAAACATGAAGTTGGCAAACCCCGAGCCTCGGGCCCACTTCTCAAAAAATTACGAAATTCTCATTTTCGGAATTCTCGTCTTGCCACAAGTCCATACATATGAAGTTTATCAAAATCAGAGTCCAATAGCCCCTCCAAATTCCAAATTTTCAATACCAAAAACCAAGCCCTAGATTCTCCAATTTCCACCCTATTTTCAGAGATTTAGATGATGATTCTTCACTAAAATTACGTAATTAGCTCATAAAACTTACCTCAAGTCAAAACATAGGTGAAATCCTCTTACTCCTTCGTCCAATAGCTCCAAAATCCGCTCAAAAATGGTGGAAAATTATATTTTCTCGCGGATGAAAATGATAATTTCACCCTTTTGCCCAGCTCAATTTCCGCTTCTGCGTATCTACTACGCCTCTGCGACTTCCACCTATGTGGTCAACGTCTGATTTTGCGGCCCTTACACTTAGGGCAGGTTTCCGCTGCTGCGATGACTAGCTCGCTTCCACGAGACCGCATATGCGGTCCTCTTTCTGCTCTTGCAAAAACCTGGCAAGGCCAAGGCTTCCGCTTCCGCGGATCCTCCAACCGCTTCGGCGAGACCGCACCTGCAGTTGAACCTACCATTAACTCCAAAACCTTCCATTAGCTATCTGAATTCAACACGAGGCCCCCGGGACCTCAACCAAAAGCACCAACATACCCCAAAACATCATACGAACTTGGTCCAATCATAAAAACATGACCAACAACACAAAAATCATCAATTCACGATGGATTAAAGCCTAAGTTAAACTAAAACTTCCGAAACTCACATTCGATCAAAAATTCGACCAAACGACGTCTGATTGACCTGAAAATTAGCAGACCAAAATCACCTAAAGAAGCTACAACTCTTGGAATTCCATTCTAACCCTCGAATCAAAATCTCACCTATCAACCGGAATCCGCCGGAATTCAAACTTAGCCAATTCATGCCTAATTCTACACCGGGCCTCCCAATTCAGTTCCATTTTAACTCCCAAGTCATAAATCACCATCTGAAACTAGCCGAATCATCAGAAATCCATTCTGAGCCCTATAACTCATGAGTCAACATCCCGTTTACTTTTCAAAACTAGTCTTCTCTTAAAGAGACTAATTGTCTCAATTTCAACCAAACTCTGTCCGATTCACTTCAAACTCCACGAACACATATAATGAACATATAAAAGCATAAAAGGGGAAAAACGGGGTGGTAAATCATGTGACGACGGGCTGGGTCATCACATCCTCCCCAGCTAAAACAAACGCTCATCCTCAAGTGGGTCGAGAAACATACCTGGAGCCTTAAACAAGCGAGGATATCTTCTCCGCATATCCTGCTCGGTCTCCGAAGTGGCCTCCTCTACAGGCCGACCTCTCCACTGCACCTTCACCGAAGCTATGTTCTTTGATCTAAACTTTCGAACCTGACGACCCAAAATAGCAACTGGCTCCACATCATAGGTCAAGTCCTCATCTAATTGGATCGTGCTGAAGTCTAATACATGAGACGGGTCCCTAACATACTTCCTGATCATGGAAACATGGAACACCGAATGAATCCCAGACAAGCTGGGTGGCAAAGCAAGAATTTAGGCTACTTCCCCAATCCTGCTCGGTATCTCAAAAGGTCCAATGAACCGCATACTCAGCTTCCCTTTCTTTCCAAACCTCATCACGCCCTTCATAGGCAAAACCTTCAACAAACTTCTCGCCCACCATATAAGATACATCCCGAACCTTCCGGTACGCATAACTCTTTTGACGCGACTGAGCCGTACGAAGTCTCTCCTGGATATCTTTTGCTTTCTCTAAGGCATCCTGAACTAACTCTGTCCCTAATAGTCTAACCTCGCCGGGCTCAAGCCAGCCAACTAGAGATCTACATCGTCTCCCATATAAAGCCTCATACGGCGCCATCGGAATGCTGGACTGATAACTATTGTTATAAGAAAACTCCGAAAATGGCAAGAACTCAGCTAAAGAACCTCCAAAATCAATTATACAGCCACACAACATGTCCTCTAATATCTGAATAGTACACTCGGACTACCCGTCCGTCTGAGGATGAAAAGCTGTGCTCATCTAAATCTGTGTGCCCAACTCCTGATGAAAGGTCCTCTAGAACTGGGAAGAAAACTGAGTACCCTTGTCTGAAATAATAGAAATTGGAACCCCATGCAACCCGACAATCTCACGGATGAAAATCTCTGCTAACCGCTCTGTAGTACTCACCGGAATAAAATGCATACTTAGTCAGCCTATCCTCAATCACCTAAATAGAATCAAAGCTCCTCGAGGTACGAGGGAGACCATTCACAAAGTCTGTAGTAATCTTCTCCCATTTTCACTCCGGAATATCCATCTTCTGAAGTACACCACCAGGTCTCTGATGTTCATACTTGCCCTGCTGACAATTTAGACACCTAGCCACATAAATCACATGTACTTTTTCACTCTCCTCCACCAATAATGCTGCCTCAAGTCCTGGTATATCTTCGTGGCTCCCGAATGAATAGAATACCGTGACTGTGGTCCTCCTCTAATATCAACTCTCGGAGCCCATCCACATTGGGCACGCAAATACGGCTCTGCATCTGCAACACACCATCACTACCAATAGTCAAATCTCTGGCATCATCATGCTGGACCATATCCTTCAGGACATGCAAATGCAGGTCATCATACTGGAGCTCCATGATGCGATCATACAAAGAAGACCGAGAAACTACACAGGCCAACACCCGACTAGGCTCAGATATATCCAACCTCACCATCCGATTAGCCAAGGCCCGAACATCAACTTCCAGGGGCCTCTCCCCAACTGGAATGTACGCCAATCTACCCATACTTATCTCATTCTGCTCAAAGCATCGGCCACTAGATTGGCCTTCCCCGGATGATACAAATATGGTAATATCATAATCCTTGAGTAACTCAAGCCACCTCAGCTATCTCAAATTGACGTCCTTCTGTTTAAACATTTGCTGAAGACTGCGATGGTCCGTGAACACTCACAGGATATGCCGTATACATAGTGCATCCAAATCTTCGAAGCATGAACTATAGCAGCCAACTCCAAGTCATGAACAAGGTAGTTCTTATCATAAGGCTTTAGCTTATGCGACGCCTACGCAATAACTCTACCGTCCTGTATCAATACGCATCCAATCCCAACTCTCGAAGCATCACAATATACTGAGTAAGAGCCTGAAGCTTATGGCAATACTAGCACCGAAGCTATAGTCAACACTGATTTGAGCTTTTGGAAGCTCTCCTCCCACTTATCTGACCACACAAATGGTGCATTCTTCTGCATCAACTTCGTCAAAGGCGAAGCAATAGATGAAAAACCCTAATGAACCTGTGGTAATAACCCGCCAAACCGAGGAAACTCCAAATCTCAGTAGCTGAGGACAGTCTGGGCCATCTCTATACCACCTCGATCTTCTTTGGGTCAACCTGTATAGCATTATTGGACACCACGTGCCCCAGAAAAGCAACGGACTAAGGCAGAACTCGCTCTTAGAGAACTTTGCATAAAGCTTCCCCTCTCTCAACCTCTACAATACCACCCTCAAGTGATGCGCATGCTCCTCTTAGCTACGCAAGTACACCAGAATGTCATTAATAAATAAGATCACAAATGAATCCATATACAACCAAAATACACTGTTCATCAAGTGCATGAATGTGGCTGGGGCATTAGTCAGCCCAAATGACATTACCAGAAACTCATAATGCCCATATCTCGTTCTGAAAGCTGTCTTCATGATATCGGAATGTCTAATCTTCAGCTGGTGATAGCCTGAACGGAGATAAATCGTAGAGAATACCTTTGCTCCCTGAAGCTGGTCAAACAAATCCTCAATACGGGGTAGTGGATACTTGTTCTTTACTGTCACTTTGTTCAAATGTCGGTAATTCGTGCATATTCTCATTGTGCCATCCATCTTCTTTACAAATAACACCGGTGCGCCCCACGGCGACACATTCGGGTGAATGAACCCCTTATCTAGGAGTTCCTGCAGCTGATCCTTCAACTCCTTTAGCTCTGCTGGTGCCATACGATAGGGAGGAATAGAGATGGGCTAAGTGCCCGGCACCAACTCAATATCGAAGTCAATATTCCGGTTCGGCGGCATGCCTGACTGATCTACTGGAAATACATCAGGGAATTCCCTCACCACGAGGGTCGAATCAAGACTAGGAGCCTCAACCCCAACATCCCTCACAAATTCTAGATATGATAAACACCACTTCCCAACCATCCGCTAGTCCTTTAAGAAAGAGATTACCCTGTTGGGTACATAATCCACCATACCACGCCACACGATCATTGGGATACCCAGAATAGACAATATGGCTGTCTTGGCATGGTAGTCCAGAATTGCATGGCACGGTGATAGCCAATCCATGGCCAGAATAACATCAAAATCCACCATGCTCAATACCAGCAAGTCAACTCGGGTCTATAGACCCCCAATAGTAACAATACAGGACCAATGCACGTGGTCCACAATATTAACATCACCCACCAGGGTAGATACATGCACGGGTAATGCTAGATACCCTCGGGTAGTCCCCAAATGATGAGCAAAGTAAGAAGATACATAAGAATATATGGATCCGGTATCAAATAAAACTGAGAAATCCCTGTGGCAAACTGAGATAATACTTGTGATCACCGCGTCTGAAGCAACAACATCTCTTCTAACTGGAAGTGCATAAAAATGAGCCTGACCACCGCTCGATCTCTCACCACTCCTGGGGCGACCTTTAGATGACTGACCCCACCCCTATTAGACTGGGATGATTCTTATGTAGAGGAGTAGAAGAGGACGAATGATCCCTCCACTGAGACCTTCCACTGCGAAGTTGAGGACACTGCTTCCTCATGTGGCCAAACTCGCCACACTCATAACAGCTACCCGGAGCTAGAGAAGGGGACCGAAGGGAACCCATCGCTGCAGATGAACCTTGGGCTGATGAAGCAGGTGTAGACTCTGAGCTGGGAGGGCACTGAGTGAAGACTGGCCTTGCTGATAACCCTGACGGCCACGGCTTGAAGAAGCTCCCATGTACTCTGGGCGGCCTAACTGAGGAGGTCTAAAAGAACGACATGTAACCTAATGAAACTGGCCCCTAGGTGGAGCACCACCATAATTGCCAGAACCTCGAGGCCTCTTGGCCTCCCTCTGCTCTCGCTCTCGGCGACGATATTCCTCAATCTGACGAGCCATGTTCACTACCTCCTCGAAGGTTGCTGCTACCACTCTCTCGCTGGTCATCAAGATACAAATAGAATAGTTGAGGCCATTTGTGAACCTATTAATCCTCTCCCGATCTATCAGGATCATCCATGTAGCTTGTATGGCTAACTAAGTATACCTCAACGCGTACTGAGTCACTGTCATATCCCCTTGAACTAACCACTCAAACTGGCGGCACAGCTCCTCGCTGCAGGACTACGGCACATACTTCTCTAAAAATAGAGTGGAAAATTGCTGCCAGGTAATGGGTGCTGCTCCTTTATGCCTACGTCTCTCAAAATCCTCCCACCATATGAATGTTGGCCCCGAGAATGGAAGGTAGTAAAAGATACCCCAATAGACTCAAGAATCCCTGCTGTACGAAGCATCTTCTGACACTTATCCAGAAATCACTGGGCATCCTCGCCCTCAATACTGCTAAATGTAGGAGGCTGAAGTCTACCAAACCTCTATAACCGATGCTCCTCGTCGTTAGGCATCAGCAGAACAACATACCCTAGGGCTGGCGCAACTGACGCAACTGGAGCAGCCGGTGCATCTGCCTGAGCTGGGGCTGCCTCTAGCATTTGATGTCCCTGTGCAACCTGCTCTGGTATGTGAGCTGCGGGGTTCTGATGACCACCTCCGGTCTGAGATGTCGTTGTGGCAGTGGTAGCTGAAACTGCCTGAGCCAAACTAGTACAGACAGATAAGATCTGCGCTTATGCCTCCTGAAGGCGAGGAATAATAATAGGAACTGTCGGTGCCTGAGCAGGTGCTTCTGGAGCATCAACAAATGGGGGCTGATCCTGAATAGGGGTGATAGGTGGGTTAAGTGGTACTTCCTCAGCTGCTCTACCACGGCCACGACCACGGACGCGTGCACGACCTCTAGCTGGTGGAAATGGTGGTCGTCCACCTCGTTCGGTAGCACAAGTTCTCGCCATCTGCGAGTGAATAGAATATATAATTTTAGTTCTCGGAACAACAAAACCACACGACAAGAGTTCATGAATATCAAGTATTGCCTAAATGTCTGCAGTTTCTCGAGGATAAATACAGACGTCTCTGTACCGATCCTCGAGACTCTATTAACCGACTCAAGACTCATGAGGCCTAGTAACCTAGGCTCTGATACCAACTTGTCACGACCTCAAACCCGGTCGTGATGGCGCGCAGCACATTTCAAGGCAAGCCCGGCTAATCAATTTCACATTCCGAGATACAAGCTCACATCCATTATTCAAAACTCATTTACAATGAAGAGAAATCCGAAATTTTGCAGTTATATAGAAAACAACCTAAACAACTAGTACATAACAACCTCCCACAGATCTGGGGTCACGAGTCAAGAGCCTCTACTAGAATATTGTAATAATACTAAAATATATCATA
This sequence comes from Nicotiana benthamiana, assembly GCA_034376525.1. Lineage (NCBI taxonomy): Eukaryota > Viridiplantae > Streptophyta > Magnoliopsida > Solanales > Solanaceae > Nicotiana > Nicotiana benthamiana. The sequence goes on from CM067328.1 coordinate 29,278,230, forward strand.
ATCTGAGTACACGAAAATATAAAATATAGAAATAATGGAGGAGTCGGGTCCTGCGGATGCCAGGAAGCTACCTCGACAAGCTCCGAAGAATATTCTGAAAAATTGCTAAACGATCAACTCTGCCCTGAGGTACCTGGATCTGCAGACTTGGTGCATGAAGTAAAGTGAGTAATTCCAACTTAGTGGTAATAGATAAGTATAATGATATTGAAGGCAAGAAATCCCAATATACTACACAGTAAAGCTACAACAGTGTTTCTGTTCTTTTTCTAACAGTGTAAATCTCAATAATCAGTAACAGGTAGAGCAGATAAATATATATGCATGAATGCAATGCAAAAATACACATGAACTCTACGACGCGTATCCCGATCCATTTGGGTACCCGCGCTATCTGTGGGGGTTCAGACTCCGAAGGGGATCCTACAGCCCAAGCACAATATCATAGTAACATATGCTGCAGCGCGCACCCCGATCCACTATCAGTCCAGCTACATGCATGCAAGCCTCACATGCAGAAATAATTTACCTTTTTTAGTTACGTTTATCACTAATTATAGAATTAGGTGTTCAAAACCTCAAAAATTACCCATCATATTTAAACAGTGTTCTAGCTCAGGACTGATATCATGAGAACATGCTATAATTCATAGAAACACTGATAACGATCCTCACAGAATCTAAATAATCGGCACGCAGCCCAAATATATCCATAACCATCCAAGTAGGAGGTTTACCGGCTCATTTATAGCCAACAACATAGTACAATGCCACTCGGTTGGACTAAGCCATAGTCCCCTATCGCAATCAACCCCGCACTCACCATAGATTATGTGTCTCGCCTAAATACAGTGTCACAGTGTAATATACCCGGGTTTCAAACCCTCAGGTCATCATCCACATCTATTACTCACCTCGAACCAGCTCCGAGACTAGCCTGCTATGCCTTTCCCTCTAGAATCAACCTCCGCGAGAGCAAAACCAATAGGAATACATCAAAATAGGCTAATGGAACACAACCCAATCAAAATAATCCGAAATACACCCAAAAAACGAGGTTGGTAGAACCCGAGCCCAGGGCTCACTTCTCAAAAAATTACGAAATTCATATTTTCGAAATCCTAGTCTCGCCACGAGTCCATACATATAAAATTTATTAAAATCAGAGTCTAATAGCCCCTCCAAATAACAAATTTTCAATACAAAAAACCAAGCCGTAAATTTTCCAATTTCCACCAAATTTTAAGAGATTTAGATAATGATTCTTCAATAAAATCACGTCATTAGCTCATAAAACTTACCTCAAGTTGAAACCTTTGTGAAATCCTCTTACTCCCTCGTCCAATAACTCCAAAATGTGCTCAACAATGGTGAAGATGATAATTTAACCCTTCTGCCCAGTTTGATTTTGCTCCTACGGATCCATTACCACCTCCGCAACTTCCGCCTATGCGGTCAACGTCTGCTTTTGCGGTCCATAAACTTGGGGCGGGTTTCCGATTCTGCGATGCCTAGCTCTTTTTTGCAAGACCGCATACGCGGTCCTCTTTCCGCTCATGCGTAACCTGGAAAGACCAAGGCTTCCGCTTCCGCGCATTCTCCACCCGCTTCAGCGAGACCGCACCTGCGGTCCCATAACCACAGGTGCGAAAACAACATGTACCAGCAAGGTTGAACCTACCATTAACTCAAAACCATCCGCTAGCTATTCGAATTCAACATGAGGCCCCCAGGACCTCAATAATAAGCACCAACATACCCCAAAAAATCATACGAACTTGTTCCAATCATAAAACACGACCAACAACACAAAAATCATCAATTCACGACGGACTCAAGCCTAAGTTAAACTAAAACTTCCGAAACTCACATTCAATCAAAAACCCAACCAAACACGTCCGATTGACCTGAAAATGTGAAGACATATCCAAAATCACCTGACGAAGCTATCTCGGAATTTCATTTCAACTCCCGGATCAAATCTCACCTATCAACAGAAATCCTCCAATATTCAAACTTAGCCAATTCAAGGCTAATTCTACAACGGACCTCCAAATTCTGTTCTGTTTTCACTCCCAAGTCATAAATCACCATCCAAAACTAGCCAAATCGTCGAAAATCCATTTTGAGCCCTATAACTCATGAGTCAACATCCTGTTGACTTTTCCAAACTAGCCTTCTCTTAAAGAGACTAATTGTCTCAATTTCAACCAAACTCTGTCCGATTCACTTCAAACTCCATGAACTTATATAATGAACATATAGAAGAACAAAATGGGGAAAACGGGGTGGTAACTCACATGATAACGAGCCGGGTCGTCACAGTACACAACAATGGTACTTAGTACGTGCCAAGCCTAACCTCGGTGGAGTAGTGACGAGGAAGGTCGAGGCCCTACTGAGATGAACAAAAGAAATATTGTAAGAATAAATAAACAGTAGATAATGAAGTAAATCCAGAATATCTTGCAAGAAAGTAAGTGAAACAGAACGGCTACAAGTATAGTCTACGAACACAAGAAAAATCACTCAAAGGTCAGGATGCCACATGGAGCTCCTAGAATTGAACCCGCAGTCCATTTATACCGGTCAGGTCGTCATATATATATATATATATATACACTTACGCTATACTATGCACTAAGTATAAGTGTATGAGGTAATACTGTATCGAATACAGCTTATATTGTGACGACACAAAAGGTCATCCTCGTAATTCTCCCTTTCCTTGTGCTTCTGAGGCCTTGAAAACCTCTTATCTGGTTGCGTCGATTTGCGTGCATAGTCCAGGCGCGAGGCCGGAATTTTTTTATGTGGAAATATACGAATTTTGTGTTAAAAACTATGAACTTTGATGATAATATTAATATAGTTGACTTTGGTCAACATTTTGGGTAAACGGACCCGGACCCTTGATGTCACGACCCTAGTTCCCCAATCGTGAACCTGTCATGGCGGCACCTAGTCTCAGCGACTAGGTAAGCCTGACACATTGCGAAAATTCAACAATATTTACGAAAAGAATAAATAAAACTGAATATCATAAGAAAATGTATAGGGTGCCTCCTGGCACATATACTTTGACTCAAAATAATGTAAAACCTCCCAGACCCGGAAACCCACGGGCAACACAGGCTAAGAGTAAAATATAACGTATGGCTCTAACATCCAAAACTGTCTACAACAAGTGAGTGCATGAATTAAACTGCTAGCTAAAAGTAGAATTGAAGGAGACTCTTTGGCTCTGCGGAAGCGACAGATGCATCCCTAAAGTGTTCAAGTTCTAGGAGATCACTAATAGCGCACCCGAACAGTAGTACCTGGATCTGTAAAACAAAAGTGTGCAGAAGATTAGCATGAGTACACCATAGCGGTACTTAGTAAGTGCCAAGCCTAACCTCGGTGGAGTAGTGATGAGGAAGGTCGAGGCCCTACTGAGATGAACATAAGAAATAATGTAAGAAAAATAAACAGTACATAATGAAGTGAATCCCGAATATCTAGCAAGACAGTAAGTAAAAACAGAACAACTGCAAATACAATCTACGAACACAATAAAAATCACTCAAAAGCCTGGATACCACATGGAGCTCCGGGAATTAACCCGCAGTCCATTTATACCAATATGTGAGGATCTCCTAGGAATCGAACCCGTAGTCTATCATATCAATAACAGAGGATCTCCAGGAATTGAACCCGCAGTCCATCATATCAATAACAGAGGATCTCCGACAATTTAACCCGCAGTCCTTCATACTAAACAGAGGATCTTCGGGAATTGAACCCGTAGTCCATAATGTAAATATCATAGGATCTCCCAGGAGTCGAACCCATAGTTCGTCATACAAATAACAGAGGATCTCTCGAGAATTGCACCCGTAGTACGTCATGTCAATATCAGAGGATCTCCAGGGAAATGAACCCGTAGTCTAGCATACCTATAACAGAGGATCTCCCGAGAGTTGAACCCGTAGTCCCAATAGTAAATAAACCAAAAAAATCAATATTTAACGGAAAGGAAGTGAAATTCGAACAACCAGTAAAGTCAAGAATCTAACATGATTTACAAGTAAGACAAATATGGCAATTTAGTCAAATAGAGAAAATACGTTACTAACATGCTTTCCCTAAGTCAAAACAAGTGAAGTTTCATTTTTAACTATTAAATAGGTGAAGAAACACAATCTAAATGAGCTAAGTAGGTTGAATTTTCAACAACTAGCACAAGTACACGCCCGTCACCTCGCGCACAAGGCTTTTAAACAATGACAAAGATATCCTAAGGGGAGAGGTCCCCCATACAAAGTTAGGCAATCCACTTACCTAGAATTGGTACAGAACCACTATGAAACAATGCCCTTTCAACGAGTATCCGACTCCGAGTGGCCCAAATCTATTCAGACCAATTAAACATTGTAAATAACATCGCAGGTAAGTAATTATACTGTTAAAATTAAAACTAAGGCGCGAAAATAGGTGAAATGACAAAAATGCCCCTTAGGCCAACGTCTAAGAATCGAATAATTTTCATATTTTCAGAAACCTCGTACACTCACAAGTCCAATCATATAAAAATCTCCAAATCGGAAGTCAAATGCCCCTTCAAATCACCAAAGTTAGGTCTAAGAATTTTACCCCAATTTCATCCATATTTGATCCTTATTTCGAATATAAAAGATGAATTTATCTACTAAGTGATAGATTAACGCTAGAAAGGATCATAGAAACATTATCCAGAAATCTCCTATTCAAATCCCTCTCAAAATCGCCTTGGTCCGAGCTCAAACTTGATTTTCTAACTTATGAAATTAAACCCTTGGATTAACTTCTTAACTCACAGCGATTTTCGCTTCTACGACTAAATGACCGCGTCCGCGGTCACCGTGTATGCGGTGACCGCTTATGCGGACAAGCAACTGCTTATGCGGTATGACTAACAGTGCCAGGGACCGGTTTTGTGGCTCACGACCGCTTATGCGGTCGCCGCTTATGCGGACCCTTTTTCACTTCTGTGGTCCCAGACAATACCCCTCAGACCGCATCTGCGACTGCAACGCCGTGTCTGCAGAAACCGCTTATGCGCTCCCCTTCGGCAGGCGCGGAAACAACAGAAGCAGCAACCACATCCCATGAAAAACACTCCATTTTCTATGATTAACCTCTCGAAATCACCCCGAGGCCCCCGGGACCCCAACCAAAAGCACCAATACTTCTTAAGACCTCATTCGAATTTGCTCGAGTCCTCAAAACTCCACCATTAACATAAAAAATCCTCGTTTTTCATCAAATTAAAGCCTAAGTTCCATTAAGACTTCAAAAACTCGCTTTCGATCAAAAACCTAACCAAAACACATCCGATTGACTTTAAATTTTGCATGCACGTGCAAAGTGACATGACGGTGCTACAACAACTCTTGGAATCCCGTTCAGACCCACGGATCAAAATTTCACTATTGGACCGGAAACTCCAAAATTCTAACTTTCGGCATTTCTAGTCTAAATGAGCTACGAACATCCAAAATACATTCCGAACACGCTCCCAACCCTGAAATCACCTATCATAGCTAACAGAACCATCAGATTTCCCTTGCAAGATCGTCTTGACACTGTTCTGATTACGGACCATTTTTCAACACTTAAGCTCTCATTTAGGGATTAAGTGTCCCGAAACACTCCGAATTCTATTACCGAACATCCCGGCAAACCAAAATAGCAGAAATAAACTTAGAGGAAGCAGTTAATGGGGAAACGGGGCATAAATTCCAAAGAAGACCGGCCTGGTCGTCACGTCCTCCTACACTTAAACATACATTCATCCTCGGTTGTGCATATCCCGCTCGGTCTCCCAAGTCGCCTCCTTGACCGGCTGACCCCGCCACTAAACCTTTACTGAAGCTATATACTTTTACCAGAGCTTCTGAACCTACTTATCCAATATTACCACTGGCTCCTCAACATAGGACAAGTCATTGTCCAACAAGACTGAAGTGAACTCCAACACGTGAGACGGGTCAGCGTGATACCTCCGAAGCATCGAAACATGAAACACTGGATGAACCCCGGCCAAACTGGGAGGTAAAGCAAGCTCGTAAGCAACCATCCCAACCTACTTCAAAATCTAAAATAGACCAATGAACATCAGGCTCAACTTTACTTTCTTTCCAAACCTCATGACGCATTTCATAGGCGAGATCGAAGCAAAAGGCGATCACCAACCATAAAGGAAACATCACGAATCTTCCAGTCCGCGTAACTCTTCTGTCTGGACTGGGCCGCACGGAGTCTTTCCTGAATCACCTTAACCTTCTCAACCGCATCCTGAACCAAATCTGTGCCCAATAGCCTGGCCTTGCCCGGCTCGAACCAACCCACTGGGGATCTGCATCTCCTACCATATAAGGCCTTATAGGACGCCATCTGAATACTGGATTGATAACTGTTTTTTATGCAAACTCAGCCAATGGCAAGAACTGATCCCAAGATCCTCTAAACTCAATCGCAAACGCCACGGAGCATATCCTCAAGAATCAGAATAGTGCGCTCGGACTACCTGTTCGTATGAGGGTGAAAAGTTGTACTCATGCTCACTCGGGTACCCAACTCATGCTGGACGTCTCTCCAGAACTGTGATGTAAACACTGAACCCCTATCTGAGATGATAGAAAATGCAGAAGGACAATCTCCCTGATATAAATCCCTGCTAATCGCTCTACTGAGTAAGAAGTGCACACTAGAATGAAATGGGCAGACTTGGTTAACCGATCCATAACAACCAAAATAGAATCAAATTTCCTCGCCGTCATAGGGAGACCACTCACAAAATCTATAGTGATATTCTCCCATTTCCACTCAGGAATCTCCATCTATTAGAGTAACCCTGCCGGTCTCTGGTGCTCAGCCTTTAGCTGCTGACAGTTGAGGCATATACCTACAAACTCTACTATGTCATTCTTCATCTGCCTCGACCAGTAATGTTGCTTCAAATCCTGATTCATCTTCGCGGCACCCGGATGGATGGAGTACCGCGGGCTATGGGCCTCAGTCAATATCAAATTCCAATTATCATCAACATCGGGTACACAAATCCGACCCTGCATCGTCAACACCTCGTCATCTCCAATAGTTACATCCTTAGCATCGCCACACTGAACTGTGTCCCTGGGAACAAGCAAATGAGGATCATCATACTATCGCTCCCTGATACGATCAAACAATGAAGACCGAGAAACCACACAGGCTAGAACCCGACTGGGCTCCGAAAGGTCCAATCTCACAAACTGACTGGCTAAAGCTTGAACATCCATCGCCATAGGTATCTCTGAAAGAGGTAAATATGATAAACTCCCCAGACTCTCTGCCCGGTGACTCAAGGCATCGGCTACCACATTGGCCTCGCCCGGGTGATAAAGAATAGTAATATCATAATCCTTCAGTAGCTCCAACCATCTCCTCTGGCGCAAGTTCAAATCGTTTTGCTTGAAGAGGTGCTGCAAACTTCGAAGATTCGTATAAATCTCACAAGGCACAACATACAAATAATGACGCCAGATCCTTAAGGCGTGTACAATAGCAGCTAACTCAAGGTCATGGGAAGGATAGTTCTTTTCATATACCTTCAACTGTTTGGACGCGTAGGCAAATCCTGCATCAACACCGCTCCAAGTCAAACTCGTGAGGCATCACAATGCTGTATAGGACCCCGAACCAGTAGGGAAAATCAAAATATGGGCTGAAGTGAAAGCCGTCTTGAGCTTTCAGAAGCTCCCCTCACACTCGTCTGACCACTGAAAAGGAGCACCCTTCTGGGTCAATCTAGTAACAGAGGCTGCAATAGATAAGAACCCCTCCACAAAAAGACAGTAATACCCACCAGGCCAAGGAAACTGCAGATCTCTGTACTGAGGAGGGCCTAGGCCGACTCTGCACGGCCTCCACCTTCTTCAGATCTACCCGAATGCCCTCACTCAATACCGTGTGGCCTAGGAATGCCACATAACTCAACCAAAACTCAAATTATGAAAAGTTTGCATACAATTTCTTTTCTCTCAGGGTCTGAAGCACTGTCCTCAGGTGTTGCTCGTTATCTTCCTGACTCCGGGAGTATAAAAGAATATCATCTATGAAAACAATGACAAACGAGTTGAGATAGGGCCTGAATACACTGTGCATCAAATGGATAAACGTTGCTGGGGCGTTGGTAAGCCCAAATGACATGACAAGGAACTCGTAATGACCATACCGAGTCTTGAAAGTAGTCTTCGGAATATCCGGCTCCCGAATCTTTAGATGGTGGTAACCTGAGCGGAAATCAATCTTAGAAAACACCCGTGCGCTCTAAAGCTGGTCAAATAGATCATCAATACGAAGCAAAGGATATCAGTTCTTCACTGTAACTTTGTTCAACTGACGATAATCGATACACATGCGCATAGAACCATCCTTTTTCTTCACAAACAAGACGGAGCACCCCATGGTAAAGCACTGGGTCGAATAAAACCCTTATCAAGCAATTCCTATAACTAGTCCTACAACTCCTTCAACTCAAGGGGAGCCATAGGGTAAGGAGGAATAGATATGGGTTGAGTGACCGGCAACAAATCAATTCCAAAATCCATGTCCCGGTCGGGTGCCACGCCCGGAAGATCAGCTGGGAACACATCGGGGAAATCCTGTACTACTGGAACAGAGTCAACAGAAATGGTATCAACATTGACATCTCTCACATAGTCTAAATACACGGAACACCCTTTCTCAACCATACGTAGAGCTTTAAGAAAATATATAACTCCACTGGGAGTGTGATCAAAAGTACCACTCCATTCAATATGAGTAATACCTAGCATAGCTACTGTCACAGTCTTAGCGTGACAATCAAGAATAGCATAATGGGGCGACAACCAGTCCATGCCCAAGATAATATCAAAATCAACCATATCAAGTAATAAAATATCTTCTCTGGACTAAAAACAACGAATAGCAACCAAACACGACCTATATATGCGGTCCATAACAAGGAAATCTACCATGGGAGTAGAAACATAAACAGGAAAGCTCAAGGTCTCTCGGACTGTACCCAAATGCAGAGCAAAATAAGATGATACATAAGAATAAGTAGAGCCAAGATCGAAGAGAACTGATGCCCTCTGTGACTAACCAAAATAATACCTGTGATAACAGAATCGGAGGCAACAGCCTCGGCACGATTAGGAATGGCATAAAATCTGGATCGGATCCTACCTTGAGGGAGACCTCTATCTCCCCAATCCCCTCCCCTTGCTGGCTGGGCAGGTGAGCTGGTAGCTGGAGCTGGAACAATGGACTACTGACCCTGTGGAGCATGCTGAGGCTGTGGAGTCTGAGAAGGCACACCCCTACCACGTAAGGGGAATCTCTAACCAAGTGGCGGGTATCCCGCACTCATAACAAGCTCTGAGGGCGTTGTGGCCGTGGCTAACTGGACCCACCCCTCTAGACTAACCTCTGGAGGTACCCTACGAGGAGGCGCACTGGAAACTGGGGTTGCATAATAAGGCTTCACAGATCTGGGAGGAGTTGGAGTACTGTTGGTTGAATGAAGAGCTGAGTGAACTGGGCGACCCGTATAGCCCCTACCATGACGTCTTACTCCTGAAGTGAGGGTACCAGAAAAATGACCAGACTCTCGAGTCCTCTTGGCCTCTCTCTTCTTTCGCTCACTGGCATGCATACACTCTATCCTCCTGGCTATACCCACCTACTGATAGGTTATATCGAACTCCAACTCTCGCGCTATGCCAGACCTGATGGAAGGAATAAGACCCTCGATAAACCTGCAAACCCTGTCACGAATAGTAGCCACCAAAGCAGGTTCATGCCTGGCCAACCTAGTATAACGGATGGCATACTTAGAGACAATCATAGGGCCTTGGCGCAAGTGATCAAACTCCGCGCGCCATGCATCTCGGAGGCTCTGGGGAACAAACTCCCTCTGAAACATATTTAAGAACTGAGTCCAAGTCAGGGAGGCAGCCTCATCTGGATTGTCTAAGTCAAAAGTGTGCCACTAGTCATAGGCGGCTCCCGAAGCTAGAAAGTTGCAAAAGAAACCCCACTCGAAGCAGTAATACCCATGGTGCGAAATATTCGGTGAAGATCCTCCAAAAACCCAAAAGCATCGTCTGTAGCTAGCCCGCTAAAAATAGGAGGGTCATACTTCTTGGACCGCTCCAATCTACACTGCTCATCCTCCGAAGCACGTGCCCCATCCTTCGGGTGAACCGGCACTGCAGGCTGGGTAGGAATAATATATGGGATTGGTCCCATGTGCACCCTCTACTCTGGAGTGCGGGCTACAGGAGTCTAGGCCCGTCCCTCAACCTGGGACGCAGCTGCATGAGGTGGAAGCAACCCTGCATGTGACAGCATGGTATTCATGCTCATAAACTTTGCTAATGCCTCTTGAACAGCTAGAGTAATGGTGGCTGTGGGCGTCTCTAGTGCCTGAGTCCTGACTGGGTCCGCTGGAGGCACCTTGGCAGCGGCTCGTGCTGGTGCTCTAGCTGCACCCCGCGTACGTCCACGACCCCAGCCCTGGCCCCTACCTCTGGCTACTGTAAGAGGGGGTGCGGGTACCTAATCGTCCTGGGTCGTACGTGTTCTCACCATCTGTGAGAGAATAGAAACATAAGTTTAGAATCATTGTAAAAAACATAGCACGACAAGGAATTCAATGAAGTGAAGATTTTTCCTAAACAGTTGCATAGCCTATCGTAGGTAAGTACAGACGTCTCCGTACCGATCAGCGAGAGTCTAATAAACTCGCCTGTGTCCCGTGACTCCTATGAACCTAGAGCTCTGATATCAACTTGTCACGACCCTAGTTCACCAATCGTGAAGCTGTCATGACAGCACCCAGTGTTCGCGACTAGGTAAGCCTGACACATTGTGGAAATTCAACAATCTTTACGAAAATAATAAATAAAACTGAACAGCATAAGAAAATGCATAGGGTACCTCCTGGCACATACACTTCGTCTCAAAATAATGTAAAACCTCCAAGAACCGAAAACCCACGGTCAACATAGGCTAATAGTAAAATATAACGTATGAATCTAATATCCAGAAGTGTCTACAACAAGTCAGTACATGAATATATCTACTAGCTAAAAGTAGAATAGAAGGAGACTCTTCGGCTCTGCGGACGCGGAAGATGCATACCTCAAGTCTCCAAGTGTAGCTCTGAGATCACTAATAGCACTCCCGACCAGTAGTACCTGGATTAGCACAACAAAAGTGTACAGGGGTGTGGCATGAGTACACCACAGCGGTACTCAGTAAGTGCCAAGCCTAACCTCGGTGGAGTAGTGACGAGGAAGGTCGAGGCTCTACTGAGATGAACATAAGAAATAATGAAAGATAAATAAATAGTAGATAATGAAGTGAATCCAAAATATCTAGCAAGACAGTAAGTAAAAACAGAACATCTGCAAATACAATCTATGAACACAAGAAAAATCACTCAAACGCTAGGATACCACATGGAGCTCCGCGAATTGAACCCGCAGTCCATTTATACCAATATCTAAGGATCTCCTGGGAATCGAACCCATAGTCCATCATATCATTAACAAAGGATCTCCGGGAATTGAACCCGCAGTGCATCATATCAATAACAGAGGATCTCTGGGAATTGAACCTGTAGTCCTTTATATCAATAAGAGAGGATCTCCGATAATTGAACCCGCAGTCCGTTATGTCAATATAAGATGATCTCCCGGGAATCAAACCTGTAGTCCTTCATACCAATAAAAGAGGATCCCCGGGTATTTAACCCGTAGTCCGTCATGTCAATATCAGAGGATCTCCCAAGAATTGAACCCGTAGTCCAGCATACCAATAACATAGGACCTCCCGGGAATTTAACCCGTAGTCGCAAAAGTAAATACCTAAAACATATCAATATTAAACGGAAAGGAAGTGGAATGCGAACAACAACTAATGTCTAGAATCTAACATGCTATTTAGTCAAATAGAGCAAATAAGTTACTAACATGCTTTCCCTAAGTCAAAACAAGTGAAGTTTCATTTTTAACAATTAAATAGGTGAAGAAACACAGTCTAAATGAGACAAGTAAGGTGAATTTTCAATAAGTAGCACAAGCACACACTCGTCACCTCGCGCACAAGGATTTTCAACAAAGAAAAAGATATTCTAAGGGGAGAGGTCCCCCATACAAAGTTAGGAAAGCTTCTTACCTCTAATTGGTACAAAACTGCTAAGAAACAATGCCCTTGCCACGAGTATCCGACTCCGAGTAGCCCAAATCTATTCAAACCAATTACACATTATAAATAACATCGTAAGTAACTAATTACATTGTTAAAATTAAAGCTAAGGCGCAAAAATAGGTGAACTGACCAAAATTCCCCTCAGGCCAACATCTCGGAATCAAATAATTTTTACATTTTCAGAAACCTCGTACTCTCACGAGTCTAACCATATAAAAATCTCTCAAATAGGAGATTAAATGCCCTTTCAGATCATCAAAGTTAGGGTTAAGAACTTTACCCCAATTTCATCCATTTTTTATCCTTAATTCGAATTAAAAAGATGAATTTAACAACTAAATGATGGATTAAAGCTAGAAAGGAACATACAAACGTTATCCAGAAATCTCCTCTTAAAATCCCTCTCAAAATCGCCTTTGTCCGAGCTCAAACTTGATTTTTTGACTTATGAAATTAAACCCTCGGATTAACCCCTTAACTCACAACGATTTCTGCTTCTGCGGCTAAATGACCACGTCCGCAGTCACCGCTTATGCGGCCAAGCAACCACTCATGTAGTATGACTAATAGTGCGAGGGACCGCTTCTACAGCTCACGACCGCTTATGCGGTTGCCGCTTATGCGTACCTTTTTCTGCTTCTGCGGTCCCAGGCCAAACCCCTCAGAATGCATCCGCGACTCCAACGCCGCGTCTGCAAAAACCGCTTATGCGGCTCCCCCTCTGCAGACGTGGAATCAACAGAAGCAGCAGCCACATCTCATGCAAAACTCACCATTTTCTCCGATTAACCACACGAAATCAGCCCGAGGCCCCGGGGACCCCAACAATAAGCACCAATACTTCCTAACACCTCATTCGAACTTGCTCGAATCCTCAAAATTCCACCATTAACATAAAAAAATCCTTGTTTTTTATCAAATTAAAGCCGAAGTTCCATTAAGACTTCAAAAACTCTCTTTCGATCAAAAAACCTAACCAAAACAAATCAAGTCCCGAAATCCCTTTCTGACCTTCAAATCAAAATTTCACTATTGGACCGGAAACTCTAAAATTCTAACTTTCAGCATTTCTAGCCTAAATGAGCTACGGACATCCAAAATACATTCCGAACACTCTCTCAACCCCAAAATCACCTAACGGAGTTAACAGAACCATCAGATTTCCATTTTGAGGTCGTGTTGACACTCTTCTAATTACAAACCGTTTTTCAATACTTATGCTCTCATTTAGGGACTAAGTGTCCCAAAATACTCCGAATTCTACTACCGAACATCCCGACAAACCAAAATAGCAAAAGTGAACTTAGGGGAAGCAGTTAATGCGGAAACAAGGCATAAATTCCAAAGACAACTGGCCGGGTCGTCACATACAATTTTCGCAAATGCGAAGCCAACGATTGCAAATGGGAAATGAGCCCAGGAAGGCCAATGTTCGCAAAAGCAAAAATTTCTTTGCAAATGCGAGGAAGGGGGGTTTTGCATGGGATCGCAAATGCGATCAAATGTCCGCAAATGCAAAGCTCCCCCGGATGGCCTAATTTCGCAAATGCGAAGAAATATCTCGCAAATGCGAGTCCCGCCTATGATTTGCCATGTTCGCAATTGCGAGCCAATCCTTTCAATTGTGACATCTGCCCTTGTTTTTGCATTGTTCGCATTTGCAAACAAAGTCTGACAAATGCGGGATCTGCACTTGTGCATTCTATACTTATAAGATTTTAAACATCATTCTTCATAGTTTCAAAACCCAAACCTCCATTGGCGATTTTCTCTCAACTCCTTTCCTAAATAAATAGTAAGTCAACTTTTACTCAATTTATTCAATCTTTAACATATTTTATCATGACTTCATCTTAAATCAAAGCTTTCAAAGGGTAAAAATGGGGATTTGGGGTAGAACCTAAGTTTTCTTAAAATTGGTGATTCGGACCTCAATTTGGGGTCCGATTTCAAAACAAATTGCATATATGAACTCATGGGGGAGTGGGTAATCCGGTTTTGGTTTGAACCTTGGGTTTTGACCACGTGGGCCCAGGGCATTTTGAAAAATTTTGGGTAAAACTTTGGGAAATTCATTCTTATGCATTCAAATTGTTTTAACTAGAATTTGTTGATACATTTGAGTAAATTGTGATTAGATGCGACCGGTTTTATGGTGAATTCGAGGGGTAAACTATCCTAGAGGCATGAGTTGAGTTTGGATCTTTCGAGGTAAGTGTTTGATCTAACTTTGGCTTGAGGAAATATAATTAGGGTGTTTGATTTTTTTTGCTAAATGATCGAGTATGGTGTATAAGCATAGTAACGAGTATCTATACAACGGTGTCTAGCATGACCGTGAGTCGCAAATGCTTATGGATTCGAAAGATATGGCACGATTGTCTCGTTAAATTGATATTTTCCATGAAAAGTGTTGGTTAAGAATGAAATGAACTAAAAGAGTTTGTGAAGTAATGATTCCCCTGCCGGGACGAGTAGACCGATATCATTGAATTCTCCCTTGCCAGGATATTTGGGATGTTAGCTGTACCCTTACCGGGTTTAACTGTCATATTGATGAACTACCCTAATGAGACCTCCTTTGGAGAGATTGTTAGAGTTATTCAATTATAATATGGAATCATGTGGCACGCCAACCACTTATGAATTATAATATGGGATCGTGTGGCTTGCCGACCATAACCTATATTGATATTGGTATTGGCTTGAGATGTCGGTGACATTGTGCACGAACAATACAGGATCATGTGGTGCGTCGTCCACTTATATATCACATCACGCGATTGTGTGGTGCGGCGTCCACTTATATATCACATTACGGGATCGTGTGACGTGTCATTAATTTGTATACTACACTATGGGATCGTGTGGCGCGCCATCCACTATAGACATGTATATCATGAAATCTGGGATAGAATAACTGTTGACTACTGATGTTCCATCTTTTTCTAGTACTCCCCGATAGCATGTCCCCTCGCAGCTTTACTTGTATTATTTTTGTTATTATTTCTTTCCCGTACTCGTATATCATATTTACACAGGTTAATTGTGGTATGTCCTGCCTAGCCTCGTCACTACTTTTTCGGGGTTAGTTCAGGAACTTACCAGTATATGGGGTCGGTTGTGCTGATGCTACACTTCTGTGCCTTTTGTACATAGGTCAGGAGATAGCTTACGGACCGCAGCAGTATATCGGGAGCGTGCTTTCAGTCTAGAGACTCCCAGGTAGTTCGGTGGTTGTCGTGGGCCTTGAGTCTCATCCATTTCAAATCCGTTTGTTTTCATTATATCAAAACAGACTTCTTATGTATTTTCTTTCAGACTCGTATTTGTAGTATCTTGTAGTAGTCCGTGAGTATTGTGATGCTAGATTTTGGGTAGAGGATGTTGTTAAGTATTCCGTATTTTATTTATTTTATAGTAAATTAAGACTTTCGCTTGAATTTATTGGTTTATTATTGTTATCTTATTGGAAATTTATTGAAAAAGGTATGTTAAGTTGGCTTGACTAGCTCCAACAATAGGCCTCATCATGACTTCCGATGGTGGGAAATGTGGGTCGTGACAAGTTGGTATCAGAGCACTAGGTTACTTGGGTCTCACAACTCAAGGACAAGCTCGGTAGAGTCTAAGGGATTGGTAAGGAGATGTCTGTATTTATCCCTAGAGGCTACAGAGTTAGGAAAAAATTTACTTTGTTTATTCTTGTCGTGCGATTCTGTTTCTCAAATATTGATTGTCGTTCTACTCTGTTCTTTCGCAGATGGTGAGAACACATGTGTTTTCTTCTACTGCACAGCAGCCCAAGCTCCCAACAGAAGCTCCCGCGAGGGGCAGGGGCCAAGGCCGTGCCAGAGGCCATGGTAGGGGCAGAGCTCAGCCCCAGGAAGCAGTCCCAGAGGTGAAGCCTCATATTGACTTTGATGAGGAGATTCCAGCCCGAGCAGTTCCAGTGGGCCCAGCACAGGTCCCAGGAGAGGTTGTGCTTTCCCCGGATCTCTTGGATGCTCTCGTCCTATAGCAGGCTGTATGGACAGTGTCACTAGAGCAGGTTTACTACCGGTAGCATCAGCCACCTCTCAGGCTGGAGGAGGGGTTCAAACTCCTGCTACGCGTACTCCGGAGCAGGTAGCTCCTCGGACTTAGGTTCCAGTAGTTCAGCCTACCGTGGCAGCTCAGACAAGTGTTACAGTTCAGGCCAGTGATGGGACAGCCATGTCTTCGGATGCTTTGTGGTGACTTGATCAGTTCTCCAAGATTTTCACCACCACTTTCAGCGGTACTTCATCAGAGGATCCTCGGGATTTTCTATTCAGTTGCCATGAGATTCTAAAGACTATGGGTATGGTGGAGACCAATGGGGTAGATTTTTGCACCTTGAGGCTTGCATGATCCGCCAAGACTTGGTGGAGAGATTATTGCCTATCTAGACCAGCAGGGTCTCCAGTTTTAACATGGTATCAGTTTGCGGAGTTATTCTTGGATAAGCTTCTCCCAGTCACTCGGCGGGAGGCACTTCGTCGGTAGTTTGAGTACCTCCATCAAGGCTCCATAACAGTTACACAGTATGAGACCAGATTGGTTGACTTGGCACGCCATGCAGTTGTGATACTCCCTACAGAGCGAGAGAGGGTCCAGAGGATCATTGATGGATTGATTCAGCCGATCCGCCTTCAGATGGTTGTGGGAGTTGGCAGTGATATTTCCATTGAGGATGCGGCCAATACGGCCCGTCGGGTAGAGATGGAACTGGTTCGAGGAGGTAGTCAGGGGTAAAACAGGAGGCCTCGCCATTCTGGTAGGTTTAGTGATACCTTATCTGGAGGTAGGGATGCATATGACAGAGGCCACTCTCAGAGGCCCTTCCAGTTGGCACTTTAGGTTTCTCATGGTGCTCCAGATGGTCGTTGTCCTCAACCACAGTATTTTGACCAGCAGCTCTTCAGCCCACCATAAGCTCCTATTAGTGCACCACCACTTTGATATTCTCAGCAGCCAAGGGCTTGCTTCACTTGCGGTGAACTGACACACATTGCCAAGTATTGCTCTCGAGCTTCCAACAGTTCATAACAGCAGGGTCCTTGCCCCATAATTCAGGAAGCAGATGATCCACAGACTGCCTATCCAGCAAGAGGCGGGGGTAGAGGCCATAGAGGTGGAGGTAAGGAGCGTATAGGTAGAGCTCAGACCGCCAGAAGCAAGGGTCAGCCCGCAGCAAATCCTCCCAAAGATACATCTCAGGGAGGAGGGGGTCAGCCTTATTGTTATGCCTTGCCGGCCAGGACAAAGGCCGAGTCATCATATACTATGATTATAGGTACTATTCTGGTATGTGATATAGGTGGTTCAGTATAATTTGATCCGGGATGTACGTACTCTTATGTGTCATCCTACTTTGTACCCTATTTGATCATGCCTAGTAAGGCTTTGGGTATTCCTGTATTTGTGTCCACACTGGTTGGTGATTTTATAGTGTCGAGCAAGTGCATCTTTTATATGTGGTGGTATTTGAGGGTCTTGAGACCAGTGTTGACTTATTACTTTTAGATATAGTGGACTTTGATGTTATATTGTGGATGGACTGGTTGTCCCTGTATCATGCTATTTTGGATTGTCACACCTAGACTGTGACCTTGGCTTCGCCAGATATGCCCTACTTGAGTGGAGAGGGACCCAGGTCATTCCACCTGTAGTGTTATTTCGTATGTTAAGGCTCGACGTATGTTCGAGAAGGGGTGTCTAGCATATATGGCGTATGTTCGTGACTTCAACGCGAAGGTTCGATCTATCGACTCTGTTCCTATTGTTTGGGAGTTCCCTGAGGTTTTCCCTTTGGACCTGCCGGGTATGCCGCCCGACAGGTATATTGATTTCTCTATTGACCTGGCTCCGAGCACTCAGCCTATTTCTATTCCTCCATATCGCATGGCCACGCCAAGTTGAAAGAGTTGAAGGAGCAGCTTTAGGACTTGCTTGATAAGAGTTTCATTATACCTAGTGTATCTCCTTGGGGTTGCACCAGTGTTGTTTGTGAAGAAAAAGGATGGGTCGATGAGGATGTGCATTGATTACCGGTAGTTGAACAAGGTGACGATAAAGAACATGTATCCACTGCCGAGGATTGATGATTTTTTCAACCAACTTTAGGGTGCTAGGGTGTTCTCAATGTTATACTTGAGGTATGGTTATCATCACATGAGGATTAGGGAGTCTGATGTCCCTAAGACAGCATTTCGCACTCGGTAAGGCATTATGAGTTTTCGGTCATATTGTTTGGGTTGACCAATGCCCTGACATCATTCATGGAGTTGATGAACAGAGTGTTCATGCCCTACTTAGATTTGTTTGTGATTATATTCATTGACGACATTTTGATATACTCCCGCAGTCAGGAGGAGCATGAGCAGCACTTTAGAGTGGTTCTTAGGACTCTGAAGGATAGTCATCTGTACACCAAGTTCTCGAAGTGTGAGTTTTTGTTAAGTTCAGTCGCATTCTTGGGTCATATCGTATCATCAGTGGGTATTCAATTGGACCCGAAGAAGATAGAGGCAGTCAAGAACTGGCCTCGACCAGCTTCAGCTACAAAGATCCGGAGCTTCTTGAGGTTAGCTGGTTACTACAGACATTTTGTGGAGGGGTTTTCATCCATTGCAGCCAGATGAATTGATTGACCCAGAAGGATGCCCATTTCAGGTGGTCAGATGAGTGCGAGGTGAGCTTCCAGAAGCTCAAGACAGCTCTGACTACGACACCGATATTGGTTTGCCCATGAGATCTGGGCCTTGTACTATTTTTTTGTAACTCCTCCCATGTCGGGTTTGGTGCAGTGTTGATGCAGAATTGTATGGTCATAGCATATGCTTCGAGGCAGTTGAAGATCTACGAGTAAAATTATCCAGTTCATGACCTAGAGTTGGCAGCCATTGTTCATACCTTGAAGATCTGAAGGCATTATTTGTAAGGTGTGACGTGTGAGGTGTATAGGGATCACAAGAGCCTTTAGTACTTGTTAAGCAGAAAGAGTTGAATTTTAGACAACAGAGGTGCTTGGAGTTGCTGAAAGACTATGATGTCTCTATTTTATACCAACCGGGGAAGGCCAATGTGGTGGCCGATGCATTGAGTAGGAAGTCTGCCAGCATGAATAGTCTTGCCTATGTTTCGGTCAGCCAGAGACTGCTTGCCTTGGATGTTCATACCTTGGCCAATAGATTTGTGAGGTTGGATATTTCTTAGCCCAGTAGGGTTCTAGCTTGCACGGTTGCTCGTTTGTCATTGATGGAGCATATTCGGGAGCGACAGTTTGATGATCCCCATTTGTGTGTACTGGGAGACACAGTGCAGCAGGGAGGTGCCAGGGAAATGACTTTGGGAGATGATGTTGTATTGAGATTGCAGGGGAGAGTTTATGTGCGTAATGTTGATGGTATTTCAGAGTCGATCTTAACGGAGCCCACAGTTCTCGGTATTCTATTCACCTGGGCGCCACGAAGGTGTATTAGGATTTGAGACAACATTATTGGTGGCGTAGGATGAAGAAAGACATTGTTGTATATGTGGCTTGTTGTCTGAATTTCCAGAAGATTAAGTACGAGTATCAGAGGCTCGGTGGGTTATTTCAGAGCATTGAGCTTCCCGAGTGGAAGTGGGAGAGGACTACCATGGATTTTGTTACTAGCCTTCCGATGGCTCGGAAGAAGTTTGATGCTATATGGGTTATTGTTGATAGGCTGACCAAGTCGGCACATTTTATTCTAGTTTCCACCACCTATTCGTCCGAGAGATATTGCTGAAATTAATGTCAGAGAGATCATTCGGCTTCATGGGGTGCCCATATCTATTATTTCAGATCGTGGTCTGTAGTTTACCTTGCATTTCTGGAGAGTGGTACGAAATGAGTTGGGCACCCAGGTTCAGTTGAGTACATCATTTCACCCCCCAGATGCACGGACAGTCCGAGAGGACCATTCAGATTCTTGAGGATATCCTTCGAGCCGGCATTATTGATTTTGGAGGCTCGTGGGACCAGTTTTTGCCTTTAGTAGAGTTTGCCTACAACAACAGCTACCAGTCGAGCATTCATATGGCTCCGTATGAGGCGTTGTATGGTAGGCGATGTCAGTCCCCAGTCGGATGGTTTGAGCCAGGAGAGGCTCGGTTATTGGGTACATATCTAGAACAGGAGGCCTTGGATAAGGTCAGGATCATTTAGGACAGACTTCAGTAAGCTCAGTTTAGGCAGAAGAGTTATGCAGATCGTAAGGTCAGGGATATTGCTTTCATGGTTGGTGAGCGAGTATTGCTTCGGGTATCGCCTATGAAGGGCGTGACGAGATTCGGGAAGAAGGGAAAGCTTAGCCCTAGGTTTATTGGCCCATTTGAGATTCTTGATCGCATGGGGAAGATGTCTTATAGACTTGCCTTGCCGCCTAGCTTGTCAGCAGTGCATCCGGTTTTCCACGTATCTATGCTTCAGAAGTATCACGGCGATCCCGCCCACATGGTAGATTTCAGTACTGTCCAATTAGACAAGGATCTGTAATACGAGGGGGAGCCGGTGACTATTTTAGACCGGCAGGTTCGAAAGTTGAGGTCACGAAGTATTCCCTCAGTACACGTTCAGTGCAGAGGTCAGCCTCATGAGGCATCGACGTAGGAGTCCAAGTCTGATATGCGGAGCCGTTATCCCCATCTGTTCCCCGACACAGATACTTCTTTCTTTTGTCCGTTCGGGGTTGAATAGTTGTTTTAGAGGTGGAGGATGTGACGAACCAAAAGGTCATCATCGTAATTCTCCCTTTCATTGTGCTTTTGAGGCCTTGAAAACCTCTTCTCTTTTTGCCTCGATTCGCGTGCGTAGTCCGGGCGCGAAGCTTGAAAATTTTTATGTGAAAATATACGAATTTTTATTAAAAACTATGAATTTTGATAATAATATTGATATAGTTGACTTTGGTCAACATTTTGGGTAAACAGACCCGGACCGGTGATGTGACAGACCCGGAGGGTCTGTAGAAAAATATGGGACACATGCGTATTTCCGGAATCGAAATCTGAGCTCAACGGCTCGAGTGCGGAATTTTGAAAGAAATTGTTTATCTGAAAATGATATGAAAAATTGAAATGAAAATGAGTTAGAAAGTAATGGTATCGGGCTCGTATTTTTGTTCCGAGGCCCGGTACAGGTCTTAAAGGAGCGTTGAGCGCTTTCTGTAAAGTTTGGTTGAAAATAGACGTAATTTGACATGTTTCGGACAAAAAATGGAAAATTTGGAAGTTATGAACTTTGAAATGAAAATCAAGAGTTTGGAGGCTTGATTTTATGTAAATGATGTTATTTTGGCAATTAAATCGCACGAGTAAGTCCGTATGATGTTTTTGAGGTTGTGTGCATGTTTGGGTTGGAGCCTCGAGGGCTCGGATGAGTTTTGGCTAGGCATCAGATTGCATTTCTCACGTTTTCTAAAATTTCTAGTATAAGGCTTATGCAATTTTCGCAAATGCAAAGCCAGGGATCGCAAATGCGAAATGAGCCCGGGAAGGCCAATGTTCGCAAAAGCGAACCTTTCTTCGCAAATGCGAGGAAGGGGAGTTTGGCATGGGATCGCAAATGCGATCAAATGTCCGTAAAGGCGAACCTCCCTTAGATGGCCTAACTTCGCAAATGTGAAGAAATATCTCGCAAATGCGAGTCCCGCCTATGATCTGCCTTGTTCGCAATTGCGAACCAATCCTCGCAGTTGCGACATCTGCACCTGTGCATTCTATTCTTAGACGATTTTAAACCTCATTCTTCATATTTCCAAAATACAAACCTCCATTGGCGATTTTCACTCAACTCCTCCTTTCCCAAATCAATTGTAAGTGAACTTTTACTCAATTTCTTCAATCTTTAACATCTTTTATCGTGATTTCATCTTAAAATTAAACCTTTCAATGGGTAAAAATGGGTATTTGGGGTAGAACATAGGTTTTTATAAAATTGGGGATTTGGACCTCAATTTAAGATCCGATTTCAAAACAAATTGCATATGTGAATGTCACGACCCAATCCCCAAATCCGGTGGTGATGGCGCCTCTCGTGAAGGCAAGGCCAGCCAGACCATTCAGTTACACCACTTAAAGCAATTAATCAGTTATAACAGATTGAATCTAAATTTATGATATTAATTAATATGAATACCAATACAGCCCGACCGGGGTGTCACAAGTCACGAGCATCTAGAGAGTGGAGACACTCCTACTACTGGACCAACAATATGTAAATTTACAAGGAAAAAACGGAATACAAGGATGGAGTGTGGTGCCACGAACGTTGGCGGTCACCCTGCTCAATTACCAGAATATGGCCTTCGATCCTGTTAATGACCAGCTATCGGGTGAACAATACCTGCAACTGCATGCAAGGTGCAGTGAGTATTTTCAATTAGTGGTAATAAGAGAGAATAATATCAGAGCGGTAAGAAAACACGCATGAGCACACCAAACTGCTATAAGAGAAAGGACAACCCTTTATAAGAAAAATGAAATACTGTGGAAAATCCCTTTAGAAAAATCCCAAGTTCTGTTCAAAATCTCTTTTGAAAATATGCTTTTTTCAGTATCAACTCACAATATCCACAAGTAGGAAATAGTCAGAAACCTACCCCTCGGGCTCAGTATCAACTCACAATATCCAATATCAGCCTCTCGGGCTCATCACTTCTTAACATATAACACCAGGGTATCTGGTCAACAAGGCAAGTAGCAGTATGTATTCCAATGATATATGAGTGCTAAATGTCGTTCCAAGTAGTACAAACAGGAGTAAATGCATGAATGCAATGCAATGCATGAACACTGTGGAACGTGCAGCCCAATTCATTTGGATACTTGCGCTCACTGTGGGGGTTCAGACTTCGGAGGGCTCCTACAGCCTAAGGCGCAATATCATACAGTGCCAATAGTTACCACTGTCTCCATTAAAATAGACGGTGCCAATAGTTACCACTGTTTCCATTATAATACACGGTGCCAATAGTTACCACCATTTCCATTACAATACACGGTGCCCATAGTTACCATCGTTTACATTAAAAATACATGGTGCATATAGGTACCATCGTTTACATTTAAAATACACGACGCCCATAGTTACCACCATTTACATATAAAAAACACGGTGCCATAGTTACCACCGTTTACATTTAAAATACACGGTGCCCAAAGTTACCACATTTTACATTAAAAATAATATTCAGTCCAAAAATAGTGAGATAGTACTCGTCTGCCAGAAATATCATTTAAAAATCATTTGAGTTTTTTGAAACAATCGGCAATAAGACCCAAGTATGGCAATGAGCCCAAGTCATGATGATAACAACAAACATTTACAATCTAGCAGTAAAAGCAACAACCGGGACGCACCAAGTCACAATCCCAATGGTGCTCTACCCAACGCTCCTGTCCAGCATGCAACTCACCACAATACAGCACTAGGATGTGCAAATCCGGGGTTTCAAACCCTCAGGATACCATTCCTAAATAATACTCACCTCGAACCTGCA
Organism: Nicotiana benthamiana; assembly: GCA_034376525.1. Classification (NCBI taxonomy): domain Eukaryota; kingdom Viridiplantae; phylum Streptophyta; class Magnoliopsida; order Solanales; family Solanaceae; genus Nicotiana; species Nicotiana benthamiana. Next base: position 29,302,046 of record CM067328.1, read on the forward strand.
AAATCTCAAGCTCGCGACGCTTTTTCCCCTCAAATCGGCCTCCACGTGCATCGAATCTAGCCAAAAATAAAGCAAATACATCACAACATTCCAATGGGACAATACATAATTGAAAACAATCGAGAAGTATCAAGAATCTCAAAACTAGCAAAAACTCGAGCCCCGGGCCCGCTTCTCAAAAAATTATGAAACTTACATTTTTGGAATCCTCATCTCGCCTCGAGTTCATACATACGAAGAACTCTTAAATTCGATCTCAAATGACCTATCAAATCCCAATTCTAAGGATAAAAAACTCAAGCCCTAATTTCTTCAATTTTTGGCTTGTTTCCATGAATCTCTAGGTAGAAAACGAGTTTTTTAGTTCAAAGATCTTACCTCCAATCATTCCTATTCGATTCCCTCTTCAATTCGCTCTCCCAAGCTCCAAAATTGCTCAATAATGGAGGAAAATAACATAGGCTCGTGGATGAAAAATGACTTAAATCGATTGTGCCCATGTGCCATTTTACCCTACGCGAACGCGGTCCAAGACCCACAAGTTTGAGATGACCAAATTATGCTGACCCCAATTTTCCCTTACGCGAACGCGACTACCTGCCCGCGATCGTGATGCTCCAGGTATTTCTACTACGCGAACGCGTCTGACTCCACGTGATCGCGGTGCTCAGTCCTCCGCTTAATCGCGAACTTGAATTAACCCTACGCGAATGCGACAGACAAAATCCAGGCCCACTCCAGCTGACTCTACGCAATCGCGTAAATCCTCATGCAAACGCGATGAACAAAAGTATGCAACATATGACAGCAAATATCTGATCTCTCCCAAGGCCAAAACTAGTATGTTTGAACACTCGAAAACACCCCGAGCCCCCCAAACCTCAACCAAAACCTCCAACCTACTACAAAACATCATACGAACATATTCCAATAATAAAAACACGTCCTTTAACAAAAAAATCATTAAATCACCATGGATTCAAGCATAAATTTTCTTCAAACTTCCGAAACCATATTCGATCAAAAAGCCAAACTAAACAACGTTTGAATGACCTGAAAATTTGTGAACATATCCAAAATCACCTAATGAAGCTATTGCAACTCTCGGAATTCCATTCCGATCCTTGGATCAAAATCTCACCTATCAACCGGAATCCGCCAAAATTCAAACTTCGCCAATTCAAGCCTAATTCTACACCGGAACTCTTCATTCAATTCTGATCGCTCTCCAAAGTCACAAATCATCCCTCGAAGCTAACTGAAACATATGAAATCACATCCGAGCCCTCTAACTCACCAGTCAACTTCCCGTTGACTTTTCCAAAACAAGCTCCCTTCTAAGAGGCCAAGTGCTTTCTTTTTTTCAACCAAAACCAATTCAATTACGCCCGATCGACTGTAGTACTGATATTAAAACATGAAGAAACACAATAAGGGGAAAACAGAGCAGTAACACATAAGATGATGGGTCGGGTCGTCACATCCTCCCCAACTTAAACAAACGCTCGTCCTCGAGCGTACCAAGAGTTTTTCTAGATGCAACCCAACAGCTTAATGACCTTATCAAGCACATACCCTGGGTGATCCCACGTCACCCTTACTCACATAGGTACCGATAACACAACACAGCTAAGATTTCACAATGCATCTGGCCCATAAACCGTAGAACCACATTGCACTTCCCAAAATCATACATAAGATCAGAACCTCACATCTATACTCAGAATTAACCCGAACCAGCTTTAATAACCCGCACATGCAACCTCAAGTGAATTCTTACAATATACCACACATTCCAACACTCGTAACTATAGTCTCTATCCACAGCAGTTGCCCACAATACTCAATACCATTAGAGAACCTCTTATTTAGCTAAAGTCTTATTCCAACCCTTTCGTATACAGCCAATGACAACTGAATCACGCGATAAACCGAACCCATCTCTCAGACTACCCATTCATGAGTCTATTCCCTTTCTCACTGATACTACAATCGATTTCAGAGCCAAACCTCGATATTATCTTTCTAACAAGCTGAAATCAAATATGCTTGTACTCATTAATGAATCCAACAATCATCTCAACCACAACACACCACTCTATTAATATGACATCTCAACACTGGCCTAAGCCACAACGTGCTCAACATAGGCACCAATAAGAAATGATCTGAACACATTTGAACCATGGCAACTGACTCAAACAAAAGAGTTGTAATTCAAATTCCTCCATATGATCACAACATAGAACTGAGATCCCATCACATTATAGAAATAGAGTACTTGAATCTTCCTTGAAATGTCATAACCTCAGGTGGGCTTGCTACAACGCGCGATTCTATCCAAACACTATTACCCATGAAGCACCTCAAGCAACCAGGCTCAAACAGACAGCCATGCACATATTGATGTCTGAAACCAAGCAACCCATCACACCCATGGTGAAGCAGCGCATACAAAGCAACATATAGAAAACTATACTCCACATCACACTGGTACGGCACGCAACCAGATCCACATAACATACCCATGGCAGCGTGCCACCCGATCTTGCACATATATCTTACAAAAGGAGATGCACATCGAGTCAAATTTGCTCATTACAATAAACACATGTAGCCTCATGCCCGGCTGCAAGAAACACATCTGAAAAGTCCCTCAATTCCGGAATTGAATCAATGGTAGAAACCTCTGCATAGAAATCCGCCACGAAGGCCCAATTAACAAGGAAATACTTGCCAATCGTCCCCTGATCCCTAGAATATAGCTACTCTGCTAGAATAATAATTTGATACACCTTACCATGCAACCTGTGGCCCTTTTCTGACACAACCCATAACACATTAGTCTAGACAACCTGAAATTGGGACAACCAGTCTGCAATCTAATATCACAATCTAAATTTAACATACCAAGAAAAGAAAAATCCACTCGGACCTCCATTTCCATCAACTGCAAGACGATGTCGATACACACGAACCACAACCACCGCATGGTCGGATCATGAGAACTTCTAGTCTCCAACCCATATAACACATGTATCACTATGCCTGATCCCACACTCCGCCGTATGAATACATAACACACATCAAGTATCCATTCATACCATGAAAGATATTTAAAATTTCCTGCGCCGCCAACAAACTCAAATATCCGCAGTCGATCTAACAAGAAAATGTCGCAATACTACTGACGTAACATCAATTTACATCACCTTAATCATCTGAAGATCGATTCTTTACTCACTTGATGCTGTCCGCGCTGCTCAAGAATTTAATGATTTCCCATTATGAACTGAACCAAGGCCTTGAACACGCAATTCTCAGTTCTCCATATCATAACCTACAGACCATACCACACTAGGATAACATGCCCATCTTCAAACCACGGTAAAACATATCAAGAACTCTTTCTCCCAATTCCATTGCACATGCTAATCTGGTAGGACTAAGTCCTTTTATTCAGATCAAGTTAAACAAACTACCAACACATAAAAGCCTTGCTGCATAACACCTTCAAGGCTCATTACCTCGAACACATACAACAATTAATCATATCTATACCATACCGATTAGGTTCATTATCAAGCTATTCTTTTTATCTAATTAGCTTCCCGATTTATCTTTGTTTTGATATTCTCCTTTGTAGTAGCACCACAATGCCTCGACCCATGTTACCACACGAGACTCGCACATAAAACCACCCATAGGCCACTGAATACCCCCCTCAGACGTTTCCCCGTAATGCCACATTCCAGAATGCTTTACCTTGAAGAACTTCCTACTAATCTGAATTCATTACAATTACCTTCCACAAACGGATACATAGAATCCCATGTTCACCATAAAATACCACCAGTCTTGATCCTTTCTAATGAGAACACAATCTCTAGCAACATACACAAACCTAAGACACCTAATTGTTACATGCCAAATCTTGAACATAGAAAAAACATTCTCGAGATTCATTCAGTTGTAATTCACATGCCCTAAAAGAACGGAACCGCTTGTGCCTTATTCGTACCCAGACACTGCAGAACATGATTTCATACAGATACAACAACCATCTTTCTCCTCTATACGCTGGGCATTCTTTACCTACAACAGCTCTAAACATCCTAGTATTTCTCACATTACGCAAGCACCATTTAACCTTTGTAGAAATTTTCCTTCACACGAGCCATCCCCAGCTCAATTTCTATAACTAGAGCTGATCCGCCATCCTACCTCCAAACGGAACCACCATGGCACATAACCGTGCAGTCAGCTGACCAACAGAAACCTCCCCAACTTGGATAGAAGCCACATATTAAGATATTCTTAGCAACTCATAACACTTTTACTCTAATGATGCCACAATGAGATCAAACTCAAATCATTTACAACTTTTTTGTGAACACATAGATCACCTAGCAGTGGCATTCTTTGCAAATCTCGCATTCATTTCCCTATCAGCTGAGCCCACTTTCTTAAGCGTCCCATTACTTCATAATACAACACATACCCTTCAACTACACATGAGATATTTTACACACATATAATCATCATACCGCTCGAAATCCTCCGCAGGAGATAACTCACCTACTTCGCCTCATTTCAATGTTTCCATATACCTTCCACTATCATATACGAAATACAGCCATTTAGCCTTTCCAAGTCCATACTCATACGGCGACAAGAAACGTACTTTACATGCCGACTGAGAGACACGGGATATTCAGCAGACTCTTTCGTCACTACCAAAATCACATAGATACACCCCCACGGTACTAACATACTTATCACATGGATATCTCGCCGCCATTCCGGCTAATAAGAACAACACTGAACATATAAGTTCAAACACTTTCTCACACAATAAGCACCTTGGCGCTCAAGCCATAGGCAAAACTTCGGCCTCAAGTCCTCTAGACTGGCCCAACATCAAAGAGCTTATCTATCGCCCCTCGATAGGGAAATCACAAGCCATCAAGGCACATATACTACTGAACGATCACGTGCGCATACAGACGTGTGGAAGGAATTTCAAGAATTATCTCAAACTGAAGCAAGAACGCACGATAAGAATTCCAAGAATGGGCAGTTTTCCTAAAGGTTTTCCTGCCTCTCGAGGATAAATACAGACGTATCTGTACCGATTCGCGAGACTCTACTAACCCTGCCCATGACTCGTGAGACCTAACCAAGGCTCTATTACCAACTTGTCACGACCCAATCCCCAAATCCGGTCGTGATGGCACATCTCGTGAAGACAAGGCCAGCCAGACCGTTCAGTTACACCACTTAAAACAATTAATCAGTTATAACAGATCGAATCTAAATTTATGACATTAATTAATATGAATACCAATACATCCCGACCGGGGTGTCACAAGTCACGAGCATCTAAAGAGTGGAGATGCTCCTACTACTGGACCAATAATATGTAAATTTACAAGGCGGAATACAAGGATGGCATGCAGTGCCGCAAACGCTGGCGGTCACACTGCTCAATTACCAGAATATGGCCTTCGATCCTGCTAATGACCCGTTATCGGGTGAACAATACTTGCAACAGCATACAAGGTGCGGGGAGTAAAGTGAGTACTTCCAACTCAGTGGTAATAAGCGATAATAATATCTATGCAATAAGAAAACACACATGAGCACACCAAACTGCTATAAGAGACAGGACAACCCTTTTTAAGAAAAATGAAATACTGTGGAAAGACCCTTTAGAAAAATCCCAAGTTCTATTCAAAATCTCTTTTGAAAATATGTTTTTTCAACAATTTCAAAGGTACTTTTATCAAGTAGGAAATAGTCAGAAACCTGGCCCTCGGGCTCAATATCAACTCACAATATCCAACCTCAGCCTCTCGGGCTCAGTATTCATTAACATATAACACCAGGGTATCTGGTCAACAAGGCAAGTAACAGTATGTATGCCAATAATATATGAGTGCTAAATGTCGTGCTAAGTAGTACAAACAGGAGTAAATGCATGAATGCAATTCAAAGCATGAACACTGTGAAACTTGAAGACCGATCCATTTGGATACCCGCGCTCACTGTGGGGGTTTAGACTCTAGAGGGGTTCCTACAGCCCAAGCGCCATATCATACAGTGCCAATAGTTACTACTGTTTCCATTACAATACATGATGCCAATAGTTACCACCGTTTCCATGACAATACACGATGCAAATAGTTACTACCATTTCCATTACAATACACGGTGCCCATAGTTACCACCGTTTACATTTAAAATACACGGTGCCCATAGTTACAACGATTTACATTTAAAATACACGGTTTCCATAGTTACAACCGTTTACATTTAAAATACACGGTGCCCATAGTTAACACCGTTTACATTAAAAATACATGGTGCCCATAGTTACCACCATTTCCATTTAAAATAATATATAGTACAGAAATAGTGAGATACTCGTCAACCCGAAATATCATTTAAAGGTCTTTTGAGTTTTCAAAACAATCGGCAATAAGCCCCAAGTATGGCAATGAGCCCAAGTCATGATGATAACAACAAACATTTACAATCTATCAGTAAAACCAACAATTGAGACGGACCAAGTCACAATCCCTACGGTGTTCTATACCACCCTCCAGTCCAGCGTGCAAGTCACCACAATACAGCACTAGGATGTGCAAATCCGCGGTTTCAAACCCTCAGGATATCATTCCCAAATATTACTCACCTCGAACCGGCAAAATCTCAAGCTCGCGATGCCTTTTCCTCTCAAATCGGCCTCCACGCGCGTTAAATCTAGCCAAAAATATAGCGAATACATCACAACATGCCAATGGGACAATACCCAATCGAAAACAATCGAGAAATAGCAAGAATCTCAAAAGTAGCAAAAACCTGAGCTCCGGGCTCGCTTCTCAAAAAGTACAAAACTTATATTTTTCGAATCGTCGTCTCGCCACGAGTTCATATATACCAAGAACTCCCAAATCCGAGCTCAAATGACCTATCAAATCCCAATTCGAAGTATCAAAAACTCAAGCCCTAATTTCTTCAATTTTTGGCTTGTTTCCATGAATCTCTAGGTAGATTTCCCAATAAAAACGAGTTTTTAAGTTCAAAGATCTTACCTCCAATCATTCCTCTGCGATTCCCTCTTCAATCCGCTCTCCCAAGATCCAAAATCGCTCAATAATAAAAGAAAATAATATAGGCTCGTGGTTGAAAAATGACTTAAATCAATTCTGCCCAGGTGCCATTTTACCCAACACGAATGCGGTCCAAGACCCACGCGTTCGCGATGAAAAAATTATGCTGACCCCAATTTTCCCTTATGCGAACATGACTCCTGACTGCGATCTTGATGCTCCAGGTATTTCTACTACGCGAATGCGTCCGATCCCACGTGATCCGGTGCTCAATCCTCCCCTTAATCGCAAACGCGAACTAACCCTACGCGAACGCGATAGCCAAAATCCAGGCCCACTCCAGCTGAATCTACGCGATCGCGTAAACCCTCACGTGAACGCGATGAACAAAAGTCTGCAACATATGACAGCAAATATTTGATCTCTCCCAAGGCCAAAACTAGTCTGTTTGAACACTCGAAATCACCCCGAGGCCCCCGCGACATCAACAAAACCTCCAACCTACTCCAAAATATCATACGAACATGTTCCAATCATGAAAACACGTCCTTTAACACAAAAATCAACAAATTTCAACAGATTCAAGCTTAAATTTTATTAAAACTTCTGAAACTCATATTCGATCAAAAAGCTTGACTAAACGACGTCCGAATGACTTGAAAATTTGCGGACATATCCAAAATCATCTGAAGAAGCTACTGCAACTCTCGGAATTATATTCCGACCCTCAGATCAAAATCTGACCTATCAACCAGAATCCGCCAAAATTCAAACTCCGTCAATTAGAGCCTAATTCTACACCGGACCTCCAAATTCAATTCCCATCGCTCTCTTAAGTCACAAATCATCCTCCGAAGCTATTAGAAACATCGAAAACCACATCCGAGCCCTCTAACTCACAAGTCAACTTCCGGTTTACTTTCTTAAAAGAAGCTCCCTTCTAAGAGGCCAATTGCCTTATTTTTTCAACTAAAACCAATTCAATTACACCCGATCGACTCAAGTATTGATATTGAAACACCAAGCAACACAATAAGGGAAAAATGGAGCAGAAACACATAATACGACGGGTTGGGTCGTCACAATGAACTCGTGGGGGGAATGGATATCCCAGTTTTGGTTCGAACCTCGGGTTTTGACCATATGGGCCCGGCGCAATTTGGGAAATTTTGGGTAAAACTTTGGGAAATTCATTCTTATGCATTCAAATTGTTTTAACTAGCATTTGTTGATACATTTGAGAAAATTATGATTAGATTCGACCGGTTTTGTGGCGAATTCGAGGGGTAAAGCTATCCTAGAGGCGTGAGTTCAGTTTAGAGCTTTCGAGGTAAGTGTTTGATATAACTTTGGCTTGAGGGAATACGATTAGAGTGTTTGATTGTTATTTGCTAAATGATCGAGTACGGTGTATAGGCATGGTGACGGGTATCTATACACCGATGCTTAGCATGACCGTGAGTCGTAAATGCTTATGGATTTGAAAGATATGGCACGATTGTCTTGTTAAATTGATAATTTCCATGAAAAGTGTTGGTTAAGAATGAAATGAACTAAAATATTTTATGAAGTAATGGTTCCCCTACAGAGACGAGTAGACTGATTTCATTGAATTCTCCCTTGCCGGGATATTTGGGCTGTTAATTGTACCCTTGCCGAGTTTAACTGTCATATTGATGAACTTCCCTATTGGGACCTCATTTGGAGAGATTGTTAGAGTTATTCAATTATAATATGGGATCGTGTGGCACGCCGACCACTTATGAATTATAATACGGGATTGTGTGGCGCTCCGACCACAACCTATATTGATATTGTTATTGGCCTGAGATGTCGGTGACCTTGTGCACGGAGAATATGGGATCGTGTGGCGCGGTGTCCACTTATATATCATATTACGGGATCGTGTGGTGTGCCGTACACTTACATATCACATTGCGGGATCTTGTGGAACGCCGTCCACTTGTATACTACATTATGGGATCGTGCGACGCGACGTCCACCATAGACATGTATATCATGAAATCAGGGATAGAATTACTGTTGACTACTGATGTTCCATTTTTGTCTAGTCCTCCTGATAGAATGTCCCCTCCTAGCATTACTTGTATTATTTTGTTAGTGTTTCTTTCCCGTACTCGTATATCATATTTGCATAGGTAAATTGTGGTAAGTCCTGTCTAGCCTCGTCACTACTTCACCGGGGTTAGGTCAGGCACTTACCGGCACATGGGGTCGGTTGTCCCAATGCTACACTTCTGTACCTTTTGTGCATAGGTCAGGAGACAGCTTATGGACTGCAGTAGTAGCGCGGGAGCGTGCCTTCAGTCCAGAGATTCCCAGGTAGTTCGCTGGCATTCGCGAAACCTTAGACTCATCAATTTCAGTTCCGATTGTTTTCATTATATCGAAACAGACTTCTTATGTATTTTCTTCCAGACTCGTATTTGTAGTATCTTGTAGTAGTCCGTGAGTATTGTGACATTAGATTTTGGGTAGAGTATGTTGTTAAGTATTCCGCATTTTCTTCATTTTATATTAAATTAAGACTTCCGCTTGAATTTTTGTTTCATTATTACTATCTTGTTGGGAATTAACTGAAAAAGGTATGTTTAGATGGCTTGCCTAGCTCCGACACCAGACGCCATCATGACTCCCGATGGTGGGAAATACGGGTCGTGACATATATATATATATATATATATATATATATATATATATATATATATATATCTAAAATATATGTACTTACGCCATACTATGCACTAACTATAAGTGTATTAGGTAATACCGTATCGAATATAGCTTATATATATACATCTACTTAAGCTATACTATGAAATAACTATAAGTGTATTAGGTAACACTGTATCGAATACAACTTTTATATATATATACATATATATATATATATATATATATATATATATATATATATACTTACGCTATACTATGCACTAACTGTCACGATCCCAACCCGGTCGAGATGGAGCCCAGCACATTGCTAGGAAAGCCCAACCAATCACACTCGCGTTCAGAGCTACAAGCTCACATCTTTAATTCACAAATCATCAATAATGAAAAGAAAATCCGAAGTTTTAGCATTTATATATATATAACATCCCAACAACCAGTACATATCAACCTCCCACAGATCTGGGGGTCATGAGTCAAGAGCCTCTACCAGAATAAAATATCTCATAATCTAAGTACGCGAAAATATTAAAAATACAGAAATAATGGAGGAGTCGAGTCCTGCGGACGTCATGCAACTACCTCAACAAGCTCCGGAAAAATATTCTGTAAATAGCTGAAAGATGAACTATGCCCTGAGGTACCGGGATCTGCACACAGGGTGCAGGGAGTAAAGTGAGTACTTCCAACTCAGTGGTAGTAGACATGTATAATGATATTGAAGGTAAGAAATCCCAAGATACTACATAGTAAAGCTAAAACAGTGTTTTCTACTCTTTTTAACATTGTGAATCCCAATAAGTAGTAACAGGTAAAGTAGATAAATGTAAATGCATGAATGCAATGCAAAATTCACATGAACGCTATGACATGTAGCCCGATCCATTTGGGTACCCGCGCTCACTGTGGGGGTTTAGACTCCGGAGGGGCTCCTATAGTCCCAGCGTAATATCATAATAACATACGCTGCGACACGCAACCCGATCCACTATTAGTCCAGCTAAATGCATGTAAGCCATACAGGCATAAATAAATTACCGATTTAAGTTCTGTTTATCAGTAATTACAGAATTAGGTGGTCAAAACCTCAGAATTTACCCATCATATTTAAACAGTGTTCTAGCTCGGGACTGATATCATGAAAACATGCTCTAAATCATAGAAACAGTGATAACGATCCTCACGGGATCCAATTAACTGGCGCGTAGCACAAATGTATCCATAGCCATCAAAGTAGGAGGTTTACCGAGTCATCTATAGCCAACAACACAATACAATGCTAATCGGTCGGACTAAGCCATAGTCCCCAATCACAATCGACCCCGCACTCACCGTAAAGTACGTGTCTCGCCTCAATGTAGCGTCACAATGTGGTATACCGGGGTTTCAAACCCTCAGGTCATCGTCCACATCTATTACTCACCTCAAATCGACTCCAAGACTAGTCGGCTATGCCTTTCCCTCTAGAATCAACCTCCGTGGGTGCCAAATCTGATCAAAACCAATAGGAATGCGTTAAAATAGGCTAATGGAACATAACCCAATCGAAATAACTAGAAATACACCCAAAAGCACGGGGTTGGAAAAACCCGAGCCCCGGGCCCAATTCTCCAAAAATTAAGAAATTTACATTTTCCGAATCCTCGTCTCGCCAAGAGTCCATAAATATGAAGTTTATCAAAATCGGAGTCCAATAACCCCTTCAAATTCCAAATTTTTAAGACCAAAAACTAAGCCCTAAATTCTCCAATTTCCATCAATATTCAGAGATTTAGATGATGATTCTTCAATAAAAACACGTAATTAGCTCATAAAACTTACCTCAAGTCGAAACCTAGGTGGAACCGTCATACTCTCTCGTGCAATAGCTCCAAAATGTGCTCAACAATGGTGGAAAATGATATATGCTCGCAGATGAAAAATGATAATTTAACCCTTCTGCCAAGCTCAATTTCCGCTTTAGCGGTCCTTCCTCCGCTTACACGACTACCGCTGTTGCGGCCCCTTGACCGCTTTTGCGGTCCAACACATTCCTCCTGGGACCGATTTTGCAGTCTTTCTACCGCTTACACTGTCAACGCCTACGCGGTCTTCGATCCGCTTCCGCGATCCAGCCATCCCTTCCATTTCCACTTTTGCGGCTCACCAACAGCTTCTGCGGTTGCAGCTTCTGCGGTTGCCGCTTCAGCGGCTTTCCTTCCGGAGAAGTGGAAATACCATAAGCCACTTCCTCTTTTATGCAACAGACTTCCAAACCTCCGATCAACCATCCGGAAATACCCTGAGGCCCCCGGGACCCCAACCTATTCCAAAACATCATACAAACATGTAAAAATACAACCTTAAATACAAAATTCATCAAATCACGATGGATTCATGCCTAAGTTTCATCTATCACTTTTGAAACTAACATTCGATCATAAACCCGACCAAACGACGTCCAATTTACCTGAAAATTTGCAGACATACCAAAAAATCACCTAATGAAGCTGCAACATTTCTCAGAATTCCATTCCGACCTGCGGATCAAAATCTGACCTATCAACCGAAATTCGCCGATATTCAAACTTAGCCGATTCAAGCCTAATTCTACACCGAACCTCCAAATTAAGTTCCATTTTCACTCCCAAGTCATAAATCACCACCCGAAACTAGCTGAATCGTCGAAAATCCATTCCGAGCGCTATAACTCATGAGTCAACATTCAGTTGACTTTTCCAAACTAGTATTCTCTTAAAGAGACTAATTGTCTCAATTTCAAAAAAACTATGTCCGATTCACTTCGAATTCTCCAAACACATATAATGAAACATGTAGAATCATAAAACGAGGAAAACGGAGTGGTAACTCACATGACGATGAGCTGGGCCGTCACACTAACTATAAGTGTATTAGGTAATAACGTATCGAATACAGCTTATATATATATAATATATGTTCTTACACAATAATATATATATATATATACATATATATATATATATATATGTATATATATATATATATATATATATATATATATGTATGTATATATATATATATATATATGTATGTATATATATATATATATATATGTATGTATATATATATATATATATATATATATATATATATATATATATATATATATATATATATATGTATGTATAATTATTTGAAATAGCGACAAAATTTGATTGCTATTTTTGTAAAATGATCATAATATAGCGACCAAAGCTGGTCCCTATTTCTAAAAATTCAAAACTATTTTACCCAAAAAAATAGCTACCAACGTTTGTCACTATTTTAATTACAGAACTCTGAAAAGCGGGATCCCCTCCCATTATTTCTAAATATTTCCCAAAATCCCTCTTTTCTATGTCACACTCAAACCCCACCCCCTTCCAACTCCCACAACCAGGCCCCACCCACGCCACTAGCGACCACCGCTCAGCTGTCGTTGCTGTCACCTCTACCGCTGTTGCGTCTCTCCTTATCCACCTCATAAAAATTCAAGGTTAGAATTACAAACCTAAGGTTTCAATTGATTATTGTTTCAATTAATTATTTAACATTGTATTATATAGAAACCTAGGGTTTAGATTGTATTTATTATTATTTAACATTTTATGAATTTAGGGTTTAGGGTATGGGTTGAATATTTAGGCTAGGCTTTGTTGAGTATTTCTACGTCAATATAATAGTAAGCAATATATACTAATTTAACGTCAAAGACTTGATTCATAGGTAGATATATATTAGTGCATAAATTGAACTTTTAGTTTAATCTTGATTAGTTTATAGGTAGTTATTTAATATAGACACATGATAGTATATTTGGATTTTCTCTTAAAGTTCAAGACCATGTTAATGTTGAAGGCCTTAAGCGAATCGTTGTGTGTCTTTTGTGGATATGAACTGAACATTTTAGGTATGAGTTGAACCTTTAAGATATAAATTGAACTTAAACTCGTAGGATATGAATATATCTTGTAGGATATAAATTGAAGCTTTTATCTCTGTGTTTAACCGTTAAGATATGACTTGAACTTTAGTGGATATGAATTGAACCTTTTAGGACACGAATTGAATTTTTAGGATATGAATTGAACATTTCAGGTATGAATTGAACCATTAGAATATAAATTGAACTTAAACTCATAGGATATAAATTGAAGCTTTGATGTATGAGTTGAACCGTTAGTGTCACGAACCTAGTTCACCAATCGTGAATCTTCATGACGGCACCCAGTCTTCTCGACTAGTAAAGCCTGACACATTATGAAAATTCAACAACCTTTACGAAAATGATAAAAAACACTAAATAACACAAGAAAATATATAGGATGTCGCCTGGCACATACACTTCAACTCAAAAGAATGTAACAACCTCCAAGAACCGGAACCCCACGGGCAACACAGGCTAAGAGTAAAAACATAATATACGGCTCTAACATTCGAAAGTGTCTATAACAACTGAATACATGAAAGGAAACTACTAACTAAAAGGTAGAGTAGAAGGATACTCTTCGGGTCTGCGGACGCGGCTGATGCATACCTCAAGTCTCCAAGTGAAGCTCCGAACTCACTGATAGCGCGCTCGACCTGAACTACCTGGATCTGCAGAAAAAAAGTGTGCAGAAGAGTAGCATGAGTACACCACGGCGGTACTCCGTAAGTGCCAAGCCTAACCTATGTGGAGTAGTGACAAGGAAGGTCGAGGCCCTACTGAGATGAATATAAGAAATAATATAAGATAAATAGAGAGTAGATAATGAAGTAAATCCCGAATATCTAGGAAGACAATAAGTAAAATGGAACAGGTTACAAATACTATCTATGAACACAAGAAAAATCACATAAAAGTCAGGATGCCACATGGAGCTCCGGAATGTAATCCGCAGTCCATTTTTACCAATATCTAAGGATTTCCTTGGAATCAAACCGGTGTCCATCATATAAATAATAGAGGATCTCCGAGAATTGAACCCGCAATCCATCATACCAGTAAAAGAGGATCTCCGGAAATTGAACCCGCAGTCCATCATACCAATAATAGAGGATCTCCGGGAATTGAACCCGCAGTCCATCATACCAATAACAGAGGATCTCTGGGAATTGAACATGCAGTCCATCATACCCGTAACAGAGGATCTTCGGGAATTGAACCTGTAGTCCATCATACCAATAACTGAGGATCTCCATGAATTGAACCCGCGGTCCCAATCGTAAACACATCATAATAATTCACTATTTAATAGAAAGAAACAAAGTACAAGCAATCGGTAAGGATCTAGAGCCTAGAATGCTCGCAAAAAGGATAAATATTGCAATTTAGTCAACTAGAACAAATAAGTTACTAACATGCTTTTCCTAAGCTAAAACAAGTGAAATTGCATTTATAGCAGTTAAATACGTTAAGAAACACAGTCTAAATAAATCAAGTAAGGTGAATTTTCAACAATTAGCACAAGTACATGCTCGTCACCTCGCGCACGAGGCATTTAAACAACAGTCAAGAAATCCTAAGGGGAGAGGTCCCCCACACAAAGTTAGACAAGTCACTTACCTCGAACCGATACAAAATCGCAAAGAAACAATGCCCTTGCCATAGTATCAGACTCCATGTGGCCAAAATCTATTCAAAACAATAGCATATTGTAAATAACATTGCAAGTAACTAATTACACTATTAAAATTAAGGCTAAGGTGCAAAAATAGGTGAAATAAAAACCAAATTTACCCTCAATACAACGTCTCAAAATTAGATAATTTTTACATTTTCAGAAACCTTGTACTCTCACGAGTGTAACCATATAAAAATCTCCCAAATCGGAGGTCAAATGCCCCTTCAATTCATCAAAGTTATGTCTAAGAACTTTACCCCAATTTTCATTCAAAATCCAAAATTAAAGCTTGAATTCGAGATTAGATTAGTGAGTTTTGGTCATAGAGGATTAAGGAATCATTACCCGATGGTTGCCTCTGAAAACCCCTCAAAAAATCTCCCAAAAGCCAGCTGTCTAGCTTGAGTTTGATGAAAATGGAAGAAACCTCATTTTTGAAATATTTATATTTTCCTATGTATTTAGTGAATCCTGATCGTGAAGAGAGGGACGCGATCACGAAGAGTAATATAGAGGTCCAGAAAAAAGCCCTACGCGATAGCGGAAAGGAGCATGCGATCACGGACGAGGATGAAATGGCCTTACGCGATCGCGTAAGAAGCAACGCGAACGCGAAGAGGGGAGAGGTAGAGTTACGCGATCGTGAACCAAAACCCTGCGATCACAATTAAGGAATTTGGGACCCTACGAGATTGGCCTATGCGTTTGCGGGAAATGGGACGCGATCGCGAAGAAGGAATAGTACCTGCAACAGTAGAAGAATTCTGCAATCATTTTTCAACACAAATATGCCCTATTATGCATCTGAAAAACACCCGAGGCCCTCAGGACCTCAACCAAACCTACGAAAATATCCCATAACATCATTCAAACTAGTACCAGTCCTTAAACCACCTAAAACAATGCTGGAAATGCAAATTAATCAATGATTTAAACTGAAAAACGACAAAACTAACCAAAGTCGCTTTCGATTCAAAACCTATCCAAAACATGTCCGATTGACCTAAAGTTTTGCAAGAACGTCCCAAATGACATGAAGGTGCTACAACAACTTTCAGAATCCCACTCCGACCCTCGGATCAAAAATTCACTCTCGGACCGGGAACTTCAAAATTCTAACTTACGACATTTCTAGCCTAATTGAGCTATGGACATCCAAAATACATTCTGAACATGATCCCAACCCCAAAATCACCTAACGGAGCTAACGGAACCATCTGATTTCCATTCCGAGGTCGTTTTCACACTGTTCTGATTACGGACCATTTTCGAACACTTAAGCTCTTATTTAGGGACTAAGTGTCCCAAAACACTCCTAATTCAATTACTGAACATCCCGACAAACCAAAATAGCAGAAATAAACTTAGGGAAAGCAGTTAATGGGGGATTAGGGCATAAATTCGAAAGACAACCGGCCGGGTTGTCACATCCTCCTACACTTAAACATTAGTTCCTCCTTGAACGAGCATAGAGAACATACCTGAAGTAGTAAAAAGATAAGGGTATCGGATACGCATATCATGCTCGGTCTCCCAAGTTGCCTCCTTGGCCGGCAAACCCCGCCACTGAACCTTTACCGAAGCTATATCCTTTGACCTGAGATTTTGGATCTGCCTGTCTAATATTGCCACTGGCTCCTCAACATAGGACAAGTCATTGTCCACTAGACTGAAGTGAACTCTAACACGTGATATGGGTCACTGTGATACCTCTAAAGCATCGAAACATGAAATATCGGATGAACCCCAGCCAAACACGGAGGTAAGGCAAGCTCAAAAGCAACCTTCCCAATCTGCCTCAAAATCTTAAATGGACCAATGAACCTCGGGCCAAACTTTCCTTTATTTCCAAACCTCATTACGCCTTTCATAGGCAAGACCCGAAGCAAAAACCCGCTCACCAACCATAAAGGAAACATCACGAAACTTCCGGTCCGCATAACTCATATGTCTAGACTGGGCCGTGTGGAGTCTTTCCTGAATCTCCTTAACCTTCTCAATAGCATCTTTAACCAAATCGGTGCCCAATAACCTGGCCTCACCCAGATTAAACCAACCCACTGGGATCTGCATCTCCTACCATATAAGGCCTCATAAGGCGCCATCTCACTATTGGATCGATAACTGTTGTTGTATGCAAACTCAGCCAATGGCAAGTACTTATCCCAAGACCCTCTAAACTGAATTGCGCACGCATGGAGCATATCCTCAAGAATCTAAATAATGCGCTCGGATTGTCTGTCCGTCTGAAGGTGAAAAGCCACAATCATGGTCAGTTGGGTAATCAACTCGTGCTGGACGGCTCTCCAGAACCGTGATGTAAACACTGAGCCTCTGTCTGAGATGATAGAAGCTTGAATGCCAGTAGACGGACAATCTCCCTGATATAAATCCTTGCTAATTACTTCGCTGAGTAAGAAGTACACACTGGAATGAAATGAGCAGACTTGGTCAGCCAATCCACAACAACCTAAATAGAATCAAACGTCCTCACCGTCAGAGGGAGACATGTCACAAAATCCATGGTGATATTCTCCCATTTCCACTCTGGAATCTCCATCTGCTGAGAAAGCCTCCCGGTCTCTGGTGCTCAGCCTTTACCTGTTGAAAGTTAAGGCATCTAGATACAAACTCTACAATGTCCTTCTTCATCCGCCTCCACCAGTAATTCTGTCTCAGACCTTGATACATCTTCGCGGCACCAGGATGGATGGAGTACCGCGATCTATGGGCCTCAATCAATATCAACTCCCGAATATCATCAATATCAACAACCGAATATCATCAACATCGTGCACACAGATCCACCCCTGCATCCTCAATGCCCCGTCATCTCCAATGGTCACATCCTTAGCATCGCCATGCTAAACTATGTCCCTGAGAACAACCAAATGAGGGTGGTCATACTGCCGCTCCTTGATACGATCAAAAAAATGAAGACCGAGAAACCACACAGGCTAGAACCTGGCTGGGCTCCAAAAGGTCCAACCTCACAAACTCACTGGCTAAAGTAAGGTGAATTTTCAACAATTAGCAAATGTACACGCTCGTCACCTCGCGCACAAGGCATTTAAACAACAGTCAAGAAATCCAAAGGGGAGAGGCCCTCCACACAAAGTTAGACAAGTCACTTACCTCGAACCGATACAAAACTGCTAAGAAATAATGCCCTTGCCACGAGTATCCGACTCCGAGTGGCCTAAATCTATTCAAACTAATTACATATTTTAAATAACATTGCAAGTAACTAATTACACAGTAAAAATTAAAGCTAAGGAGCGAAAATAGGTGAAATAAACAAAATGTCCCTCATGCCAATGTCTTGAAACGAATAATTTTTACAGTTTCAGAAACCTCGTACTCTAAGTCTAACCATATAAAAATCTCCCAAATCGGAGGTCAAATGCCTCTTCAATTCATCAATGTTTGGTCTAAGAACTATACCCCAATTTTCATTCAAAATCCGAAATTAAAGCTTAAACTCGAGATTATATTAGTGGGTTTTAGTCATAAAATAGTAAAGAATCATTACCCGATGGTTGCCTCTGAAAACCCCTCGAAAAATCTCCCAAATCCGAGCTCTCTAGCTTGAGTTTGATGAAATTGGAAGAAACATCATTTTTGAAATATAAATATTTGCCTAGGTATTTAGTGAATCGTGATCACGAAGAGAGGGACGCGATCGTGAAGAGTAAAATAGTGAATCGTGATCGTGAAGAGAGGGACGGACGAGGATGAAAAGTCCTTACGCGATCGCGTAAGAAGGAACGTGAACGTGAAGAGAGGAGAGGTAGAGTTACGCGATCGCGAACCAATCCCTGTGATGGCAATTAGGTAATTTGGGCCCCTCCGAGATTGTCCTATGCGATCGCGTGAAATGGGACGCGATCGCGAAGAAGGAATAGGACCTGCAACAGCTGAGGAATTCTACAATCTTTTATCAACACAAAGATGCCCTATTGGGCATCCAAAGCACGCCCGAGGCTCTCGGGACCTCAACCAGACCTACGAATATATCTCATAACATCATTCAAACTTCTACCGATCCTTAAACCACCAAAAACAACGCCGGAAATGCAAATTAATCATTAATTTGAGCTTAAAACTTCAAAACTTAACCAAACTCGCTTTTGATTCAAAACCTAACCAAAACACGTCCCATTGACCTGAAATCTACACGCACGTCCCTGATTACATGACAGTGCAACAACAAGTTCCGGAATCCCGTTCTGGCCCTCGGATCAAAAATGCGCTATTGGACCGGAAACTTCAAAATTCTAACTTCCAGAACTTCTAGCATAAATGAGCTACTGACCTCCAAAATACATTCCGAACATGCTTCCAACCACGAAATCGTCGAACGGAGCTAACAAAACCATCGGATTTCCATTACGAGTTCGTCTTCACACTGTTCTGATTATGGACCATTTTCCAACACTTATGTTCTCATTTAGGGACTAAGTGTCCGGAAACACTCCGAATTCTATTACTGAACATCCCGGCAAACCAAAATAACAGAAATAAACTTATGGAAAGTAGTTAATGGGGGAACGAGACATAATTCCAAAGATGACCGGCCGAGTCATCACATCCTCCTACGCTTAAACATTTGTTTGTCCTCGAACGACCATAGAGAACATACCTGAAGTAGCAAAAACATGAGGATATCGGCTACGCATATCCTGCTCGGTTTCCCTAGTCCCCTTCTTGGCTAGCTGACCCCACCACTGAACCTTTTACCGAAGCTATATCCTTTGATCCGAGCTTTCCGATGTTCCGATCTAATATAGCCACTAGCTCCTCAACATAGGACAAGTCATTGTCCACTGGACTGAAGTGAACTCCAACACGTGAGATGGGTCACAGTGATACCTCTGAAGCATCGAAACAAGAAATACTGGATGAACCCCAGCCAAACTGGGAGGTAAGGCAAGCTCATAAGCAACCTTCCCAGTTTGCCTCGAAATCTCAAATGGACCAATGAACCTCGGGCTCATATTACTTTATTTCCAAACATCATGACACCTTTCATAGGCGAGGCCCAAAGCAAAAACCCGCTCACCAACAACAAAGGAAACATCACAAACCTTCAGGTCCGCATAACTCATATGTCTGGACTAGGCAGTACATAGTCTGTCCTTAATCACCTTATCCTTCTCAACCACATCCTGAACCAAATCAGTGCCTTATAGCTTGGCCTCACCGGCTCGAACCAACCCACCGGGTATATGCATATCCTACCATATAAGGCCTCATAAGGTGCCATCTGAATACTGGGCTGATAACAGTTGTTATACACAAACTCAGCCAATGGCAAGAACTGATCCCAATACCTTCTAAACTCAATCGCACACTCACGAAGCATATCCTCAAGAATATCAATAGTGCGCTCTGACTGTCCATCCATCTTATGGTGAAAAGCCGTACTCATGGTCACCCAGGTACCCAACTCGTGTTGGACGGCTCTCCAAAACCATGATGTAAATACTGAGCCTCTGTCTGAGATGATAGAAATTGGAATGTTGTGTAGACGGACAATCTCCCTGAAATAAATCCTAACTAATTGCGCCGCTGAGTAAGAAGTACACACTGGAATAAAATGAGCAGACTTGGTCAGCCGATCCACAACAACCCAAATAGAATCAAACTTCCTTGCCGTCAGAGGGAGACTGGTCACAAAATCCATGGTGATATTCTCCCATTTCCACTCCGGAATCTCCATTTGCTGAGTAAGCCTCCCAGTCTCTGGTTCTCTGGTACTCATCCTTTACCTGCTGATAGTTGAGGAATCTAGCTACAAACTCGACTTTGTTCATTTTCATCTGCCTCCACCAGCAATGCTACCTCAGATCCTGGTACATCTTCGCGACACCTGGATGGATGGATTACCACGAGCTATGTGCCTCAGTAAATATCAACTCCCGAATATAATCAACATCGGGCACACAGATCCGCCCCTGCATTATCAATACCTCATCATATCCAATGGTCACATCCTTACCATTGCCATGCTGAATTGTGTCCCTGAGAACAAGCAAATGAGGGTCATCATACTGTCGCTCCTTGATACAATCAAACAATGAAGACCGAGAAACCACGCAAGCTAGAACCCGACTGGGCTCCGAAAGGTCCAACCTCATGAACTGACTGTCTAAAGCTTGAACACTCATTGCCATAGGTCTCTCTAAAGTTGGTAAATATGATAAACTCCCCAAACTATCCGCCTGGAAACTCATGGCATTGGCTACCACATTGGCCTTGCCCAGATGATAAAGAATAGTTATATCATAACCCATCAGTAGCTCCAACCATCTCCTCTGGCGCAATTTCAGATCCTTTTGCTTGAGAAAGTGCTCCAAATTCCGATGATTCATGTAAATCTCACAAGGCACGCCGTACAAATAATTACTCCAGATATTTAAGGCGTGAACAATAGCATCTAACTCAAGGTCATGCACAGGGTAGTTCTTAAATTGTCGGTTTTGAGACTTAGTGTTAAATTGAAAGCGATTGTTGGTCAGACTTGCCTAGCTTTAGGGTTGGGCACCATCACGACTGGGTTTGGGTCGTGACAAGTTGGTATCAGAGTCGAGGTTACTAGGCCTCGCGAGTCATGATCCGATTTAGTAGAGTCTCGTGGATCGGTACGTAGACGTCTGTATCTATCCTCGGGAGGCTACAGAACTTTTAGGAAATACCTCACTTTCTTGAAATTCATATCATGCGGTTTGTTAATATGAAAACTATATCTCTCTATTCCATTCTCGTAGATGGCGAGAACCCGTGCTAATGGACGTGGAGGACGACCCCGAGTACCACCTACTAGAGGTCGTAGACACTATCGTGGTGTTGGACGAGGCTGACCAGCAGGGGCATCACCTTCAAACCCTCCAGCTGCTTAGGTCCAGGATCAGCCTCCAGCTGTAGATGCTCTAGCAGCACCTATTCAGGTACCGGCAGAGCCCATCATGATTCCTGGCTTTCAGGAGGCTTTGGCTCAAATTTTGTCCATTTGTACTGGTGTGGCTTAGACGATTTCAGCCACTACAGCAGCGGCTACTTCTCAGACCGTGGGTGGTCATCCGAACCCCGATGCTCGCACTCTCGAGCAGGTGGTTCAGGGCTTACAGACACCTGAGGTAGCTCTAATTCAGCTAGTTCAGCAAGTTCAACTTCCGCCAGTTCAGCCGGTTCAGCAGGTTGCTCCAGTTGCATCGGCCTCAGCTCATGTGGTTCCAGTTATGTCGGATGATGAGCAGCGGTGTTTGGAGAGGTTCGGTAGGCTCCAGCCTCCGACATTTAGTGGTGCTGAGGGTGAGGATGCCTAGGGTTTTTTTGATAAATGCCAGTTTATGATTCGTACTACGTGTATTCTAGAGTCTAGCGGGGTTGCTTTCACCACCTTCCAGTTTACAGGGGCTGCATTTACTTGGTGGAAAGAGTTTGAGAGGCGTAGGCCTATTGGGGCAGCACCCCTCACTTGACAGCTGTTCTTCACAGTTTGAGAGGCGTAGGCCTATTGGGGCAGCGCCCCTCACTTGGCAGCTGTTCTTCACAGTATTTTTGGAGAAGTATGTGCCCTAGTCTCACGGGGAGGAGCTGCATCGTCAGTTCGAGTGGTTGACTCAGGGATATATCTCAGTGACTCAGTATGAGTTGCGGTTTACTCAGCTAGCTAGGCATGCTATTTGGATGATCCCGATAGATAGAGAGAGGATTAGGAGGTTTATAGATGGCCTCAACTATTAGATCTGTTTACTGATGACTAGAGACAGGGCTACAGTAGCTATATTTGAGGAGGTTGTTGATAAGGCTCGATTGAATGAGACAGATCGATGTCGGGAGCGCATGGAGAGGGAGGCTAATAGGCCTTGAGGTTCAGGTAATTTCAGCGGTGCTCCATCTAAGGGCTAGTTCCATCTTGGTAGAGGTCGTTCCTTCAAGCCTCATCAGTCAGGACGCACAGAGTCCAGTGGAGCCTCTTCAGGCCGGGGCCATTAGGGTCATTCACATAGTCAGCCTGCACTGAGCAATCTTCCAGCTCAGAGGTCTGCTCCTGCTCCTTCAGCTCAGGGTTCATCTGTAGTGAGGGGTTCTCATCAGTCCTCTTCTCCAGGTTTAGTTTGTTGCTATGAGTGGGGTGAGTTGGGTAACATGAGGAGACAATGTGCTAGACCTTGCAGTAAGTAGTCTTAGTAGAGGGATCAGCCCTCATCTTCTGCTCAGGTTTCTTCTGCTCCAACTCAGCCTGCTAGGGGTGGAGGCCAGGTAGCCAGAGGTCGCCCCAGGGGTGAGGACCGCATTGGCGGTGGCCAGGCCCATTTATATGCCCTTCAAGATCAGAGAGACACTATTACCTCGGATGCAGTTATCACAGGTATTATCTGAGCCTGTCATAGGGATGCTTCTATTTTATTTTATCCCGGATCTATCTATTCATATGTGTCTTCCTATTTTGCTCATCATTTAGGTACGTCCCTTTGTTGTCTTGCCTTGCGTGTGCACGTATCTACCCGGTAGGTGATACAATTATTGTGGATCATGTATACTGATCCTGTCTGGTGACTATTGGGGGTCTGGAGACCTGAGTTGACCTGTTATTGTTGGGCATGGTAGATTTCGACGTGATTCTGGGTATGGATTGGCAATCTCCGTACTATGCTATTCTGGACTGTCATGCCAAGACAATTACACTAGCTATCGCGGGTATTTCGAGGATCGAATGGCGTGGGGTGACTGATTATGTACCTAGCAGGGTGATTTCTTCCATAAAAGCCCAACCGATGGTTGGTAAAGGTTGTCTATCGCATTTGGCTTTCGTGAGGGATGTAGAAGCTAAGGCTCCTAGTCTTGATTCGGTTCCCATTCTTAGGGATTTCCTTGATGTGTTCCCAGCAAACTTGCCAGGCATGCCGCCGGACAAGGAGACTGATTTCGGTATTGATCTGGTGCCGCGCATTCAACCCATCTCTATTCCTCCCTATCATATGGCACCAGCAGAGCTAAAATAGTTGATAGAACAGCTCCTAGATAAGGGTTTCATTCACCCGAGTGTGTCACCTTAGGGTGCACCGGTGTTATTTGTAAAGAAGAAGAATGGCACAATAAGAAAGTGCATTGACTACAAGCAGTTTAATAAGGTGACAGTGAAGAACAAGTACCCACTACCCAGTATTGAGGATTTGTTAGATCATCTCCAGGGAGTAAGGGAATTCTCTATGATTGACCTTCGACCAGACTATCACGAGCTTCTAGTGATGTCTTTCGGGCTGACAAATGCCCCAGCTGCGTTCATGCACTTGGTGAATAGTGTATTTTGGCCTTAACTGGATTCTTTTGTGCTTGTGTTTATTGATGATATTCTTGTGTATTCGCGTAGTCAGAAGGAGAACGCGCAACACTTGAAGGTGGTCTTGCAGAGGTTGAGTGAGGAGAAGCTTTATGCAAAGTTCTCCAAATGTGAATTCTGGCACAGTAATGTGGCTTTTCTGGGACACGTGGTGTCCACCAATGGCATTCAGGTTGACACAAAGAAGATTGAGGCGGTGCAGAGTTTTCCTAGACCATCCTCAGCTACTGAGATTCCGAGTTTCCTCGGTTTGGTAGGGTATTACCGCAGTTTTGTTCAGGGCTTTTCATCTATTGCTTCACCTTTGACTAAGTTGACTCAGAAGAATGCTCCATTTGTGTGGTCAGATGAATGCGAGGAGAGTTTTCAAAAGCTCAAGTCTGTGTTGACCACAGCTCCAGTACTAGTATTGCCTTCAGCTTCGGGTTCTTACATGGTGTATTGTGATGCTTCGAGATTTGGGATTGGTTGTGTATTAATGCAGGAGGGTATATTGATTGCTTATGCTTCTCGTCAGCTAAATCCCCATGAGAAGAACTATCTTGTTCATGACTTAGAGTTAGCTGCAATTTTTCATGCCTTAAAGATTTGGCGGCATTATCTTTATGGTGTGTCTTGTGAGGTATATACGGACCATCGTTGTCTTCAGTACCTGTTTAAGCAGAAGGATCTTAATCTGAGACAGCGGAGGTGGCTTGAGTTACTCAAAGACTATGACATTACCATTTTGTATCATCCCCGGAAAGCCAATATAGTGGCCGATGCTTTGAGCCCGAAGACTATTAGCATGGGTAGTCTGGCGTACATTCCAGTTGGGGAGATGCCCCTTCCAATTGATATTAAGGCCTAGGCCAATCAGATGGTGAGGTTAGATATTTCCGAGCCTAGTCAGGTGTTGGCTAGCGTGGTTTTCCGATCTTCTTTGTATGGTAGAATTAGAGAGAGCCAGTACGATGATCCGCATTTGCTTCTCCTGAAGAACAGGGTTCAGCATGATGATGCCAGGGATGTGACCATTGGTGATGATGGTGTGTTGCGGATGCAGGGCCGGATTTGCGTGCCCAATGTGGATGGTCTCCGGGAGTTAATATTAGAGGAGGCTCACATCTCGCGGTATTTGATCCATCCGGGTGCCGTAAAGATGTACCAGGGTTTGAGATAACATTACTGGTGGAGGAGAATGAAAAGGATATTGTGAATTATGTGGCTCGGTGTCTGCACTATCAGCAAGTCAAATATGAGCACCAGAGACTCGGTGGTGTACTTCAGCGGATGGATATTCCGGAGTGGAAATGGGAGGGTATTACTATGGATTTTGTTAGTGGTATTTCTCGTACCTTGAAGAAGTTTGATTCGATTTGGGTTATTGCGGATAGACTGACCAAGTTCGTTCACTTCATTTCAGTAGGCACTACCTATTTTGTAGAGAAGTTAGCAGAGATTTTCATCTGGGAGATTGTATGATTGCATGGGTTTCTGATCTACATTTTATGAGATAAGGGTACCGTGTTTACTTCCTTGTTCTGGAGGACTTTCTATCAATAGTTGGGCACATAGGTACAGTTGAGCACAACATTTCATCCACAGACTTTCTCTTTGAAGGTCTTTGTCCTACTTATAGTATCAGTCCTCCAGCCTATACTTGTGTTTTTATTAATCAAGAACATATGCACTCTGTTGGCACTATAAAAAAATGTTATTCAATCCACTAGTGCAACTGAAGGTGCGCAGCCTCTTCTAAACCGGAACAAGAAAGAGCTCATAACCACTGCTTGTGAACAGCCATGACACAATGGAGCATCTTAGACAAGATGAAATTGAGGATTTGTCATTGTCCCATCCAGTTGTTGGCTCCATGCAGATTGCTGGAAGCAATGGCTTTGCCCATAACATAGAGTTCATGTCTCAAGCGTACCTCAGAAACAGAAGCTCTGGACGGATAGTCCGAGCATACTATCTAGATATTTGAGGACATGTTGCATGCCTGTGCTATTGATTTTGAAGGATCTTAGGCTGAATTCTTGCCACTTTCGGGGTTTTCATATAATAAAATCTATCAATCCAGCATTTGGATGGCGCCGTATGAGGCATTATATGGGAGACAGAGTTAGTTCAGGATGCTTTATAGAAGGTAAAAGTAATCCAGGAGAGACTTCGTACAGCTCAGCCGCGTCAGAAGAGTTATGCGGTCTGGAAGGTTCGAGATGTATCTTATGTAGTGGGTGAGAAGGTCTTGTTGAAGGTTTCACCTATGAAAGGAGTCATGAGTTTTGGAAAGAAAGGGAAGCTGAGTCCCAGGTTCATTGGACCTTTTGAGATACATAGGAGGATTGGGAGGTGGCCTATATGCTTGCTTTTACACCTAGCTTGTCAGGAGTTCATCCGGTGTTCCATGTTTCTATGCTCCGAAAGAATGTTGGGGATCCGTCTCATGTGCCACACTTCAGCACGATTCAGCTAGATGGGGACTTGACTTATGATGTGGAGCCGGTGGCCATTTTGGGTCGTCGGGTTCGAACGTTAAGATCTAAGGACATAGCTTCGGTGAAGGTGCTGTGGAGAGGCCGGCCCGTGGAGGAAGCCACTTGGGAGACCGAGCAGAAGATGAGAAAAAGATATCCTCACTTTTTTTATACTCCAGGTATGTTTCTTTACCTGCTCCAGGACGAGCGTCTGTCTAAGTTGGGGAGGATATAACGACCTGACCAATTGTCCCGTGAGTTACCGCCCCGTTGTCCCCGTTTTTATGTTTCTTTATTTTCCATTTTATGTGCTTGGAGTAATTCGGATGGAGTTTGGGTAGAAATGAGACAATTAGTCTCTTTGTGAGAAGGTTAGTTTGGAAAAGTCAACTGATTGTTGACTTACAAGCTAGAGGGCTCAAAATGGGTTTCCGACGATTCAACTAGTTTCGGGTGGTGATTTTTGACTTAGGAGCGCAATCGGAATTGAATTTGATGGTCCGGTGTAGAATTAGGCTTGAATTGGCTATGTTAGAATTTTGGTGAAGTCCGGTTGATAGGTGAGATTTTGATCCGAATGTCGGAATGGAATTCCAACAGATGCAGTAGCTCCGTTAGGTGATTTCTTATATGTGTGCAAATTTCCAGATCATTCAGAGGTGTTTAGGTCGGGATTTGGATAGTATGCAAGTTTCGAAAGTTTTAGTTTGACTTAGGCTTGAATTCGTGCAAATTTGATGATTTTGATGTTTATGATAGTGTTTTTATACTATGAACAAGTTTTAATGAAGTAATAGGACGTATTTGTGCTTTTGGTTGAGGTCCCGAGGGCCTCGGTGCGATTTCGGATGGCTAACGGAGATTTTTGAAGTGAAAAGTGCGGCAGAAATTGCTCTCTACGATCGCGAGCCTGTGGCTGCGATCGCATAGAAGGTTATGAAGTGGGGGGGGGGGTGCTAATTTGGTCTCTGCGATCACGTAGGTCCGCCAGTGATCACGTAGGCTTGAGTGTTTTGTCAGTGTGAACTTTATACTTACGGACTCGTGGCGAGACGAGGAATCCAGTGATGTGATTTTCGGAATTTTTCGAGAATTGGGCTCGAGGCTCGGGTTTTACCAACTTCGTGATTTTTAGCATTTCTCGAATAATTTCGATTGGGTTATGCTTAATTAGCCTATAATAATATATTCGTTGTGGTTTTGACTAGATTCGATGTGCGTAGACAGAGATTCAAAGGGAAAAGGCATTGCGGACCAGTCTACGACCTATTAGAGGTGAGTAGTTTGTATAGATGATGTCCTGAGGGTTTGAAACCCGGGTTTATCACATCGCAACGCTATGTTAGGGTGTGACTCGCACCCTATGGCAGGTGCGGGATTGTAAATGATTGGGAATTGTGACTTGGTCCATCCCGAGAGCTAAATAAAATTATTGGCGGCTGTTACACACCATGTAATGAATATATCTGGGCTTATTGCCATGTTTGCGGCCTTGTGCCGATCTGTATCATCCGTCTAGGTTGAATATCTATGTGATAACATGATTTGCATAATCATTGATCTCAGTCCTGTGCTTAATCACTATTATTAAATGCTAAGTCACCTTATCTCTGAATTTAACTTATTAAATTATATTCACCTTAATATGTGGAAACTGGAAAGAATTAGATTGAACCTGTTATGTGACATACATGCATACTGTGGACTGAGTGTTAGGACGGGATGCACACCGCATCAGCGATATGATGATATTGCGCTTGGGCTGAAGGAGCCCCTCCGGAGTCTGTACACACCCTCAGTGAGAGCCGTCGACGTTAAACGGATCGGGCTGCAAGCCGTAGCGGTTACATGTGCATTGTATCGCATCTTTATCTGATACTTGACTTTTATATTTGCTATTGCCTTGCTGTTAGTTCGTCGCTAAGGTATAGGACTATTGGTTTTAGCTTTGCTTTGTGGAATTTCGTGGATTTCTTACTTTCAGACATTATATATTCTTATTACTCGCTGAGTCGGTAGTACTCACCCCTACTCCCTACACCTTGTATGCAGATTCAGGTACACCAGAGGCTTAGGACCTGGCTGCTCTTTATATTCCAGCTCATTATTATTATATACATTTCCAGATTTTTATATTATCATTCAGATATTATTATCCATTTTTGCTTAGAGGTTATAGACTCGTGACCCCAGATCTTATGGGTGTGTTTATCGATTTTTGTATTTTTCCATATTACTCTATTAATATTTTTGGATTATTATTCTAAAATTACTATAGTAGTCTTAAATTGTCAGTTTTGAAACTGAGTGTTTAATTGAAAGCAATTATTGGTCAGGCTTTCCCAGCTTTACGGTTGGGCTCAATCAAGACCGTGTTTGGGTCTTGACAAATAAGTAAGATAAAGTACCTGGTAGAATGTACCTCTAATTCTATTGATCAAAATTTCCATAGTTTTCCGTCAAATCATCGTCTGAATCCGACGAACTATCACCAATATCACATTAAGCTTGTATTTATTAAGCTTGGAAGAAAGTCGAGTACAAAACCTCCTAAAATCTTTGTCATCATAGAGTTTTATGATACACATTTTATGGGAAGTGCCACGACCAACGGAAAACCTTCCATCTCTATCAACCTGTCGCTATCACTCAATTTTTTTTTCTCTTGGTAAATAAAGTAGAGAATTTCTCTATAAACCCTTTTATCTACTTAGGAAATGTTAAATCCTACCTACACCATCACTATTTTGAAACACATGTTGTTGGCTTGTCAGTATCACTGTAGCTAATGAGATCAACAATTGATCAAAGACACACCTTATCATGTACTATATCCAAGTTATTCTCTATATCCAAGTTATTCTCTGTATCCAAGCTCATCCCAAGTAATAGTACCACAAAGAGGTTGATGACGTTATTAGACATGCAAAGAATAACTAAGATAAAGTACCTGGCAGAATGTGCCTTTAATTGTTTTTCTAAATAGCGACAATGATGATGAGAAGGCAATGGCATGAGTTTAAAATAGTGATAGTGTAGGTAGGAATTTAGTATTTCCTAAGCAGATAAAAGAAGAGTTTATAGAGTAATTTAGTACTTCATTTTCCATGAGGAAAAGAAGTTTTGATGAAGACGGAATGTATTTCGTTGGTCGTGGCAGTTCCCATAAAATGGGGATCACAAGGCTCTATGATGACAGAGATTATAGAATGTTTTGTTCTAAATTTTCTTTCAAGTCTGATCCAACAAGTTTAATGTGAAATTGGTGATATTTCTTCGGATTCAGAAAATTATTTGACCGAAAAAAGTATGGAAATGCTCTTAAAAAGAATTAAGAGTGCTTCCATACTTTTATCCGTCAAATCATTGTCTGAATCCGAAGAAATATCACAAATAACACATTAAACTTGTTGTATCAGACTTGGAAGAAAGTTTAGAAAAAATCTTCCTATAATCTTTGTCATCATAAAGTCTTATGATCCCTGCTTTATAGGAACTGACACGACCAATGGAAAACATTCCGTCTTCATCAACGTTGTCACTATCAATCAAACTTCTTTTCCTCTTGGAAAGTGAAGTGGAGAATTTCTCTATAACCTCTTTTATCTACTTAGAAAATGTTAAATCCTACCTACACCATCACTATTTTGAAACACGTGTCATTGCCTTCTCATTATCATTGAAGCTATAGAGATCAACAATTGATCAAAGACGCACCATGTCAGGTATTGTATCCAAGTTGTTCTCAGTATCCAAGTACATCTCGAGTAATAGTACTGCGAAGAGGTTGATGACGTTATTAGACATGCAATGGAACTTCCACCAAGAATAACTAAGATACAGTACCTGGTGGAATGTGCCTTTAATTGTTCTTCTCATTATAGCGACAATAATGATGAAAAGGCAATGGCATGTGTTTCAAATAGTTATGGTATAGGTAGGAATTTAATATTTCCTAAGTAGATAAAAGAAGAGCTTATAGAGGAATTATGTACTTCATTTTCTATGAGGAAAAGAAGTTTGATTGAGAGTGACAAGGTTGATGAATACAGATGTTTTTTTCGTTGGTCGTCTCAATTCCCATAAAATTGGGATCATAAGCCTCTATGATGACACATATTATAGGAAGTTTTGTACTCAACTTTCTTTCGGTTTTGATCCGTACAAGATTAATGTGATATTAGTGTTATTTCTTTGGATACAGATAATGATTTGACCGACAAAAGTATGCAAATGATCTTAAAAAGAATTAAAGGTAAAATATTTTTCAGTATCCTTTTCTACCAAGAAAAATGTTTTACCTTTAATTCTTTTTAAGAGCATTTCCATACTTTTGTCGGTCAAATTATTGTCTAAATCCAAAGAAATATCATTCAATATCACACTAATCTTGTACGGATCATACTTGGAAGAAAGTTGAGCACAAAACTTCCTATAATCTTTGTCATCATAGAGTCTTATTATCCACGTTTTATGGGAACTGTGACGACCAACGGAAAAATTTCCGTCTTCATCAACCTTGTAACTATCAATCAAACTTCTTTTCCTCTTTGAAAGTGAAGTAGAGAATTTGTCTATAACCTCTTTTATCTACTTAGGAAATTTTAAATCCTACCTACACCATCAATTATTTAAAACACATGTCATTGCCTTCTTATTATCAATGTGGCTAATGAGATAAACAATTGATCAAAGACACACTCAGTCATGTACCGTATCCAAGTTATTCTCTGTATCAAAGTTCATCTCGAGTGATAGCACCACGAGGATAATCACCAAATTCACTTGACAACTTTATGATGCCAATGAAGCAAGATGAGTTATTCAATGAAACTCGTATTAAAGAAGAAGAAAGAGACTGATTCACAAAGGAGGGTCGAGCCTCGACTACATACATGTAAGTTTTTTACTTTTCATTGAATATTTTGATTTGCTTTTATATAGATTTTGAAATACTAATTCAATATAATTTTTCATATAGGTTCAATTCGCTTCACAGCTGATGTGGGGAATTCATACGCAGTTAACCACCTAATGAACCGAGCGAGGCAATCCAACATTCAAACGAGGATGCTGAAAGAACACTCCTTCAGTACTTTATATACTTTTGTGTTAGTTCTATTGTGTTAGAACAAATTTACTATTGTATTAGTTCTATTGTGATAGCACTAATTTACATTGTGTTAGATCTATTGTGTTAGAACTAATTTACATACAAATTTACTATTGTGTTAGTTCTCTTTAGTTCGAATGGGCTTGTAATAAGCGTTAACTTAGTTTTGTTAGCTTAATGTATTAATTCTATTGAACTTTATTATTTGTTGCTTTTAATTGCTTTTTATTGTTGTTGTTATCGGCATAAAATGCCTATTTAGGAATTGCTATGATTGGCAGGTGGTGTAGCTTCCAAAACAGACAGTTTCTGCAAAAATAATAAAGAGAAAACCGACCAAAGTTGGTCTCTATTTGGTCGCTTTTCATGTTTAAAAAATTCTGCAGAATAGCGACGAACTTTGGTCGCTATTTTCCCAGATTTCTACAAAAAGCCACCTCACTTGGTTGCTATTTCATTAAAAAAAAATCTCGTGATATAGCGACCAAAGTTGGTCTCTATTAATTAAAAATTACATTAAAATCATGTATCTAGGGACCAAATTTGGTCGCTAGTTTAATAAAATAAATAAATAATTAAATAAAATAGCGACCAACATTGGTCTCTACTTTTCATATTTTAAAATATAATATTTGGATTAGAGAACAAAGTTGGTCGCTTTTTAGTGATTAATAATAAAAAAATAAATAACGTATTTTTTGCCTAGAGAAAAGCTTTGGTCGCAAAAATTATATTATTAAATTAATAAAGCGACCAAAGTTGGTCTCTATAGTCAATAACGAGAAAAATGGGTCCATTTAGCTTAGAGACCAAAGTTGGTCGCTAATTAGCGACCAACTTTGGTCCCTAAATAAATGGGACGATCAATATAGCTACCCATTTTGGTCGCTTTTTAGCCAAAAAGCAACAAAGGTTGGTCGCTTTTTGCGGTCGCTTTTTGGCCGAATTCGAGTAGTGGATCGATTCCAGCACAGTTATTTTGGAACTCCCATATAATATGTTGGAGTTCAAGCATACTTATGCTGGAACTCCCGTATAATATACTGGCGTATTTTCAGGTTTTGAACAATGTTTTTGCTCAGATTTATCTTTACATAAAAAGTGGCTAAATATCAATTACTTTTAAAACTGGCTATTTTTGAATGACCAGCTGTAAATCTGGCTATTTTTATAATTCTCCCTTTTTAATTTGCTCTTTGAATAAAAAGAAAGTGGACCAGGGTTTTTTTTAAATTATTAGCTCAAATTCTTTCATATTTACATAATTTACAAATTTCAAATTTCATTTTAGATGTTTGGTTATGAGTTTTATTTTGACCCCTTAAGTTATATTACAAAATTATACTTTTATAGGACCAAGAATAATCTTGAACCAGGGGCGAACCTACGCTTGGTGGTGGGGGTTTCGGGCACCCATCGGGCTCGGTAAATATGTTGTATATATATTCTCTATATATAAGTTAAGGAAGGACCCCTATAAATATATTATGCAGCACCCTCAGTCACAAAGACTAGATAGAAGAGTTGGTTTGTGGAGTAGTTTGCTTCTTCAAGACACAAGTTCAAATCTCAGGTCCAATAGTGAAAATATTTTTTTATTGGGTCTCATTTGGTAATTTCCAACACCTACATAATTGCACATGCATGCGCGGCCTACTAGTTCCCTTTTCTCTCTCTTTGAGACACAATTTCAACACCTACACTATAATATTCTCTTTTCTCTCTTTGACATTATTCATCAGTTCATTCTAATGTCTAAAACAAATTTCAGTTTTTACCTTTTCACCATCATAGATTCACCGAGTGAAATCAATCAATCAATAGTTTTCTTTTGGTGTTTTGTCGTTGGTTTGATTTTTCCGTGGAGCAGAGTCAGAGATGGCAAAAGCTATCAGCCTAATTGTTGATCTGGTAAATCCACTTATTCTTCTACTTTTTTTGTTATTTTTTCATCTCTGCAATACTGATTTTTGTGAATAACTTTTTTATTCAATTTGATTATAAATATTGCTCTAGCCTCTAGATATCTCCATTTTCCATGGAAAATGAAAAAGGAAGTAAAATAAAGGAAATGAAATTGATGAAATCCTAATTTTAATTATCTTTCTTTACCCTTTTTCTTATTAATTTAGTTGGACTATGATTAGTCTGATCTTTTGTTTGGCTCCTCTAAATTCTTTTCGCTTTTTTATATAAAAGAATAGTCAAATTAAGAGTATTATGTTACTTGGCATTGTTGCTTTGTAGGAAGTTCTCTTGATGTGAATTGAGATGGAAAATTTTTTGACGAGGTTTAATTCTCCTCAACCAAGTTCTAATTTTAGAGATAATTCTTCCCATCTGGTACAAGAGTTTGATGTGAAATCACTTAATACCGACCCCGGAGAGAGAATACCCATTGATAGATATAGCCCTATAATACGGGATGAAGTGAGAAGACACTACATCCAAAGAGGGCCCTGCCAACCAGATCACAAATTTTCTAAAACTTTATTTGGCAAGAAATGTGCCAATTTAATTCGGGTTGGTTTAAAGGTTCTCATTGTAGATGGTTAAAGTATAGTGTGAAGAAAGATGCTTTTGTTTGTGTTTCTATTTATTCAAAAATGGTTACGTTAATGGAAGCACGGGAGACTCTTTCACAAAAACCGACATTAGGGGTTGGAATAAAGCAACCGAAAGATTTGATCTACATGTTGGTGAAGTAGGTAATCTCCACCATAAGTGCTTCAACAATATGTTAGCCTTGTCAAATCAATCTCAATCAATTCAAGCTGCTTTTGAAAAGCAATCTGATAAAAAAAAAATTGAATATCGAATTCGTTTAAATGCCTCAATTGATGTTGCAAGGTTTCTCTTGGACTTTGGATTGCCTTTTCGTGGTCATAATGAAAGTGAATCTTCAAAAAATAAAGGCTTTTTTAGGGCTTTTGGAATTGCTTGGAAATATGCTTCTAAATGTAAATATTTTCTAAGTCCATCCAAAATATGTGGACAAGGCTATGATGGGGCTAGTGTAGGAAAAGATGAATGACCTTAAAGCTTTAATTTTGCAAGAAATTACATGGGGATATTCTGTTTATTATTTTGCGCATCAATTATAATTGACGCTTGTAGTTGTTGCTAAAACATACAAGGAGGTTAAGACGTTCTTTGCTATTGTTACTAACGTGTTGAATATAATTGGATCTTCTTCTAAGAGTAGAGATCAACTTCGGGATCATCAAGCAGAGTTGTTGGAGCAATTGTTAGAGAGTGGTGAAGTTCAAAGTGGAAAAGGATTAAATCAAGAGCGGGGGCTTCAAAGTCCATGTGACACTTGCTTGGATCACATTATAAAACATTGAATAACTTTGTTATTTTATTTTCTTCTATTGTTCATGTGTTTGGATTGATTGACTGTGAATGTGATATTAATGATAGGTTGCAAGTAGAAGTTTTTTCTAGTAAAATTAAAGCATTTGAATTTATTTTCTTGCTTCACTTAATGTTAAAAGTATTGATAATGTCAAACGAGTTGAGGAGCATTACAGATGAAAGATCAAGATATTATCAATGACATGGTATTTCTTGATATCCCAAAGGAAAGGTTGCAAGGAATGAGATATAAAGGATGGGAACCACTAATAGATGAAGTATATTTATTTTATGCAAAACATGATATTTTTGGTACCCAAGATGGAAGAATTCTATATTTTGCAAGTCGAAGCGCAGGCCTTCTAGTGTTACTTATTCACATCACTTACGTGTTTAGCTTTTTTATGTCGTGATTGATTTACAACTTCTGGAGCTTTAAAGTCGCTTTGATATTATGAGTAGCAACTTGCTTCTTGGTATGTCTAGCTTGAATCCTGCTAACTCATTTGATTGATAAGGAAAAAATAATGACATTGGCCAAGCATTATCTCGATGAGTTTAATGAATTGAAGCTTAGAGATCTTAGTCGCCAACTGGACACTTTCATATGTCATGCAACATGGTGACCCTAGGTTCTCTGATTTGAAAGGAATTAGTGATTTGGCGAAAGCATTGGTTGAAACAAATCTTGTGGAGACTTATTCACTTGTTTATTTTCTTGCGAAGTTGACTTTAATTTTACCTGTCGCAACTGCAACGGTGTAAAGAGCATTCTCATTTATGAAGTACATCAAAGATGAATTGCGTAGTAGTATTGGTGATACATTTTTAAATGATTGTTTAGTTTGTTACTTTGAGAAGGAAGTGCTTGTAAATATAAGCAATGATGCTACTATTGACCGTTTTCAAAATATGAAAACGCGTCGAGTTCAACTATGAGCGGACAATATACTTTTGTTATATTAGTATCACGTTAATGGTATTTGATAATATTATTGTTTTTGTTTTGATGATAAATTATCATACTCATTTTAAAGAGTTACACCTGATCTTTATTATTGGTGATTGATATACTAAAAATAATGGTGCCCCCGTAACTCTTAAATCCTAAGTACGCCTCTATCTTGAACTATATAATTTTATAGGACCAAAAAAGAGGTGATAAATAGACGAGTCAGGTCGAACTCACGTACGTTAAAGAATCATATTATCAAAACAAGTCACGACTAAATTCGCTCGAAGATTACTTGAACAAAACAAATTGGGAAAAGATGAGTCATTTTAGGGGTACATAAACCATCTTACATGATCCAATCTGCCCTTCTTTTTTATTTTCTCTTAAAAGAAAAAAATGTGATGTTGTGCAATTTTTTTTTTAATTATTAGTTGATGTTCTTCCATATTTACATAATTTTTTATTTTCAAATTTTATTTTGTATGTTTGGGTTGCATTTTTGACTCGATGAATTACAGCAGACCAATATACTCCTCCCAAAGCAGATATAAAGAAACCCCCAATTTTTAAAAAAAAATGATTCAGAAGCTGCTTTCTTGATTGATTTAATTGGAAGAAGACAATAAGCAAAGACAACTGTTCTCTCCCTTGTCCACACAAATTTTGATTCATCGTTTTGGCACGTATATTATTATTGTTATTATTATCCATGGATTATTTCACATGATTATGGCTGATATAAGCATCTTTCTTGGACATCCTATGCAAAGGACAAAATCTCGCTGTACTGGTACTGAATACCTCTTAAGGAGATAAAATAAATAAATAAATAAATAAAATACTTTTTTAAAGATGAGATGAGATGATTTAAATAAATAGAGTTTAAAGCTTTAAGGTGATATGATTTAAACTATATAATATGGTATCAAATCACATAAAGATCTGGATAAGAGTCTTGTTGGGTTTGAAATAAAGGTGAACAGAAAATGGAGGGAAATAAATTTTTTGAATTATCTCCTTTTTACAAATGAACTTTGTCCGTCATTGGATGTGAAAAGGAAGATTACGTATTTATATATAGAAGCACTTCTTCTAGTTCTTAAATAATTGAGAAGATAGCAAGTCTCGCGTCGCCCGACTTGTCCGTTATTTGATAGGAAGAAGCAAATTATTGTGCTTATATATAGAAGTACTTCTCTTTTTTTGGTTTCTCATCCGGTGTCCGGTACTCGCATTGGAGCCCGACTACATCCGGATTCGGGCCGGGTAAGGCCTCATTCGGGGGGAACCGCTCCCTACGAAGGATTTTTCCATACACAGCCACATCCACTGCACCACATCACTTGATGGTATAGAAGTGCTTCTTCTAACTCTTAAAGAGTTGAGAAGAGAGCAAGCATCGAGTTGACATCGCTTAACTTCGGCTTTGGCCTTCTCCGTTATTTATCTTTCTTTTTCTGATCGGAGTTTTAATTTAAAATTCGCAAAACTTTTGGGATCGAAATTATTTTATCAATTCTCTGTTTTCCTAACTTTCTGTTTTCTTAATTCCTATTTTTGAACACAATTTACTAACACGTCTTACTATCATTCTTGATGTTGGCTCAAGTGAAGGTTTAGTTTGAAGATTGACAAAGGAAGCTCAGGTATGAATCAAGTTCTTTCTTTGTGTGCATAGATACAAGTAGATTCGAGCATGTAGGGTGACGTGACAGAGATAAGCTTAACTTGGTATACTTGATATCTCCCGATCGAAAAGGTTGCACAAATTATAAGAAGAAGGATTCCTTCATCAAATAGAAAACTATCCAAGATAAGGGATGAGTTAGAAATTGAGATCAACTAGAACTCTTCCACCAAGGAAGACTAGCATTTGTACTCTAGTTATTTCTTAATCTACTAACTTTATATATTGCAGGATATTTTCATTTTATAGATATGCACAAAACTAAAAATTAAACGTGAATTGAGAGCAAAATAGCAAGGCATTTTGCAAGCAGTTCGTATGTGAGTCAAGTGTGCAAACTTGAAGCTACATAAACCAGATAGAAGAACTAGTTCCAAGTGTCTGTCGTTTATCCTAGTTCAATTGTAGTAGGTGTTTTCAAATTGTACCTTTTAGCTTTATCTAGAAGTAATAATAGGTACTCTGAATATTCAAGTTAGAGTTAACTTGAAGTTATCGCAATGAAACTAGAGTTAATCCTAGGTTTACAAAAGTATTTTGCAAAATGCAGTTTTTGGCTCAATGATTTAGTGGAAAATTTGAAAAAATCCTACTGAGAAGTAGGTTGTAATTTTTTTACTTTTTGAGCTAGGTATTTTTCACGTAAATACTTAAGTTCTTTACTTTCCGCATTTACTATTTCAGAAATAGTAGGTTGAGGAACACTTAGAAGAATTAGGTCCTTCCATAATCAGTTCAAGCGACAAATTAGACACCACACAAATCACCTCCCCTTCTCCCTCCCCCTCCCTCTCTTATATGGATTGAAGTTAAAATATCAATTGGTATCAGAGCGAGTTATCCTTTAAGAGGCTAACACCTTAGGAGAAGATCAAGATGAGTGCACCACCTAAAAATTGGGAAGGACTATCCACTAATAGGTCACCAGTCTTCAATGACCAGTACCACTCCTGGTGAAAAAATAGAATGAGAGACTACATCATAAGAGAGGACTATGAGCTATGGGGTATTATCACTGATGGTCCCTCGCTACTATTAAGAAAAATTCTAAAGGAGTAGATGTGCCAAAAATAAGAGTTGACTGCAATACTGAGGACTTGAGGAAATGAGAGAAGAATGCTAAGGCCAAGAAATGACTTGTTGTGGACTTAGTCCAGACGAGTACAGCAGAATTCAAAGCTGACTGCTAAGAAATTTTGGGACACTTTGCAAGTGGATCATGAAGAAACACCTCAAGTGAAAAGGTCCAGAGGAACACTACTACATTCTCAATATGAGAATTTCACCATGAAGGAAGGGGAAACCATCCAAGAGATCTATACAAGCTTCGCCATACTGGAAAATGAATTTAAGTCTCTTGGAAGAATTATTTCTGAAGAAGACAGAGTTGAGAAGATTTTAACAAGGTTTCTGTCAGTCACTTGGGAGAGCAAAATCACTGCCATTCAGGAATCAAAGAACATTTCCACTCTTAAGTTGGATGCGTTAATTGGAAATCTCACTGCTTATGAACTTAGAAGGTAAATCATGAAGATGGATATATCAAGTGTCACGATCCAATATCCACCAGTCATGATAGCACCTAACCCAACCCGCTAGGTAAGCCAACTAATCACTATCCAACCTCAATAATGTTTATAAGTCAATTAAACATAAATTAAATATCTCGAACTATTATATTTACCAAGGGCTGGTAATATAAATCATGGGATTCTAAGAATAAAGTTTACAAAGATGATATGAAGAAAACACATCTTCAGTTTGAAAAGTACATAAATAGAATTTTTATAGTCTAAGCCTACCGTAAACAAGAGACAGCTACAGCAGGAACGCGGGTACTCCTTCAGATCTAGCAACCACAGAACATAGCAACATTGGCATCCGGGATTTTCACGCACTGTGCAGGAAGTGCAGTATGAGTACAACTGATTCCATGTACTCAAAAAGTAACAAACCTAACCTCAGGTTGAAAACAGTAACGAGCTGGTACATAAGTCGAGTCCAACACGAATAACAAATAGTAGTTCATACGCTGTACAGTATGGTGAATCATAGGGACCGCATTACGACCCTTGAATAGACGGTTGATGGATTACGGACGATCATGGATACCATGCATGAACTAAGAACCATCCTAGGGCAAAGGTTGGACGACTTGGACAGCAGGGTGCTCCAGGCCGAAGTTGTCATAGAAAACATCAGTCGCGACTCCGAAGTAGATTGGAAAACGGCAGCAAATATTGTTGGCAAATTCGAGGGACTCCAATAGGAGAATGTCTAGGTTTTAGCTTACAGGGCACAAGAGGCGGACAAGGTTAATGCCATGAAACAAAATATTGACGACTTAACAGACAAGCTCAATGTTTTCAATGCTTCTTTGTCGGACTTGCTTCGAGGCGGTGGGAACCAAATCGAGGGCACTGTGATTCCTGCTTCTGCGATACAGAAACTAAAAATTCCTAAGCCAAAGACATACAGTGGAACTAGGAATACCAAGGAAGTGGAAAACTTCATCTTTGACGTCGAACAGTATTTTGATGTTGTTGGGGGCCTAGATGAAGCAAAGAAGGTAGCAACTGCTGCATGTATCTTCATGGTGATATTAAACTTCTGCAAGGGTGAAGTACGAAGCCATAAGGGTCGGTGAAGATGCTCTCAAGACATGGGCAGAACTGAAGGCAGCCATACGCCTATAGTTATTCCCCAAAAATGTCGAAATGCAAGGAGAAAGCTAAGGGATCTCCTCCAAACCAAATCAGTGCAGGAATACGTGAGGGAATTCTTTGCGCTCATGCTAAGCATATGCGACATGGGGACAAAGACAAGCTCTTCACATTCCTAGAAGGGCTGAAACCTTATGCCCATGTGGAGCTACAAAAACAAATGGTAGATACCCTACCCAAGGCGATCCAAGAAGTTGAATGCCTTCGGGACTATCAAATGGAATCACAAAAAGACAAGCCTCAGCTGCCTGCTCAAGTGGGATTAAAAGGTGGCCAACCTAGAAATTGTGGCCCTAGTAGAAGTGGGGGAGATCGGATCTCAACCAAATCTAAGGCTCCCTCCTCAGGCAG
Source organism: Nicotiana benthamiana (assembly GCA_034376525.1). Taxonomy (NCBI): domain Eukaryota; kingdom Viridiplantae; phylum Streptophyta; class Magnoliopsida; order Solanales; family Solanaceae; genus Nicotiana; species Nicotiana benthamiana. Next base: position 29,343,458 of record CM067328.1, read on the forward strand.
TGATACGCTCAAATTGCACTTTAATAAATAGTGTAAGGAGGTCGAAGTCAAATATAATAATCCAACAAGGTTGGGGTCGAATCCCATAGGGAATAGCCGTGAAAAGGTTACTTGTTCAGTGTGTTGCTCGACTCTTGCTCGATCTCTATTCGGTTAATTGTAACAAGAGAGAATGGTATATGGTGACTAGAGTATGCATGATTGTTTTAGTTTAAGTAGCAACAAATTTCAAAAATTAATGAGTAAACAAGTGGATAAAATCAACCAAGGTTGTGTCCCCTTCAATGTAGTGTAATGTCAACAAGTGTTAATATAATATATTTCTAATGGAAGGTTCTTTTCTAAGATACTACCCACTATTTCCCAATGAATGAGTAGTATTTCCTCTTTATGATTTTCCCAAATATAAAATATTTGCACTTAAGAACCATCAATAAATGCCAATTAAAACCCATTTATTCCTAAGCGATTTTATCAAACAAGGTTTAAAGCCTTGAGTCATTGATATTTACTTCTACCAAATTCTAACCCACTTTCCCAAGCAAAGCAAGAATTTAATGGTTTTTCTTAATGTTTGCAACCACCAACAGTAAATGAAGAATAAAAAGTAAATAAATATCAACTAACCATTATATATATATATATTCAGTGATAAACACCCATTAACATAACACCCATTTAGGGTCCACAACCTTAGTATTTAAGACTAGATACACGTGCTAAAACACAAAAACAAACTAATAATAAATGTCATAAATGCTTACAATGGAGGGAATCTTCACCCAAAAGCTTCCAAAAAGAGAGAATATTAATGTGATAGAATGTAGCTTAAAAGTCAGACAAGATGAGCCCACAAAGGTCTCTTAAAACTATTTATAGAAGGACCAATTTCGGGACAAAAAATGGACAAGTTTTCCCTTTTAGGTCACGTCTGCGACCGTAGACTTGTCGCATAACAGGTCTGCTGTCTGCATTATGAAAAGCCTCTCCGCAGATCCAAAACCCTCGTTGTCAGGCCTTCATCGCAGCTCCATTCTGCGATCTGCATTTGAGATATGCGACCACAGATTGCATCACATCTTTGACCCTGAGTTTTCTTCTTCTTCGTTCTGTGGCACATCTATGGTCCGCATGTTGATTCTGCGATCGCAGATTCCGCCGCATTCTTCACATGGTTTTTAGCTGCAGACTATGTAATGTTTTGCCATTTGAGGTACAATTCTGCGATCTGCATGTTTGATCTGCGACCACAGAATGGGCCGCAAATTTGCACTTGTGCAATATTATGCTCTTTTCTTCTCTTTTTGCTTCCATTTTTATATCCTTGGTCTTCCCTTATTCTTGTGTTGTAAGAACAACAAATCTACATGAGTATCAGTTATAATTGCATTAAAACAAGCTAGAATCTAAGAAATTAGTATTTAAATATGCCAAAATTCTCCGGCACATCAAGCAGCAACAGTATTGCGTCAAACAACAATGACTGGGGAGAAAGCCTGTTACGCCCCGGAAAAACTTTTGCCTAGGATTTCGTGATGCCGCGTAGGCTTACCATAATATTTTATGAGCTATTAACATGGTGTGCATCAATTGTATTTTGTAAATATGTGTATAAGTCTTATGGTAAGTAATTTGGGGTCCAAGGAAGGGCCTAAGTTTAAGCCAAGTTGGAAAACTTCATAACAGACGAAGGTTGCAAATAAGTGCGCGCAAGAACTCACTTTGGAAAATCATATATCCCATTATATAATGCTTTGTGATGAATAAAGTATCAAATGAAAGGTTTTTGAGTCTAGTTTCCAGTGGTTTGAACCGTTCGTCAATCAGACATTCCTACACAAAGTTATGATAAAATTACCAAATGCAGCAAAGAATTTTACACTACCGCGCCGCACCATGCCCCGTCCCATGCACCGTGATAGTGCAAATTATCAGAACACCTCCAATTTCATTTCTAAAAACATTTTTCATTACCACGGCGCACCGTCCGCCATCCCATATGGCGTGGCAGTACAAAAAATGGGTTTATAAGACCCGAACTCCATTTCATTTAACTCGTTTAGGGTTCATATTTGTGGGTATTTTCTTCTGATTTTAGAGACAAAATGAGAGCATATAGAGAGAAAAAAAAGGGGCCTAACACTTAATCATCCAAATATTCCTCAAGTCTTCAAGAATCAAGAAAGATAACCTTAGATTGTCTTCTATCTAGGTAAGTTCTACTTCTAAAAACATCATACAAGGAGTTATGAGTTCAAAGTAAATAGTTGGGCTAGAAATAGGCCATGCATGTGTCAATAAGCTACAGTATGTGGAATTAATGCACTAGTTTGGGTAGTTCTTAATGAAATTGGATAAGGGAAGAAGGACTTTCCATTGTAGGACCTTGTAGTCTACTTCACTTGTTAGGTGTTTGATGAAATTCCTAAGAGGGTTACACCATGGGTAATCTTTCTAATTATTAATCGATTTCTGCTATTTCCTTATATATTGTGATTGCGAGATGTGTTGGTGTATTTAAAAAATTTAAGAGAAAGCTCTTTGAGGTATGTATAGCTAACTTTGATCCTTGTAAAATCGCCTTCTTTGGTGTGCAGATGCTTGGTATGTGATATCTATGTGGACTATTGGTGAAATTCATGTGATTGGTTTGATTTGAGTGTTTGTGGTTTATTCTTCCAATATAATAGTACAAGTAATTGTCAATAAACAAAATGCGTGATTGTGAAAGTGTTATGTGGTAAGAGCTAAGAAACAAATGATGGATGGAAATCGTAAATGATGCAATTGAAATAACTGTGGCAATAACATGTTTGGCTTGTTGTGGGTAATTATTGTGGTGACTTAAATTGCACATGAATTATTCAAAATGATGGAAAATAGTATTGACAGTTATGGAAATACTTGTAAATTGTTGTGGTTGTTCTTAAGAACTGTTGTTGTTGATCTTTGTGAATTATTGATTGTTGTTGTGTTGTTTGTGAATTGTAAATGTACGGTGGGATCGGGTTGCGCGCCGCAACACAAAGTTATAAGGTGTGGGTTGTGGTGATAAGGGTGGCCGAGGTAATAAGGGTGGACGAGGTAATAAGGGCGGAAAAGTGATCAAATTTACTATTGAAATAAATATTTGAGAAATTTTGTGAAATTATTGGTGTGGAATTGTGGAAGGTGGGAAACTAGGAGAGATTGAAAACCTGTTTGGCTTGATTGTACTTCTCATGTGTGATTGGTTGTTGCTTCTATTACTGTTTTCTACTTGTGTTTGGCTTGAGTTTACTTGGAACAGGTCTGTTCATACATACCAGTACAATTCAAGTGTACTGAGTCCCTTTTTCCGGGGATGCTACATTCGTGTTATTATTGTATGTGGATCCATAACAGGTACTCCAGTCCACCGACCATAGCTCCCCTTCACTTTTCACCAGATGTATTGGTGAGCCCCTTTCCTCTCGGGGCCTTGCGTGGCTCATGCTGCTTTTTATTTCGGAGTGTTGTTTTGATTTTTAGTGAAAGGTATAGCCGGAGCCTTATTGCCGGCAAGTATTGTATCACGCTTCTGTATCCTTAGAGGCTCCATCGATGGTAAATTTGGGTTGCAAACTTATGTAAATATCTATTTTGTATATTAGGTGATACAAGTTGTAAACCTCATTAAGTGAATATGTATGTTATATAAAAAGGAGTTTTAATTATAAATGGCAAATTCCTTTGATTAATGAGTAATGAGAACACGGGGTAATACGTGGGATAGGAAAGGCACCCAGGTCCGCTTGACTGGGGCTACCCGGACAGGCGCCGGTCATGTCCCTCGAATTTGGAGCATGACAAACTTGGTATCAGAGTCTAAGTTTTTAAAGTATCCTAGGATGTATCGGAGTCGTGTCTAGTAGAGTCCTTCTTACCTGTATATTGTCGACCACATCTATAAGTTGGCGGCTATTCGGACATTTAGGAATTTCACCCTTCTTTAATACTCGAATCGTGCGATAGAGCTCAAGTTAGGGAGCTAATTTTGTCTCTCAGTCTTATTCTTAAGATTGGTAACCTTGCTGCCATTATTCGCGAATTAGAAGCATGTAAGGAGGGATTGATCCCACCATTGAGTCGGGCTGGATTGCCCAAGGACTTGTTAGGAGAATATATTGAGCTGTGGATGGATTGGTATATATATCGCTAAGAGGGGAGTGTCCTTGTCCCTACTGATGTCTCTGCACCATCAGATCATGTTGTATATCAGTATGTTAGCTACGTACGTTAGGGATGTAGAGTCGAGGGGTATCGATTAAGTTATTTCCCTACAACTAAATGTCATTAAGGGAGTGAAATGAAAATTTCTGCTCATTGTATATGTACGTCCACATTGAAGAGTCCTCATGAACATGGTCCTAACAAGGTGTTGAATAACAAAACATTGTGTGTATCGACTCTTTCAACGAGACACACTATGCGTGAATCCACTCTATTATGAATTCTCTTATTTACATTCTTGTGGAATTAAGTTCTATAATTATGCCCATGAATTGAATTATAACTCTAGGTTCGATATTTCCCACTTTCTTTTCCTGAATTCTCACCAAGACATTGTATCCGATGAATTTCTTACAGAGTCTTTTATTGAAATGGAAAAAATCTACTCGCTTGTGCCTATACATGAACAATCATAAAGTTTCCCTATGGGGTGTCAAGTTCCATGCCAAGCCTTCAAGTGATGTGATCTTTCTCGAGTCACTCTTTTACCCAGTTGTGAATATGGCTTATATGGTTGAACAATCAATCTACTCTCTTGACAACATCATCATGAAAGCTTCTCACTGCCTAGCAACATAAGAGCATACATTAATACCTCACATAAGTGCATGTCAATTGAAATGGTCACCGTGTGCATCATATCCACGTCATAGGAAGATCATGTGTTGCCCTAACTTTCGTGTCCACTTGAGACATCCCGCGGTAAGTAGCTAACTTTGTCCTAGTATTGTGGTTGCTCATTGCATGCTCATATATTTCATTTGGGAGTTAATATATCATAAGCATGTCCAACTCATAACAAATATTTGCATTCTCCTTACTCCTCCATAACATGTGTTCATTGTGTTCTTTAGTTAGTTAATTCATTGTGCTAGTTTCCCCACACATGTTAGATAACCATGAGGGAACATATCCTTTTATGAATCATTTTAACACTTCATTTCTCGTAAGGACCCTTACTAGGCTCTCCATCAAGACTTAAGCACACCTTTGGGGGTTATTATAACAACGCATGTACTCTTCTGTATTTCATTAGCATTTGGGTGGTTCTCAAGTTAAAATCAAAGAAGAACTCATTATGAGCATCTGCAAACCCTCAATGATTATTCTATACTACCCCATTCAGTTCTCATATCACTTCAAGTTCATCAAGGGTTGATAGCATGCCACAATTACTGAAATTGAATGATCTCTTTCCGATTATGGATTATCTACACTGGTTCTAGTACAACTATCTGTTATCAGTCTAACTCTCGCCTTAAGTTTTGGGTTGACAAAGGAGAAATACACCTAGTAACACATTTGTTTGTCAAATCCTTTCTCTCTGTTAAGTATTATGTCCTCTCCCAATGTGGTTTGCAATAGCTGGTTGTGTAGAAGTATGTTGTAGTGCTTCATATGAAGTAGAGTTGCTAAAATCTTACAATTCTAGAGTTATACATCACGTGTCTTCATACGGAGATCTTCTTTAAAAAAATGTAGCTTATCGTAATCGCTTTATATTACCACCCTTCCTAGTGGATACAATGTAAAGGTTACCTCTATAAGGCTCTTTCCCTTTCTTTTCATTTGTCTAGCAAGGTGTGTTTTTTACCCGTAATCTTCAGTGCGATATTATTTCAATGTCTTGACCACTCATCCAACTATACGATTCGATTAAATTCCCCTCATTTTTATACTCTACAAGTACCCTTTTCTAAAAGGACACTGGAAGTAGGTAAATTTCCCTTTTACTATGAACTTCTAATATCTTAGACTTAGTTTAAGCTTCTTGGTTCCAAATGGTGCTCATTAGTTTTGCATAAACTACTATATATTTCATCTGATAACTCTCAATGTAAAAATTCATTTACGTTTCATGGCATCAAAGAGGAAGTCTTGTAGTATTAAGGAAGGGGACATATTCCTTTAGTTGGGATAAATGAATATTGTTGGTATTCTTTTTAGATGTTCTTCTAGCAACCATTTACCTGCTCTGCTTATCCATGTGACTAGATAACCCAGGTTACTTCTCCTCGATAAATGCATTAAGAACGTCTCACTCATTCAAACTTATCCATGTGGTCACTTCTTGTTTCATACCAACTCATAATGGTATTAAGTACTTTCTTGCCATTGTCAACAATTTTCTAGGACTGTGAGGGCTTGTCTCTTGGATTTCAAAAACAAGGAAAAGAGTAATGATTTGTCTTAAAGTACAAGATTAAATTGCCATAATTTCAAACCAAAGTGTATACCTTTTTCCAAAGTCTTAAATGGGTCGGATTGGATGGATTACGTGGCTTTATTCTCACTCGTCTTCTATAATAATTGACTATAACATTGTCATGTGAGGGGAATTTTACTACCCTTGATATTCCACCTCCTTTGGTGGATAATATTGGCATTTGTCTTTCTCCCCGGAGCATCATGTTAACCATTAAAAATGCATCTAACCAATACATATTTTTGTGCCAACATTTAGTTGTCCAAGCTATGTGGTTTTACTCTTGAAAGGGTGAAATTAGATGCCTTCATATATTTTTTTTTCACATATTATGAGCATATTAATTTGAAAGACTAAGTTTTCATATCTTTATTTCTCTCATAAAGGATCAACGGTCATGGCGGGTTAGGTTGTTTAAAATATGATGGCCTTATAAGTGTACAACTCCTTTTCATCCTCATGGGCTTGTGGCCAATATTCCGTGTTTCAGGTAATTGTTAAAAGTGTAATTCAACTTCAATTAACTTTGAAACTCCAATCGCATTCAAGGTGTCAGAGTATTCTTATTCTTGATAAACGGATTTTCCGTTCACCCTTGGAAAACGACTAGGTCATGTATTTGAATAATCCTCCTTAATGATTCCTATTGCCAAAGTACTACTGACCACTATGCCTCATTTGTGTAATAATTGACGTCGTTACAGTGATTAACCATGTCAATGTTGTTGGTTATAACTTTCGTGTTCCTTAGTATATAACCTCATAAAATACTCTACTCAACGCACTAATGGATTCCTGAATAACCCCAGCCTGATCTTGAACTCTGGTGTTCCTCATTGTATTAGATCCATTGGGTATTGTAAGTTCAAACAAGTGAAATAGGAAGATTTGCAGTGTGATGACATATATATTTGATATGTATTGTCATGGTCAGTTTATGATAGCACGTCTTAGAGTAATTGTTGTAGGTCATCAAGGGTTTAGTGTGAGTGTTCTCCTAGAGATTTAGAGTCTGAGGGTGAGCAGGCTATTCTCAGTATTTTCCCCTGAAGATGTTATGTCAGTTGATAATAAAGGTTGCATAAGTGTATTCCACATTAGGCCACACTAGGATTATGAAGTGTCCCCATAGTTGTTCGCCATATATCTTGTGGATTCATATGTCTACATCTAAGAAGGTAGGTGGAGATCATTGCGTATCATTTCATTGGAAATTATTGAAGGTGAAGTTAGTGGATGGTTACCTTATACGAAAAATCTACTTGTTATCCTCGTTAAGTAAGATTAAGGGTCAAAATTGTTCATGTGAATGTATTCTGCCGAAGTCTGTAAATATAAGAGACCATTGAAGGCCAAGAGTGTTGTGGAAATAAAACATTTTCTCTTAATTGCATAGCAGTTGGTTTTGATTTGAAAGGTACCATATAGGTGAGATGATTAAGAAAAATATGTGCAGTCCATGCCCAGGTATCATCGTGATAAAGTAGTGTTTGTAATGCTGAGGTTCTTGTCATCGATATATCAAAATTGTGGTGTATTATAGAGTTGAGGAAGCCACATGGGAAACGGAAGATGAAATGAAAGATAAATATCCCCGTCTATTTGAACAAGTCTAGTAGTGATCGTGCGAACTTTTATCTCTAGGCAAACTGATGTTGTGTTCCATTTGGTGCAAAGACACCCCATATCTCCCCTAAATGCCTTACTATTGTAATCCTTCAAATTGTGACTAAAATTTTGTGTGTTGTGATTATTTGAGCCATATGCAACCCTTCTTGGTAAAAGAAAGTTTTGTAAGAACTCTTGTGATAAGTAATTGTCTTATGATAGTGTAGACTGGTAATGATTAATTTATGTGTATATAGTGTATCAAAGTGGTTAAGATGTGTGGGACTCCTCAAGGTAATCAAACCATGTGCAAAAGTGTGTCAAGCGATTGAATATGTGTAATACTAGGGGTGATGAATTGTATACCAGTTATAGGGATATCAGGATTTATGTAATGGTGTTTGGAAATGTGTCTTGGGGGCTCTCTCACAGGTAGATATGTCCAAATTACAAAGGAAACTCAGGCAGAATTTTTTTCAAAAATAGGGGAGTAAGTGAAAATTTTGGAAGCTTGCGTATCGTGTTTTTGTTCTTTTCAAAACCTACTGATTTTAAAAATCCACATTCGAGGACGAATGATCCTAAGGGGGGAGAATGTAAGGCCCCAGAAAATTTTTGCTAAGAAACCTAGGATTTCGTGGTGCCACGTAGGCTTACTATAATATATTATGTGCTATTAACATGGTGTGCATCTATTGTATTTTGTAAATATGTGTATAAGTCTTATGGTAAGTAATTTTGGGTCCAAAGAAGGTCCTAAGTCTAATTCAAGTTAGAAAACTTCGTAATAGACGAAGGTCGCAAATGAGTGCGCACAAGACCTCACTTTGGAAAATCATATATCCTGTTATATAATGCTTTGTTTGATGAACAACCTATCAAATGGAAGTTCTTTGAGACTAGTTTCCAATGCTTCAAACCGTTCGTCAATCGAACAATCCTACATAAAGTTATGATCAAATGGCCAAATGCAGCAAAGAATATTACACTACCGCGCCGCACCATGCGTCGTCCCATGTGGCGTGGCAGTGCAAATTATTAGAGCACCTCCCATGCACCGTCCCATGCGGCGTGACAGTACAAAAAATAGGTTTTTAAGGCCCGAACTCCATTTTTAACTCGTTTATGGTTCATATTTTTGGGTATTTTCTTTTGATTTTAGAGAGAAGTGAGAGCATATAGAGAGAGAAATAAGGGGCCAAACTCTTAATCATCCAAATCTTCCTCAAGTCTTCAAGAATCATGAAAGATGACCTTAGATTGTCTTCTATCCGGATATGTTGTACTTCTAAAAACTTCACACAAGGAGTTATGAGTTCAAAGTATATAGTTGGGCTAGAAATAGGCCATGCATGTGTCAATAAGCTATAGTATATGGAATTAACGCACTAGTTTGGGTAGTTCTTGATGAAATTGGGTAAGGGAAGAAGAAGTTTACATTGTATGACCTTGTAGTCTACTTCACTTGTGATGATAAGGGTGGCCGAGGTAATAAGGATGGACGAGGAACTAAGGGCGGAAAAGTGATCGAAATCACTATTGAAATAAATATTTGAGAAAATTTGTGAAATCATTGGTGTGTGATTGTGGAAGGTGGGAAACTAGGAGAGATTTATACCTATTTGTCTTGATTGTACTTCTTGTGTGATTGGTTGTTGCTTTAATTACTGTTTTCTACTTGTGTTTTGTCTTGAGTTTACTTGGAATAGGTTTGTTCATACATACCAGTACAATTCAAGTGTACTGACGTCCCTTTTTTTGGGGGCGCTACGTTCGTGTTATGATTGTCGGTAGATCCATAACAGGTACTCTAGTCCACCGACTGTAGCTCCCCTTCACTTTCCGCCAGATGTATTGGTGAGCCCCTTTCCTATTTGGGCCTTGCGTGGCTCATGCCGCTTTTTATTTTGGAGTCTTGTTTTGATTTTTAATGGAAGGTATAGCCGGAGTCATTTTACCGGCAAATATTGTATCACCCTTCTGTATCCTTAGTGGCTTTGTAGATAGTAAATGTGGGTTGCAAACTTATGTAAATATCTATTTTGTATATTGGGCGATGCACGTTGTAAACCTCATTAAGTAACTATTTATGTTTTGTAAAAAGGTGTTTTAATTATGAATGGAAAATTCCTTTGATTAATGAATAATGAGAACACGGGGTAATACGTGGGATAGGAAAGGCACCCTGATCCACTTGACTGAGGCTACTCGGTCGGGCGCCGGTCATGTCCCTTGAATTTGGGCCATGACAAAGCCTCCTTCTGAATGTTGTCATTGAGGCGGACCACATTGGAATAATAAGTGCCCACATTCATAGATTAAAGCCCATCGGGCTTGTGATGATGGGACTGTTGACGACTAAAATGATGCGGACCTGATTGAACCAGTGGGTGCCTTCAATGCAATTGTTAGCTCCATTTATGAGGCATTAGCAGAGACCAATGTTGGTATCCGTAAGAAGAAGGACCTATGTCCAGTCACTAAGAAAGGGAAAAAGAAGGCTGATGAGAAAACTTTTCTTAAATAAGAGAGTACTTAATGTTCATTGAGATGAAGGTGAATGGCAAGCCTATTTGGGCTATGATAGACACGGGTGCTACTCACAACTACTTAGCTTCGACTCAAGTGGAACACCTTCATCTAGTTGTAGGGAAGTGTCAAGGCTATCAACTCACCTCCCCAGCTAGTGGGTGGAATAGCTAAAGAGGTAAGTTGAATATTGGACCTTACGAAGGAAAATTCAACCTGCGAGTGGTAGTCATAGATGACATCGAGTTGATAGTTGAGTTGGAATTCCTAAGGAAAATCAAAATCATGCTTGTACCCTTTGCAGACATGCATTTGATGATGGGAACCAATAGGGCCAAGCCCTGGATTAACTTGTGCATGCCCATGAAGATGTCCATTGAGAACATCTCCTCCTTGCAGTTTAAGAAGGGGGTCAAAAGGAATGAACCTACGTTCCTGGAAACCCTCTACATTGAAGATAATTAATGCTCATAGGGTCGCATTCTTGAACTGGTGAAGGAGCTACTACTCTAGATTGAATATGTCATGCCATAAGACATGCCAAAGCGGCTCCCACCTAGACACACTATGGATCATGATATTAAGTTGGTGCCGGGTGCGAAGCCACCTGCCCGGGTGCCTTACAGAATGTCTGTCACGACCCCAATTCTATACCCAGTCATGATGGCGCCTCTCGTGAAGACAAGGCTAGCCAACAACCCCAAATACTCTTTAGGCATCTATTAAACATAAATGAATATAAATGTTGCTTAACAGCATTTAACTATGAAATTTCATTTCAATAAAACCCGACCGAGGTGTCACAAGTCACTAGCATCTAATGAGTAGGGACACTACAATAGGGCCAACAAAATATATATACAAAGTAAAGTTGGAACTCAAAGTCGAAATACAGTGCCGCTAATGCTGGCGGTCACCTTGCTCAACTACCAAAATATGGCCTTCGATGCTGCTAATAACGCGCTACGGGGTGAACCATACCTGCAACTGCACGCAAGGTGCAGTGAGTACTTCCAGCTCAGTTATAAAAAGAAAGAATAATATTTGAGCAATAAGAAAACATGTAGAGCACTCCAAACTGCAATAAAAGATAGAGTAACCCTTTTTGAGAAAAATCGAAATACTGTGAAAATCCCTTTAAAAATTCTCAAGATCAGTCCAAAATCTCTTTTGAAAATATGCTTTTTCAACAGTTGCAAAAATAATTTCAACACGTAGGAAGTAATCAGAGACCCGCTCCTCGGGCTCAGCATCAGCCTCTCAGCATAGTATCAGCCTCGCGGGCTCACTCCCGACTCATAACATACAACATCAGCCTCTCAGGCTCAGCACTCTTTAACATATAACACCGGGGTATCTGGTCAACAAGACAAGTAACAGTATGTATGCCAATGATAGATGAGTGCTAAATGTCGTGCCACGTGGTACAAAGAGGAGTGAATACGTGAATGAAATGCAATGCACATGACCGCTACGGCGTGTAGCCTGATCCATAGGTACCCTCTCCTCACAGGGGATGTGTACAGACTACAGAGGGGCTCCTTCAGCCCAAAAGCAAAATGCTACGACGTGCAGCCCAATCCAATATGTCTAATTATGTGGCGTGTAGCCCGATCCAATATAATATATATATATATATATATATATATATATATATATATATATATATATATATATATATATATATATATATATATATATATATATATATATATATATATAAAATGTTAAGGCGTGCAGCCCGATCCATGCAATATGCTACTGCGGCATGCAGCCCGATCCATGCAATATGCTACTGCGGCTGCAGTCCGATCCATGCAATATGCTACTGCAGCGTGCAGTCCGATCCATGCATGTATATGCACATGCTCACACAAAACTCGAGGCCTGAAAGCCTCCTTACGGCACCTTCATGCCCTCACATATGGCCCTCAGCCTGAATCAGTCCAAAATAGTCAAAAGCCCCTCGGGCATCCGTAAAACGATAATACTCAGCTCAAACAATAGTTCAAATATCAGTTAAATTTCTAAGTTTGAGAATAATATAGCTGAGTTCATGAAACAGTATAAATCACATGGACTCAGTTCAAGTAATCTTTCAAATAGTGAGGAGAATTGTGTTGATAGTTCATAAAGAGTTCAAATAATCGGCAATAAGCCCCAAGTACGGAAATGAGCCCAAGGCATAATGATAACTATAAATCATTTGCAATTTTGGGGTAAAACCCAACAACCGGAACGGACCAAGTCAGAATCCCCAACTGTGCTCTACCCCACGTTCAGGTCCAGCGTGCAAGTCACCACAATACAGCATTAAGATGTGCAAATCTGGGGTTTCAAACCCTATGGATATCATTCCAAGAATTACTCACCTCGAACCGGCGGAATCTCAAGCTCGCGATGCCTTTGCCCCTTAAATTAGCCTTTACGTGCGTCCAATCTAGCCAAAAACATAGCGAATACATCACAACATGCAAATGGGACAATGCCCAATTGAAAACAATCGAATTATAGCAATAACCTCGAAACTAGAAAAATCCGAGCCCTGGGCACGATTCTCAAAAAATTACGAAACTTACATTTTTGGAATCCCCGTCTTGACACGAGTTCATACATACCAAGAACTCCCAAATCCGAGCTCGAATGACCTACCAAATCTCAATTGAAAATGTCAAAAACTCAAGCCCTAGTTTCTTCAATTTCCTATTCAAATTCAGAGAATAATGGATGATTCTTCAACAATTTCATATATTAAAGTCAGAAAACTTACCTCAAGTCAAAACCTAGGTGAAGTCCTCTTATTCCCTCGTCCAATAGCTCCAAAATCCCTCAACAACAACAACAACAACAACTACCCAGTATATTCCCACCAGGTGGGGTCTGGGGAGGGTAATATGTAGACGAGCCTTACCCCTACCCGAAAGGGTAGAGAGGCTGTTTCCATTCGACCCTCGGCGCATAGGATAGAATGAAAAGCTGCATTAAAACAAAAACAAAAACAAAAACAAAAACACAGACAAAATTAGAAACAAAAACAAGACAAAACAAAACAATAAAGCATTAGTATATCCCGCAGAAAATAACGTAAATAATTATGTAAACATAAGAAACATAAATACAGTCGCATGCAATAATAACAAACCGTAACTACCGTACTAACAACCATAAGGGGACATAAGCTAAAATACTAATCATCTATGGGTGACCCTGCTATCCCACACCCAACCCCGGGTGAGGCGTACGAAGAACTCTATGAGCCCCTAGCCTACAACCCTGATTTTAGACCTCCAGACTCCCCTATCAAGGTTCATGTCCTCGGAAACCTGCATTCTAGTCATGTCCTGCCTAATCACCTCTCCCCAATGCTTCTTAGGCCTCCCTCTTCCTTGCCGACCGCCAACAATCTCCAGCCGCTCGCAGCTCCTCACCGGGGCATCGGGACCCCTCCTCCGTACATGCCCGAACCACCTCAGCCTCACTTCCCGCATCTTCTCATCCACCTACCTTCCGTCGAATAACTTCATTCTTAATCTTATCTAGCCTGGTGTGCCCACACATCCACCTAAGCATCCTCATCTCCGCAACCTTCATTCTCTGAACATGGGAGTTCTTCACGGGCCAGCACTCCGCCCCATACAACATCGCAGGTTAGAATTTCCCCTTGAGTTTGTGTGGAATTTTCTTGTCACACAATGGAGGAAAAATAGCTTAAACTCGCGGAGGAAGCGATTTTAAACTTTCTGCTCCAGGTCCAAAATCCTTCATCACAATAGTGACTTCTCCGACGCGAACGCGAAGACAAAAATATTTAACAGTCCAAATGATCTACGTGAACACGACATTTCTCCTGCGAATGCGCACAGCATCCCTTCTCTACGCGAACGCGATGCACATCATCCCAAGCCTACACGAACGTGGTAGCCTTCACGCGAACGCGATGCACAAGAATTCCAGGCCCTCAGATTACTCTACGCGATCGCGTTACTCCTCATACGATCGCGATGCTTTATGGTCTGCAATATCTGCCAGCAAAAATCTGATCTCTCCCAAGGCCAAAACTAGTCCGTTTGAACACTTGAAATCACCCTGAGGCCCCCGGGACCTCAACCAAAGACACCAACATGCCCCGAAACATCATACGAACTTGTTCCAATCATAAAAAACGTCCTTTACCACAAAAATTATCAAATCACGACGGATTCAAGCTTAAATTTTTCTTAAAACTTTCGAAACTCATATTCAATCAAAAACCCGCCCAAACGATGTCTGAATGACCTGAAAATTTGCATACATACCCAAATCACCTAAAAAAGCTACTGCAACTCTTGGAATTCCATTCCAACGTCGGATCAAAATCTCACCTATTAACCGAAATCCGCCAAAATTCAAACTCGCCAATTCAATCCTTATTCTACAGTCATTCCATCTGCTTCTGTGGATTTTCACTTAAACCACCCGGTCGCTTCTGCGGCTCCGATTCCTCACCAGCGGAACCACTCCTGCAGTCCACCCTTCCGCTTCTGCGGAAAGCTGCCTTAAGACCAAAAATCGCTTTTGTGGCTTCCTCCTCCGCTTCTGCAAAACCACACCTACGGTCCCATAGCCGCAAGTGCGAAAATACCAGGAAGCAACACAAGACTGCAATTCACCAAGGCTCAAAACTCCCCGATAGCCATCTGAAATCACCCCGAGGCCCCCGAGACATCAACCAAAAACATAAAAATGATCTAATAACTTATTAAACTTTCTCCAATTATCAAAACACCACAAATAACACTAAGACCATCAATTTACATCAAATACAATCCTAAGTTCTCCAAAATCACCTCCGAATCACCTGAAAGTTTGCACACATATCCCAAATCACCTAACAAAGCTACTGCAACTCTCAAAATGTCCATTTCGACCCTCACAACAAAATCCCACCCATCAACCAGAATTCGCAAAGCCTATTTCTACACAGGACCTCCAATTTCACTTCTGATCACGTTCCTGCGTAATAAATAATCCCCCGAAGCTAACCAAATCACCAGAAATTACATCCGATCCCTCTAACTGATAAGTCAAAATCTGGTTGACTTTTCCAAAACAAGCCTTCCTTGAAGAGACTAAGTGTCTCATTTCATACCAAAACCAATCCAATTCGACTCGATCACCTCACATACCGATAATGAAGCATGGAGAAGAATAAAATGGGGAAACAGAGAGGTAACTCATAAGACAACGGGTTAGGTCGTCACATCCTCCCAATCTAAAATAAATGCTCGTCCTCGAGCGGGTCAAGAAACATACCTGAAGCCTCAAACATGTGAGGATATCTGCTCTACATCTCCCGTTCGGTCTCCTAGGTAGCCTCCTCCACGGGCCGACCTCTCCACTGTACCTTCACCAAAGCTATTTCTTTTGATCTCAACTTCCGAACCTGACGACCCAAAATAGCCACTGGCTCAACATCATAGGTCAAATCATCATCCAACGGAACCGTGCTGAAGTCCAAAACATATGAAGGGTCCCCAACATACTTTTGGAGCATAGAAACATGGAACACCAGGTGTAGACTCGACAAGATGAGTGGCAAAGAAAGCGTATAAGCCACATCCCCAATCCTCTGAATCACCTCAAAAGGTCCAATGAACCACGGACTTAACTTTCCTTTATTTGCAAAACTCATAACACCCTTAATGGGCGAAACCTTCAGCAAGACCTTCTCACCTACCATGTAAGACACATCTAGAACCTTCCGGTTTGCATAACTCTTCTAACTTGACTGAGTTGTACGTTGTCTCTCCTAAATCAACTTCACTTTCTCTAAGACATCCTGAACCAACTCTGTCTCCAATAGTCTAGCCTTTCCCGGCTCAAACCAACCAACTGGAAATTTACCCCGTCTCGCATACAAGGCTTCGTACGGTGCTATGTGAATGATGGATTGATAGCTCTTGTTGTAGGAAAACTCTAAAATTGGGAAGAACTCATCCCAAGAACCTCCAAAATCAATAACATAGGCACACAACATGTCCTCAAATATCTAAATAGTACGCTCGGACTATCCATCCATCTAAGGATGAAATGTTGTGCTCAACTCCACCTGCGTACCCAATTTGCGCTGAAAAGTCCTCCAAAGCTGGGCAATAAACTGAGTACCTCTATCAGAGATAATAGACACTAGAATACCATGCAATCAAAAAATCTCCTGGATAAAGATCCGGCCAGCCGCTCCGAAGAATAGGTAGTACATACCGAAATGAAGTGCACGGACTTAGTCAGTAGATCCACAATCACCCAAATCAAATCAAACTTCTTCTATGTCTGAGGAAGACCACTCACAAAATCCATAGCAACTTTCTCCCACTTCCACTCGAGAATAATCATCTGCTAAAGCAAACTGCCCTGTCTCTGATGCTCATATATCACCTACTGACACTTGAGATACCGAGCTACATAACCCATAATATCATTCTTCATTCTCCTCCACCAATAGTGCTGCCTCAAATCCTGATACATCTTCGTGGCACCCGAATGAATGGAGTACCGCGAGCTGTGGGCCTCCTCAAGAATCAACTCTCTTAGCCCATCCACATTGGGCACACAAATCCGTCCCTGCATCCTCAACACACTATCATCACCTATAGTCACATCTCTAGCATCATCATGCTGAACTCTGTCTTTGAACACAAGCAAATGCGGATCATCATATTGGCGCTTTCTGATACAATCATATAAGGAAGACCGAGAAACCAAGCAAGCTAATACCCGAGTGGGCTCTGAAATGTATAATCTCACAAACCAATTAGCCAAATCCTGAAAATAAACTACAAAGGGCCTCTCCCCAACTGGAATGTACGCCAAACTACCCATATTCACTGCCTTTCGATTCAAGGCATTGGCCTTTCTCAGATGGTACAGAATGGTAATATCATAATTTTTAAGCAACTCCAGCCATATCCGCTACCTCAAATTAAGATCTTTTTGCTTGAACAAATGCTGAAGACTGTGATGATCAGTGAATACCTTACAAGACACGCCATATAAGTAGTTCCTCCAAATCTTCAAAGCATAAACTATAGAAGCCAACTCTATGTCATGAACAGAGTAGTTCTTCTCATGGGGCTTCAACTGACGAGAAGCATAAGCAATCACTCTACCCTCCTCCATCAATACACAGCCATTCCTGACTCTCGAAGCATCATAATAGATGGTATTAGAACCTGAAGCAGATGGCAAAACAAATACTGGAGCTGTGTTCAAAGCTGTATTGAGCTTCTGGAAGCTCTCCTCGCACTCGTCCGACTATTCAAATGGAGCACCCTTCTGAGTCAACTTGGTCAAGGGCGAGGCAATAGATGAAAAACCCTGAATGAACCAACGATAATAACATGCCAAACCGAGGAAACTATGGATCTCTATGGCTGAACAATCTAGGCAGACTCTGCACCGCCTCTATATTCTTCGGACCAACTTTAATACCCTCGCTAGACACCACGTGCCCCAAGAAAGAGACTGAACTGATCCAAAACCCACACTTGGAGAACTTTGCATATAGTTTCTCCTCCCTCAACCTCTGTAATACAACTCGCAAATGCTCCACGTGCTCCACCTGACTACGCGAGTATACCATAATATCATCGATGAATACAATAACAAACGAATCAAGATAAGGTTGAAATACATTGTTCATCAAATGCATGAACGTTGTTGGGGCATTGGTCAGCCCAAAAGACATAACAAAGAACTCATAGTGACCATATCTAGTCTTGATACCAGTCTTAAGAATATCTGAATCCCTGATCTTTGATAACTCGAATGGATATCAATCTTCGAGAAAACCCTCGCTCTCTAAAGATGGTCGAATAAATCACCAATATGAGGTAGGGGATACTTGTTCTTCACTATTACTTTATTCAATTGCCTAATGTCAATGCACATTCTCAATGTGCTATCCTTGTTTTTCACAAACAGGACAAGTGCACTCTACGGTGAAACACTAGGCCGAATGAACCCCTTATCTAGGAGTTCCCAAAGCTGCTCCTTCAACTATTTTAGCTCTGTTGGTGCCATACGATACGGCGTAATTGAAATAGGCTGAGTTCCCGGCACCAGATCAATACCAAAAAGCAATGTCCCTATCCAGTGACATACTTGGCAGGTCTGTAGGAAAAACATCGGGAGACTCCATCACAACTCGAACATAATCAATGCTAGGAGTTTCAGCTCCAACATCCCGCACAAGGCTAAATATGACAGGCAACCCTTCCAAACCATACGCTAGGCCTTTAGGAAAGAAATCACTCTACTAGGGATATAATTAGCCATACTACGCCACTCGATCCTCAGAACACCTAGCATAGCCAAAGTGATTGTCTTAGCATGACAGTATAGCATAGCATGACACGGAGATAGATAATCCATTCCCAGAATAATATCAAAGTCCACCATGCTCAATAGTAATAAATTAACTCGGGTCTCCAAACCCCTAAAAGTCACAACACAAGACCAGTACACATGGTCTACAATAATAGTATCACCCACTAGGTTTAATACATGAACAGGAAAAGCAAGACACCCTCAAGATGTACCGAAATAATGAGCAAAATATGAGGACATATAAGAATAGGTGGACCCAGGATCAAATAAGATATAAGCATCTCTGTGGTAGACTGAAATAATACTTGTGATAACAACATCTGACGCAATGGAATCTGTCATGCCCGGGATAGCATAAAATATAGCCTAGACACTACCTGATCGGCCTCCACCTCTAGGGAGACCCCTGGCTTCCTAACCCCCACCCTAACTGACTGGGTGGGTGCTGAAGAAACTGGAGCGAAAGATAAGGGCTGACCCTTCTACTGTGTTGAACTGGCAGCACGACGAGGACACTACCTCCAGATGTGTCCAAAATCTCCACAATCATAACGGCTCCTCGATGTTAGAGAATGGAACTAAAGGGAACCCCTCGCACCGGAGTGACTAGCTAATGCACTCTGCATGAAAGAACCCTGAACAGATGGGGCACATAATGAACTTTGAGCTAGAAGGGCGCTGAGTGAGAACTGGCCCTGCTAAAACCCATGATGACCATAACCTAAAGATGCCCTATGATACTCGGGACAAGACGATTGAGGAGGCCTGAAAGAACGACCTCTACTATGCTGGAACTGGCCCCTAGATGTAGCACCACTAAAACTTCTAGAACCTCGAGGCCTCTTGGCCTCCCTCTCCTCTCTATCCTAATAGCGAGCCTTCTCAATCTCATAAGCAATATCAACTATATCCTCAAATTAAATATCCAGAACTCTCGCTCTAATCAACAGAATATGAAGGTTATAAGTAAGACCATCCACAAACCTCTTGACCCTCTCACAATCTATCAGGACCATCTAGGAGGCATGACGAGCCAACTCAGAAAACCTCAACTCATACTGGGACACAGTAATATCTCCCTGTTGAAGCCACTTAAACTACCTACGCAGGTCCTCTCTCTGAGACTGCGGTACCCAGTTCTCCAAGAACAGAGTACAGAACTTCTGCCAAGTCGAAGGCGCGGCACCTGCCGGCCTACGCCGCTCACATGCCTCCCACCAAATGAGGCATCCCCAGTGAACTGAAAAGTGGTAAATGCCACACCACTAGACTGCAGAATCTCTGTCATCCGAAACATACGCTGACACTTGTCAAGAAAACCTTGGGCATCCTTGCCCTGAGCACCACTGAATGAACGAGGATAGAGCCTACCAAACCTCTCAAGATGACGTTGCTCATCGTCTGGCATAGATGGAACCAGAAAGTCCTCAACTGATGCAACCGGCTAAGCAGGAGGTGCTCCCGGTGTCTGCAATCCCTGCACTACCTGCTCAGGTGTGCAAGCAACGGGTGTCTGATTGCCTTCCCCGGCCTATGAAGTGGCTACTGCGGTAGTGGCTGAAACTACTTTAGGTAGGCCAGTGCAAACTAATAATATCTTAGCCAAGGCCTCCTAAAGACCAAGAATCCCAATGGGCACAGCCGCTGCCTGAACAGGTGCTGCGGGAATATCGACAACTGGAGCCTGATCCTGAGCCGGGATAGCTGGTGGAGCAACAGGTGCTACCCTCGCGGCTCTGCCTCTACCACGACCACGGCTGCATCCAATGCCTCTGTTGGCCACACTGGGTGGTACTGGTGGTCATCTGCCTCGTCCGGTAACATGTGTCCTCGCCATCTGTGAGAGAATAGAACACAGAAATTTAGTTCTCGGATCAACAGAGTCACACGACAAGAATTTCAAGGATATGAAGTTTTTCTTAAAGGTTTTGTAGCCTCTCGAGGATAAATACATACGTCTCTGTATCAATTTGCAAGACTCTACTAAACCTGCTCATGAAGTGAGACCTATGTAACCTAGGCTCTAATACCAACTTGTCACGACCCAATTCTCGAACCTGGTCCTGATAGCACATCTCGTAAGGACAAGGCCAACCAACAGAATAACAACACCGTCTAAAACATAGATAACATAATCATAAGTGTGTAAGAAAACTGATAAAACAGGGAAACCATCCCGATACAACCCAAAATCGGGTTGTCACAAGTCATGAGCCACTAGAGATAATCTAGTACAAGTCTATGAAGTACAGAATCCAGCACTACAACATCTAAAAGAAATATAAATGACAAGATAGGGGAGTCTCGGGGCTTTAGACGCTGAAAGCTACCTCAATGTCTCCAATCACAACCTGAACCGGGAAGATCAGTGCTTAGGAACGGACTCTGCTATACCTATATCTGCACACACGGTGTAGGGAGTAATGTGAGTACTCAGAGCCAGTGAGTAATAATTAAATAATGATTGAAAGCTAGAAATCACATAAAGGCACAAGGTAATTCTATATTAAAGCAGTTAAATAGTAAAATTAGTGAAGAATCGAATAAAAACTACTTAAAATAGTCAAAAATAGATGTTTAAAACCACTGAATAATAAGCTGAAATCTGCCCTACGGGCTCAGTATCAACCTCTCAGTGCAGTATCAGCCCCGCGGGCTCACTCCTGTCACTCAGTACAACATCAGCCCCTCGGGCTCACTCTCAAATCATATGGGTACCCACGCTCACTGAGCGGGTGCAAACTCCGGAGGGGCCCCTTGCGACCCAATCGCTATATCAAGCCATCTAGTGGCAAATCTAATAACTCAGGCCATCGACATCATATCACTCAACATATCCTCACATGTGGCCCTCGGCCTCACTCAATCCAGAATATCATCACAAGCCCATGGGCCATCAGTAAACAATAGTACTCAACTTAAACAATATTTTTAAATATCATAAAGTCTCAAATTTGAGTAAAAGTATCTGAGTTCATAAAACAGTGTAGGTACAGAGGACTGAATTCAAGAAATATGTCAAAATAGTGAGGAAATAGTGATAAAGTCCACCACGGATTCAGTTAATCGTCATAAAGCCCAAAACATGGCAACAAGCCCAAAACATGATGAAAACAAACATTTCTTAGTCAATTACGCGGTAAAACGTCAATCGGGACGGACCAAGTTATAATCTCCAATAGAAAATAACCCCCCGCTCGTCATTGAACAAGTGTCTTACCTCACTATAGCACTACGTTGTGCAATTCGGGGTTTCAAACCCTCATAACATCATTTACAATCATTACTCACCTCAAGCCAGCCAAAAGTCTAGCTCGATATGCCCTTGCTTATCGAATCTACCTCCTCGCGCGTCGAATCTGACCAAAACCATAATTAATACGTCATAATAGGCAAAAGGAACAATACCCAGTCAAAAACAATCGAAAAATATTGAAAATCCCAAAATTAGAAAAACCGAGCCCCGGGTCCACTTCTCGAAACTCAAAAGTTTTTGCATCAACGGATTCCTTATCTCGCCATGAGTTCATACATATCAAAATTACAAAAATTGGAGTTCAGTTGACTCCTCAAATCCCCATTCTTAACTCTCCTAAGTTCAAGTCCTAACCTCCATTTTAAAACCTTGATTTCATAGTTTTCCAGTCTTAATTCATGTATTTGCACCATAAAATCGTGTTTTAAGTTCAAGAATCCTTACCTTATCGGAACCCCTTGAAAATCCTCTTCAAAATCCCCACAAAGGTCCACATCCAAAGTGAAAATGTCTAACTCTTTCAAAAATTTGCGAAGAAAGAATTAAATACCTCTGCCCAGTCTTTCTCGCTTCTGCTGTCCCATTTCCGCTTATGCGGGACTGCTTCATCGGTCATTCCATCCGCTTCTGTAGATTTTCACTTAAAGCACCTGGCCGTTCTGCGGCTCCAATTCTGCACCAGCAAAACAGCTCTTGCAGTCCACCCTTCCGCTTCTGCGAAAAGCTCCTCAAGACCAAAACCGCTTATGCGGTTTCCTCCTCCGCTTCTACGAAACCGCACCTGTGGTCTCATAAGTGCATGTGTGAAAATACCATATCACCTGGAACTTTGCACACACATCCCAAATCACCTAACAAAGCTACTATAACTCTCGAAATTCCATTCCAACCCTCGGATTAAAATCTCACCTATCAACCGGAATTTGCAAAAATACTAACTTCGCCAATTCAAGCATATTTCTACGCAGGACCTCCAATATCACTTACGATCACGCTCCTAAGTCATAAATCATCCACCAAAGCTAACCAAATCACGAGATATCACATCTGATTCCTCTAACTCATAAGCCAAGATCCGGTTGACTTTGCTAAAACAAGCCTTCCTTAAACTAAGTGTCTCATTTACTACCAAAACCAATCCAATTCAACTCGATCTCCTAACGTACCAATAATGAAGCATAGAGAAGAATAAAAATGGGGAAACAGAGCACTAGCTCATGAGATGATGGTTTGGGTCGTCACAACATGGCAATAACAATTGTTGTCCATGAACTGAATTTTGACCCCCTAAGTAGGCTAGAGGGTGTGCCAATAGGTCTCATTGTTGGGTATGTCCTTTTCTTACTCTTTTCTTGCATCCTATTTAATATATATCCCCACTCCCCTATGTATGCTGAATTAAAGCTCCTGGCCTGGCAACATTCAAATGGTTGTCCAGGTCTGAACTTGACCTTCAATAGGTCCTAACTCCTCAATTTAAAATTGACAAGCTGGTCAGGGGTGTGCCAGCACCCCAAATTGCTTAGCTTGACCACCAGCTTTCCATTTTCCCTCTACTGCACTTGCATTACTCCTAGCCTCTAAGTTCTGCACCCTTCCTATGAGCCTTGCCTTGGGACCTTGAGTTCCCTCTGAACTTGGACATTTGAGGGTTGGCCCTTCCACACTACACTATAATCTGATTGTGCAATAATATTTGGGGTGTAAGCACCGCCAAGAATTCTTGAAGCTCCTTGGAACTTTGACACATCCCAATAAGAGAAAGGCTTCGGAAATCTGATATTTGAAAGTTGGTTATTTCATATTTCAGACATGGGGTTTGAATTAGGTTCTCCGGGGTTGGAATATTTAATTTCTAATGTATTTTTATCTTTTTTCTTATTCATCCTGGTCTGTAATAATCTTGTAATAAACTACTAGGGTGTTAGTAAAAAATGGAGGGACAATCATGCATGCAGAAGGGGTAGATACCATGTTCATAGGGAATTACTATATTTCTGAAATTTTGCATCTCCTGTAGATACCATGTTCATAGGGAATTACTATATTTCAGAAATTCTACTTCTATACTTCCGAAGTTCTGCATTTCATATAGATACCATGGCTATAGGTTTTTCTGCACTTCGTATAGATACCATGTATATAAATCGTTTTAGAAATTATGCATATCATATAGATAATATGCCTATAGGAATTATTGTAATTTTCATTTGCATCTGTCACTAGGCAACCTGTTCATAGGATTTAAATAACTAATTGTATATAGATGACCTACCGATATGATTTCTGTATGATAATAGTGCTTAAAATCAGTAACGCCAAGAAAGCATGCCTATAGGATCTATCAACCAAACCTGAATCGCCAATCCGCTAATAAGTCTAAAATCAACAGCAATAACGTTTCGGTAATTGACAATTCCTTTCTGCTATTAGTTTACTTCTTTATTTCTAAAAGTAATAGATATCATGCATATAGGTTCCGTTTAACACCTAGGCAAGTTTTAGGGTAAAAACTATTATTGCATCAGTCTTTGATAATTACAGCACGCATGCAGGCCTAATTTCGACTTCTTATCTGAAAATATATGAAAAATTCGCCTGCCTTAAAGTTTAAGTTTGATTCAAACCATAACAAGTATGTGTAGGACATGCTAAACTATATGCTTTCCTTTGATTCAAGGAGGTTCATTTGAGACATATCTGCTTAATTGCTTTCCCAATACTTGTTGTATATGTTTTGATTGTCCCCTTAGCATTTTATCCTTTGAAAACACTTAAAAATCCCCAACTCCCTCCTCTTTAGGATTAGCAGTCCCATATGCCTCCGGGAGTGATAGGATTGGGACGGGTAGTAGCATGCAATAAGTAATGATACTATTTCGCGCTTTAAACCTTAATGGGGTGGGAAGGATAGATATGGATATGATGACTGGTACACTAATATCACGTGCGACCCCTCTTCTGAGGAGTGATTGTTGGATATTGCATTGATGTGATCCATATTAATTATAAACTTAGGACTCCCTCCCTTTAAATCCTTCCACAAAATTTTGCCTTATCTTTTCTCAAATAATTTTAAACTTGTTTACAACATTATGTGCAAGCCCCTTCGTTTGAGCCTTAATTGCTTATTTGTTTATGCAAAGTCACAATTATAACATGGCTGGGAACCACACTAGTGGATCTTGAGGGGTGCCTAACATCTTCCCCTCGAGATAATTTCTAACACTTACCCAAACACTGATTTCTTCAACTCAAACCCTCTTAAGTGTGGTAATGCGCTTAATCATTAGGTGGCGGCTCTTCAAACTTTTAAATCTCAATTCCCAAAAGGAAACGAGTTGTCCTCCCAAAATTTCACAATCCCGATTTCGAATTTAAAAAAAGGGGGCACGACAAGCAACAATCCAAATGTACTCAAATCATGAAAAACCAAAATGACTCCAACGAGAGGACTGTCCCACAAGATTAACAGGCACTACCACAACGAAATATTGAAAATTCATCACACCCCGTAGGACCATTACACGAATCTAACACAAAGGTTCATACCTCAACATAATTTTACTGCGGTACATGTAGACATGTAAGTTTTAACCCTCTCTGATACTTTACACTTTTTAGCATTTAAATATTTAGTTTAGGTTTAATATCTCAATTTTAACTAGCTTTGACTCTTTTACTTTATTTTATCATAAAAATTAAAAAAATACAAAAATAGTTTTATTTTCTGTATTTAACTTAGATATTAGGTACTTTTAGAAAAATATTATTTTTAATCCATTTTTATTTTTAGTATAATCTTCGAAAATATCAATATATATAACTTCATGTCATAGTGTAGTTTGTTTTAATTAATTAGGAATGATTTTACAATTTTATAGTATTAATTTAGTAGTTAATACTTTAGTCTAACAGAGTTAAAGAGCCACTTTTATAGGTAAGCTAGGCCAAAATTAGGTCCAATTCGGACCTAGCCCATAATCCACAAGCCCACCCTAATAACCATCTCTAACCTGGAGAATCCTAATTGTATGAACCTAGAAGGACCCTAAGAAAAAGTTCAGCCGTTTTTTTATCACTAGTAGTCGTACCCGCGCGATGCGCGGTCAGAATTAAAATAATATCATTAAATTAAATTATGATTGAGCTTGTTTGAACGTATTAGAACGTATTTTTTTAATAAATTTCAATTTTCATTTTATTGGTCAATACGATATTCAATAATAGCATCTTTATTAAATTAAACGGACTTATATAGTCATCGAATAATTTATTTATTCTATATTTTTTTTTATTTCCAATGTTTAGTATTATTACATTATTAATAGAAATTTTTATTTTCATATCACTTTGTTTAATATTTTTGTGTCCTACTTTCTTTTTTATAATATAATAGAAGATATATATTTTATTACTCTTGGAAATATTTTGAAATTTTATTTTTATTATATTTTTCTCAATAATATTATTTGAATTTTAACTAATAAATAACCTTTTTATTTCAAGAAAGAAAAACAAAAATGATTTTAAAAAATAAAATAAAGAAATTAACTAATCTAAACCAACCCTCTCGCATGTTTGAGTAGTTAATTTTTTTATTAATTTTCAATAAATAATTTCGTTGTTATTAACTAATTATGCAATGTGGCTTTTTTCTAAGTTACTTCTTGGATTAATGCGGTGCCTTTTCTTTGGCTTTTAATAATATATAGATATAGCTTATTAGCATATTACTTGTTTAATATTTTTGTATGCTAATCTGTTTTTATAATATAATAGAAGATATATATTTTATTACTCTTGAAAATATTTCTATTTTAAATTTTATTATATTCTCACAATAATATTGTTTGAATTTTAATGAATAAATACACCTTTTATTTAAAAAAACGAAAATTATTTTAAAATATGAAATAAAGAAATTAACTAACCTAAACCAAACCCTCACCCATGTTTGAGTAGTTAAATTAGGGTGTTAATTTCTTTGTTATTAACTATATGCCATGTGATTTTTTCTAGGCTACAACTTGGATTAATGTGGTGCCTTTTTCTTTGACTTTTAATAATATATAGATATAGAAACAGATTTGAATTGGCAATTCAATATAAATAAAATTAACACTGTCTGAATTTTAGTGAATAAAAATCTCTATTAAATTAAAGGGACTTAAATAGTCCTCAAATAACTTTTTGTTTTGTATTGTTGTTTATTATATTATCCAATATTTAATATAATTATATTGTTAATAGAAATTATTAGCATATAACTTGTTCAATATTTTTGTCAGCTAATTTTTTTTGTAATATAATAAAAGATATATATTTTATTACTCTTGAAATATATTTTATTTTAAATTTTATTATATTTTCTAAATAATATTGTTTGAATTTTAATTAATAAATTCACTTTTTATTTCAAAAGAGAAAAACAAAAATGATTTAAAAAATAAAAAATAAAGAAATTAACTTAACTCTCGCCCATGTTTGAGTAGTTAATTTAGGGAGTTAATTTCTTTGTTAATTTTAATAAATAATTTATTTATTATTAACTAATTGTGCCATGTGATTTTTTTCTAGGCTACCACTTGGATTGATGTTGTGCTTTTTTCTTTGGCTTTTAATAATATATATATATATATATATATATATATATATATATATATATATATATATATATATATATATATATATATATATATTTGAATTGGCAATTCTATATAAATAGAATTGATACTGCATGAATGCCAATGAATAAAATCTCTATTAAATTAAAGGAACTTATATAGTCATCAAGTAAATTTTTGGTTATGTATTTTTGTTTATTATATTATCCAATTTTTAATATAATTATATTGTTAATAGAAGTTATTAGCATATGACTTGTTCAATATTTTTTGTCCATTAATTGTTTTGTAATATAATAGAAGATATTTTATTACTCTTGTAAATATTTTTTGATTTTATGTTTATTATTTTTGTTTCAATAATATTTTCTGAATTTTAATGAACAAATAAAGTTTTTATTTCAAAAAAAGAAAGAAAAAAGTGATTTTAAAAAGTTTGAATCAAAAGTTTTTTTTATTAGAAAGAAATTACTCCACAATTTGACTCAAAAAATTTTTCACTCCTTTATTTTCGATTTTCTGTTTAAAATAATTCTAAACCTCCAATTTAAAACTATTTCCCAATTTGAATTGATAATTTTTTATTTTATTAATTAATTGTTTATTTAAAATTATTTTAAAATTCCAACTTGAAACTACTCCTCTATTTGAATTGGTAGTTTTTCTTCTTTCTTTTTTTTCTTCATTTTATATCGCTATTTTTTTCTTTTTTATTTGAAAATAATTTTAAAGCTTCAACTTGAAACTACTTCCCCCTTCCCCCCAATAAATGGGTAGTTATTTTTTTGTATTTTTATTTTTTTATTATAGCTAATGATAATATATATGCATTTATTAATTCAAATAAAGTAACTATATATATATATATATATATATATATATATATATATATATATATATATATATATATATATATATATATATATATATATATATATAGATATAGATATAGATATATATACATATATATACATATATATATGAGAGTTATTTTTGCTTTTAAAATTATTTTTGTTTTTTATAGACATTTGAATTCAAAAATAATAACCAATAACTAATTATTAAGTAATAACCAATTAGTAACTAATTATGGCATGTGGCTTTTTTATGATGTCACTTGGCTTAAGGAGAAGGCCTTATCATCTCCTTTTAATAATATATAAATTAGTAATTTATTTAGAGATTTTTGGGCTAACCTACATCATCTCGCCTTCCTCCCTTGTCATGAAATGATGTTCATAGTAATAGTTCACTAATATAATGACTTCAATATTTATTAATTCATAATTGGATGTTGATACTTCTGAATATAAAAAATTGTAACATAATTTTTTTCTGCATTTGGTTCCACTTAAATGCTATTCCTAACGAATATTAACCATTGTAATAGTCATATTATATGTAGCTAAATTTACGGAGAAAATATAAGTAAAAGTTTTTCAAGTGATAAATATATTTTCATATCCAGAATGTATAATGTCGTCTCTTCTTCGTGACTTTTCCTTTTGATACAACATTACATTAAAATTTTATCGAGGAAAGGAAGGAAATAGAAAAAGGAGAAAAAAAGAACGAAAAGGATACTAAGAAAGCTAAAACAACCCAGTATTGGGTGCGGATTTCAATAACTTCGAAGAAAGTATTCAATATATATGTTCAAACTAATCTATGCATTCATAATTGATCTAAATCTGATTCTCGATCTCCATGGCTTTAAAAACATAGCGAAATAAACTATTTCACAGTAAATTAATCAGGGAACTTATATATTGAAACTTCTTCTAATTCTTAACAAATCAAATCACCAATTGATTAACATTACCTTCACATAAAAATGTTGAATGGATGTCACAAACAATAATTATACTATCTGAAAACCTAATACTTACTTGCACTTGTTTATTACTGCATCATCAACTATAAAACTTTAGCATCAACTCTTACACATGCACCCAAAAGAAAAGTGAAACAAAAATAAAAGTAAAACTATGTAACATTCCTTTTTTTTTTGGTAATTAAGAATTTTATTAATCACCAAAGATGTTGCATTACAAAATCATAGTTCAGCTTATACACAGCTGACTATCTCATCTAATCTGTGTCACCAACTATCTCTATAACTAACTTTCCTATAATTACAAGAGAAATTGCTGCATATGTTGTCCAACTTTAGGGGTTCCTCTAACATTACAAATATAGGCTAGTTCCCTGAGTAAAGTATCACTGCTATGGAAGACATTCTCGAATATCCTCGAGTTTCTCTCCAGCCACAAAGTATAGAATAATTCAGCAGTCACCATTTTGAATATGTTAGCTCTACAAGATTTTCCTTTAGCTTTGCTAACTATCCAGTGGAGATACTGGTCCCAGTTCTGCATTCTAGGATGGTCTTCTCTAATCCAGGATAGTGTTTGCTCCCTTAAGTCTGTTGTATATGGACAGGTATGGAACAGATGATCTCTGGATTCTGCAATATGCTGGCACAGTACACATTTCTGGTCCACATTCATTCCCCAATGTATTAGCCTATCCTTGGTTGGTCGCGTGTCATGAAGTACTAACCATAAGTTGAAAACAACTTTGGGTCTGACATAGTTCTGAGCAGTTAGGTTCTTCCATGGTACTCTCGGGAGTTGACCAATCTGTATAGATGGATTTGTCTAATGGAGCGTACTGGCCTATTAAGACCTTGGTGTTGTTGCAGCAGACCTCTTGCTGCTATGATCTTTCGAACCATCCAACTAGGTTGTCTGGGAATAGGAATGTCCTCCAATTGGTGCAGCTTCATATAGACAGCATGAATCCATTTTACCCACAGTCTGTCTTTCTTGTGAGCCAGGTCCCAGCAGAGTTTAGCAATTGCAGCCTTACTCCATAGAGATAGGTTAATGAGGTTCAGACCACCAGCTGATCTAGGAATACACATTTTGTCCCAGGCTATATAGGCTTTTTTAGTGATGACATTTGAACCAGACCAGATGAAGCTTCTACATACTGCTTCAATTACCTTCAGTATCTTAGTAGGGATGATGAAGAGTTGAGCCCAGTATGCCTGTATTCCAAAAACCACTAACTGTACTAGTTGCAGCCTCCCAGCATATAACAGTTTCCTAGCAGTCCATGAGGTGATCCTAGCAGTGATGTTTTCCCCCAGTGGTTGCCACTGGATCAATGACATCTTCTTGGTGGATAGAGGTATGCCTAGATATTTGAAAGGTAATTCTCCATAGACATAGCGTAGGTGACCAATAATCTGCTGTTGTACTTCATAACTAACCCCTCAGAAGTATACTGAGCTTTTGCAAAGATTAGCTTTCAGTCCTGAGGCTTCAGTGAATTGGGAAAAGTACTGGAACATGGTAATGACAGATTTGATTTCACCTTTAGAAAATAGGAGTAGATCATCAGCAAAGCTTATGTGAGTAATGCCCAGATTTTTACATCCTGGATGGTATAGAAACTCTTGGTCTTTCCTTAATTCAGCCAGTGACCTGCTAAGATACTCCATGACAATTGCAAATAAGAATGGGGATATTGGATCACCTTGTCTGAGGCCTTTAGCAGCTTTAAAAGGTTCAGTTGTTTCCCCATTTTCCATCACTGCATAGCTTACTATTTGAACACACTCCATGATCCAGTTAATGAATGTGGTTGGAAATCCCAATCCCTCCAGTACCTGTTGCAAGAAGATCCATTCAACAGAGTCATAGTCCTTCTGAATGTCAATTTTTATCATGCATCTGGGAGTCACATGGCTTCTGGAGTAGTTTTTGATCAACTCATGAGCCAGGATAACATTGTCTGCAATCTTCCTGCCTGGGATGAATCCTGCTTGGGCCTCACAAATGATGCTAGACATGACTTTCTGCATTCTGTTGGCTAGGATATTGGAAATCATTTTATATAGAACTACGCAGCATGCAATTGGTCTATATTCTTTTACTGTGGTTGGGTTAGGGACTTTGGGGATTAAAGTAAGAGTGGCACAATTTACTGGCTTATACATCTTGGTTGCCTGGAAGAATTCCTTGATTGCACCAATGATCTGCTTGCCAATGATGTTCCAGGTTTTCTTGAAAAAAACTGCATTATATCCATCAAATCCTGGAGCTTTGTCATCCCCAATTGCCTTTAAGATCTCCACAATTTCAAGTTCTATAATATCAGCACTTAGCTCTTTCTTCTGTTGATGTGTTAAGATAGGACCATTAGCCATATACAGTCGGTTTATGGCTGGTAGAGAAGAAGCTGATGAGCCCATTAATAACTGATAGAAGTCAATGATCTCCTTTTTAATGTCAGTTGGTGTAGTAACCTTGAGACCCCTTGCTGTAATAAGCTCTGTGATTTGCTTATATTGGTTTCTTTCTTTCAGGACAGCAGAGAAATACTTGTTGTTAGAGTCTCCAAGTTGAATCCATTTTGCTATGGCCTTCTGTTGTAAGATACTTTCTTCAATCAAGGACCATCTTTCCAGCTTCAATACTATTCCTTTCTCTTTAAGTTGCAACTCATCATTGTATGCCAGTGCCATCTGATTCTGGATATCCTTCAATTATTGTCTGCTATGGTCAATTCTCTGAGCAATGTTCTTAAAATCTTTAGTATTTGAAGACTTTAGAGGGCCTTTCAATGACTTAAGTTTGGACCACACTGATTTCATAGAAAACAGATTGTTGTTGTGCCAGTTGTCTTTGACCAGATGCTGAAAGTCTTCATGATTAGCCCATTTATTGAAGAATCTGAAAGGTATCTTCCCTTTGCTAGTAGCTTCTGCCACTGTGATTATCATAGGATTATGATCAGAGATTAGGGGATGATCATATACAGTTTGCACATGACTCCAGTTGATCATCCATTCATAGTTGCCAAAGACTCTGTCCAGTCTGCTACATACTCTATCACTACCTGTCTGCCTATTTGTCCAGGTGAAATAATCTCCTTTCCAAGGTAGTTCTGAAAGTCCGGCCTATTGTATGCATTGAGTAAATTCTTGAATCTCTGAATGCTTAACATGATTATTTGACTGTCTATCACTGGCATATAGCACAACATTGAAATCTCCAGCAACTAACCATGCCTTAGTAATAGCAAGTGAGTAATCCTGCAGATTTTTCCATAGAGATCTTCTCTGGTCCATCCCATTATAGTCATATACCACATTTAGATAGCAATTGACATCCCCAGTATTGCTTCTGACTCTACAGTGTATCAATTGAGCCTCCTCCTGGATACCAGTGACTGTGATCAGCTTTGTATCCCATAAAATCCACACTCTACCATTTATAGAAGCATGATAATTTGCTAGGATACCCCAACCAGGAACCAACAGCTTAGCAATTCTTCCTGCATTTTTTTCTTTAACATTAGTCTCTACCAAACCAACAAGGTTAATGTTATTTCTTCTTATATACTCCTAACTTCTTTTTGTTTATTTACACCTCTAATATTCCAGACTAACCACTTCATTGACAATTGCTAGGTCCTCCTCCATCTCCTGGAGGAATCTCAACTCTACTATTGGAAGCTGCTTCAAAACAATTGCTAATAACAATAGGGGATAAAGGTGGGAAGTTGGTGAGGTTGAATTCAGGGGTTTGAATTTGCTTCCCATTCTCTTCCTGCTTATTCTTTCCTGTCACCAGTGTTGGGGGGTCATTAGGCTCTTTATGAAATTCATTGCTCAGCCTTGTCTCATGTTGCTTAGTCTGTTACAGTGGTACCTCATGCTGATTATTAACACTTTGCACTGGAACCTTGGTTCTCCATTCCTGAATCACTTTAGTCTTCTTCACTTGGGGAGGATGGAGTGGTTTTTGATTCAGCAAACAGGTATGCCCAACCATTAGACATTTCCCACAGTAAGATGGTTTCCAGACATAAATCACTTCTTGTAAAAATTTCCTCCCATTAGCATCCATTAGCCATATTTCTCTCGGTAGCTCTTTGGTAACATTCATCTCTATGAGCATTCGAGCATAGGAAACTCTAGATTGTTTGGTTGTACATTCATCCGCAAAGATAGGTTTCCCTAACACACTGGAAATTCTACTTAGGGATATCATTCCCCAACAAGACATGGGAAGTTTAGGGAATTTGACCCATAGTGGAATATCAACAGGGAATTCCTCTATGAATTCAAAATCTGGCGTCCATTGCTTAAGAATCATGGGTCTGTTTGCTATAGAATAAGGACAAGCACACAGGATTTCTTTGGCATCACCAATTGTTCTGAACTTTGCAATGTAGTATCCTTCCTCATGGTAAAACAAATCTGGCTCTGGTACATGTGCCCAATGGAGGTTTATGAATCTCTTCATCGCATTGTACCCAGGCCCATCCCCTAGAATATACACAATTAGGGCACATTTCCCCTTATTCTCTTCCTCCTCCACCTTTGCTTTGTTCAGTTGCCCTATTGGTTGACCTTCAATCATTACCGGAGGTATGTATGCTAGAGCCATACTATTAGATGCAAATCTGTTTTTCTGAAAGAGGGTAGCCCAGCTCCCCTTTGGTGCCTCTGTTTTGTTTGAAATTTCCTCTGATTGCTCCACTACTACCTTCGCTGGTTGAGTTTGGGCTTGCATAGGCTTCTGCATGTATACACTTTCACTGGTTATCTGCTTCATCGGAGCTAATGTTGCTTCAATCAAAACTGGATAGCTTCGGTTCGTCTCCTTTAGCCCATTAGGTTGTTGCGAAATCGTATTGGTTGCCTCAGTCACACCTTCGTTTGAAGGATCAACAGGTTGCTCAACTGCATCAACATTGGTTGGTTTCTCCGTAGATGACTGATTAATGGTTGTTATCACTCTCTCTATTGTTGAAATCGGAATCTTCCGGGGTCTTCCCCTTCCTCGACCCCTCCCTCTCGCCATTGCTACGAGCTCGACGTGCGTTAACTAACGTGCGCCGAGAGAAACGAAAAAGAAGGGTTTAGGTTAGCTTGTCTTTCTCTTCCTTTCCTTTTTTACTTATATTATATCATTCATTTTTCAGGTTTCATTTTTTGGATCTTTGAAAATAAAATTCATTTGGTCCATCTAATACATTAATTTCAATGTTCTTTTTCAAAATTTAATATGCAAACTCACAAATGAATTAAGGTCTTCTAAGCAAGTGAAAAATAAATGAAACCTAAAAGAAAATAAGGAAAAGAAAAAAGCAAAATCCAAAGGCAAAATAAAAGATAATTATATCCACACACTAAACAATCATGAAAAAAATTTTCGATATGTTTCTCAAAAATCTCAACACTCTAAAATGCCTAAAACAATATAAATAATCATCAATTAGGCAATTATTTTAGAAGCAACAATGCAAAATCACTAAAGGTGACATCGTGACACACAATTTATAATGAATAGATTTTAAAAAATAACATAATATTCAAAAGTTAGGTATGCAAATCGAGGCACCAACGTAAATTCAAAAAATAAATTAATATTATCTAAGTAAATAAAAAGAAAATGAAACCCGAAAAGAAAAAGAAACAGGGAAAAAAATGGAGAACAAAGCAAACTCCAAAGGAAGAACACAAGCTAAATAATAAACAAATTCGCAGACTCTAAACAGCCGTGATGAATTCGACTTTTGTTTTTCTTCAGAAATCTTAACGCTCCAAAATTCCTAAAACAAAATAAATATTTATCAATTAGTGATTTCTTCTCATATTTTCTCTCTCCAAAAATATAAATACTCCGAGCTTTGTAAAACAAAATAAATATTAGTCCATCACTTTAGAAACATCAATGATAAATCACTAAGGACCAAAACGGTGAATAAAATGAACAAAAAAAAACTACAGTTGGACAACTAAAAGACTAACAACAGGTCAAACATAGAGAATCTTAAAAATAAGAAAGAAGAATAAAACTTTGTGGAATCATAACTTACCAATAAAATCAATAATAATGCCACAATAGTGAAAAATATACCAACTGCAAAGCCAACAAAGAAATGAAGGGAAGAAAAATAGAGATAGGAGGAAAATAAAGAGAGGAGATGCAGAACAAAGAAAAGAAAGTAAAAACTGAAGGTAGGAAAAGCAAGTTGAAATTCTCTTCCTTTCGACAAATCTGATGAAGAAAACGATTCTAATATGAAAATTATGGCAGCAATTATCGTTGTAACAATTACTTTTCCTATATCATAACTAATGGAACAACTGTAGTAATATGTTACAAAATGAATGATTCCATTAGTTAAGTTTGGAACACAAATGGCAGAACACAGTTTAGAGGTATTCCAAAAGTGACTTAAGAAATTAAACCGCAATTAAGAGGACTCTTAAAAGTTTTTTTGGATAAC
Source organism: Nicotiana benthamiana (assembly GCA_034376525.1). Classification (NCBI taxonomy): domain Eukaryota; kingdom Viridiplantae; phylum Streptophyta; class Magnoliopsida; order Solanales; family Solanaceae; genus Nicotiana; species Nicotiana benthamiana. The sequence goes on from CM067328.1 coordinate 29,379,612, forward strand.
GATTTCGTTAGTTGAAAGATAAGCATTTCCATTATTCCTTCCGTTGCACTCTTTAACTTAGAAGCATAAATAATTTGACCAAAAAAAAAATAAGAGTAAAAGGCAAAAAAATGACAAAAAAGATAAATAGCATTCCTTGATTGATAGGCAGGCCACATCAGATTTCAAATGAATATATATATATATATATATATATATATATATATATATATATATATATATATATATATATATATTTTATTTTTTTTTATGGTTTTGGAACGGTTCATTTAAGGAATTTTCCAAGCACATTCATTTGAACGGTTTGTTTCTGTGAATTCAAAACCGTGACAAGATTTGCTTTGTCTTTGCAACGGTTTGTTTCTTTTACCCACATTCTTTTGCTCTGTCTTTGCAACGGTTTGTTTCTTTTACCCACGTTCTTTTGCTCAGTCTCTGCAGTTGTGGTTGGAATGGTTTTGGAAGAAATCTGTAAATAACGTGTATGGAAAATTTCTGTTGTAAGTCAAATTGTAATTCCTTAGTGTAACTCCTAATATGTAGGAGTAATGTTTGAATGAGCTATGTGTCGTGATAGGATTTTACCAGGCTTCGTAAGAGGCTTTTGTCTTTAAGTATATAAGGATTTATGACCCAAAAATGGAAACTTTCTCTCATCTCATCTTATACCACCCCAAGAATCCTAGAAGACAACTCTAATCTCCAACCACAAAAACCAGTCGTCACCCTCACAACAACCAGCGACCTTTTTCTTATTCACCCACATGAAGCCAACGGCAGAACCCTAGATACCTAAAGAACCTAGCGGTTCCTCTTCTCTTCTTCTTTAGCGAGGAGGAACCCTAATCTCCTTAACCGCCGCACCCTTCAACTAAACCAGCTACCACCAGAACAACCACCTACCAGCCCCTCCATCATCACTCTATCTCAAACCAAAGCAGCTGACTCACCCCAATGACCATCTCCAGAACCAACCGACTACCACACTAAACACAAACACTCACTCACACATCATGGAGTTCCCCTATTATCCACCTTATCTCCGTCTACCCCTAAGAGAATGAGACAAGCAGAACTCTTCAAAACCACGGCAGACCCCCTTTGAATTTGGACCTTGAACGCCGCTACTGATTTTGAAAGAAAAACGACCCCGTTTCCTTAATCAATCAACTCTCGCACACACACATAGAGGGAGGAAGGGAATCTGAATCTCTAACCTAAGGGGAATGCCCAAGAAAGGACCCTATCTATCCCAATCTCTGAGAACAATGAGCAGTATATCTCAACAACCCCACCCCCATGGTCTCTGCTTTCTTTGTTTGAACCAATTTTTTGGTTTCAAAAATGGATTTCGGGGGAGATCCGTTCGAAGCTTCTGATTTGAGGCCCGTTTGAGGTCGCCGGTGTTAGTTTCTTATCCAGTCACGGTCCTGTTCAGTTAATCTTCTGATTTTTCTTTGGATTGTGACAACTAGGTACGCATCTAAGGCCATTGTATAATTGTATTTGGTTTTGCTTTCCATGGCTGAATATTGGAGTTGTTAGCACTAATAATCCTACGTAAACACATGAAATTTTAAGATTGTATATTTTGCTCTTTGCTTCTTTGCTTAAAGGTTGAACGCATTAGAATCCAGTCCAGTTTTATTATTTATTGAGATGGATGTTATTGCATTTGAAGTTGATAAAAATATTTTTTTTATTTATTCCATACAAGTGGAATTTTATATTAAGCGGAGAATTTCATGCAACTAATATTGCCGTAGAGAAACATACAAACTCGTTCTAAGCGCAAGTATGCATTTTTTTATTTGTTGCCGTAGAAATAATCTTTTTCTTTATTAAATAAAACTAATTTGGACTTTGATTTAATATTTAGAAGATTTGTATCTTATACTAGTTCTGGGCTTTATTTGTTGGGCTGTAGGAGGTTGATATAGCAAATTTCTCCTCCGTAATTCTTGTCCTTGCAATAATCTTAACTTAGGAAATACATAACTCACAAATCGCTAGTATGCTTTAGGCGTGTATTGACAAATAAATTATCGTAATTATGTGCACGTTCGCATGATATGATTACAATTTCCAAAATTAAAATCAAGGTATGTGTTTGTGCAACTTCGGCCAAACGTTCTTATAATAGTAAAGCGTGATTAATTCTTTACGTGTATACGTGACATGATTCTTGACGCACAGAATGAAATGAGTACACTTACGCATGATTCATTTTAGGATAATTCCAAAATTATGAATAATCGAGTAATTAGAAGCGGCAAAAAGGTAAATGCACATAGGTTCTAAGGTACATAACAAAATAATTTAATCTGATTAAAGCGACCGTGCTAAAACCGCGGAACCTGAAAATCCTTAACAGCTTCTTCTGGATTAACATAATTCCTTACCTTGTCTTCTATGTTCGCGTACATAAATAAAGTTAAAATTCCTTGACTTGGGATTTAAAATAAATCGGGGACTTGGGACACCATAAATTATCCCAAGTGGCGACTCTAAATTTAAATAAATAATTTTATTTTGATTATGTCATACTTTAATTGAAAAAACTCCCTTATGCCCTTTCAGATAAAAAGGAGGTGTGACAGTTCTGGCGATTTTGCTGGGGAAAAGAACCCAAAACATGTGGTTCAGGATTCAGAATTCGAGCTTGTTAAATATAATCTATGCTTGGATTTATTGTTTGTTAACCTTCGGCTCGAGTTGTCCGTTCGGGTAATCCATGTATAGAACCCACTCCCAAGTTTAAACCTAGAATAATATAACCTCATGTTTGTTGGAAGATGATTGCTATTAATATTTGGAGGGAGGCTTTTAGGCTAAGGGAATTTTGGAAGAGTAGAAAGATTTTGGAGAAGAGAAACTTTTATTACTCAAACTTGTTTTTGATTTTTTTGGCTTGATACAAAATGAGCAATCCTACACCTATTTATACTTGGCCACTTCCTCAATCAATGGCCAAGATTTATCCAACACAACTTTAATTTAATGGCTACAAATCACCTTCTATATAATTCTACAAAAATATCCACTCTCTAGATCACTCCATACTTATCTATATCATTCTACTATTCTAAAGATATTTCTAGAGCACATTTCTAGAACATGGGCCAAATGGGCTCACATTCTAGAAAATAGGCTAATTGGGCTCTTTATTTTTCATAATTTCTTAAGCCCAAATAATTATTACAAAATCTAGTTTATTTTAATTTTGTTTTCAACACCCCCCCTTAAACTTGATTTGTCATTCCAAGCAAACTTCTTAACTTGATGAAGTCCTCTTGCTTGAGTGGCTTGGTGAAGATATCCGCAACTTGGTCTTTGGACTTCACGTACTCTACTTGTAAATCCTTTCTTCTGATAATATGCTTGCTTCGATCATGGAACACCGGATTTTTCGCCAACGTCGACTTATTATCCACTCAAATTGTAGTTGGATCTTCTTGTGGCCATCCGAGCTCCTTTAGCAAACTTCGCATCCAAATTGCATGACATACACAGGAGGTAGCGGCAACGTACTCAGCTTCACATGTGGATAGAGTGACAATTGGTTGTTTCTTGGACATCCAAGTGAAGGCGGTGTCTCCCATGAAGAACACGAAGCCCGTGGTACTTTTTCTATCATCAATGTCTTCGGCCCAATCGCTATCGCTATAACCAACAAGCTTATAATCATTAGAAGTTGAATAGAACAAGCCAAAGTTGATTGTACCTTTGAGGTAGCGGAGAATTCTTCTTGCAGCCTTCAAGTGTGTAGTAGTTGGATTCTCCATGTAGCGACTTATGAGGTCGGTGGCGTAGAGAATGTCGGGTCTCGTGCAAGTCAAATATCGTAAGCTCCCAACTAAGCTCTTGAACATCGTCGTGTCCACTTTCTCAGCTTCATCATGCTTCGACAACTTGATCCCGCATTCCACCGGTGTGTTGACTGGGTTGCAATCATCCATCTTGAACTTCTTTAGGATCTCCTTCGCATAGCCCTCCTGTGAGATGAAAATTCCATCCTCAAGTTGTTTGACTTCAATGCCAAGATAGTACGCCATAAGCCTAATGTCGGTCATCCCGAACTCTTTAGCCATCGCTTGCTTGAACTCATCGGTCATCCTTTGGTTATTTCCTGCAAAGATTAAATCATCCATGTACAAGCAAACGATCAAGATATCTCCATCTTTCATCTTGGCATAGAGCGCATGCTCATGTGGGCATTTGGCGAAGTCATTTTCTTGCAAGTACTTGTCGATCCTACTGTTCCACGCCCTTGGTGCTTGCTTTAGTCCATATAACGCCTTCTTCAATCTTAAGACTTTGTCTTCCTGCGTCTTCACCTCATAGCCCATAGGTTGTCGGATGTAAACTTCTTCCTCAAGGACTCCAATCAAGAACGCCGACTTTACATCCATTTGGTGTATCTTCCATTTATTTTGAGCTGCCAGAGAAATGATTAGTCTTACAGTTTCTAAACGGGCTACAGGGGAAAATACCTCGTCATAGTCGATGCCGGCTCTTTGACTGTATCCTTTTGCAACAAGCCTCACCTTGTATCTTTCGATTTCTCCCTTACAGTTTTCTTTGCCTTGTACACCCACTTGACGTTGATCGCCTTTTTCCCTTTTGGAAGTGAAGTCAGCTCCCAGGTGTCGTTCTTTTCGATGGACTAGATCTCTTCATCCATTGCATCTCGCCATTTCTTACTTTGTACGGCTTCTTCAAAGGTAACTGGTTCACAATCAGCAAATAGACAAAGAAGAGTTAGGTCCTCTAACCTTTCAGTGTCTTCATAAATGTCTTCCAAACTCCTTGTGCGTTCCTTGCTCCTTTCATTCAGAAACGATGGTGGCGAGTCTTCTTGAACTGCTGTTGGCGAGGTAGGTGGAGTAGTTAGCTCTTGCTGGGCATCCTCTGCTGTAGATCTTTGTTCTTCTTCTTCGGTTGGAATAATGGAATTAAAGTCCTCGTGAGAACCAAAATTCCATTCTCCTTCTTCATCAAACTCCACGTCCCGACTTATCACAAGCTTGTTAGTATCTGGATTATATAATTTGTAGCCTTTGGAGTTGGAATCATACCTGATAAAGAGGAACGCCTTACTTTTTTCATCGAGCTTGCTCCGTGTCTCGTCAGGTACATGTGCGTATGCTTTGCTTCCAAAGACCCTTAGATGGGAGATTCCTGGCTTCCTTCCACTCCAAGCTTCTTGTGGTGTCTTTCCCCACACGCTCCTTGTTGGTGATCGGTTGAGTAGATAGACTGCACACGCTACTGCTTCGGCCCAGAATTCTTTTGGTAGCTTCTTACCTCTTTAGCATACTCCGCGCCATGTCTAAAATTGTCCGGTTCTTCCTTTCGCCACTCCATTTTGTTGGGGGGAACTTGGTACCGTTAGTGGACGCCTTATTCCATGCTCCTCGCAAAAATTCTGGAACTCTCTAGAAGTGAACTCGCCTCCACGATCGGATCTCATGGCCTTTATTTGTAGTCCACTTTCTTTCTCCACTGCCGCTTTGAATTTCTTGAATACTTCAAATGCCTCCAATTTTTGCTTCAATAAATACACCCATGTCTTTCTAGAAAAATCATCAATAAATAGAAGGAAATAGTTGCTTTTACCGAGGGAGCTTGGCTTGATAGGACCACATATGTCGGTATGTATGAGCTCCAATGGCTTTTGGGCTCTCGAGCTTGACTCCTTTGGAAAACTCTTCCGAAATTGCTTTCCGAGTAGGCATCCTTCGCACAATTGATCGGGGTGGCTAATGGATGGTAGTCCTCGCACCATGTCCTTTTTGGATAGTAGCTCCAAGCCTCCAAAATTCAAGTGCCCAAATCGAAGATGCCAAAGCCAAGATACATCTTTGTAGCAAGCTTTAAGACACTTTGCAACATCATTTTGAATGTTCAACAAGAACATTCTATTTTTGGACATAGGCACCTTAGTGATTAAATTATTTTTATTATCTCTTATGGAAAGACTATGATCTTTCATGTGAATGTCATAGCCCTTCTCTAAGAGTTGCCCCAAACTCAATATATTATTTTTCATGTTGGGCACATAGTAGACATTTGAGATAAATTGGTGATTTCCATTCTTCAAGCGGATTAGGATGTTACCTATACCTTTCACTGGTATTTTGGATTCATCACCAAAAGAGACATTACCACTCATCGATTCGTCGAGCTCCATGAACATGCTCCTCTTTCCACACATATGGTTGCTCGCCCCGCTGTCAAGGTACCAAGTGTTGTCTTTTCTCCCTTCTTCTCCTTTGTATGCTAGAAGTAGGATCACGTCTTTTTGGCCCTTATCCTCCACAAGGTTAGAGGTCTCTTCGACTTTGGTTTGAGACCCTCTACATTGTGAAGCATAGTGTCCATATTTTTTACAAGAATAATATTTGATTTGAGATTTATCGTACCTTGCACCTTGGTTGCCTCTCCCACAACTTGGGTATTCTCTTCTTTCTTCATTGTTGTTGAAACCTCCTCGTCCACGTCCATGGCCTCGACCTCGTCCACGACCACGACCTCTTCCATATTGACCTCGTCCATTTCCGATATTTTCTTCCTTATCTTTTATTTGCATCTTGAATAATTGCTCCACTATGTCTTGTTTTTTCTTATGCTTTTCTTCATATGCTTGTAAGGATCCCATTAATTGATCAATCGACATCTCCTCCAAATTTTTAGTTTCTTCTGTTGTTATGACAATATGCTCGAATTTGGAAGTTAATGACAGGAGTATCTTCTCAACAATTCTAACATCTTCCAATTTTTCATCATTTCTTTTCATTTGATTTGAAACCACCAAAACTCTTGAAAAATAGTCGGAAATGGACTCCCATTCTTTCATATGTAAAGACTCAAATTCTTCTCTTAATGTTTGGAGATGTACCTTCTTTACTTGCTCGGCACCTTTGCAAGACGTTTGGAGTTTCTCCCACGCTTCCTTAGCAGTGGTTGCACTTGAGATCTTCTCGAACCCATCATCATTCAATGCTTGGTAGATGAGGTAGAGAGCTTTCTTGTCTCTCTTTCTTGAATCCTTCAAACCATCCTTTTGACTTTGGGATAATGTAGATTCATCTCGGGGCTCATTGTAGCCTTTCTCGACAATATCCCAAACATCATGTGCACCTAAGAGAGCCTTCATCTTGATACTCCAATTATCATAGTTGCTCTTATTGAGCATAGGAACTTGGAAGGATGCAACACCATTTGCCATGATTTTAGAAATTTTTGGTTAGAATCTTGTGGCTCTGATACCACTTTGTTGGAAGTGGATTGCTATTAATATTTGGAGGGAGTTAGGTTAAGGGAATTTTGGAAGAGTAGAAAGATATTGGAGAAGAGAAACTTTTATTACTCAAACTTGTTTTTGATTTTTTTGGCTTGATACAAAATGAGCAATCCTACACCTATTTATACTTGGCCACTTCCTCAATCAATGGCCAAGATTTATCCAACACAACTTTAATCTAATGGCTACAAATCACCTTCTACACAATTCTACAAAAATATCCACTCTCTAGATCACTCCATACTTATCTATATCATTCTACTATTCTAAAGATATTTCTAGAGCACATTTCTAGAACATGGGTCAAATGGGCTCACATTCTAGAAAATAGGCTAATTGGGCTCTTTATTTTTCATAATTTTTTAAGCCCAAATAATTATTACAAAATCAAGTTTATTTTAATTTTATTTTCAACAATGTTGTATCCCTAGTAGGCATGTTTATTTGTATGATGTGCATTTGACTCTGGGGACTCAACACGGGGGTTGAGTCCGTCTAGGATATGTGTATCCAAAATAAAAGACCATCCTAATGCATCTTCTATGCTATATGTTCCATTCTTCAAGGGTAAAAAGGGTGCCAAAGCAGACCAATGACAGTTGAGGGTAAATGAGAGAGAAAAGAGGGTGAAGTGTGAAAATATAGCAAGTAAGGCCCAATTATGTTTTCCTTTCACATTTTTTTAAGAAAAAGACAAAAAAAAATGAAAAAATCCCAAAAAAAAGATTTTGCACTTTCCCATCATTTTTCAAAAAAAAACAAAAATAAAAGGAAAAAGAAAATCCAAAAGAGTTTACATGTTTTATCATTTTTTCAAAAAAGACAAACATATGTTTTCTCCAAAGCAGTTATTTTTTTTATTCTTGCATGTATCCAATCTATCCAACTACGCATACTTGATTCTCATATTTCGGGGTGGGATACATAGATAGCCCACAAAGAGTCTGGTCTTCCTAGCGAGTCTTTGGTTCTTGGCTTCGAGGGTCGTAGCCAAATATTGCATGTCTAGCCACTCTTGACCACATCGATCATTTTGCAAAATATAGCTATTTTTGCAAAGTGGTTTGTTTAATTGTCTGGTGAGTCTTGAATCTATAATTAGGTGTCTCTTTACTTTAAGGCTCATTTGTGTCGAATTTGCATGTATAGCCATTTTTTGTTACATTGGTCATTATTGCAAAATTGGGTCATTTTAGTAAAAGTGGCTCAGTAACCCATGTCTTAGATTCCTAAGTCCACAACAAAGTGTCCTCTCAGTTTAAAGTCAATTATGTTTAATTTGCATGCTTAGCCATTTTTTGCCACATTGGTCATTTCTGCAAATAATGTTTCTATGTCTTAGAGGTCACTTTTGTTGAGTTTGGCTTCTAGCAACCTTTTGGCCACATAAGTCATTTTGCAAAAATAGGCCCAATCATATCTTGGGTTTGTCCAATAGGAAGTTTTATTGTCTCATATAGTGTTATAAGTCTTTAACTCTATTTTGGCCGTATTTTTATCATACAGGTGTGGATTTACATACTAGAGCTTGAGCATGGCAGACACCCCAGGACCATCCAGTCAGGACTGTTGCATCTCTAAGTTGCTTAAGGAGATTTTTTATTTTGCTTTGAGTCTTTTTTTTTTGTCTGTTTATAGTCATGTTCAGTAGCATCGATTCTTTTAGTTGGTGTCAGAGCTTGTCGCAGTATAGTTGAGTTTGTCAAGTCTCTCGTTATCGTATTTCCTGTTTTATATTTGAAAACTGAAAAAAAATTATAAATGAAAACTAAAAAAGATTTTTGTTTTCAGTTTATTATATTTCCAGAATTACGCTTGATCTGATTCATGAGGGACATGATACGTAGGCAAACTACATAGGGTTCGAATGAATCATCATTCAATAGAAAAGCAAAAAAAAAAGAGAATAGTTGTGGGATGTGAGAAATGAGAGGAAAGAAAAGAGCGATAAGGGAAAGAAATAGAAGAAAGGAAAGAGAAAACCAAGCGGTGTTAGAAAGGGAAATGAAGAGGGAAACGGGGCAAGAAGAGTGAAATTGGGATGATTCCATCTAACCTTCGAACCTTCAAAGTCATTTTAGAATCGATAACTGTGACTAGGTGCATTGCACATAAAGTGAGATTATCTTATGTTAAATACCCTAACACTAATACGATGACTTCATTTTGTTCCTCTTTATTATCTTCATTATAGCTGAAGGGTGGTTGGTTTCTGGTTTTTAAAGTGGTAACTCTTCTCTACAACATAAAGTCGAATGGCAATGGCAAAGGACAACAGAATGGAGTTGGTTGATACTGGTGCCCAAAAGCAATTGGTTGAATAGGATAATGGGTTGGTTGAATAGGTAAGGATGTTAAGACAATACATGACGGACATGTATAAGGCTTGGATGACTAGGTATGCACCACCCCCACCACCACCTAGCTTCCTTGATGCTATCCTTACCCAAACTCTGGTACTAGTGCACTCTTCAGATTATCCCGTTTATCACAACTTTCCCAACCACCCTAGTAGCTCCATCACTCGTCCTCTAACTACCTTTCCCAAAAATTGCCCTCCTATCATATCCACTATCCTCACGATCACAAATTCTCAATAATCTTCCCGTCATAGATCCAACAATGAACACCCACTCAAAACTCATGATGCGCAATATTAACCCTTAGAGGTTGCCCACAAGGTCCCTGACCCATACAATCATAGCCCTCAAAATGATCCTCATATAGAAAATGAAAAGTTCACAGGAAAAGAAGGGTGAGATGAGATATCCAATAAGTTGAAAGGTATAGAACAGTCCTCAAGGAGCATGCAAGGGACAGGAAATCAGATTAACATGTCTTACAATGACTTGTGCATGTTCCCTGATGTTCATCTGCCCTCGAGGTTTAAAATGCCAAAGTTTAACTTGTATGATGGCCGTGGAGATCCAGTAGCCCATCTGAGGGGTTATTGTAGAGAAATAAGATGTGTTGGCGGGAAAGATTATTTGTTGATGGCATACTTTAGTGAGAGTTTGAATGGGGAAGCCTTGTAATTGTATACTCGTCAAGATTTTAAGAAGTGGCATGCATGGGATGACATGGCTAAAGATTTTGTTTGATACTTTCAGTACAATCTAGACATTATCCCAAACCGCTCCTCCCTGTCTAAGATGGAAAAGAAGCCCGAGGAAAGTTTTGGGGAGTTTAGGGTCAGATGGAGGGAACAAGTTAATCGGGTCAGCCCCCCGGTTGGTGAAGAAGAAATGGTTGAGCTTTTCCTACAAGCCCACTGGCCCACCTACTCCAGTCATTTTATCCCGGCCTTGGATAAACCTTTCAATGATGTAATAAAAATGGGGGAGGTTGTAGAGGAAGGAATCAAGTCAGGAAAAAACATGAGTTATTCTGTATTGAAAGATACTACAGAATATATTCAGAACATCTCAATAAGTTTGAGTGGAAGAAAGAGAAATAGAAAAGATGTTGTTGATTCCCGCCAATGATAGGATCTAGTGGGCATTCTCGCTCAACACTTTCAGCCTTAATATCGACCCCATGAATATTCCTGTGCTCCAGATAATCCTCCCGAATGCTACTTCTCCCCACAAAATCCCAAAATTCATACCTTACCTTCTCAGTACTTCATCCACAATGCACTAGCATATGCTCCACATCCACAGGACCCGCAATGGCGTGCACCATTTCCGCAAATATCTTACCTACCTCCTCAAGCATATCAACCACCTACCCGGAAAAGGTTCCAACCAAGACTAGAGTACAAAATGAAAAGGCAACAGGACAAAGAAAAGACTTTCACTTCTATTGGAGAATCATATACCAGTTTGTTCCAAAGGTTGAGGCAATTGGACATGTTGAAGTCGTTTCAGATAGAGATGTCGAACCCTCTTCCAAACAATTTTAATTATTCTCAAAGGTGCGCATATTTCTCTAATGACCTGAGTCAAAGTATAGGAAAGTGTTGGCATCTGAAAAGAGAAGTTCAGATGCTTATTGAGGTAGGTGACATTGTCGTGTAAAATCCAGATGAAGTAGACACCAGCCAAAGTCCATCGCCTGTTCATAATAAGACGCATATGATGGTATGATTTGTGTTGAAAAGGAATATGAGAACTCTTTTGAGATCCTCGGAGGGCCACTTTCCACAAAGCTTTTAGCGCAATCACTCTTGGTTCCGGAAGTTGATCTTAAGAACGAGCCGGCAAAAGGGACCCAAAAATAATTTGATAAGGTCAATATGATGGAGACTTGTGAAAGTCCTAGCACTGTTGATGGGAACTCAGTTGCTAAGATGCTGAGCTTAGTGATTAGAAATATGCTCCTTTCTTAGCTAGTCAGGGAGGAGTCTTGGTGGTTTATTTTATTGTCATTTCTATTGTCTAGTTTATTTCAGGGTTGTAATCCAGATATTGTCTTGTGTCTCAAACCCTTGTATCCTTTTATTTTTCCTAGTCCGTTTAATCATAGTAACTTGTTTAGTGTTATCTAGGATTGTTCAAGGGTTGTAACCCTAGTTTAGATTGCTTGTATTGTTGTTTGAACCCTTTCACCGTTTGTTTAACGCAATCTCCTATTTTTTTATTATTTCCAGTATGTATTTGTTTAGTTCTCTTTTTCTTTTACAGTTCATTTCAAGGTGACTCTAGTGACATAACGTGGACATATAATTCTAGTACTGATCATTAAAGTTAGTCTAATTATGAAGCAATGAAATAATTTTGAAGATGATAGGGGCATTTTGGGGAAATAAGAATAGATTTGGCCACTTTGAGATTATTTTAAATCCTGAACTGTGTGAAAGTGGGGCAAGTAGTCTAGGAAGTTAATAGGATGACAAGATTTGTTACAAGGGAATGCCTCCCAGACAATTTGAAGTGAGCAACTTTGAGTTCGAGTGCATCTCAAGTAACAAGATAAAGCCAAGGCATTTTGCTCCAAACAGATGGAGGGTATCCATTGTGAAGAAGAAATCACCCAATGAGAGTTCTGTAATTGACAACGCAAAAAAATGGAAGGCATATCAGTTATATCAATTATCGAAGCTGCAAAATAAATGTTGTACTTGGCATTTTCAAGGATTGGGAGGCCCTCTTTCAGCTTCCCAAGCACTTTATACCATTCGTTACCCCTTTTGAGCTTATGCTAATTTTTTTTGGCCTCTCCTCTTTTGGAGTCGAGTTAGGGTCATTACATAAGAAAAATAAAAATCTCATGTCCCCATAGATTTATTTTAGAAAATTCATTCCACAAGAAAAAAGAAAAAAAAAGAGATAAAGAAGAAAAAGAAAAGAAAATTCTCTTATTTTAGTTGTGAACTACGTTCGACCTAATTCTTGTTACCATAAGATACGTAGTCAGCCTTACGGTTTGGTCGTACCAAATAAAATTTTTCATAATTCCACAAAGTCAAAAGTGTGGCGGTTTCTTAAAACCAAATTCTCTTATTTTAGAAATTGGGGAAAAGATTTGAAATGGATACCAAAAGTTGTAAATAAATTAACCCTATTATCTTAGTTATTTTGAGCGTTTATAATATTCTTTCTTTCTAACCGTGTCTAAAAGCCACATTACTGTCTAAAAAAGACCTCCCATATAATCTTTGAGAGTGACGAGTTTAGGCATGCCAAAAGCATATTATATTTTTACCATGTTTAATGTCTTGTCATTTGCAGAATCAGAGGAAATAAGAAGAAAAGAACAACATGAGTAGTTTGTCATTAGTAGGCATGCCAAGAGCATATTATATTTTTACCATATTTGGTATTAGGTATTTTAGAAGAATATTATTTTTAACCCATTTTTATTTTTAGTATAATCTTCAATAATATCAATATATATAACTTCATTTCATATGTAGTTTGTTTTAATTAATTAGAAATGATTTCATAATTTTATAGTTAATATTTTATGAGTTAATATTATTCGTCTAGCAGAGTTAAAGGGCCACTTTTAAAGGTAAATTTGGCCCAATTCGAACCTAACCCATAATCCCAAGCCAGCCCTAATAACCATCTCTAACCTAGAGAACCCTAATTTTTTGAACCTAGAAGGACCCCAAGAAAAAGGTCAGCCATTTTTTCATCACCTGTAAGCCAAAAATGAAGCTTTCTCCCATCTTCATCTTCTACCACCCCAAGAACCCTAGAATACAACCCTAATATCCAACCACAAAATCCAGTCGTCGCCCTCACAACAACTAGCGACCGTTTTCATCTTCACCCGCATGAAGCCAATGGCAGAACCCTAGAGATCAAAAGGACCCAGCGGTTCCCCTTTTCTTCTTCATCAAGGACGAACCCTAATCTCCTTAACCGCCGCACCACCCTTCAAATAAACTAGTCACCGCCGGAACAACCACCTGCCAGCCGCTCCATCGTCACTCTATCTTTGACCAAAGAAGCCGACTCACCCCAATGACCATCTCCAGAACCAGCCGACCACCACAGTGAACACAAACACTCACTCACATGCCGTGGAGTCCTCCCCCTCCCCCATTCTCTATCATATCGCGGTCCACCCAAGTGAACGAGACAAGCAGAACTCTTCAAAAGCACAGCAGACACCCTTTGAATTTGGACCTTGAATGCCGTTGCTTCTTTCAAAAGAAAAACGACCCCATTACCTTAATCAATCAAGTTTTTCACACACACATTGAGAGAGGATGGGACTCTGAATCTTTAACCTAAGGGGAACGCCCAAGAACGGACCCTCTGATCTCCCCCGATCTCTGAGAACAACGAGAAGTAGCATCCCCACCCCACATTTCTATATTCTTTGTTTGAACCAGCTTTCTGGTTTCAAAAATGGATATCATAGGAGATCCATTCGAAGCTTCTGATTTGAGGTCCGTTCGAGGTCGCCGGTTAGATTATGATCCGGTCAAGGTCCCGTTCAGTTATTCTTTGGATTTTTGTTTGAATTGTTGGTAACTAGGTATACATCTAAGGCCATTGTATAATTGTATTTGGTTTTGCTTTTCATGGTTGAATATCGGAGTTGTTCAAATTAATAATCATGTGCTAAACACATGAAATTATAAGGTTGTATATTTTTCTCTTTGCTTATTTGCTTGAATATTGAATGCACTTTGTTGGATATAGGAGGCTATATATATATATATATATATATATATATATATATATATATATATATATATATATATATATATATATAATTTGTGGAAGAGAGGATTGATGATATTGAAGCTTGATTGATCTTGAATGCTTTTCTGATTGCTTAATTACAAATGAGGGGTGATACCTCTATTTATACTACACAATGGAATAGTCTAGAACACTTCATCATCTACTAGTATCTTGATAATTCCTAAGTATTCTCATGATAATTCTAGCATTAGATATTTTACAAGATTATTCTACACACTTTGACTACTACATATTACAAGAAGTTTCTAGATAATGGACTACAATCTTGATCTAATATACTTGGATACTTGCAAGCCTAAATCCAAAATACATAACCCAAAATCAAGTTTATTTTTCAACAGCCCCCCTTAAACTTGATTTCGTCACTCCGAGCATATTCCGTAATCTCTGAAACGTCTCGTGTTTTAGAGGCTTTGTGAAAATATCAGCAACTTGGTCAAATGACTTCGCGTACTTTATCTGACACCTCTTTATTTTTAACACACTCCCTAATGTAATGGTATTTCGTATCGATGTGCTTGCTTCGATCATGGAAGACTGCAATTTTTGCTAGAGCAATCGCAGACTTGTTATCCACATATATCTCTGTAGCTTCCTTTTGAGAAAACTTAAGCTCATTTAGTAACTTCCTGAGCCACACTGCATGACAGGTGCACGATGTTGCTGCTACATACTCAGCATCACACGTTGACAGAGTCACAATGGGTTGCTTCTTCAAACTCCATGTGAACGCCGTATCTCCCATATAGAACATAAAACCACTCGTACTCTTACGATCATCTATGTATCCGGCCCAATCACAATCATTGTATCCAACTAGCTTGAAGTGATCAGAAGGCGAATAAAACAGACCATAGTCAATTGTACCTTTGATGTAGCGAAGTATCCTCTTTGCTGCCTTCAAGTGATTTATTGTAGGTGCTTCCATATATCGACTTACTAGTCCAACTCCGTAGAGAATATCTAGCCTCGTGCAGGTTAGGTACCTCAGACTTCCAACCAAACTCTTGTATTGTGTTGGGTCGACCAAGTATCCTTCATCATCTTTTGACAACTTGAGATTGCAATCCACCGGTGTGTTCATCGACTTGCAGCCATCATCTTAAACTTCTTCAGCACCTCCTTCGCATAACCTTCTTGGAATATGAATATTCCTTCTTTCTTTTGTTTCACCTCGATCCCAAGATAGTAAGCCATAAGTCCAATGTCGGTCAACTCGAACTCCCGAACCATTGCTTTCTTGAACTCCTCGAACATTTTGGGATTACTACCGGTGAATGTCAATTCATCCACGTATAGGCACACAAGCATAAGATCTCCATTTTGCTTACTTTGGTGTAGAGGGCATGCTCATGTGGGCATTTTGTAAAGTCATTCTGCTGGAAATACTTGTCTATCCTGCTATTCCATGCCCGAGGCGCTTGCTTCAACTCGTATAAGGCCTTTTCAATTTCAACACCTTATTCTCTTGGCCTTTCACGATGTATCCCGAAGGTTGTTATATAAAGACTTCTTCTTCTAAGTGGCCATTAAGGAACGCGGATTTGAAATCCATTTGATAAATCTTCCAATCATGCTGAGCCGCAAGTGAGATCATCAATCTTATAATTTCT
Organism: Nicotiana benthamiana; assembly: GCA_034376525.1. Lineage (NCBI taxonomy): Eukaryota > Viridiplantae > Streptophyta > Magnoliopsida > Solanales > Solanaceae > Nicotiana > Nicotiana benthamiana. The sequence goes on from CM067328.1 coordinate 29,395,697, forward strand.
AGACGAGCGACAGGAGAAAATACCTCGTCATAGTCTATGCCGGCTCGTTGACTCTATCCCTTTGCCACCAACCTTGCCTTATATCTTTCAACTTCACCTTTGGAATTCTTCTTGGCCTTGTACACCCCACTTTACACCAATAGCCTTATGCCCCTTTGATAGAGTAGCGAGATCCCACGTATCATTCCTCTTGATTACTTGAATCTCCTCGTCCATGGCACCCTCGCTTTTTGTTGCGTCTTCATAGCTTATTGGCTCACAATCGGCAAGAAGGCAGAACAATGTTAGATCCTCCATAGGCTGAGTTACCTCGTACAACTCCTCAATGCTCCTTGTGCGATGTCGTAGCCTACTTGATTCTCCTCCTGATGTTGGTGTCGCTTCATTTGGTGTGGTTAGAGTATATGGAGAGTGCGGAGATGGTATACTAGAAGGTTCTTGAACCTCTAGATATTTTTCGTTCCTTATAATACTCTTGAACGGATAAGGGAGAAAATCGTAGTTCTCCTCTTCAAGAACATTCCAATCCCATGTTGCTTCTTCATCGAACACCACGTCTCGACTTGAGATTACTTTATCGGTCTTGGGATTGTATAGCTTGTAACTCTTCAAACTTGAGTCATAGCCCACGAATATGAGCTTCTCTATTTTATCATCGAGCTTCGTCCTCTTCTGATCTGGCACAAGAGCATATGCCACACTTCTGAACACTCGTAGGTGTGAGATGCCGGGCTTCCTTCCACTCCAAGCTTCAATGGGCGTTTTGTTCTTGACGCTTTTAGTGGGCGAGCGATTTGCTAGATAGATCGCACAGTCCACTGCCTCGGCCCAAAACTCCTTAGGCATCCTTTTGCTCTTTAACATACTCCGGGCCATATCAAGGATGGTCCTATTCTTTCTTTCTGCAACACCATTTTGCTGAGATGAATACGAAAGAGTTAGAGGACATCGTAAGCCATTGTTGTCGCAAAATTCCTTGAATTCCTTGGATGTGAACTCTCTTCCATGATCGTATCTCATCGCCTTTATGGTGAGACCACTTTGATTCTCCACAAACGCTTTGAACTTCTTGAACATTCCAAAGACTTCCGACTTCTCTTTTAGAAAATAGACCCATGTCTTTCGACTAAAATCATCAACGAATAGAAGAAAATATCTATTTTTGCCGAAAGACGGTGGATGGATGGGTCCACACACATCCGTGTGAATAAGTTCTAGAGGTTCTTCCCTCTACTAGAAGCCTCTAATGGAAAACTATTTCAAAAGTTCTTTCCTAGAAGGCATCCCTCACATATTTGATCCGGATGATTAATTGGAGGCAAACCCTTCACCATTCCTTTACTTGATAATAACTTTAAGCCTACAAAATTTAAGTGCCCATATCTCATGTTCCAAAGCCAAGAATTATCTTTGAAACATGCTTTTAAACATCTTGGAATGTCATGTTGAATATTTAGCAATAACATCCTATTCGTTGACATTGGCACTTGAGCAATCAAACCTCCTCTTTGGTCTCTTATAGAAATACTACGATTTATCATGTGAATATCATAGCCTTTCTCTAAGAGTTGTCCAACACTCAGTATATTAGACTTCATATTGGGCACATAATACACGCTAGAGATAAACTGATGCCTTCCATTTTTCAAGCGGATGAGGATCTTACCTTTGCCTTTAACCGGGACTTTAGAGGAATCTCCGAAGGTGATATTTCCACTTATTTCCTCATCTAACTCCAAAAACATGCTTTTGTCACCGCACATATGGTTGCTTGCACCCGTGTCGAGATACCACATCCGATCCTCCGTTGTCTCCACCTTTGCATGCTAGTAACAAAGTGTTTTCCACGGCTTCGGTGTCTTCTTGTGCAAAATTTGCTCTTTCTTGCACGTAATTGTTTGACTTCTCGCATTCCGAAGCATAGTGGCCAAATTTATGAGAATTATAGCATTTAGTTTGAGAGTTGTCATACCTTGGCCTTCTACTTGTGTAGCCTCTCCCGCGACCTCTTGTCGAGTGAAAATCTTGGCTTCTTTCTTCATTTTTGAAAGAACTATAGCCTCCACGTTTGATATATCCTCGCCCTCGTCCTCGGCCACGTACTTGACCACGACCTTGTTGACTCGTTTGATGAGTCTTTTCACTACTCTCTTCCTTGAAAGAGAGTTTTGCTTGTAAAGCTTGCTCCAAAGGGTCCTTATTTTTCTTATTGAACCTCTCTTCATGGGCTTGTAGTGAACCCATGAGTCCAACGATAGTCATTGATTCTAGATCTTTAGATTATTCGATGGCTACGACTATATAGTCGAATTTTGAATCTAATGATCTAGGAATTTTCTCAATGACTCTTACATCGCTTAGAGTTTCACCATTCCTCTTTAATTGATTGACAATCACCAAGACTCTTGTAAAATAATCGGAAATTGATTCAAAGTCTTTCTTATTTAAGGATTCGAACTCACCTCGTAGGGTTTGTAGTCGAACCTTTTTCACCTTATCAACTCCCTTGTGAGAATTCTCTAAGATCTCCCATGCTTTCTTGGCGGTGGTTGCACTTGCAATTTTCTCAAAAGCTCCATCATCTACACTTTGTTGGATAATGGAAAGAGCCTTTTGATCATTGATCTTGTCTCACTTTTCTTCCTACGTGAGTGAGCCCTTGTTTTTAGGCTCCTCATAACCTTGCTACACAATCTCCCATAGGTCTTGTCCACCTAGGAAGGTCTGCATTTGGATGCTCCATCGATCATAATTATCCTTTGTGAGGCGAGGAAAAGTGATGACATTGTTGGCCATCATCTTGTCAAACCAAGCTCTGATACCAATTTGTTTGGAAATAGTAGGCTATATATATATATATATATATATATATATATATATATATATATATATATATATATATATATATATATATATATATATATATATATATATATATATATATGGATATATACATATATATATATATGTATATATATATGGATATATACATATATATATATATGTATATATACATATATATATATGTATATATATATATATATATATATATATATATATATATATATATATATATATATATATATATAATTTGTGGAAGAGAGGATTGATTATTTAGAAGCTTGATTGATCTTGAATGCTTTTCTTATTGCTTAATTACAAATGAGGGGTGATACCTCTATTTATACTACACAATGGAATAGTCTAGAACACTTCATCATCTACTAGTATCTTGATATTCCTAAGTATTCTCATGATAATTCTAGACTTAGATATTTTACAAGATTATTCTACACACTTTGACTACTACATATTACAAGAAGTTTTTAGATAATTGACTACAATCTTGATCTAATATACTTGAATACTTGCAAGCCTAAATCCAAAATACATAACCTAAAATCAAGTTTATTTTTCCTAAATACATACTTGAATCCAGAAGAGTTTTATTCTTAATTGAGATGTTTGCTATTGCATTTGAAGTTGATAAAAATATTTTTTTATTTCTTCCATAAACGTGGAGTTTTATATTAAGTGAAGAATTTAATGCAACTAATGTTGCCGTAGAGAAATAGATAGACTCGTTCTAAACGTAAGTATGCATTGTTTATTTGTTACCGTAGAGAAACTAATGTTGTCGTAGAAACAGTCCTGTTCTTTATTAAAGAAAACTAATTTGGACTTTGATTTAAAATTTGGAAGATTTGGATCCTACACTAGTTATGGGCTTCAATTGTTGGGCTGTAGGAGGTTGATATAGAAAATTTCTCCCCCGTAATTCTTGGACTTGTAATAATCTTAACATAGGAAATAAATAACTCACAAATCGCTAGTATGTTTTAGGCGTGTATTGATAAATAAATTATCGTGATTATGTACACGTTCGCACAACATGATTAAGATTTTTCAAAATTAAAACCAAGGTATACGTTCACACAACTTCGGCCATACATTCTTAATAATAATAAAGCGTGATTAACTGTGTACACGTATGCGTGACATGATTATTGATGTGCCGAACGAAATGAGTAAACATATGCGTGACTCATTTAAGGATAATTACAAAATTATGAATAATCGAGTAATTAGAAGTTGTAAAAAGGTAAATGCACATAGGTTCTAAAGTACATAATTACAAAATTTAATTAAGCCAGGCATGATTAAAGCGATCGTGCTAAAATTACGAAATTCGAGAATGCCTAACACCTTTTGTTGGGTTAACAATATTCCTTACCCGATCTTTTGTGTTTGCTGATCATAAATAGAGTAACAATTCCTCGGTTTGGGATTTAAAATAAATCGACCACTTGGGACACCATAAATTATCCCAAGTGGCGACTCTAAATTGAAATGAATAATCCCATTTCGATTATGTCACATCTAGTTCAGGATTCCGAATTCGAGCTTGTTAAATATGATCTGTGCTTGGCTTTATTATTTGTTGATATTACTGTATTTTGTGGACCTGCTATGCTAATTACCGCTCATGTACCGCTTTGATGTTATTTGAACTACATTTAACTGTCTTCTTACGCCTCCCTTCCAAGTCTTCTAAAATATGGTGCACACGCAGCGTGGACCGCTTTCATTTTAAAATTCATACCAAATAGAACGAGGCAGGATCAATAACTAGGCTGGATAGACTTTCGTGCTCCTGGTATGTTACCCCAACCTCGGCTCAAGTTGTCCGCTCGGGCAAGACATGTCTAGAACCCACCCCCAAGTTTAAAAATAGAATAACATAACCTCATGCAGGATCCCTAGTAGGCACGTTTGTTTGTATCATGTGCATTTGATTTTGGAGACTCAACATATGGTTTGAGTCCTTCTAGGACAGGTGTACCCAAAAATAAAATATCATCCTGATGCATCTTATGTGCTATACGTTCCATTCTTCAAGGGTAAAAAGGGTCATTTGGCGGACCAATAATGGTTAAAGCAAATGAGAGAGAAAACACGTGAACTCTGTCAATCTCACATTCACCATTATAATAGTCAGGCCAACTTCCACGAGCGATCTACTCTCAAATTGCAACGTATATCATTCACTGGTAAAACAGAACTCGCAGCAAATCAACATATAAATCACAAAACCTCAGAATACCCCCGAAAGGAGATAACCTCACCTGCTGTCGCCTCAAACTGATATCTCTCTATACTCCCCCATAATCATAACTACTACGCAATCACTTTATTCCTCTGAGTCTAAACTCATAACGCAACATGAAGATCTACTTCACTCTAAAACTAAACCACCTGAGAGGTCCTTCAATACACCCATAACTCGAAGCCATACACCAAATCCATACAGAAATCAAACACCCAAATAGTCTCTACTACATCTCAAGTATATTGTTCTTTTCACATTCCAACAATCTGAACACCCCTCGCAATCAAATCCTACTCACCACATAGCCATCCCGCCACAAATCCTATCAACAAGGACACAAACGGACATATAAGTCCCAAATGCACGTGGTCAAACAATCAAAATCCCATTTCTCAAGCCACATACAAAACCCTGACTCAAGTCCCCTAGACTAGTCTATCATCAACATGCCAAATCACATCTCGCACCTCAATCACGAAAATCACGCAATGTCGATGCATAGCTGGTATCAAGCGCTCACATATGTATACGAATGCATGAAAGGAATTCAAATAGTTATAGTTCAAGCTGAATCAATGTCACATGATAAGGAAAGAAAGATGTGAACTATGTCCTAAATGTCCTGTAGCCTTTCGAAGATAGATATGGACGTCATCATACTGATCCGCAAGACTCTACTAGACACTTGCTCATGACTTGTAGAACCTATGAACCTAGAGCTCTAATACCAATCTATCATGACCCAATATCTACTAGTCGTGATGGTAGCTAACACAACCCACTAGGTAAGCCAACTAATTACTATCCAACCTCAATAACGTTATGAAGTCAATTAAACATAAATAGATTATCTAGATCTATTACATTTCCAAGGGATGGTAGTACATATCATGAGCTTCTAAGAATAGAGTTTACAAAGCTGATATGAAGAAAACACATCTTCTATTTGAAAAGTACATAAACAAAATTGTATAGTCTAGGACTACTATGAACAAGAGGCAGGTACAGCATGAGCGCGGGTACACCTTCAAATCCAGCAACCATCGAATGTAGCAACATCAACATCTGGGATCTGCATGCATTGTAGGAAGTTCAGTATGAGTACAACCAACCCCATGCTCTAAAAATAACAAACCTAACCTCAGATTGAAAGCAGTGACGATATGGTACATAGGTCGGGTCCAACACAAATAACCAACAGTAGTTCATATGGTGTACAACAAATAAACAAAGAAATAGCTCAAAAATAAAGTGCTCAGCCTTTTCATAGTTTTTCAAAAACAGTTCCACTTTGCAAGTATATTGATGGAAGCCCAAATCCTCGACTGCAATCGTTAAAGATATGAGTAAGTTTTGAAAACTGTACTTTTTCCTGAAAATCCTTTCCATAATAGGTAAACATGTTTCATTTCCTTTTTCAAATAATAAGTGTGACATACCTCTCTATAACCATATATCAATGTATGCAATAAGTCATGAATAACGTGATACCATATAGCATGAGGAAAAATGCGTATGTATGCATGTATGCCATATATGCGTGCCAATGCCATATACCTCAGAAATGAATCATGTACTCACACTCTCAGAGTACTCAACCTCGCTACATCCCACTCAACCGTTGGATAGTGTATATAGCCCAGAAAAATCCATTCCGAAACATTTGCAACACTAACTATAAGTCACCTAGTATCGAGGATGAAGGGTAATCCAACCTTATGTAGAAATCAATCTCCAAGTATCAAGTAATTTAGAAAAATCCATACCCAGTTAAATCCATCCCTCAATAATATATAAATACTCAACCACCCGGTACCATATATGCTCATGCAGCATAGGGAAATCCACCCTGGAACATACTGAAGAAAGACTAGTCGTTACTCGGTACCGAGGAAAAAGGGAAATCCATCCTTGTGGAGAAATCCATCTCCATATAGCAATAATTCGAACAAATCCATGTCCAAGGAAATCCATCCCTCAATAATATCATCCGCGCCCACTATGGGTGTGTAGACTCCGGAGAGGATCCTACGTCCCAAGTGCTATAACAAGTCAATGAAGCCATAATTAATAATTTGTTGTGGCATGCAGCCCGAATCATAACTGTCACTCAAAATTAGGCTCTCGGCCTCCCTCAGTCATCAATCTGTCCAGTCTCACCCACGGGCTCACAGTGTCATGAAAACTGACCAAGAACAATGATATGATGTATCAATACGTAACAACTGAGCCATAGATATGATATAAATGCATAAATGTGGCTGAGTATGAAATGTCAATGAATTCAATGAGATAACAGCAAGAAACGACCACTATGGGTCCCATTATTATCAGCATAAAGCCTAAACATGATATCTAGCATGATGTACAGCTCATTTATCGTATCACATGGTGAAAATACAGATATTATTAAAATAGGGCCACTATTTTACGCCCTGGAAACAACAGAGTCACAACTCACTGGGTGCACTCTCATCACCTAGCATGTGCATCACCTCAACATCAATCATGTAACGCATAATTTGGGGTTTTATACCCTCAATACTAAGTTTAGAAGAGTTAATTATCTGAAATAAGTCAATTTCGACACTAAGCAAGCCAAAATCCTACTCCGCGATGCCTTCGCCCCTCAAATAAATCTCCGGATGCTCCGAATCTAGCCATTATAATTTGATACAATCAACAAGAGCTTAAGGAATCAATCCCATAAGAAAATACTAAGCTTTAGGCCAAAAGTCAAAAGTTCAGCTCAAAAGACGGGCCCCGGGCCCACGTCTCAAAATCTGACCAAAGTCACAAAATATGACAACCCATTTGGTTACGAGACTGACAATACTATTTTCACTCAAATCCGACTCAAAATCGAGATTCAAATCTCAAAAATTAATTTTATGAAATTTCCACAATTTTCCTCGAATTTTCACATTATTGTACAAATCAAATGATGAAATCAGTGATATAATCATGTATTTTAGTCAAATTAGAGTTAGAATCACTTACCTCGATATAGTTCTTGAAAAACCTTCGAAAAGTCGCAAAGATCCGAGCTCTCTAGGTCAAAATATGAAATAAATCCCTGAACCTGTATTTATAGTGCACCCCTCGGATTCTCATTTCGCTGACTGCCAAATTCCACTGCCCCCGCATTCGCACCGTGAAACCCACCACTGCCGCGAAAGTCTCCAGCTCCTACGGTCGTGACCAATTTTCTATTGTCGTGCCAGCCTCTACTACTGCCGTGGAATTCTGCCGCCTTCGCAAAAATCCTTCTATTGTCTGCGTAAATTCTGCGCGGTCAGCACTCCCCAACTTTAGAAACCCAACACCAGCAACATCAGCAGCTCTTTCAATAGCTAAACTCGCCCGCTAACCATCTGAAATACACCCAAGACTCTCAGGACCTCAACCAACCATACCAACATATCCCATAAAATCATCCGAACTAAGTCGAACCCTTAAATCACCCAAAATAACATCGAAACACCAAATCACAGAAAACTCCATTACTGAGATTGAATATTAAAAAGTCAAACTTGGTCTAACCTTTCAAATATAAAGTTTCAAGCTGAGAATTGTTCTTCCAAATCTATTCGATTATCCTGAAAACTAAAACTGATGATTTACATAAGCCATAGTACATCACGCGGGGATATTCATGCCCTCAAACAATCGAGCAAGTGCAAATGCCCAAAGCAACCGATCGGGTCGTTACACCAAAAAGGAAAAGAACCTAGCACTTAGAATCACTGAAGGTTCTAAACTAGAAGATGATAAAATGACTATGATCACAAAGGACTTCAAGAAGCACCTAATGAGAGGAAAGGCTCCTTCAAGAAGTTGAAGTTACAGCAAACCAAGGGTTCCTGAAAAGAAAACCAATGAGGGTTGAGTGCTGGAAGATTGATCACCACATAAAAACTTGCCCTTAATAGGAAATTGAATGGAAGAAGGAAAGAGCTGAACGAAGAAATAGGGAGACGGAACAAGTTCAACCCAAGAAGAACAAAGGATGAACAAAGGTTATGGTTTCTTCTTGGGGAGAAAGCTTAGATGAAAGCTCAGATGATGAAGATGGAGATGAACAAGCACTTATGGCCATTAGAGAATCTGGTAAGGAATCTGAGGTAAGTGTAATTCATCTCAAAGAGAAAATTAAATTTTTGTCTAAAGAAAGGCTATCTGAGTTACTTCTAGATTTCATTGATGAATTTGAGGATGTAAAAATGAAAAGGAACAACTATATAAGGAATATGAGATTTTGAAAGCAAAGTATAAGAACCTCGAAATTAGGGTTAGTCAGACTACAAGTGAAAATACTTCTTTAAAGAACCAGGTTCATGCATTTGAATCAAATGTCCTAGAACTTAGATATGAAAACCTAAAACTAAAATTAGGAACAAGTAAAAAGACAACTGATTGCACACAACTCACTCTAGAAGAAAATGTAGGTAAACTAACAGATGAGTTGTATAAGAAGGATGAGCAAGTAAGAATTTTGAAGGAGGATATAGGCAAGGTCAAGCATGAACTAGATAAAATTTGTAAATGGAACTAGTCCTCTGGTGCACTTCATGGCTACAGAAACATCACAGTAGAAATAGAAGAGGACTTGAATTTAGTAATTAGCCACCTAAATGGGATCCCAAAAGCAAGTACCTTACACTTTCTAAGAACAAGATTTGCACTCCCTGTGATAAAATAGGTCACTATAAAAGTGAATGCAATGCAAAAGAAAAGACAAGTCAAAAGAACAAAAGAATTTGTTCAAGAGAAGAATTGGCTACCAAGTTGGGCTAAAAAAAATTTGATTCATTCTTTTGCCTGTAGAAAGGGACCCAGACTAGTTTGGATTCCTGAGACTAATCCATGATTTTCTTTTGCAGGTCCAAGAGAAAGGGAGAAGCCAAATATGGTACATGGACAATGGCTACTCAAAGCATATGACAGGAAGTAAGAACCAGTTCCTTTTCACTTAAGGACCTCGGGGGAGGTAATGTCTCTTTTAGAAATAGGAAGAAATGAGAGATCATTGGGGTTGGAAATCTAGGTAAGACTGATTCTCACTCTATTGAGAATGTCTACTTGATAGATGGCCTAAAATACAGCCTAATCAGTGTATCACAACTATGTGATAGAGGTAACTTGGTAGCATTCACCTCTACCAAATGTTTTGTGATAAATCTTACCACTGAAAAAAATATTTTGCAAGGAAGAAGAGTGAACAATATTTATATTGTAGATCTGTCCACACTTTCAGAAAATGAACTCACTTATTTAAGTTTGTTGGACAATGATCCCCTCTTTTGGCACAAGAGACTTGGACATGCAAGTCTGAGTCAACTCAACAAATTAGTCTCCAAGGACCTGGTGATAGGGCTGCCTAACATCAAGTTCAATGAAGACAAATTTTTTGAGTCTTGTGCAAGGCGGAAGTAGGTAAGATCCTCTTTTAAAATCAAGAAAGTGGTAAGCACTATCAGGACGATGGAACTGGCCCATATGGATCTCTGTGGTCCAATGAGAACATTAAGCAGAGGTTGTAAAAGATATATGATGGTTCTTGTTGATGATTACTCTAAGTTTACTTGGACATTTTTTTTAACATCTATAGATGAAGCATTTGACATGTTCACTTCTTTTGTTAGGAAAACTCAGAAACAACAAGGACATAAACTTGCATCAATTAAGTCCGATCATGACACTAAATTTGAAAATGCTAAATTTGCTGAATTTTGTGATGAGCATGACATAGATCATAATGTTTCTGCTCCTATGACTCCCTAACAAAATGGAGCAGCAGAAAGAAAGAATAGGGTACTTGAAGATATGACTAGGGTATAGTTCTTTCTAGTAAACAGCCCGATAGCTTCTGGGCAGAAGCTGTAACTACTGCATGTTACAGCATAAATAGGTGCATGACTAGACCTCTTGTAGAGAAGACTCCCTATGAGTTACTTAAAGGAAAAAACCAAACATATACTATCTTAGGGCATTTGGTTGCAAGTGCTTTGTGCATGATATTGGTAAAGACTCCCTAGGTAAATTTGATCCAGAAGTGATGAAGAAGTATTTTTGGGATATTCTTCACATAGTAAATCTAATAAAATCTATAACAAAAGAACTATGTGTGAAAAAGAAAGTATTCATGTGGTTTTTGATGAAACTAACATTTTTTCTGATAGATAGAAACATGATGGTGAAGGAATTGGGCTGGTAAGAGACTTAAATGAAACCACAACTCAGACAGAAACTGCACCAGAGGAGGGAACAGCTGCACCAGCCTGAACCATTACTTTCCGTATTTACAATTTCAGCAATAGTAGGTTAAGGAATACTTAGAAGTACCAGATCTTTCTATAATCATTTAAGCGAAAAATTAGATACTACACAAATCACTCCCCTCTGATGTGATATTAAAGTTATAATATCACTTGAACAAACTAATTTGCATGTGTTTAGTCAAAGAATAATCGGACTCGTGGCCTTGTGGGGCATGTTTTTGGTGCGGATAAATTTTTACCGTAGTATAATACTTGATGATGAAGTAGCCAACTAAAAGTACTGAATATTTCTTAAGACACTGAATGAGAATTTTTTATTTTTTTTTTTTTACCTCGAGGTGTTATCTGCAAGAGTGATTTAACACTATATACTGAATAATTTTAGAAATTCTCTACCTAAAACTTCTCATAAAAGTACTCGAGCTGAAGCCTCCAGAATCTCCCATTTTTAGAGGTCATAATGTATCATTTTAACAAAAGCTACTGTGAAAACTTTCGTTTACCTTCATTTAGGGATTATTTTTTATACAAATAGCCTCGAATTTATAGCTTAAAATTTCTAGTCGGTTGTACATATCAAAATTTTAACGGATCAAGTTAAATTCTAAATTTAAGATGCTACAAAATGACTCTTAAGGTTGCTTGGATGCTACTCTACCGAAACCTATCTTGGTGGCTACTCTAGGAGTCTATTAGAGTTGCTTGGAGGTACTCTACCGAAATTATATCTTAGTGGCTACTCTACCCTAACCCTACATCACTCATATAAAAATGGTTACAAATTCCCTTAACAAAGGCATCTCAAAAATAGAGATCATCTCGATATCTCATAAATTCTTGTGATATTCACAAAGAGATCGAAATATGGCCGGCTATTTTTTGATAATCAAATAGTTCAAAAAGCTGGAGATCAACTACATCTCCAGGAGGTCTGCATCATCTTACATTCAATAAAAATATGCGGTTTCAGCCCTCAAATCACGAAGATAATTAGGAGAGATAAATCAAGGAAGAAGCAAAATTGCACTCACAATTGATTAGTAAAAATATTTTTCTCTTATTTTATGATTGCAATTTATTTTTTCATATGTTGAAAATTAATTCCAAATATATTAGCATACCCAGTGGGATCAGTTCTACCCTTCATCTCTTCCTCCTGCAAATCGAAAACTATAACTTCCAAAATTATCTGTTGCAGTGATCGGGCACTCCAAGTCTCGTCTTCAAGTTTTGGCAAGCCTACACCCCGACAAACCTTGAAGTATGGGGTATTTGTAGACTTCGAATTTTATGGATCAAGCTAAATCCTAAATTCAAGATGCTACAAGACGACTCTTAAAATTCTATGAGTCTATTAGGATTGCTTGGAGGCTACTCTACTGAAACCCTATCTTGGTGGGTACTCTATCCTAACCCTAAGTCACTCATATAAAAAGGGTTACACATGCCCTTAACAAAGGCATCTAAAAAATGGAGATCATCTCGAAATCCCATAAACTCTTGAGATATTCACAAAGAGATCGAAATATGGCCGGATATTTCTTGATAATCAAATACTTCAAGAAGCTAGAGATCAAATACATCCCAAGGAGGCATGCATCATCCTACATTCGAGAAATACGCGGTTTCAGCCTTCGAATCACGGAGATAATCAGGAGAGAAGAATCAAGGGAGAAGCAGAATTGTACTCACAATTGATTAGTAAAAATATTTTTTTTCTTATTTTGTGATTGCAGTTTATTTTTCATATGCTGAAAATTAGTTGCAAACGCTGATACATATAGATTATACACTGCATTAATATACACATTTTATTAAGTATTCATATATTATACATCCTTCGGCTATTTTTAATTTAACCGGTTGGATAGCGGCTATATAGGTTATTTTTCTTTTAGGAATATATTATTTACACAATTTTGTGTTACCATGTAGTAGAGATTTAACATAAATAAGTTGTTTATCGTACGCCCTTCATTATAGGTGAATTCATGGTATAAATTTAACGGGATCAAATTTTTGATTTTATTGAAAAAATGTGTTCAAAGCTTAATTTTTATACTACTCTCAAGATGTTTTTACATTTATATATCTATGATATAGCTTGAAAAATGTGTATTAATTGAACATTTTTTGAAGTTTGAACCCGCTCCTATCAACATAGGTCGCCTCTGTCGGTCGCTCTTTGAAGAAAACAAAATTGAAGAAGCACTTTTTTCTTTGAGATTATAGCGACGTCTATTTAAAGAATTTCATGCATATAATTGAATGACATGTGATACACAGTATTGTTTTTGGATCCTACTCTAAAATATTGAAGCACTCAGTATAACATTTTAATCAATAGTGTCGAGTCTTAGTGTAATTGATAAAACTATTGATATGTGATAAGAATGTCACAGATTCAAGCTGTGAAAATAGCCTTTTGCAGAAATACAAGGTAAGATTGCGTATAATAGACTTTTGTGGTCCGGCCCTTCCTCGGACCTGCGCATAGCGAGAACTTAGTACACCTGCCCTTTTAATGTAAAAATTACAACATACAACAACAACAACCAAAAAAGAAAAACCTCAATAGAATCTCACAAGTAAGATTTTGAGAAAAATGTACACAAATTTTACCTTTATTTTAAAAGATAAAAAAATTGTTCAGAAAAACCCTCAGCTCGAGAGAAAAGGAATAGTGCTCCAAAATACAGAATGGATTTTGGTGGATCAATAACTAAGATACATGAATAGCATTTACTATGAGTTGAGTTGGTTTTGATCCAAGAAAAGAAGCATAGACCATATCGCAATTGACAACTACAAGTTGTCTGTATGTCAATTTGGTTATTCGAAAATGCCAAAATGCATCAATAAAATGACTTTAGGGGAAGGCAATATCAGACAAAACTCATGCATTAGTTTAATCATATTGATCAAGAGATCTTTTTAAACTTTTTTATTGATAAAGAGATTCCCGTCTCTAGAAATTTGAAACTCAAACCTACCAGTCCTAAGCTTTTGAAAAATAATTAGGTGAGACACCCCACAGAATAAGTCAATCATAGAAGCAAATCAGAGAAAGAAATCTTTTTTAACATGGTATTTGGTATTTGTATTAGGACTACTGTTTTAAAAGGCGTTTTCAGGGCGAGCCTGGGGCGAAACGCACAAAAAACGCCCTAAGACGATAGCGGTGCGAAAGTCTCAAGAGGCGTATGCCCCGAGCGTTTGAGGCGCGTTTTTTAGTAAGGCGTAAGCGCAAGAGACTTTTTTAAAAATTTGTTGAATAAATTCTCACCCAAATTCTCAATAGTCAGCTTGGTAATTACTCAAATATTTTAAAAAGGAACTGAAATGTATTAAATTTAAAAGTCAAGATCTTGTTTTACTGATTGAAGCCCTAATTCATGGTTTTTTCCAATTCTTTATCTTGTTAAAATTGCAGGTTAGTCATCCTTTTTGTTCCTCTGTAGAAAATTGTATTTTTTTTTACTAAAGTTACTTGTGCTTATAAGCAGCGTATAATAGATTCTTTTGACTAACGCGCGCGCGCACACAAATATATATATATTAAAAATTAAATACCTATGGGGCTTACGCCCCTGCCTCGGGGATTACACCTCGCTGAGACATATGTAAAACGCATCACCTTACACTTATGCCTTTTAAAAATACTGATTGGAACCTGACTAATCTGAACTCACATCGTGTAAGCTTCAATAAAAGGAAAAGCGCTCCTTAACAAAACAAAATCCATTTTCAGGGTCGAAGGGGAGTCTTGGCGTAATTGGTAAAGTTGTTGTCATGGAATGAGAAGGTCATAGGTTCGAGCAGCGGAAACAGCCTCATGCAGAAACACATATTAAGGCTACATACAGTAGACCCTTGTGGTCCTCTTTCCCGAATCTCGCGCATAGCGGGTGTTTAGTGCACCGAGCTACTCCGTTAGGGACCGAACCCGCTAAAAGAAATCTCAATAAAGCACCATAACTTCCAAAATAACAGTACACCACTGCCCTTTAAATATACCATGCTGTCTCTTCCCAAAGTAAGGCCCCTTTTGATTCCATTTTGAATTATTCTCATTTAGCCACTATAACACTTTAACAAACATATCATATCATATTCAATCTTTGCATCCTTTCTATTAAGTCAATGATCAAACAAGCCAATCTCTCCCACCATACTTCTTCTTCAGTCTCTGATACAATGACCATTGATGAACTAGAGCCTAATCCCACATCTGATCCCATCTCAGAGTGGTTGGATGGTACCTTATCATATATTCCATCGTTCCTCGATGAGTTGTATAGTCCTGATGACTTTTACGGGGACTCGTGGTGGGTTCTTGGTGAAAGTATAGACCAAGAACGACAGATCAACAGACGGCCTTCAACACTAGATTTGACATCACAACCGCGAGCACTATCCCTTTGGAGCCAATCATCATTTCAAGCCACCCGACGCCATTGGTTTAATCCAAGAAAAGGAAAGGAAATGATTCTGACTACAATCCCAAGATGTCGAAGAATAATCAGAACCGTGGGATCAAGGATGCTGATGATAGGGAAACCATTGTAGACCAAAGGGTGCCAAATAAAAAATCAGCAGGACACAAGAAGGCAACACACAAGTCAACAGGAAATAATAGTAACAACAAGAAGGAAGATGGGCAGAGCAGTTGCTTAACCCTTGTGCTGCTGCAATACACTGCTGGAAATCTGAATCGTGTGCAGCATTTGCTGTACGTTCTGCACGAGTTTTCCTCACTAAACGGTGATGCCAACCATCGGTCAGCTGCTCGTGGACTCCAGGCGCTAACGCATTATCTTTCTACTCCGTGCTCAACTTCAACACTTTCTGCTTTTAGTGGTGTTACTACTTTTGCTTCTACCGATCCAAAGTTTTTTGAGAACTCACTGATCAACTTCAATGACATTAGTCCCTGGTTTCGTATACCCAATAGCATTGCAAACTCCTCAATACTCCAAATTCTTGGGGAACAGATCAACCCCAGAACCTACACATTCTTGATATTGGAGTCTCTCATGGAGTTCAATGGCCAACGTTGCTCGAGGAGTTGACCCATCGATCAGGAGGGCCGCCACCATTGGTTCGTCTAACAGTTATATAGAAAATGATCAACTAAGAAATAGTCCATTTGTAATTGGTCCAGCTGGTTACAACTTTTCCTCACAGCTCCTTGCCTTTGCCAAGGCAATTAACATCAATCTACAAATCAACAGAATGGAGAATTACCCACTTCAGAATCTTGATTCTCAAGTGATCAATTCATCCTCAGATGAAATCTTGGTTATTTGTGCACAGCTCAGACTCCATAACTTGAAACACAACAGCCCAGACGAAAGGACAGTTTTTGAGAATATTGAAGAGTTTGGAGCCGAAAGGAGTGGTTTTGAGTGAGAACAACATGGATTGCAGCTGCAACAGTTGTGGGGACTTTGCAACAGGATTCGCAAGGCAAGTGGAGTACTTGTGGAAGTTCTTGGACTCCATCAGTGTAGCTTATAAAGGACGTGAGGGTGCGGAAAGGAGGATGATGGAAGGAGAGGCAGCAAAGGCTTTGACAAACATGGGAGAGATGAACGAGCGAAAGGAGAAATGGTGTGAAAGAATGCAAACTGTTGGCTTCGTTTGAGAGATGTTTGGAGAGGATGCCATTGACGGAGCTCGGGCAGTGTTGAAGAAGTATGATAGCCACTGGGAGATGAGAGTGGATGAAAAGGATGGTTGTGTGGTTATGTGGTGGAAAGGAGAACCTGTTCCATTTTGTTCCTTATGGATAGATCCCAAGACAAATGAGAGTTGGAACGGTCAATCCAAGGAGAATCAAGTTTGAGAGAAGCACACAGCTGTTAAATGAACCTGATAAAGTCTACTGGCAAACCCAATGTCCGGACGAATCTTAATGAACTGCTTTCCCACAGGTTCAGATCAGTGCATTTGCAGAGGCAACAAGTCAAAAAATTGTTTTAAGTTCCTTAAAATTTTGATTCTAGGCTGGTGGTCACGTAAAAGAATATAGATGTGTAACGAGTCTGTGAATTGAAGAAAATAGTTGAGTGTTCAGTACTCAAAAATTTCAAGCAAAATGACTCCTCCTAGCAAGTCATGCTGTACTACTACTTTCAGTAGGGGAAGCTTATTTACAATTACTGGCTGTTACCACAGTGACAAGATTTTTTTCCCAGTTATACTATAGTGAATATTGAATTTTAAGGATACAACGATAAGTCAGCAAAATATGTATGTACAGACACAAATAACATGCGTGTAGATTTTAGTATCTGATTACCAATCGGCACGGCGAAAAGCATCCAGCATCAGTCCTATCAACCACCATCCTCACATGCTCCGGCTTCAGGACCAATTGGTATGACTGCTTATGCGGTTTTCACTTGCATGATGCTTTACAAAATGCAAAACCATCTTCCCAGCATGAGCTACACAAAATCACGCATGCTATGTGCTCCTCAAGAATCGTATATCATTACAGAACAACGAATTGTCTGCCTACATACAGGACACTTGGGTGCTAAATCACGTTCAACTGACAAGGCACATCGCTGGCAACAAACCAGATGTCCACACGGAACAAATGCTGACCGCCTCCTTCTCATTAGGCAAATCACACACAACTGCCCATCGGGAACATCTCCAGCTTCCTCATCAGCACTAACCTGTGAATCAGCTTCATTGCTAGCAGAAGCATTTTGTTGCTGGACATGCCTCTGGTGTCTCCGTTCCTTCCATCTATTCCAGTTCCTAAAACAAATAAATATGGATTAGATTTTCGTGTGACCACTAGAGTAATATTGACATGGATGCTGCTGATAAGCAAGTTTACTTTTAGATCTTTTTTATTCATGCTGTGTGGGAGAGCAATGGGTGTTTTAGACAGCATAACTAGAGTTGCAGGCTTGCTCATCCTGAGCAAACTCAATGCTTCTTCCAGCCCATAGTGGATTGTTCAAGCTGGCGTAAGCAAAGGAAGTAACTTAAAGTGTTTAACACAGTAAGGAACCATAATTACTATCTTATTGCATGGTGAAGAAAGAGTTTGTGACCAGTAAAAGAAGTTGCTTGCTCTACGATTCCAGAGAGTAGCCCATCAAACAAGCAAGGATCTATTCACTCGAGAAACAGAACAGAAAATATTCTTCAACCCAACCTACTTCATCATGAAAACATCAGGATGACATGTGCAGCATAAACTCAAGAAAGGCAACTGCATAAATCAATAGTCATTGAGAAACTTCCATAGAGAGCAAGCAACGTCTTTTTGGCCAAAGTTTTTTTCAAGTTTCAACAAAACAAGATGAGAACGTTTTAGGCCAGACACATCTTTTAGGTGTTTCAAAAAAAATTCAAAGTTTTGGAACATTAGAGTTGTAGGATAGGGTAGTGGTGCTTCCCTTGCTACATACCGGGGTGAGGAGAGGTTGGATTAGGGTTGATCCTAGATGGCTTGTAGCTTGTGTTTAACCCACACTATTCTTGAGGTTTATCTTAGATGCTTTAGACTCTGGTTACAGTTACTGCATGTCATTCATCTATTGTTTTTCTATGCTTCTGTTACTATAACGATTTTTACTGGAATTACTAATAAATTCTCTTTTCTTTTCTTCTCTTGTTTTTCTTGTTCTCTTTTATTTTCGTAGTTCTGAGCCGAGGGTCTATCGGAAACAACCTATTTGCTCTATCGGGGCAGGGGGTAAGGTCTGCGTACACATTACCCTTCCCAGACCCCACTATGTGGGATTTTACTGGGTAGTTGTCGTTGTATCCAACAAAGAAAACTTTAAAACTTGAAAAAGAAGATTTAGCCAAAAACATTTTCACCTTGTTTTCCTGCCAAATGGGCATGTCTCGAACTTTTTTTCTATTTTTTCAGTCTTAGATTTCCTTTCTTAGGGGGGTTTTTTTTCTTTTTGGGTGTGGGGGGGGGGGGGGGGGGGGGGGTGATCTAAATATGTAGATTTTTGCACTTTATGCGCTATCAAATTTACCCATCCGACCAGTGCCACAAGGAAAAGCTTTTCAAGGATAATTATTTCGTACTTAAGGTAGCTAAAGGTATTACTCCATCTGTTCACTTTTACTTGTCCATTATACAAAAAATGCATTTTAACTTATACTTGTCCACTTTAGCAAATCAAGAGAAAGAATTTTTTTTTCCTTATTTTACCCGATCATTAACTACCATTCCCCAAATCATTTCTCAAGATCTTTTGAAATATTATTATTATAATGGGTATATATTTCTCAAGGGGAATGAAAAGTTCATTATGAACAAGTAAAAGTGAACGGAGGGAGTATTCTTTTTGGCACCTCAATGACTATGGTCCTACTCAAACTTCAATCGCATCAAATATAAAACCAAACTGCCAATTTAATAGAATACAAGTCAACATGCTATGGGAACAGCTATATTCCAAATCAATCAACCAGCCCCAATTCTTGGGAGAAGATTTCTTTATAATTAGAACCATTTGTGCGTAATTGCCAATTTATCAACCCCTCAACATTTCGCCTACCCAAAAGATTTCCCCAGCAACAAGTTTCATTTACTTCTACTATATTTCATGTTCTACTTTATGTCGGGGTCGGAGAGCAAAGTCAAAA
Organism: Nicotiana benthamiana; assembly: GCA_034376525.1. Lineage (NCBI taxonomy): Eukaryota > Viridiplantae > Streptophyta > Magnoliopsida > Solanales > Solanaceae > Nicotiana > Nicotiana benthamiana. Next base: position 29,415,722 of record CM067328.1, read on the forward strand.
GGTCAACTATTGTTTCATCTGATAGGGGGAAAAAAAGGAGCACCATTTAGATAACTTGATTATTTAAGAGAGCAGTATTCAACCACAACTCATGCTCTGTAAGCAGAATCCTCAACTCATGCTCTGTAGGCAGAATCGAAAAATACTGTATGACATAATATAGGATTTTGTTCAGCCTAGACCTCCCCTTGACCCAGTCCACAATGGGAAAAGGGCAAAAGAGAAAAAAAAGAGTAATAATGAGATCTTCAAGACATGATATCCACAAAGGCGAAAAGTTTAAGTATCTGAGAGACGTAACCAGTTTACCTCACAGCAGCATAGCCAAGGACACCAACTGCAAATGAACCAAGCACAACTCCACTCCACAGCAAAACTTTTGTTTTAAAGGCAAGATCTACCAGCATTTGATCCTTGGTCATGTCAGACCTACCAAAGCAAAAAGGCAGACTCACAACTTTCAACAAAAGAACTAATCAGGAAACGAGAGAACACCAGAATTTTTAGAACAAGAGACGCGGCTGATATAACAAGTTTGAAGATATAAAGCATCAAATATGCAGAAAACACATCATCAGAACTTAAAAGAACTACATGCTCCAGGCAGCAAATTTTCCTCTGTGTTTATTAGATATATATAAACGCTTGCTTTTTGTAGAAAGGCAAATACTTTATTGTGTATGCCTAACATGTGTATCAGCTGAATCGAATCTTCACCAGGACAGAACTTGCACTCTAATATGCAAACCTACCAATGAGTGTATCACCCAAAATATTTCAAAACTCATGGTAATTCTATCACAATTGAACTTACAAAAAACGGCAACCACTTGTATCATGCTTGAGCACAAATATGGAAATCTTGGAAAATAATTTCAGATTTTAAAATCATCTCATAATAACCAACTCATATTAGTTTTGCCATGTAGACCTACCAATGACTATTCACCCAATAATATCGCGAAGTCTGTGCTAGTTCTTAATAGAAGTGAAAAGAAGAAGAGACTGTTATTTTCTGATAAATAGAAACTGTGGCTTAATTATCATGCTCGTAGGAAACACCAAACATGGTATTTAAGCAGACATTTAGCATATTCCTGAATGCAAAGTCAAATTCAGGAATTTTCATTTTTTTTTTTTTAAATCCTTTTTGTATAATTCACAAAACCATTTTTCTTCATCTGTCACTAAGAAATCTATACCTTATATACGTTTTCTTCGTTCATATCGATGGATTCGAGAATCTACTCCAGAGCTCTATACTCCAGCGCTCATACAGACATCACTTTGTTTCCATTGCTTTTCTGCTTCTGGCCTTCGTAACCGGTCATCATTTTCATATTTCTTTGCTTTGGTTCGAGTTTGTCTTGTGAATATTGTCAACGTTCTCCTTTCTCATTTCTCTCTCCAGCCCCAATGGTCCCCTGCCCTGCCCCCCTGCCCAGCCCCCTCCCCCATTCCCACCGGCGACCACCACCTCCTCCGGCGACCCCTAACGCCGGCGACCCCTGGTAAGGTCCCTCCCCCCTCCCTCCTTTCTCTCTCTTTCTTCTCTCTTCTCCCCAGCCCCTGCCCCCGCCACCCCAGCCCCACTCTGCTACTGTTTCCCGCCCCCTCTCTCTCTTCCTCTCTCCCTCTTCTTCCTCTCTCTTCTCTCTCTCCGGTTCCCCCTCCCCTCCCTCCCACTACACCCCCCCTTTCAGGCAGCCCCACCCCCCTCTTCCCCGATCCAACCAGCCCCCCCTCCCCCCACATTTTTGTGGGGTTGTGTGTTTGTGATTTTCAGGTACTAGCTGCGACGGACGAGGCGAGCTTGCGGCGTTTGGGAGTAAAGAGCATAGCGACACCGGACGGAACGAGCAGGAGTTGGCAGTAGTTGACCTCAGGCGCATCAAAGCTTACTTCCAGGTTTTTTTTCACATCGGGAGCTGGTACCTCCCAATCTTTTGTCTACTCTGTACATCTTTCTCATGTCCAAGTTAGCCCCATTTTTTTTTCGTTTTCTGAGGGATAGTGGCAGCGGCGGGAATTGGTAGAGTAAGGTCTTGTCCTCGGGGGGAGGGGGAGGGGGTGAGCAGGGGAGTAGGGAGCGTTTCTAGGCTGGGAGGGAGGCAAGGGTGGGAAGGGGATAACGGAAGTCCATAGATTGAGGATTGGGTCGTGGAACATAGGCACTCTGACAGGTAAGTCCATTGAGTTGGCTAAGACCCTTCAGAAGAGGAGGGTCTACATAGCGTGTCTGCAAGAGACTAGGTGGAAAAGGTCAAAGGCGTGGAATGCGGACGGGTTCAAGTTGTGGTACTCTGGGGTAGAGAGGGGTAAGAATGGAGTGGATATCATGGTGGATAGTGGTCTTAGAGAGTCAGTAGTTGAGGTTAGGCGAGCGAATGATAGGTTGATGTCTATTAAGTTGGTTATTGGTGGTTGCGTCCTCAATATCATCCGCGCTTACGCTCCGCATGCAGGATTAGATGAGGTTAAGAGGCGCTTTTGGGAGGGCTTGGACGAATTGGTGAGTAGTATTCTCCAATCTAAGAAGTTAGTTATTGGAGGTGATTTTAATGGTCATATTGGGGCTGATGCTGGTGGTTATGGTGAGGTGCATGGTGGCTATGGTTTTGGGGTTAGGAACGGAAGAGGCACTTTGCTGCTTGATTTTGCATGGCTTTTGAGCTTTTAATTGCGAACTCGGCATTTCAGAAGAGAGAGGAGCATTCGGTTACCTTTAAGAGTTCGGCGGCAATGACTCAGATTGACTACCTCCTCCTCAGAAGGAGCGATCAAGGATTGTGCTAAGACTGTAAGGTTATTCCGGGAGAGTCCCTTTCAACTCTCCATAGACTCCTAGTGATGGACGTCGGTCTCTGGGTGAAGAGGAAGAGAAAGGGTGCCCGGGGCCGGCCGCGGATTAGATGGGGAGCTTTGTCTAAGGAGAAAGCCTAGGAGCTGGAGAGGAGGTTAGCTGATGGTGGAGCTTGGAGGAGTTTTGGCGAAGCAGACACAATGTGGTCAGAGACGGCAAATCTGGTTAGGGAGGTAGCGGAATGTGCTCGGGGTAGCTAACGGCTATTCAGGCAGATATCCAGGTGACTGGTGGTGGAACGATGTTTTTCGAGGAAAAATGGAGGCGAAGAAAGCGGCGTTCGCTAAGTTGGCAGGGAGCACAAGCGAGGAGGAGAGGAGAGCGAATATGGAGAGCTACAAGGTGGCGAGGAAGGAAGCGAAGATGGCGGTCTCGGAAGCTAAAACTACGGCGTTTGGTCGCATGTACGAGGAATTGGGGGAGAAAGGCGGGGACAATAAGCTATTCAGGTTGGCTAAAGAGAGGGAGAGGAAGGCGGGACCTAGACCAAGTGAGGTGCATCAAGGATGAGGATGGTAGAGTCCTGATGGGGGAGTCCCAAATCAAGAAGAGGTGGCAGACATACTTTCGTGATCTGATTAACGAGGAAGGGGATCGAGACTTAGAGTTAGGGGGTTAGGGTACTCAGAGTGTCATAGAGACCTAGGGTACTGTAGGCGCATCAGGATGGGGAAGGTAGTGGAGGCTTTGCGTATGATGAGTAGGGGTCTTGCGTCCGGGCCGGACGAAATCCCGGTGGAGTTCTGGAAAAGCATAGGTAGGGCAGGAGTGGAGTGGTTGTCCAGGCTGTTCAATGTGATCTTCAGGACTAAGAGGATGCCGGATGAGTGGAGGTGGAGCACAGTGGTGCCCGTGTATAAGAACAAAGGGGATATCCAGTGTTGTAACAACTATAGGGGTATCAAATTACTAAGCCACACCATGAAAGTCTGGGAGCGGGTGGTGGAGGCGAGGGTGAGGGAGATGTCGTCTATTTCCGTGAACTAGTCGGCTTCATGCGGGGCCGTTCCACTACAGAAGCTATCCACCTTGTCAGAAGACTGGTGGAACAGTTCAGGGATAAGAAGAAGGATTTACATATGGTGTTCATCGACTTGGAGAAGGCGTACGATAAGGTCCCAAGGGAGGTGCTATGGAGGTGCCTGAAGGCGAAGAGTGTACCGGAAGCCTACATTAGAGTGATCAAGGACATGTACGATGGAGCTAAGACTAGGGTTAGGACGGTGGGTGGCGACTCATATCATTTCCCGGTGGTTATGGGGCTCTGTCAAGGATCTGCACTTAGTCCTCTCCTTTTTGCTTTTGTAATGGATGCTCTGACTCGCCATATTCAAGGGGATGTGTCATGGTGTATGCTATTTGCTGATGACATTATCTTGATAGACGAGACGAGGGTCGGTGTCAACGAGAGGTTGGAGGTTTAGAGACAGATTCTCGAGTCTAAGGGTTTCAAACTAAGTAGGTCTAAGACAGAATACCTGGAGTGTAAGTTTAGCGCAGAGTCGAACGAAGAATAAGTAGGCAGGGTCGTGAGGCTTGGATCTCAGGCCATCGTCAAGAGGGACAGTTTCAAATATATGGGGTCAGTGATCCAGGGGATGGAGAGATCAACGGGGATGTCACTCATCGTATAGGGGTAGGGTGGTCGAAATGGAGGCTTGCATCAGGAGTCTTGTGTGACAAGAAAGTGTCACAGAAACTCAAGGGGAAGTTTTATAGAGCTGTGGTTAGACCTGCCATGTTGTATGGGGCAAAGTGCTGGCCGGTGAAAAAATCTCATGTTCAGAGAATGAAGGTTGCGGAGATGAGAATGCTAAGGTGGATGTGCGGGTTCACCAGGTTAGATAAGATTAGGAATGAAGTTATTCGAAAAAAGGTGGGTGTGGCCTCAGTGGATGAGAAGTTGCGGGAGTCGAGGCTCAGGTGGTTCGGGCATGTGCAGAGGAGAAGCCCAGATGCCCTGGTGAGGAGTTGTGAGCGTTTGGAGGTGGTTGGCGCGAGTCGAGGCAGAGGGAGGCCAAAGAAGTATTGGGAAGAGGTGATTAGGCATGACATGGCTAGCATGCGGATTTCCGAGGACATGGCCCTTGATAGGAGAATCTGGAGGTCTAGTATCAGGGTTGTAGGATAGAGGCTTTTAGGTAGTTGTCGTTGTTTATGCATTCCATTTTATCTACTGAATGTGGCTAAATTAATACTAGTGGATGCCCTTTTACTTCTGTTTTTGTTTAACTTTTCCTTTTGCATGTCATGTTACTTATGGTTTATATTTACATAATTATGTATTGTGATTTCTGCTGGAGTTACTAATTCTCTTTTGTTTTTGTTTTTATTTTTGTTTTTTTTTCTATCTTTCCTTTTCTTTTTCTAAGCCGAGGGTCGATTGGAAACAGCCTCTCCATCCTTTTGGGTAGGGGTAAGGCCTGCGTACATATTACCCTCCCCATACCCCACTCTGTGGGACTATACTGGGTAGTTGGTGTTGTTGTCACTAAGAAATCTCTCTTAACCTTCCTTTCAGATCAGGCTCGTACATCCTTCTAGACATGATCATACTTTGACTCGGGTGTAGAAAGAGAGGATCTTTTGAATATCAAGTATTCACTTTCACCAATAAGGTACACAGACTTACTTCACATTTAGGGTCACACAAAGAAGAAACTTTTATCTAAGAGAGGTTTGAGGAAAATTTAGGGAAAAAAATTTAACAAATGCAAGAATGACAATCGTCAGCTTCATTTGGCGGAGCAACTTGTCTAACTAGTGCCAGGTGAAAATTTCGTAAGTCATAAAGTCCCATGAAAGAAAGAGCATCATGTTTTATCAACTTATTAAAACAACTATTCTGTACGCCTTCCTTACAAGAAATAGGGCAGGTCCTTGCATGATTTGATCTCCAAAATCCCATCTTTTGAGCTGCAAACACCAACAGCTGTTATATCTTTTCCAAGTGGCAGAATTTTTTCTTCATCCAATACCCCAACCTTTGAGAGGGAAAACAGTATGTTGCATGAGTTGCAGGAAGATGGGCAAACTTTAAAAGATGTAAAAAAGATCAAACAAATGGTCAAGAAGCCTATATACACAACATAATTTTCAGCTTACAGGATAGGGATGACCAAAGAGCGCCTGGAGGAAAGTGAGCGGAGTAGCGTTTACAGGCTGCAAGTGATGATAAACTGTCACAAGAGGTAGGGGATGCCTTGAGCCATCCATGTTCACATTAACATATTCAGGTTGTGGCCACCTCCCAGCTTCAACAACAACAAAAGGAACCTGAGCCGGAGATAGAGATGCACAAAAGCTTATATTATGAAAACAAAGAGAACTTTATGACAATTATTAGCAGGCAAAAACACAGCAGTTACAAACATGGAGTGTATTAACGAGATCAAATATAACAAGTAGGAGAGACATTTTATGCAGAGAAATTACAACCAGAACAAAGCGAGAAAAGAGTGCAATGCTCCAATAGGAGAGAAGAAAACGAAAATAGAAACGAAAAGCTCTCACATTAGCCATTCATTGAAAAAAATCCACTCAAGCCTTGTTCCTTCAAATTGAGATGGTTCATGCAAAAAAACTGATCATGGGAGAAACAACTAGTCTGGCTATCTCTTTTGTTATTCTTCCTATTCACAACCTTACCAGGTAGACGAGTAGGATATTCCTCCAAGGATGTCAAATAGAGAGTACATAAAACTCTTAGGTGAGAACATTAAATTAGAGTCGAATGGAAAGAGCAAAAGCAAATAGATAAAGTATAAAAAAGTTGAGAAAGTCTGGGATAATAGCTTCAACAACGACAATCCAGTGGAATCCCACAAGTGGGGTCTGGGGAAGGTAGTGTATACCCAGACCTTAACACTATCATGGGAATGTAAAGAGGCTATTTCTGATAGACCCTCCGCTCAGGAAAGATGAAAAGAAATAGTAGAAACAAGTAATATCAACAAATAGGGCCAGAAAGATAGAAACAACAATCTCCAAGGCAAAAAAATATATGGAAGGAAGCGGTAGCCACAACAAGCAGTAACAACAGCAAGATACTAAGATACCGCAGTAGAAGATAATAGGAAAACAGCATGAAATACTAGCTAAAGACAAGAAAAACAACCATACCAACCCTAATACCCTCAGTACAACAACAACATACACAATAAAATCTCGCTAGTGGGATTTGGGGAGGATAGGATGTACGCAGACCTTACCCTACCCCGGAAGAGTAGGGAGGCCATTTCCGAGAGACCCTCGGCTTAACAGAAGAAACAATAATATCATAAAAGAAGCGCAAAAAGGAATCTGTAACAACAAAGGAAGCAAGAGAAGTAATAATAATATCTTAAAATATACTGAATAAGTGAAAGGGAGTGCAGTAATACACTCTTATGCAAAACAACAAAATAGTGTGAACACCACATAGAATGCTACCCACTATAGGCAAAATTCTATCAGACTATTTGGTACAAAGAGAAGAAAAAAAGAAAGAAAAAAAATACTAAGAACTACCCCCATAAGCTACAACCCTAATGCTCGACCTCCACACGTTCCTATCAAGAGCCATGTCCTCGGAGATCTGCAGTCTCGCCATGTCTTGCCTGATCACCTCGCCCCAGTTCTTCTTAGGCCGCCCTGTACCTCTTCTCGTACCTTCCACAGCCATCCGCTCACACCTCCTAACCGGGGAATCTATAGTTCTCCTCCGCACGTGACGAAACCACCTAAGCCTGTTTCCCGCATCTTGTCGTCTACAAGAGCAACTCTCGCCTTCTCCCGAATATCTCCATTCCTATCTTATCCAGTTTAGTATGTCCGCACATCCATCTCGGCTACTTTCATCTTCAAGATATGTGAATTCTTAATTGGCCAACACTCAGCCCCATATAACATAGCCGGCCTAACCACCGCTCTGTAGAACTTACCTTTGAGTTTCGGTGATACCCTCTTGTTGCACAGGACTCCAGATGCTAACCGCCATTTCATCCACCCCACCCCCAATGTGGTGCATAACATCCCCGTCAATCTCCCCATCTCCCTGGATAATAGACCCTAAGTACTTGAAACTTTGCCTCTTGGGAATGACTTGTGAGTCAAGCCGCACCACCTTATCTGCTTCCTCTGACACGCTGCGGAACTTACACTCCAGATATGCCGTCTTGGTCCTACTCAACTTGAAACCTTTGGACTGTAAAGGCTGCCTCCACACTTCCAGTCTCTCATTAACACCACTATGCGACTCATCGATCAGAACTATATCCCCTTGAACAACATACATCGTCAAACAATATAAAAATGGGCTAAGCGCAGATCCTTGGTGTAACCCCATAATCACCGAAAAAAGCTCTGAGTCACCTCCCGCAATCCTGACCTGAGTTTTAGCTTCATCATACATATCCTTTATCGATTCAATGTATGCTACCGGCACCCTTTCACTTTCAGGCATCTTCAAAGAACATCCCTAGGGACCCTGTCATACGCCTTTTCTAGGTCAACAAATACAATGTGCAAATCCCTCTTCCTATCCCTATATTATTCTACCAACCTACTCATAAGTTGGATAGCTTCCGTAATAGAACGTCCTGGCATGAACCCGAACTGATTTTCAGAAATAGATACCGCCCTTCTCATCCTCCCTTCCATCACCCTCTCCCAAACTTTCATGGTATAACTTAACAACTTGATGCCCCTATAATTGTTACAATTTTGGATATCACCTTTGTTCTTAAACAGCGGAATCATCAAAGTACATCTCCACTCATCTGGCATCCTCTTCGTCTTGAAAATAACATTAAACAGCCTAGTCAGCCATTCTAAGCCCCCTCTACCCACATACCTCCAAAATTCTACTGGAATCTCGTCTGGTCTTGTCGCTTTGCCCCGACTCATCTTACCCAAAGCTCCCACTACCTCCTCAACCTTGATACGCCTACAGTACCTAAAGTCTCTATAACTCTCAGAGTGCCCCAATTCCCCTAGCTCGATGCTATCGCTCCCCTCTTCATTCAGAAGCTTATGAAAGTACGTCTGCCATCTATGCTTAATCTGGGCGTCTTCTGTCAACACTCTACCTTGCTCGTCTTTGATGCACCTCACTTGACTACTTACCCTCAGTATGAAACAGAAATACGCTCGACTACTTACTAACTTCTACCCTAATTTTCGACCTCTACACCTTCCTATCAAGGGCCAAGGAATAATAGCTTCCTACAAAATATTTTCACATAACCAGCAGAAATTATGGCAAAAAATAAAATTGCCAAAGATTAGCAATACTGGCTCAACATTTCTTTTTACACTTCACTCGTGAAAGTAAAAGCAGCAGTGAATTCAAGAGCCTTGCATTACTGGAAAATTCACATTGACATTACCATTCTCAAAGAGGAAGAATCTTGTTCCTTCCAGTATCTTGGAAATATTGAACGTAGATCACCAGTCCACCCAAAGAAGCCTCGCCATTCATTGTAGATACACTATAAAAGACAAGACAAAGAACATCAGTGTTCTGCCAAAATTAACTGGGAAAAAAAGGTGCACATAAGAATTGACAATACAGCAGCAGGCAGACATAGATTGCTAATGAAGTAGTTGTGTCAATTCAGGATCATATTTCCCGCTTAACAATAGCAAGTGGTTTCTGTTTGAAGTACACTGTTCGAAAAGTACTTCGAAACACTGAAGGATGTCCATAAACATTAGATAATGGCTGTTGATTTTTACAATGTAACAACAGCAACTACTGCGCATCAATCCAAACAACTTAAGATAAGCTATATGAATCCTCAAAATTCAGCTCTATTTTAACCCATTTCATTACGAAAGTATTGTCTTTAAGACATACTACCTGGGGCGGCCAAGGGGTCATGGGCCGAAGCTGGAATGCAGCCCATGACTACCCCCACACACAGGCAGCCAAGCGTAGCATGCACACTCTATGCTTTTCACCAGCTTCTCCTCTCGTAAGGATTACCTGTGTCCTCTCTTTGTGTCTAGGGATTCCTGGGACACGAACTAAACATATAATTGTTTGCTCTTACTTTCAATTGAGCGTCAACATTTAACTAAATGTAGGACAAGTTATTAAAAATACAAGAGCAAGTGGTTCATGATAACCAACTTGCGAAGTCGTGTGAATCAAATAATGTAATTGACTTTTTTTCACCACACTTGGATACCGTTATAGCACGTGTCTACAAAGACACATCCTAATGCATCCATTATTACGAGAATTCATCATAAATTTGACTTATTTTAGACTGACTGTCAACCAAACCTAAACGCCTCACTAATCCTAATCCTCTCAGTGACGGATCCAGCTTGAAAGTTCGACGCGGAGTAGAAATTTATATGTAAAAATTTATTAAAATTCCAAAAATAATAGATTTGAACCCATAGAATTTAAAAAATTTAAAACTTGAACCCATAGAATTTAAATCCTGGATCCGCCTCTGAATCCTGTATCCACTCTCATATATACAGAGTTAAAGTGTGCGCAAACAAGTTAAATATGAAATATCCAACCTTCTTTTAAAAGAAAATAATAGAAAAATTACAGTTTTTGTCTATTGCAAGATTCATCTTTTTCATCACACCCAGATAAGGATGTTACGTGCCTAAAAAAGCATATCTTAACGCATCCAATACTGCATGGATTCATGATAAATTGACTTAAGTAGCACTGACTTTCAAGTTTGCACACAACTATAGCCCTTCCTTTATCCGGACTCTACTATAAATGGAGTTAGTGCACAAAAAAATGGAACATGACAAGTATTAACTTAAAATAAATAAACGAAAAATTGAAGAAATTACAGTTTGAGTGCGTTGCAAGATAACTCCTTTTTCGGCAGACTCGTGAGCGGAGAGAATATTAGCCCTTAAGCTCTTCCAGTTACCCTCAACAGCAGATTTCGCCTCCACTATACCGCGAATGATCACAAGCTTACCGCCATCATCGGATTGATCATAATTGACATTACTTTCAGAAGACGACGAAATTACGGAACGGAGATCAGAGACGCGGAGGGACGGCGCGTCGTTGATTTTGTGAAGCGCGGAAGAGTTGGCTTTGAACATGAAAATACTCCGTACGGCAATGTACGCTAGGGCTAGGCCGACAAGTGCCCCGTCCGCCGCCATAGCTAGTTTCACGGCCGCCGCCGCTTGGTCGTGTACTGACATGGCTGGTGATATGGTCGACTTTCGAATTCCCGGTCGTCGGAAAGGTGAATTTTTAGTCGCTATTCTTATCGTTAATTGGCCGAGTGGAAATAGAAATAAATATTGGCCAAATGACAATTTTAGCGAAACTATATATATATATATATTGAATGTGACTATACAATATCATTTATTATAAATTTATTATATATATATATTAAATGTGACTATGCAATATCATTTATTATAAATTTATTTGGAGCAAAAAGAATACTCCTATATAACTTTTAATTCATAACAAATGCACCAATCAAGTTAAACACCTATCCAATAGGGGCTACACCAATAGCACTATTAAGTGTGCTGTTTAAGGTATATTCATAATTTATAACATATTTAAAGATTAGTTAATTCGCTCAAAATTTATGATTAAATATTCTGAATTTTTGTCTCCTGAAGTTTTTAGATGCTAATTTTAAATTCAGGATTTATTGTCCTATAAAACTAAGTATTCTGAATTTCTAAATTGCAAATTTAAAATTCAAGATATAGTATTTAAATTTTTGGATATATTTTTCGAATTTTAAGACACTATGTCCTGCAATTTAAACTTTAGGATATCATTTCCTGAAGTTTGAGCGAATTGGCAAATTTTTAAATAGAAAACTATGAATATATTTTAAAAAGTATGCTTATAGTGGCTACACGATGTCATTACCACATCCAACTATCACATATTGTAATTGTAAAAAATAATTTAACGGGATATATTAATATATTAACAAAAATACTACAGTTAAACCTCCCTATAATCTTCACCTCATTATAAAATCCAGTTTATTTTTGGAATAGCTTTTTACATTATATTTTATCTTCTGTCTTTTTTTCTTTTGGCAAAAGTTATATTATATTTTATCTCTCTATAATATCTTTTTACCTTTTGCAGCAACAACCATCGTCGAAAAGTCTAGAAAATTTGACTAAATATTTTAAAACTGTAATGCACCACTTCTGATAAAAAATTATGTTTCAATATACTTTCATAATTAAAATATTTTCAATTAATTTCATTAAAATATATGCAAGTATAATTTCATTCTATAGCCCAAAAGTTTTCATCCTGCATAACTAATATTTGAAGATCTTTATATATCTTTTCTGTTCTCTTTGTGCATAAATTTAAAATTTTAAGAAATGCTCACTAAAGTTTAAGTCTTTTATTGGACACGAAAATTTTTGTAAGCGTGTTAAAGTATTTATGCAAGGCATTCTGATTTCTTGATTAGAACCATATGGAGTCTAAACTTCAAACCGTTCCTTTAGAAACAAAATAGCATTGTGTCAACTGTCAAACCATAAATTCTCTCATCTATTCTATGTAAAATTTAAAAAGGAAAAACATTAATATTTAGATATTTTTGTCTATAGCAACTGTAACTATCTGATCGGTCATTTTGAGCTCTAGCGCGTCGTTCAGCAGTTTGAGGCCTTGAGTAGGTTACTTTCAGGTATTATGACTTGTGCGTGTGGTCGAAACTTAATATTGGGAAGTTCGGAGCTAATCTGAGAAGAAAATTCTAATTTCGGAAGCTTTAAGTTGGAAGAATTGACTAAGATTTCTCTTTTGAGTAAACGACCTCGGAATCAGGATTTGAGAATTCCAATTGGTTCATATTAAGATTTCGGATTTGGGTGTATGTTCAGGTTGAGTATTGGATCACCGGAGAGCATTGTGGCGATTATTATGGAAAGTTGGCATTTTGAAGGTTTAAAAATTTCTTAAGTTTGATTTGAGGTGGACCTTGGTGTTATCGATGTCCGTTTGGGATTTCGAGCATTGGAATAGGTTCGTATTGTGATTTATGATTTGCGTGCGAAGTTTGGCATCATTCAAGAAGTTTTGGATATGATTCAGACGCATTCGTCGAAGTTTAGAAGTTTGAAATTTAAAGAAGGATCTTTGATCTTTGATTCGTAGTTTTGATGTTGTTTGGTATTATTTGAGACCTCGAGCAGGTCCGTGTTATATTATGGAACGGGTTGGTATGATTGGATGGGGTCCTGGATGCCTCGGGTATGTTTCGAGGTGGTTTCGGACTAAATTTGGATGAAAAGTTGTTGCTAGTTTGCTGTTGCTGGTGTTGTTTTTGTGAACGCAAAGGAAGAGACGCGTTTACGAAGAAGGATTTTTGGGTTGGTGCACTTTACCCTATGGTAATGCGAAGAATGGCATGCGAATGCGTAGGTGGGCCTGGCAGTGCTTCACGAACGTGGAGGCATAACGCGAAGAGGAAATGAAGGAAACGGGATAGTGTCGATGCCCCATTTTTCAAAGGCAAAATCGAGTTTATGACATTTGAGAGCACAACTCGTTCCCTTTAGGGAATTGAGTTTTGAATAGGAGAGTCAACACCTAATGATTAAAGTGCATTAGGACACCAAGAATTATTTGGATTCAGAAGACCAGAGATTGGGTAATGGCTAGAAATTATCTCGAGGGGAAGGTGTTAGGCATCCCTCAAGATCCACTTGTGTGGTTCCTGGCCATGTTACAGTTGTGACTTTAAGTAATCAAGTAAGCAATCAAGGGCTCAAATAGAAAGGGTTCACACACAATGTTGCAAATACATCGGAACTTGAGAAAGGTAAAGAAGCAGAAATTTTGTGAAAAAGATTTATATAGTTTTACAAGAAGAGTTGAAAGCACATAAAGGGAGAGGGATCCTAGGTTTATAATTAATATGGATCACATCAATGCAATATCCAGCAATCACTCCTCAGAAGAGGGGTCGCACGTGATATTATCGCATTGGTCATCATATCCATATCTACCTTCCCATCCTGTTAAGGTATTAAAGTGCGGGTAGTATCATTACTTATTCCATTCTATTACCCATCACAATCCTATTACTCCCAGAGGCATTGAGACTGATAATCTTAAAGGGCAGGGAGTTGGGGCTTTTCAGGGTTTTAAAAGGACAAAAAGTCTAGGCAGCAAACTAAAACACATAAACAGTCAAGGTGAATCAAGTAGCAATTATGGCTTAAACAAGCCTCCTCATTCAAAAGAATAAATCAATTAGCATGACTTACAAGTACTGATTTGGCTTGAATTAAATTGAGGCGTAGGATAGGCTGATTCATCACATATTTTCTAGATGAGGAGTGCAATTTAGCTCTGACTAGATGTAGCTATCAAAAATTGATACGGTTAATCAGTTACCTACAATTTGCCTAAGTGATGCTTATAATTACGACATCTAATAGAGTTGTGCTTATTTTAAAGAAAGTCACTGTAGGGAGGGGAAATCTGCAGATTTCAAGACTAGTTTTAGATTCAAAATGAGGCTGATTCAGTTGATTCGATCCTATAGGCATAATTTCTTAGTGTCATTGATTTTTAACAATTGCAATAGTCCTATAGACATGATCTCTAAGCGAATTGATCATTATTAGACCTATAGTTGCTTTCCTAGTGACATACGTATTCAGAAGTATTGAAAGACATATAGGCATGCTTTCTAGGTGCAAAATGATAAAGGGTCCTATAGGCAGGTTTTCTAGATGCAAAATTATACAAATTATGCAGTCCTATAGTCAGATTTTCTAGATGCGAAAATGCAGAGATTATGCAGTCCTATAGACAGGTTTTCTATATGAAATTTTGTGTAGAATCTAAAACAGGATTTATATATAAAATGCAGGACCTAAGGAAGGATCTCTATATGAAAAGTATCAGAAAAATGCAGCGCTTGTCATGATTTGCAAAAAATAGTACCTAATAAGCATGATATCTACCCTTGTGCATACAATAAATAACCCTTCCCCACATCTTGATTATATACCCCATAGTTATAACAAATTATTATAACTTGAATGAATCAGAATGAGGGAGAAAGTAAAAATTACATCAGAACATTCCAACTACATCTAATCAGCCTAATTCCGACTCGAAGTCCAATAACATGAGATAAATCAGCTTCTGGGATTAGATCTCCAAAAGACTTACTCATATTTAGAGTGTGTCAAAGATCCCAAGAGCCACAAAAGGACTCAGGGAAATGCTTACACCCAAACACATTTCAGAATCAAGAACATAGTGCAGTGTAGAAATGTCAGCTCTCAGATGTCCAAGTTCAAAAGGAACTCAAGGTCCCAAGGTAAGGCTCAAAAGAGAGGGGCAGAACATAATATTCTAGGAATATGTGTAAGTGTACAAGGGAATCAGAGACAGACAGGCAAGCTAGTGGTCATGCCCAGCAATTTGGATGCTGCACACTTATGACCATCCTATTAGTCAGCATTAAGAGTTAGGATCCATTGTGGATCGAGCGAAGGCCTGGCAGTAATTAGTGTACTGCCAGGCCAAGAACTCAACTCAGCACACAGAAAGGAATAGGGGTAGAGGATTCATGACAGAAGCACAGAAAAGAAATGTGAAGTACAAACTGCAACAGATATGCAGTAAAGCAAACAGGAAGCCTGAAGCTTGAAAGTAAACATATAGGGTTGAGGCAGGATATTTGAACAAAAATATATCAGTTTCAAAGAAAATAAGTAAGAAAAAACAATCTTGAAAAAGCCAAATTGCAAACAGTAGTTCCAAAAGATCTCAGAAAAAAAAACAGAATGTTGAAAGAGTATTGAACCCAAAGCAGTATGTAAGAGTGAGGAGTAGTAGTGTGAATTTAAAGTTCGAGATATTGAACTTTAAGTGTTGTGTGTAAGAGTATTCAATTGGAAGTGTGTCGAAAGTGCAGAAAGGTAGTCCCTTTTATAGTGCAGAAAGAGAAGTAAGAAAGGTAAGAAAATAGTTTGCAATCAATCACATAGAATTTTCTTTTAGTTAAGGGATTTGATTTCAAACGGACAAGAAGATGTTTAAGGAAAGTATTTGATTAAAACTATTCCAAAGTAATACAAGAAGAGTAAATACTTATTTAAGGCAAAAGTCCAATGGTACATGGTTTGTGAAAAATAAGGAAGGGTAATCAATTAAACAACCAGAGAGATCAAGATTACAGGCTTTGTTCGAATGAACCAACTCAGGAAAAGGTAAAGACAGTTTAATGTAAAGAAAATCAATTGTAATTAGTCAAACCTTATTACAAGGAATTCGAAATAAAATCAATAGTTTTCAAAACCCCTTTGAAGGAAGAAATTCTCGTATATAAAGCACACAAGTATCAAACAAATGAGTTGTCATGCTAATCACAAAAGACAGGCATAGAAAGGTTTAGAGCCATAAGCTAAGAGTTTCAAATTCAATTAATAGTACTTAGAGTAAGTTTGATAGGCCGGGTTTCCAAAGTAAAACCCTAATCAAACTTGCCAAAGAAACCCCTAAATCATTGGGTTTCAAATCGAATCAGACATAGAGGTGAGAAGGCAAGTCATTGGAACAGACTCAGAGGTCTTATTTCAGAGCCTTATGAGACCCAAAACATATATGATAGCAGGTTTGAAACAACAAGGAAAGAAAACTGCTTTAAAGCATGAAGAACATGTTTTAAGAAAAGCCCAGAACTTAAGCAAGTTCAAAAGAGAAGGAGTGATACATACTTAAGAGCGGTAGACGAAACATGCTTAGCAAAACTCGGACAAAGTCCAGTAAAGCAAATAAAGTTGAAGAACTTATCAGGAAACACATACAATAGAAATTATGTAGGAAAAATAGTAGAGATAATCATGTGAGACTAGTCGAGAGGAATAAAAAAATACGATTATATAGAAGAATCATGTATAAAGAAAAACAGAAGAGAAAACACATGCGTGACAGAAAATAAAATATACAAGCATAACTCGGACAAACACACATAAAGAAAAGAACAGAAAGAATCAGAAAGATATTTTGAAGAAACCTTTTAGAAACCCTAAATCGAAGAGAAACGATTTTGAAAGGAAAATTTGGGGGAAAACTTTAAAAAGTTCGGTAGAACACAGATACGTCATAGATCTAAGAAAATAAGCAAGGAAAAAACCTCGAACAGCTTAGGGTTTTGGAGAAACCTTAGAAATGAGAAATTCTTACAGGAAAATCAGATCCGGAGTCGGTTGAGTTAGAAAGTTTCTTCTAACGCCTTAAATACGCCGGAGCATGGCTGGAGAGGCCCTAGAACTGTAGATCTGAGAACTGGGAGAGGACCTTCGAGGTTAGGCCCCAAAACTTCAAATACCCATGGTTTAAAGATGGAGAGGAGTGAGTGCAGATCGTCCATGGCCTGAGAAGCCATGGATTTCGGTGAAAGAAGGTAGAGGGAGGCTAGTATTTCGAGAGAGTTCAAGAGAGTTTGAGAGATGAGAGGATTCATAGGTGGAGGTTGAAGAGAAATGGCTAGGTTAGGGTGGGGTTAGTGAATTAAAAAACAAAGGATGAAATGTGGTCCTTGATCATTTAGATAAACGGCCTAGATTGAATAGGGATCCAGGCGGATCGGATAAGTGGGTCGGGTCGGGTTAAGTCGAAACTGGGCTGGGTAATTTAGGTGGAATTGAGTACATTTAAGGGCTATAATTTAAATGCCCAATAGGTTGTAATTAAAATAAATGTGGCTAAATATTAAATAGCCAGTTTCACTTTTTATTTTATAAATTAGTAAAAAATGATTTTAAAAACCAATTAAAGGTGCTGAGCCAGTAAATAATATATAAGTATTAATTTAAAATTTTTACAATTATAAAATGTTGTCAATCCAAAAATAGGCTAAAATTACAATTATATGCAATTTAGCTTTTAAAAATACCAAATAAATTTTTAAAAATATACAAATATTAATTTAATATTATTTTGGTGTAATATGAGGATAAAATAAGTCATTCACTAAAATAATTATCTTGGGAATAATTATTGGATTTTATACTGCTTAAATAGACAATAAATTAATTTTAAAAATCTTTAAAAATTTGGAAAAATACCAAAATTATTGGACATGCTTATATGTGCATACACATGTTAATTTGAAGATATTTTAAGTATAAAAATATATAGGGAAAATTGGGTATCAATAGACAGAAGGCCTTTGGCCTACGCGAACGCGAAGCAAGTTTTGGAGCAATAACCTTTTTGCCCTTTCGCGATCACGAAGAAGGGTCGCGGGGGTAGTGTATAAGTTTGCAAAAAAAATGGGTTTGGCTCATTTCATCTCAAATCTTCCACGGGAGCTGAGCTTGGGACGATTGTTGAAGGAGCTTCTTCGTCACCCATCACTTGGTAAGTTATTCCTTCACGTTGTAAGTTAAATATATGGTTTATATATGCATTTAAATATAAAAATTTATAGAAATTCGAGATTTTGAAGAAAAACCTAGAAATTGGTATTTTTGGATTTTGACTACGAAATTGGACATGGAATTTGGAATAAGTATGTATTTAAATTCGTGGTGCTATGAGTAAGGTTTGTCTTAAAAAAATTTCAGAATCCAGGCACGTGGGCCCGAGGGTTGACTTTATTGACTTTTCAAGAAGAGTTTGGGATTGTTATGAATTCATTTATTATGAGTATTTTGGTATATTTTCATTCGTTTGCACATTGTTTGACTAGTTTTGGAGTGATGAGCATCAGTATGAGGTGTTATAGTGGCGTTGGAGCCGGATATGGAACTTCAGAGTGAGGAAGTCTCATGTCTAACTCTATGAGGGGAAAAAATACCCTAGATGATGTAATTTTTATATGCTACTAGTTGTGGGTGCTACTTATGCGCGAGGTGACGTGAGTCCGTACGTAGTTGAAGCATGTTATATCCGGGTAGACTTATGATTTCATCATGCAATATTTGAATTACTTAACTTATTCTGCCGGCTTAATTAACTGAAGTTATAACTAAAATTGGTTTAGAAATAAATATATGTATAAAAGACCGAGGCTTATCACTTTGATTTGTGTGCGAGTTATTTGAGAAATGGTATAGAATAATTATATTATGCTCATGCATTGTCTTGTAAGCACGCGTCTCGTAATTCGGTAAATTTCTTCCTTTTCTTGTGAAGCGAGCCGAACACTTTGGCAATATATAGATGTATATATGCATCGTGCCGCATGTCCCTTGGTAGTGTACATGTTATTCTGAATTAGGTCGAACGACCTTGGCAGAATTTTGTGTTCTATCGCTAGTAGGCCAAATATTCATGAGCTTATCTTCCCACTAATGCCCGACACTTTATGGAATTTCTTATTTATTTGGTATTGACACTAGGCATTTTTTGAGATATTAAGGTAGAACGCAAGATCAAGAAATTTATGCTTTAAAAGAAATGTTGAATTAGGTTTTTCCAATGTTCTGGTTAAAACATGTGGGCATACTCCTTGCTTCTATGAACATATCTAAAGTTAGAGTACAATCCGTGCGCCTTTTTTCTTCTCTGCCATGGCATATCAATTGATTTAATGTAGGCATCACTCTTTCCTTTGTCCCCCCACCCTCCAATTTTTGCCCTCTCACCAGTGGTTACTCCCGATCCGAAGCACCTCTTTTCCATTCATAGTGAGATCCAATCGTCAAAATTAATAAAATATTGAAAGATTATAAAATTTACATATTTACCCCACTATTGATGTACACTTTATATTTGTTATGAATTATTATATTATTTCATTGGACCTCTAATAAGTGTCGATGTTGACCCCTCATCACTACTTTTTCAGGGTTAGTTAGATACTTATTGGGTACGCATTCATTTACATACTCATGTTGCACTTCTGCACTAAATATGCAGGATCTATAGATCATTTGCTGATCCTCTTGGCGCATAGGCGCATATGTCGAGGAGACTTAATGTGAGCTGTAACTCAGGCTACGCATTGTTGTCCACTGGTTCCCCATTGTAATACTTATTTTATCCTGTCTTAATTACATTCTGGATTTATATTGTATTATTGTTGTACTATTTATAAAATGCTCATGCACTTGTGACACCGGGTTTTGGGGGTTCCTACGGGTTTTTCCTTATTGTAATTGCGCATTTATTATCATTTTTCCCTGAAAATTCTATTTTATACCATTAAAATAATGAAGATTATGCGTTCAAAAGTAATAAAAGGAGTAAATAAATTGATAAATCAATGTTGGCGCCTGACAGCGGCGTTAGGTATCATCACGATCTATAGTAGATTTTGGGTGGCAGCAGCTTCGTATCAGAGCGCTAGGTTCACATAGGCCTCACGAGCCATGAACAAGTCTAGTAGAGTCTTACGGATCGGTAGTAAGATATCTGTACTTATCTTCGAGATGCTACATGGTTGTTGGGAAAACTTCCCTTCTTGATTTCCTCATAGTGCTATTTAATTCCCTTGAGACTTATGTCTTTATTTCCTTCCTACCCATTCTTATACGATATTCAATGTTCATGTCAATTAGGCATCGAGGAGTTTCAGTGGTACTACAGACGTGGAGTAGGATGTTTCTCCATGCGCATTCGAGCAAGTTATTATTGGGTATTATCAGGTCGACCCGTATTTTATCCCAAATTAGTCACTTTCAACGAAACTCGTTTTCTTTAATTCGTGTACCCTTTATCCTTTATGACACTTTTTTATTGCTTGTTATAAGTAACATAACTACATTAATGTCAATATGATCTCATCCCCGATTCTACGTCAATTAACTGAAGACAAAATTTTTAACGTACGAAAACGCGAGATGTAACACATGTCCAATTTCGTAATCAAATTCCAAAAATACTAATTTTTAGGCTTTTCTTCAAAATTCCCATTTTTCAGATTTTCATGTTTAAATCTATATATTAACTATATATTTAACTCACAACGTGAAGGAATCACTTACCTAGTGATGGGTGATGAAGAAGCTCCTTCAAAAATCGCCCCCTAGCTCGGCTTCCATGGAAGATTTGAGATTAAGTGCGCCAAACCCGTTATTTTCTTGCAAACACTATCGAGGCGACCATTTTCATGGTCGGGGAAAAAGTCTCGCGATTGCGAAGGCCAAAAAAGCTATTGCCCCAAAACCTCTTATGCATTCGCGATACCTAGTCGTGTTTACGCAGGCCAAAGGACTTCCTGTTTCCTTTATTTCCTCTTCACGTTCGCGGTTGAACCTCCATGTTCCCGAAGCTCTATCAAGCCCACCTACATGTTCGCATGCCCAGCTTCACGTTCACGTAGGGCAAAGTTGACCAACTCATAAATCCTTCTTCGTGAATGCGTCTCTTTCTCTGTGTTCACAAAAGACAACACCAACAACAATGTTTCATCCAAATTTGGTCCGAAATATACCAGAGGCCCCTGGACCCCGTCCAGTCACACCAATCTGTTCCATAATATAACGCAGATCTGCTCGAGGTCTCAAATCATACCAAACAACATCAAAACTATGAATCGACGATCAAAATTCTTCTTCAAATTTCAAACTTCCAAACTTTGACGAACGCGAACTCTTGATATACTTAAACTATTGTTATATTCTGATATTTAAATAAGTGATCATAAGTGATAACACTATAATTTAGAGAATATAAAACATAAATGATTTTAAATTTCTATTGAACACTTGTGCAATTCATATTGTATCAATAGCTAGTACAAAAATATAAAGATTTCAGTTTTAATGCATGTACATTGTACTTGTACATGTGAAGACAAGAGGGGTTGCTCTGATGGTAAGCAACCCCCACTTCCAACCGAGAGGTTGTGAGTTCGATTCTCCCCAAGAGCAAGGTGGGGAGTTCTTGGTGGGAAGGATGTCGGGGTTCTATTTGGAAACAGCCTCTCTACCCAAGGGTATAGGTAAGGTCTGCGTACATACTACCCTCCCCTGACCCCACTAAGTGAGATTATACTGGGCTGTTGTTGTTGTTATTGTTGTTGTAGTTGTACTTGTACATGTGTGCGACATCAATTAATAACTATATTTATATACAAAAGTTCCAACATAGTTCAAATAAATACATATTCAATAAATATAATTTTAATTAATTGTAATGTCCTATATAAATAAATAAGTATTAATAAATCAACACGTGAAACGGTTATAGTTATGAAAAATCTACAACAACAACATCAACAACCCAGAGACTGTTTTCAAATAGATCCACGGCATCCTTCCTTCCAAGAACTTCCCACCTTGCTCTTGGGGAGACTCGAACTCACAACCTCTTGATTGGAAGTGGGGGTTGATTACCATCAAAGCAACCCCTCATGTCTCAAATAAAAAAAAATCTAATGGAATATAATTTAATAACCAAGCAGATAGCTTCATATGAAAAGGAAAATAAAGAAGCAAAATTGATCTTGTACGATAAACTACAAGGGCAAAGAACACAAAAATTACGCAATATCTTATCGTGGAGTTTCCTATGTGAAAAAAAACTTACCTTTTACTTCTTTCATTAATATTTTTTGTACTTAAAAGTTGATTTCGAATTGCACCTGGCAGAATTGCATCTAACAGTACTTATGAAGACTTGAATAGATGATGGAAAATGTATCTCTTATTGAATGCATAAATGAGTTTAAATACAAGTTGCAACAACCTCCTTTTTAGAGTTTCATGTAAACCAAATAACTAAAGAACCCTATCTAAACCAAATAGATAACTCTGAAGAACTAACTATGATATCATCTAATCTAGAAGATAAATGCAATCTAATCTAAAGATATAAATGCTAGGAACAAACTGATAACTACTAGTATCAAGGACTATTGGTCCAATAAGCCCCCCTCAAGTTAGACTATGTGTCACTGAGCCTAACTTGAACAGATTGCGATCAAAGGTTGGTTTGGCAAGTGCATTAGTAAGCGTATCAGCTAGTTGGTCAGCTAAATGCACATGAACAACTTGAACCTCCTTGCGTTCAACATGGTTGCGCACAAAATGAAAGTCCACCTCGACATGCTTCATGCGGCTATGAAGGCCCGGATTCTTGGTTAGATAAGTGACACTAATGTTGTCACAGTAGATTGTAGGGGTATCTCTGATAGGTAGCCGCATCTCAAGCAATAAGTTTCTCACCCATAACAGTTGACCAAGAGAATTGGCAACAACCCTATATTCGGCTTCAGTTGATGAGCGAGCGATATTTTTTTTTTACTTTATTGAAGACCAACTGATGGGGGTTTTGGTCAAGTAACATAATATACCTAGACATGGAGGATCCGTCAATGAGATCTCCAGCCCAATCGGCATCAGGATACGTGTGCAGATTGAAATCAACGTTCGGTGACACACGTAGGCCAAACTGAATAGTACCACGAAGGTACCTCAGAACATGTTTTACAGATTTCCAATGAAGTTCATATGGTGATTGCATAAATTGGACAATTTATTGATAGCATAGGAAATATATGGCTTGGTAAAAGATAAATATTGAAGTCTTCCTAGAAACTCGACGATAGCTAGTCGCATCCGTTAACAGAGCTCCATCATTGAGTTTTAGCAACGCAGAGGCACTCTTTGGTGTGTTAGCGCTCTTACAATCAGCCATCAACTCATCATTTAGGATCTCATTGACATAATTTTCTTGAGAGAGAATAATATCAACAGAACTCCAAATCACCTCAACACCAAGAAAATAATTAAGATTTTCCAAATATTTAATTGAAAAATGAGAGGCAAGGGAAGTTATGACCTCATTCACAGTGATAGAGTTTCTACCAGTAACGATAATATCATCAACATATACCAAATAAACATGAAGCCAGCGTTTCCATGCCGAGTGAATAGGGAGTTGTCAGATTCAGTCTTGACAAATTCCATGTAGGAGAGATGGCCTTTGAGTCATTATATATACCAAGCCCGAGGTATTTTCTTTAAGCCATAAATTGCCTTGCACAACTTATAAACATGAGTTGGATTATTACCACAAGCAAAACTCAGAGGTTGTGTCATGTAGACCTATTCTTCAAGGTCACCTTAAAGAAACGCATTGTTAACATCGAGCTGACAAAGGGGCCAGTAAAAATGAAGGGCAACAACAAGTATGATTCGCACAGTAGTGGGTTTGACCACTGGATTGAAAGTAGAGTGAAAGTTAACACCCGACCTCTAAGTAAATCCCTTCGAAACCAGCTTTGTAGCAGTCAACTGAACCATCCGCTTTGCTCTTAATCCTGAAAAGCCACTTACATGATACAACATTATTAGAGGAATCATTTGGAACACGTTTCTGAGTGCGATTATTCAATTAAGCATCAAATTTATTTTTCATTGATGCTCTCCACTCCAGATGTTTTTGGGTTTGTTTGATAGTGTAGGGTATGAGTGTAGGTTCCAAGTGAGCGACGCACTCAAAAATCTTTTTTGGTTTTTAAATGTTATTCTGTGAGGGAGTAACTATGCGACTAGGAGAAGAAATAATTTGCGAAAGGGTTGGTTCTAGTTGGTGCTCAACGGGAGGAACAATGATGGTAGGTGGGGGGCATCGAATTGGTGATTTGAGGTTTGGGGTGCGCTGTTGATACACAAATAGTAGTGGAAATGAGGTTGCGATGGATTTGGTTGATGTATGAGGTAAATTTATAGATATTTTAGAGGGTAGCAGAGGTCGGGCAAAAGATAAATGCGAATGGGATGGACTAGAATAGCGGGAATTATCAAGAGGATAGAGTAGGAAGAGATACAGACATACCTGAGACAAGAGTATGTAAAAATCCCAAATCTCCTTGTACCACTGGTAATACGCCGGGAATCTCGGATGGGGGTGATTGATTTGTAGCTATAGTTTCATTATAAGATGAAGTATGTTGGGGGAGGGATTCTGCCGTATTAGGAGTGGGTTCAATTTCATTAATTTTATTTTGTGTGGGGTTTATAATTAGTTGGGGTAATTCTGAAAATAAGAAAAAGCAAGAGGTGGGTCTTGGGTTTTCTTTATTTGTGACTTTTTCCCATTTCAATTTAAGTAATTTAAGTGCAATATTGGAAAATAAATTTTTGAAGGAAAAAATATTCTCAAAAAATTGCACATCACGAGATAAATAATTTTTTGATGACATGGGATCAAAACATTGATGGCAATGATGGGTTTCAGAGAAATCGCGATAAGAACATGGAGTACACCTGGGTTCAAGTTTATTTTTTTAGAATAAGGTTTGTGCCAAGGATAACATAGATAACCAAAAGTTTAAAAACATCATAATTGGGTATTTCACCAAATAATTTTTAAAATAGGGACTTGTTATTTAAAAGTGAGGAAGACGATTGATTAAATAAACATCAAGTTGACACGTATTACCAGAAAATTTATGGAAGAGATGCCTCATAAAGTAGCATTCCTGCACTTTTAATAATATGTCGATGGCATCTCTCTGCAAGAGCTACCCTTTGAGGGGAATAAAGTGGTGTAGAAATATGCTTGATACCATAAAGGGAGAGATAGGAGTCAAAACTTTTATACTCTCTTCCACCATCAGTATAAAGTGATAAAATTTTGGTATCGAAGTGATTTTCCATTAGAGGGTGGAATCTTTGAAAAAGCTCTTTGACCTTGCTTTTATTTTTAAAGTGTACAACTATGTACACCGCATGTAATGATCAATAAACAAGTAATAATATAATTTTTTGTCAATGGATAGAATTGGAGAGGGTCTCTATAGATCACTAAAATTATTTGAAGAGGTTTGAAACTCGTCAAAATCAACCGACTAAATGGTTGTCGATGGGCTTTATTAGATGAACAAGAATTACAAAAAGGAGACTTTTATCTCTCAGAGAATGGAAGCGAAATTTATTCAAGATATACATAAGAATTCTGAAATGTGGATGACCTAGTCTTCGATGCCATGTGGTCATAGAAGCCATGGTAGAGGTAATGTGAGCTTGCGGAGGTGGTGGTGGATATGACTTGGGCCACTCGTACAATCCATGTTTATTCTGGCCTCGCACCAGTGGTACTCGCATTTTCAGATCCTTTACAAGAAAATCTAAAGGAATAACTTTGATAGATGTTAGATTATCTTGGCAGAATATTGAGATAGAGATAAGTTTTCATTTTATGATAGGAGCACATAGAGTGTGAGTTGGATGGAAAATATTATTTGATGTTTTTAACTTAGTTGAACCATTATGAATTATGGAAATTTTATTACCATCACGCATAGAGACATTTTTATTGCCATGATATTCCTGTAAATTCTATGGCTCTGTTGTGAGATGATGAGTAGCTCCAGAATCCATAATCTATAATCCATGGGTTGGCAGTAGAAGTGAAACCGCAAGCATAAGTAGCTTTAGACTCAAAGTTATTGTAAGATTTAGATATCCAAACACTTGCACTGTGGACAATTTTGTTGCAGATCTAACACCGAATAACATTAGTGAAATTATTGTTAGTCGCGGCTAGCCACTGGGCTGGCGAATTGGAGCGAGCATTCTGGCACCATTGATGAGGATTCTGGTAGGCGTACTATAATTGTTCTAACAGTGATTGTTGCAGTTGTTGGAATTATTGGTTGGTTTGTTGTGAGAGGCCACCGCAGAGTGATTGGGCTCTGCATTTACTTAGCCTCCTTATGACGGAGAAAGAGCTCATGGTCAAGCAGCTTCTCATAGAGTTCTTCATAGGTTACTGTGGTGTCATATGTACATATAGCAGCCGAGATCTCGCTAAACTCAGGGCCAAGTCTACTAAGAATTTTGACAATGAGTTCGGAGTTAGAAACAGAAGCACCAATAATGTCAAGTTCATCCGAAAGGGACCGAATACAGTGAAGGTATTTAGTAATAGGGATGGATCTTTGGTGATTCGGGAAAGTTGATCACGAAGGTTAAAGATCCGAGTTTAGGACTTATTTACATAAGCAGTATGCAAAGAGTCTCAAGCCTTTTTTGATGTGTTGGCAGCAGCAACTGTGGAGGCAATGGTAGAATCAAAAGATGCCATAAGGGCGTTTTGAATGAGTTGATCCCGACGGAACCAAAGTGTATAAGTAGGGTTGGGGTCGTGTTGGTGACAAAAGTGGTGCTTGGGTTGGGAGTCGAGGTAGATCTATCAAGGTGACCATT
This sequence comes from Nicotiana benthamiana, assembly GCA_034376525.1. Taxonomy (NCBI): domain Eukaryota; kingdom Viridiplantae; phylum Streptophyta; class Magnoliopsida; order Solanales; family Solanaceae; genus Nicotiana; species Nicotiana benthamiana. Next base: position 29,442,696 of record CM067328.1, read on the forward strand.
GAGGTCATGTCCATGCATAAGAATGGAGAACTGAGCTTTCCAAGTGGAAATATTATGACTGCCACTAAGTTTGATTGGCAGTTGAGAAGCGGGGTTGAATTTAACTATGTCGTTGATACCAGTAGTGCTGTCAGCATTGATATAACTCTGGAAGTGTTTCCATCTTTCGTCATTGGAGGATTTGGTGCTTGGAAAAAAATAGGATCGTGCTCGTTAGAGTTGTATAGGCTCAGATAACATATGAATAGTTGAATAGATGAGGGAAACATGTATCTCTTATTGAATGCATAAATGAGTTTAAATACAAGTTACAACAACCACCTTTCTAGATTTTCATGTAAACCAAATAACTAAAGAATCATATCTAAACCAAATAGATAAAGTTGAAGAACTAACTATGATATCATCTAATCTAAAAGATAAATGCAATCTAATCTAAAGAGATAAATGCTAGAAACAAACTGATAATTACTCGTAATAAAAATTGTTAGTCCAATAGTATTGAAGTAATCAAGTTGATAAAAAATGGCCGCCCAACTTATGATGCTTTAATTTGTGAATGTAGGTAATTGATGGAGAGAATGATGAACCCAGTCATTAGCCATAACTACAGAGAATAAAACCAAATAAATGATATGCTCGTAAAGAAATGAGCAGCCAAGAAGTTTTCAGATAGGATAAGAATCCTAGTATTTCCGCCCGTGTTTGTCAAATGTAAGTTTTTGTGCAGACATACTAAACTTATTTTTCCTAGTTCAACCTGTAATATTAACTAAATAGGATATAAAGATAAACTAAATAGGATCAATACTCCAACAACTCGGTAGGTCTTTTACGGTCAGACCTTATTATACCATCGTTGTTTGTTCTGATAGTTTTTTGGCTTGTTTTAAACATAAACGACATTTATTTATCCATTACTAAAAATAGTTAAACATTACAAAATGGATGATATTGAGGATCATTACTACTGGGTAACACATGCATAACATGTAAGTTACCGATAGAAGCTAGGGAACTACAGTACTTAAGGGAAATAGTTTTTACAGATTTAGTCCCTCCTTTGTCTGCCAGCATCTTGGTCAAGACAAAAGTTGGTGGAAATAGCCAGAATTGTAATTTATTTAACACTATGTTCTCCACAACATGCTTGGCCAACAAGTGTGCAACTTCATTCCCCTACCTGAATATGTGTTGGAGTTCCACGGTGTCCATTTGCTCCAGAAGTGACTTGCAACCATTAATAATGGAATTATAAGCTTTACAGTCTTCACTCATGAAGGAAATTACCTGAGAGGCATCCATTTCTACTATTAGAGGCAGCAAGTTCCTCTCTTTTTGCTATGGTTAACCCTTTGTATAAGGCCATAATTTCTGAATGAATTGGAATTTTGGGAGAGAATTTTGAGCCAAATCCTATTAGTCAATCACCATGATCATTCCTTATTACCCCTCCTATACCTCCTGTTTTTGTTAAGGGATTAAAAGCCCCGTCTATATTTAGCTTCTACCAATGAATGAGAGGTTTTACCCAGGATATGTAAAGTTTAATATTTTTGTCCCAATTAGATTCTCTTTTAGTGAGGAGAGAATACTCAATAGCTTGGTCTATAATTTTCCCTAGGTGGCTGGTGAGGCTACTATTATTGATATTATTGGAGTTCCTAGTGAGCCATATATTCCACATAACAAAAAGGAATAGAGTGATCCAACTTATAAGTTTAGAGGGATTATGGGGTTACTCGATTTTAGCCAATTTAACCAATTGTTATTTCCCTGGACAAGGCCATTAACATCAATGCCCAAACTTTGCCAAATGGTACTGGCATTAGGGCATGTAAGGAAAATGTGGCTAAGGCTCTCAAATTCACGATGACAAATAGTACATTGGTCATCTATATTCATACCTATAGATGAAAGGAATTTCCTACAGGGAAGTTTATTAAGGTTACAAAGCCAAAGAAAGTATCTGATTTTATTAGGGCATTGGAGGTCCTAAACCCAATCACTATTTACTGGGTGATCTTTAGACTTAACTATCAGCTTGTAACAAGATTTGGTTATGAAAATCCTACTTGAGTTCAAGTCCCATGACAACCTATTATCCAGGCACTCATTAGATATAAAAGTAGAGTAAATGTTGTCCATGGTATTTTTTGGAATGTCTAGAGATAGTTTTGAGAAATCCCAACCATTACCTATCCTAACATCACATATTTTAAGGAAGTTTTCTATCTTGGTTGGAGGACCTACCACTTGGCTCCTAAGGTTCCCGGAGTTAGTGATCTAATTAGTATCCTGAAGGTTTAGGGGATAGCTATTATGGATTGACCAAATGGACCATTTTTGACAAATTTCCCACCCTTTAATAAGACTTTTCCAAATGAAGGAACCCTTATTAACCGATTTGTGGCTATATTTATTGATTAGAGTCATAGCCCAAAGGTTGGTGGTGTTATTGGCTAGTCTCCAAGCGAGGCTAGCTAGGAGGGTAAGATTTTTGTGACGGGCTTTCCTTAGCCCCAGGCCACCTTCCTTCTTAGGAGTACAGATTAAGTCCTAATGGACTAAGTGTAGCTTCATTTTATTATCAGTAGTACCCCAAAGAAAGTTCCTTTGAATTTTGTCTATTGTCTTTAGGGATTTGGAAGGAAGTATGGTTAATTGAATGTAGTGGGCTGGAATGCTAGCTAAGGTAGAAGAGATTAGGGTAGCTCTTCCTGCTAGGTTTAGATTATTTCATTTTCAGTTAGCTAACCTGTTCCTCATTTGATCAATTATAAAATGGAAGTCAGTATGCTTAGGAGCATTATGAAGGATAGGAAAGCCAAGATATTTCCCAAAGTTGTTACATTTTTTCAAACCTAGAGAAGTAGTAATATTAATTCTACTAGATTTGCTACAGTTCAAGGAGAAAATAATCCTAGATTTGGATAAATTAATAGATTGCCCCGGGTACTTACAAAAGAGATTTAGGGCAGTCTTAATGGAGGAAAAAGCTTTGGTATTAGCTTTCCCTATTTCCCTAATAGGACAATGTCCCATTCTTTAATATTGACTAAGTTGTTAATGTAATTAGACAACATTTCCATACAAAAGATAAAAATATACGGGGACATAGGGTCCCCTTGCCTAATTCCTCTACTTGGTTGGAAGAAGTTGGATTTAGTTCCATTTACAAGAATGGAGGTAGTAGAGGAAGTAATGCAAGACATTATAAGCTTGATAATATTAGGAGGAAACTTAAAGTAAACAAGAGTCTTGTAGGTAAATGACCATTCAAGCTTATCAAAAGCTTTTTCAAGGTCGATTATGATGATGAATGAGCCAACATTGCCTTTGGATTTTTTAAAGAGTTAATAAGCTCTTGGATAATAATAGCATTATCACTAGCCCTTCTATTTTTTATAAAGCTAGTTTGGACGGGGATGATAATCCTTTGAAGGTAGGGCTTAATCCTATTTGCGATGATTTTTGTAATTATCTTGTAGATGGTATTACAGAGACTAATAGGTCTAAAATTACTAATATTACTTGCATTGGGGAATTTAGGTATAGGGAAAATATAAGTAGTGTTAATATCACTAGGTATCTTATAATGTTTGAATACTTCATGGCAAAAAACTTTTACAGAGTTTCCTATGATACTCCAATACTTATGGTAAGAGAAAGGGTGTAACCCGTCCGACTCGGGGGACTTAAAGGGTTTAAACGAAAATATAGCACTACTAATTTCACTATCAATGAAAGGTTTATCTGAAGGTGAGAGGTCAATCATATGATAACTAGTGGGGGAATTTATTTTATTAAGGCCCTCAGTAGTGATGTGATTAGTTTTAAATAAGTCCACAAAATATTCTAACACATAGTTAATAATAGCTTGATGGTTGTCCAGCCACTTTCCTTCTTTGTTCATAAAGAAATTTATGTGATTTTGTCTCTTCCTATTGGTAGCACTAATTTGAAAGAATTTCGTATTAACATCACCCTCATTTAACCAATTGAACCTAGCCCTAAGTTTCCAATAATCTTCCTCAAGTTTGAGAATATTATTATACTTAGTTACTAGGGAATGTTCCAAATTATTAAGGAAATCACTAGTGCATAGTTAGGAGAGATTTGAATTCTGTTAATCCTTGCTAGAAGAGCCCTTTTTTCTTTAAAAATTCTACCAAATTGGTCCCGACCCCAAGCCTTTTTTAACTCATTGAAAGAGTTGATAGCAGTCAATAGCTCTTTGTTTCTCCATTCGTTTTGGACTATGTTAACAAAATTGGGGTGGTTGCACCAAATATTTTTTAGACGAAAAATATTCCCAAAACTGTGATTAATATTATTAAGCTTAACAAGTGTAGGTTTGTGGCCGAAATGGGTTTTTGGGAGGTGTATAATACTAGACTTAGGAAATTTTTCCAACCATTCCTCGTTAGCTAGGATTCGATCTAATCTTTCCATAATTAGACCTTTTTTCTGTGATTAGAGCATGTAATTTTACTACCCTTAAAACCTAGGTCTGTTAAATTACAAGAATTAATATTATTACTAATGGTTAAGGCTCTCTTAGATTTTAAGGGACGACCTCCATTTTTTTCTTTAGAGTTTATAATGTCATTAAAATCACCACCTATCATCCAAGGACCATTATAAGTCTTGGATATTTGGAGAATATTCTCCTACATAATATCCCAAAGGTAAGACTGAGTGCTAGCATATACCGATAAAAAAAGCCATGAAAAATTAAAGGGACGTACATAAAGGAGTTCATGAATCTCTTGGCCAGTGCGAGTGAAGTATTCTACTGTAATAACCTAATGGTTATAGAGTACAACCATTCCCCCCGATTGTTCCTCTGCGTGGACTTCTATAAGTTCAGAGAAATTGAATTCCTCTAAGAGTGAAGCATGCAAATGCATTCTTGTCTCTAGAAGGGCAACCAGATATGGTCTATGGGTATCAAGTAGCTCCCTAAAGCTTCTGCGAAAGTCGTCATTGTTAGCACCCCTAACATTCCAGAAAAAAATTGTTGTTGCTCTATTCATTGGGGGAGGGGGAGGTTGAGACACTGTGTTGTTCGTTTCTACTGAAATATGGCTCCTTCTACTTGATGGAACCAGAATTACTGCGTGTTTTCCTACGGTGGGATCTTCAGGAGGACGTACATGCATTGAGAATTTGTGCATGGTGCTCGGGCAGCTGAGAATGTATTTCTTGCTCCATAATTCCGGGAAGAGTAAGATTTTTACCTCGTTTAGGCTTAGGAACTCAACACTCGACTGAGTACCTTGTGGATGGGGTTCTTCTTCTTCCTCTACTGGAGGTTCTGGAGGATTTGGTTATGGAGCATTCGCTTGCACATTGATTGGAGGTGGATTGACAGGATTTAGATTTGTTGGGTTAAGGGATTCCTGGGTTACTTGGTTGTTCCAGGCCATAAAGATGGGTTGATTTAGATGCTCTCCTCCGATGGAAAGAATGGAAGAGTCTGTGGGAGATTGATGAACTGGTTGGGTGTGGGGGTGATATTCCACTGGGGTTGCATTTCCTGAATTAGGGTGTGACTCAGGTGAGGGGCTAAGGGGTGGAGGATGTTGTTTATCCAAATCTAATTCGTGTAGTTTGACATAGCTAGCTGCATGCCCTCTGCTATCAGTTGTTCCATATACCTTGAGTTTTGGATGATAATCATCATCTCCTGGTCGTTGATCTGGATGTTGAATGTTATTGCATGCCCCAGGAGGCCTACTTCCAGCCAAGAGGTGTGCTGATAGTGCTGGGGTGGTGGAGCCGATGTGAAGAAGAGAGGTTGTGCTTGGAGTGGATTGGGAAGTGGAGGTGGATTTGCCATGTGAGACATTCTGCTTGGATTGCGAATGTGCACTAATCTGAACCTCCTTCTTGATGTTAGAGGGAGTTATGGCATTATTTATAGTCAAGGAGGATGGAGTATGAGAAGAAGCAAACGTAGAGTTTATGGAGAGGCTGGATTGCTCAGATTTGGAGTGATCAAGCATGGAAACTGGCGTGTTACCTTTTATAAAATCTATTGGGGAGATAGGTGGAGAAACCAAATGGTCGGTGGAGTTTGGAACTCCCTTTGCATGCAATTCCATGTGTAATGGATCAATATTAGGGGTAGTCTCAGATGGAGGAGTAGTGGGAGCTTTGGGAGGTTGCATAGGGGCAACCGGGTAATTCCTAATGTTTATAAAATTAGAATGTTCCTCTAATGATTGGGAAGGAAGTTCCAATGCATGCTTTGCTTTTGACACTTGTCCAGCTTTGTCTTTTATGATAGACATGCATTGGCTAGGAGAGCTTCTAAAAAGGTTTTCATCTAGCTTGTTTTCCAAAACCATGGGCTCTACTTGCTTAGGGGGTTTATCACGGATTAGGGGATTAGGTAATGGGGTATTAGGAAATGAATTATTAGTAGAAGTTAATTTAATGGGTACAATCAAAGAGGATTTTGCAGCCATACCTGAAGTTGAGCGGTACTTACCTGAACTAGGGCCAGCTAATGAGTAGTCTTTCCTTATAGGTTTGGACTGGTCATGTTGAATTGGCTTTGATCCTGCAGCTTTCTTCTTTTTTTCTAAGCGAGACTGTGATCCACTCTTTGGTAGATTCCGATTGATTGGGTGTTACAACCTGCATATGGTTAGTGCTACTTAAGATGATTAGGGAAGGCAGGCATTTCATATGAGTGTGGCCTATCTTTCACAGAGAGTGCAGAGAAAGTTTTCACCCTCATAGTGAACCATTTGCTTGTAATTATCGATATAGACAAATGATTTTACTGGCTTGTCCATGGCCACTTCAATACATAGCCGGGAATATCTACACCTTAACGTTGAGGAGGTAAAAGCATCAATCTGAATAGTTTGCCAATGGCATTTCCAAATTTTCTTAGCATTTGAGAGTCATAAAACTCTGTTGGAAGCTGTGGTAAATGAACCCAAACTGCCGATTTTAGTTGCTTTGCTTCACTTGCTGCAAAGTGGGGTTCCCACCGTTGAACTGAGAGGTGGAAGCCATTAATAAACCAAGGACCGTTGTTTAATGCCTTTGACATATTTTCCTCCTTGGAAACAGTAAAGTAATCTGCACCTAGGTCAATTAGATTAAAGTTTTCATTTGGCTTCCAAAGTTGGGAGATCTTCTTACTGAGGTATTGGTGAATTATGCGTTTTCCCATGAGCTTGACGATGAGAGAGTACCTCCATGGATGGTAGATTCTCTTTAGATCTTCCTCTGAAAGTAATATTTGTAGGTCATCATTGGCTTCCTTGAAGTTTTGTAGCTTAGCTAATGGGGAAGCCAAGGGGTCTGATTGGAAATCCATCTGCATAGATTGAGTTTGAGCCTCACTAATTTGCATGGGGAACCGACTAAATTAACTACTCATAGAGTCAAGAAGAATTTGCTTGTAGGATGAGTTTTGATGTGGAGGCTGTTCCGCCATTGGAACAGGAGCTGAGCAATTATCTGATTGGCTAGGATGATCATTATGAGTACTAGTGCTAGAGGAATTAGCCATAGGATTGTTTGGGTGTGTCGAGTGGTCTATGTCTGGAGGCTTTGGAGGGATCGGTGCAGTAGAATGGCTATGTAGTGGAGTTAGTTCCATGGATGATAAGAGGATTTTAGAGAGAAGTAGGACCTTCTCTCTCTAGTTTTTTGGCTTTGAAAATGAATGATTGCTATTTACCTATAGTATTTGGTATTAAATATTAGTATCTAGTTGTTTTCTCGATCTAAAATCCACTATAGGTCGTGATGACACCTAACGCCGCCCTCAGGCTGGCCAACGTTGATTTATTAATTTATTTACTCCTTTTATTACTTTCGAACTCATTATGTTCATCAATTTAATGGTATAAAATAGAATTTACAAGGTAAAATGATAACAAATGCGCAATTACAACAACGAACAGCCCATAGGAACCCCTAAAACCTGATCACAAGTGCATGAGCACTTTTTAAGGAGTATAACAATAATACATATTTGTCCAAAATATAACTAAGACATGATAAAATAATTAGTACAAAGGGGAATCCGTGGATAGCGATGCATGGTCCGATCCATAATAATGTGTACATTGCCGAGGGACGTGCGACACGATCCATAGATGCATCTATACACTTCTGAGGCGTTCGGCCCGCTCCACAAGAAAAGGAAGGAAGTTACCAAATTACGAGACACGTGCTTACAATACAATACATGAGCACAATATAAATATAATCTTTACCGTTTCTCAAATAACTCGCCCAAAACTCAAAGTGATAAGGCTCAGTCTTTTATACATATATTTATTTCTAAACCAATTTCAGTTATAACTTTAATTAATTAAGCCAACAAGATAAGTTCAAGTAATTCAAATATTGCATGATGAAATCCTAAGTCTACCTGGACATAACATGTTTTAGCTACGTATGGACTCTCGTCACCTCGTGTGTAAGTAGTATCCACAACTAGTATTATATAACAATTACGTCACCTAGGAATAGTTTTCTCCCTCACAGAATTAGACAGAAGACTTACCTTGCTCCGAAGTTCTATAACCGGCTCTAATGCCACTCTAACACCTCAAACCAATGCTTGTCGCTCCAAAACTAGTCAAACAATATGAAAATCAATGAAAATACACTCCTCATAATAAACCAATTCATAACAATTCCCAACTCCGCTCGAAAATTCAATAAAGTCAATCCTCAGGCCCACATGGCCGGAGTCCGAAAATGTTTGAAGACAAACTTTACCCATAACACCACGAACTCAAATGTATAACTTATTCCAAATTTAATGTTCAATTTCGTAGTCAAAATTCAAAAATACTAATTTTGGGGTTTTCTTCGAAATCCTATATTTTGTTTTTCTTCAGATTTTCATATTTAAATCCATATATTTAATTCAAAAAATGAAGGAATCACATACCTAGTGATTGGTGACGAAGAAACTCCTTCAAAAATTGCCTCAAGCTCGTCTCCCATGGAAGATTTGGGATGAAATGAGCCAAATCCATTTTTTTTCCAAACACTGTCCAGAAAACCCTTCTTCGCGGTCGAGGAAAGAGCCTCGCAATTGCAAAGGCCAAAAAAGGCTACTTCCCCAAGACTTAATTTGCTTTTCTTGATTCCACAGTCGTGTTCGCATAGGCCAAAGGCCTTCTACCCCGTTTCCTTTATTTCCTCTTCACATTCGCGGTTGAACCTCTGCGTTCGCGAAGCGCAGCCAGGCCCACCTACATGTTTGTGTGCCCCTCTTCGTGTTTATGTAAGGCAAAGTCCACCAGCCCGAAAATCTTTCTTCGTAAGCGTGTATCTTTCTCCATGTTCACGAAAGACAACACCAGCAACAACTTTTCATCAGAATTTGGTCCGAAACAAACCCGAGGCCCTGGGACCCCACCCAATCACACCAACCCGTTCCATAACATAACAAAGTTCTGCTCGAGGTCTTAAATCATACCAAACAACATCAGAACTACGAATCAATGATCAAAATCCTTCTTAAAATTTTAAACTTCCAAACTTCGACGAACACGTCCGAATTATATCCAAATATTTTCGAATGATGCCAAACTTTGCACACAATTCATAAATCATAATACGAACCTATTTCGAGGCTCAAATTCCAAACGGATATCGATAACACCAAGGTCCACCTCAAACCAAACTTAAGAAAATCTTAAACCTTCAAAATGCCAACTTTCCGTAATAAGCTCTACAATGCTCCCGGTTGATCCAACACTCAACTCGAACATACACCCAACTCCGAAATCTTAATATGAACCTATTGGAACCTTTAAATTCTGATTCTGAGGCTGTTTACTCAAAAGTCAAATATTAGTCAATTCTTCCAACATAAACCTTCCAAAGTTAGAATTTTCTTCCCATATTAGCTATAAATATTCTGAATTTAATTCCGACCACTCGTACAAGTCATAATGCCTGAAGTGAAGCTACTCAAAGGACTGTCCAGATTATTACATTCTCCCCCACTTCTTCAGATCTATGTTTGCTTTGGATTTTCAGCGTTTTTCTCGAAGTTTCTTTTAAAACTCTGCTTTCAAAACCTCTCATCTTTTCTGATTAGGGTTCTTGTATGTTATTTCAAAAAGTTTCTCTGGTTTTTGACATGTTTTGCTATGACTGCTCATATCGTTCTTCTACCTAAGTTTGCATGTTAAAAGCCCTAATTTCTTTTGACTGTTTATTAGATGAATGCTTGTTTGCTTGAGCTTTGTCCGATTTGTCTGTTTATCCTCTTTTAAAACTCTATTGTTGTTGAAAAACATATGGTTTTGAAGCTGAGACTGTTCGTTTAAGTGGATGACTGAATTTGAAGTTCTTTATTTCAAAACCTTTTATTCTTTTGTGTGATTATTCTAGTTCTGGGTTTCTTTCTTTTTTAAAACTTGATTATGCTTGGAACCCTAATTTTTCAAAAGAGGTTTCTTCACCTGCTACTGTGAGACCCTCGCATGCCTTGATACTCTATGTTTCTTCACTACCAATTCAATGTGACGTGACCTACCGGACTATCATACCTTGAATGTTGCTATCTATTGAATTTGTGTTACTATTGCGTGCTGTTTCCTTTTGCCAATAGCTTAACCTCGCATGACCATCGTTTGTGCACTCTATTTATATGCCGAGTTTCCTTCTTTGTTTGACCATCAAACTTGTGACTGATTTCAAAATTTTCCTTTACGAAATTCTGATTTCACTCGACTATTAAGGTTACTTGATTTCTTTTTATATTTTTGATTTACTCAATTTTTTCCAAAGTTAGTGTATTTCTGTACCTAGACTCGATTGCTTACTTAATATTTTACTATTTCTTTAATGGAAACTTTCAGCTTGCTGACAAATTTATTTTTTTCCTTATATTGAACCTACAAATGCCTGTTAAGAAAGTTATCCCTCAATTAAAGGCAATCACTTGTATAATTGATTCTGAATCATGATTGTCACGCCCCAAATTCAAGGGATATGACCGGCACTCGACCAGGTATCCCCAGTCAAGCGGACCTGAGTGCCTTTCCTATCCCACCATTTACCCCCGCAATTTCATTACTTATTAACCAAGTGAAATAGCCATTCATAATTAATAACACCTTTTGTTACAAAATATTTACAACATACATGGTACTTAGTGTGGTCTACATCTTCCACCGCCCAATACAAAATACATATTTACATAAATTCGCAACCCACATTTACTGTTTACAGAGCCTCTAAGGATACAAAAAGATGATACAATACTTGCCGGTAACAAGGCTTCGGCTATACCTTTCACAATAAGATCAAAACAATATTTCCGAAGTAAAAAGCGGCATGAGCCACGTAAGGCCCCGAGAGGAAAGGGGCTCACCAAAACATCCGATGGAATGTGGAGAGGAGCTACGGTCGGTGGACTGGAGTATCTGCTGTGAATCCACCTATATGCGTAAAACGAATGTAGCACCCCGGCAAAAAGGGACGTCAGCACATTTGAATTGTACTGGTATGTATAAACAAACACAAGTAGCAAGCAATACATAATCAAAAATCGAATACACGTTTAAGGAACAATCAAGCCAAACAAGTTTACCACCTCTCATTCTTCCTTTTAAACATTATCACTTCAAAGATTTCACATTTCTTTCTCAGTAATAGAATCAACAATCAAATATACATGAAAGATACAATCAAGTCAAACAAGTTTACAATCTCTCCTTTTTCCCCTTCAGCATTTTCACATCAATAACTTCACAATCGTTTTCGTAATTTCATTCCAATAGCGATTTCGATCACTTTTCCACCCTTATTTCCTCGGCCACCCTTATTACCTCGGCCACCCTTATCACCACAACCCACACCTTATTACTTCGTGTTGCGGCGTGCAACCCGATCCCATCGAACAAGTCATAATTCACAATTATCACAACAACAATTCACATAGAACAACAACAATAATTCTCAAAGAGAAACCACAACAATTCACAAGAATTTCTGTAACCATCACTACCATTTCCATCATGTTCAACAACTCATGTGCAATTTAAGTCACCACAGATATTATCCACAACAAGCCAAATATGTTATTACCACAGTTGTTCCAATTGCATAATTTATGACTTCCTTCCACGCTTTGTTTCTCAGCTCTTACCACATAACACTTTCACAATTAAGCATTAAATTTATTGCTAATTACTTGCACCATTATATCGGGAGACTTAACCACAACCACTCAAACCAAACCAATCACAAGAATTTTTACAAATATTCCACATAAATATCACATACCAAATAGTCGTACACCAAACGAGGTGACTCTACAAAGATCAATGTTAGCCATACGTACCTTTCTTGAGCTTTCCTTTAATTACTACGATATTCCGGAAATTCTAGCAACTTCAATCTATTTTGAGACATAACAAAATTAACACAAATTAGGAAGGTATTCATGGTTTAAGCTCATTTGAGAATTTCATCAAACACTAGGTGAACATCTTAATTATCAATTCTCTTTTACAAGATTTCCTTCTTTCCCCAACCCAATCTTTACCTATTTATGTTCATCAATCATCCCACAATCCTAATTTGCACATACATGTATACATAATACCATTATACCAAGAATCATACCCCAAAAACCTATCTCATAATCTCTAAAACACCAACACAACCTAGGTTAGGCACCTATGGTTTTCAATCATCATCCCAATTGTTCTAATATGTATATCATACATGAATAGTCACTATAGAGTTGTTAGAGATGGTAGATATACCTCTTGTAGTAAGAATCTTGAGAATCCAATTTGTAGTGTTCTTGAACCAATTTAGGGATAGAATGAAATCTAAGGATTTTCAACATCAATCCATCTTAATAAAAGTGTTTCGGAGTAGTAATCAACTCAAAGTACTCCAAAACCCTTACCTCGGATCATAGGGATGAAGTTTGGGATGAAATCACCTTGATAGAGCAAGACCTAACCCCAAAAATGACTTGGGAACACTCTAGGCCGGTCTTGGGGTATTTAGAGGCCCGTAACTAGTGCGGCTGCGCACTTGGGCTAGCATTTGGGCGCGCTAGTTTGCGTAGTCGTCTGTCTTGGGCGCACTAGTTTGTAGCGCGGGCGCGTATCTGGGTGCGCTAGTGACACATGCCCAGTAAAATAGTCATAACTTTCTCTATGCACCTCGAAATGATGCACGGTTTGTTACGTTGGAAACTAGACTCAATGGGATTTAATTTGATAGGTTTATACTCACACAAATCCTTACATAGCTGGAGATATGATCGCTCAAGGTGAGGTCATGTGCACACTTATTTACAGATTTTGTCTCATCTGAAATTTTCAACTTGGCTTAGACTTGGGCTTCTCCTTAGACCCCAATTCACCTCTAATTTGAACTATATGATTATTAACATGTCCAATGGATATCCATAATATCCTAAATCCTCATTTGCAAATAAAATAAAATAATTACTCTACCTTGGCATGACGATATCTCAAATTACTTGGAAATATTTTTTCCGGGGCCTTACGTTCTTCCCCCTTTAGGATCATTTGTCCTCGAATGAGGAGTATAGTCCGCCCTAAATTCTTAACTTAATATATCTCCTTTCTAACCTACCTCAAGTCCCTAAATTTTGATTAATTCCCAAATTATCCAAAAAATTCGGCAGAGTCTCCTTTGTAACTAGGTCTATCCAACTGTTAGAGTACCACTAAAACTATCCCTTAAACACATCCACAACTCGACAAATCACCCCAATGTATATATCAACAATATTAATCTCACAATTACATGCGCTATATTATCATAATGATACCTAAACATGGACTGCATATTTTTAAATCACAACACCTATAAGGTACCTTTCAAATCAAAACTAATTGTTATACAATCAAGCGAAAATATTTTCCTTCCACGACACTTTCAACTTTCCAAATAACATTATCGGCTTACAAGCCTTGTCATGACACATTCTCAGAAATAATATCAACTCCCAAACAAATATAACCAGATGACGGATAGACACCTTGCATGAGTTAACTATCCATTGACTTTACCTTTAATAATTTCCACTGTACAATTTACATTACACCGGATATTGCAATTCATGGTGACAACAACAATCCACAATTCCATCACATAGCATCATACCATCAAGAATGTCATTTCATAGTAACCAAACAATTTTGTTTTCATAGTATTCCTTACTAGCCATTAATGTAATCACAAAGGTATTCATCCACAAAAATAAAATTTCATTTCAATCAACAATCTGTATGAATTCAAGCCACGATGATTCTTGCTAGTAGTGCATCATATAGGATATTACCATGATCATATAGTTCAGTCAAATCAAGTCATTGCCTTCTTAGACATAACATATGGAAACACAAAGTACATGAGAAACAGTTACGAGGAATATCATACTCCTATTGCAACCTAATGTGTAATACATTTATGTTACCTTCACTATCACTCACATAACATCTTCATGGGAAAATATTGGAAATAGCCTGCTCACCCTGTAACTCTAAATCTCTAGGTGAACAGTCACACTAAACCCTTCATGACCTTCAACAATTACTCTAAGATGTGTTATCATAAACTAGTCATAAAATCTCCTATTGAACATATGGGATCACACGGGGATACTTCTTCTTTGACATGTTTGAACCTTCAATACCCAATAGATCTAATACAGTAAGGAACAACAGAGTTCAAGATTGATCTTGCAATTAGTCAGGAATCCATTTAGGCACTAAGCAGACCATTTCATGAGGTTACATGCTAAGAGACACGAGGATTTCTATTGATGATGCTGATGTGGTTAATCACTGTGACGACATCAACTATTAGGTATTTAAGGCATCGTAACTCATATATTGGCAATAGTAACCATTAAGGAGGAATACTCAAGTACGTGAACTACTCATTTCCTAGAGTGTATGAAAAGTCAGTTTATCAAGAATGAGGGTATTATGGTACCTTAATGTGATATGGTTTTCAAAACACGTGTAGTTGAATTATTCTCTTAACGTTGACCGACACAAGGAATATATGCCGCAATCCCACGAGGATGAAATTATGGGCTTATCATACTTTGAATAGCTTAACCCTTCCTGATAATTGATCATATATGAGAGAAGTAAAGATACAATAACTTGTCTTCTAAATCAATATGATCATGATATGTGCAAAAATCTGAAGGCATCTAATCTCAACTTTTCAAGGGTCAAACCACAGAGCTAGGACATCTTAATATTAGGACGAAATCATTTATCGGTTAGATGTGTTCAATGATTAATATGATACTCCAGGGAGAAAGACAAATAACACTCCTATCCAGTCTAAGAAGGTGAAATCCCAAGTGTAGCAAAAACTCGTCGTATTAGACAATGATATAGACAATGATTCTAGAAGTCGAAGGTGCATAGACAACCAAAATCAATGATATAGTGCAAAATAATCATAGAAGGATTGAAGATGTTCATGATGAATTCTCCATGAGTCTTGGCTTGAAAAAAATGAAGTGTTATAGTGACACATAGAAGGGCACGTTCTCTCACGATTATCAAATAATTGTTGGGAACTAGCACCATCAATTTCATCAACTAAAAATCATAATTAACACATGTTACGGAGGTGTAAAGAGAAAACAAACATTTGTCACAAGATGGACATGCTTCTACTATGTAAACTCTCAAACAATGATACAAGACCACATCATGGCAACCAAAATACTAGAAACCAAGTAAGATACCTACTACGCGATAACCTAAGTGGACATGAAATTTATGGCGACACACGACCTTCCTGTGATGGGGACGTAAGGATCTCAATTTTTTTTCGGAAAACCTATATACACACAGTGACCATTTCGATTGATATGCACTCATATGATAGGTGCTAAGGTATTCTTTAATATTACTTGACACTGAAGAGATTCCATCATGATACTCACATGAGAGTAGATTGGGTGCTCAAACCATATAAACCATATGCACAAATGAGTAAAAGAGTGACTGGAGAAGGATCGCAACACAAGGATTCATTACTTGAAACTTGACACCACATAGGTAATCTTTACGACGGTGCATGTGTAAGCGTAAGTGAGTAGATTTTGTCCATTTAAATAAAGCGCCTCTATAGGAAATTCATCCGGAATGATATCTTGTTGCGGAATTATGAAAATTACGTGAGAAATATCAATAGTGTTATAACTCAATTCTGGAAGATAATTAAAGAGCTAAATTCAACAGAAGGCCATAAATAAGAGAATCATGACCGGGAGACAATGTGACTAATACGTCTCATTCAAGGAGCAGGTGCAGGCAATGTTTTGTGATTTGGATACTTTATAAGAATATATATATATATATATATATATATATATATATATATATATATATATATATATATATATATATATATATATATATATATATATATATATAGCTTTAAACAATCACCACATTACCAAATAAAAGGGATCACGTAGCTTTCACATAATTTCCATACCTCTAGGCTGCATTCTATAGCCCTTCCATAGGGAACATATCAAATGATACACCTATGTGTTTCACTCAATAATAAGGAAATCATAAGTACAAATCAAATACTTTAAATGATCACATGGTGATCAAATAAAAGAATCATGCCATTTTCACATATATTAGTTCGTCGGTACTTGGAGCTACAATTTTCACATCATCATTGGCACTAGGCCACATTTCATAACACAATCTCTTCTTTCCCGCATTTCACATCACTTCCGCATACATCAATATCAATTCATCATATCAATGATTTCACAAACTTTCATTTTGATAGTGATAATGATCACAATCCATCCTTATTACCTCTTTCACAAACTTTCATTTTGATAGTGATAATGATCACAATCCATCCTTATTACCTCGGCCACCCTTATTACCTCGGCCACCCTTATCATCCCAACCCACAATTTATTTCAGAGAACAACAATAGTTCACAGTTCAATAGACGAATTCTTTTTGCAATCATGACAATATACAATTTCAACATCGAAGTATGTAGCAACCCGCATCATATTTATCTCAAGCGGCCATTTATGGCCTAAGTTGTGTACAAAGCCTTTAAGGCTTATTATTATCGAAGTCCTTTATGGAAAGCATAGTCGAGACTCATTTCATAATATGTTTCATATTTTCTCATGTCATATGCATCGTCATGTACAATTACAATTCTAGTCCTCGACACATTGGTCATACTCTATTTCTCAAAGTCATTTGACTTATTTCAACGCCTCTATACACATAGGATTTCACATAGTTTGGAATGATATATGCAGTTCCAATTTCAATTAATGGTCTTAGCATTTCAACACATTATTCATATTCCTTGCACCCTTTTTAAGTCATCAACAATAGCACCTTGATCATATTGGAATGCATCTTTCACAAATATAGGGTCAAAATAATAATTTATGTAAAGTACCAATCACAGCAAGAATCCAAAGTTCAATCTTTATACGGTCACTTACTTCAGTTCCAAAGATCTTTATATATTACCAACAACTAGACACAATCAATCAAGTACATTTGGTACATATAATAACAATTTGGAAGATCAACCATAACGAGTTTTCTCACACAATTTGTCATCAAAATCTCAATTTAAACTTGACTTGAAGTCTAGGCATTTTAGCACATAGTTCACATTCTTCACATATCCTCATTTACCAAGAAAACATATTAAACACATGAAGAAGTACCTCCCATATATATTTTCACAACAATAATTCGTGGAGCATAACAATACGAGTATTGCATAAATTATATCTCGAACTCACAACATTTACGCGAGCACCATTGAAGCTTGATTTCTAAAAGGTGGGGTTTTAGCCGTGCATACCGATGATATACTACATGATCTGGTGGTGCAGTGACATTAATTGGAACAAGGGTACTCTCTTTAACAACAAGTTCTACCAATCACTCCATGGCTCGACACATTCTTCTAACAAGCCCTTGGGTAGTCCACTCGGACTCCATAGTGGGATAAATCTTTCTTACGTGCTTCAAATTCGCGGATTATGGTATCAAAATTACCAATCTTGAGAATCATACTTAGAGAGGAAATTAGCTCCCTATCTTGAGCCATATCGCACGATCTGTAATGTCAAAGAAGGGTGAAATTCTTAAATGTCCAAATAGCCTCCAACTTATAGATGTAACACACTGATAAGAAGGACTTTACTAGACACGGCTCAGAGACATCCTAGGACACTTCAAAACCTTAAACTATGATACCAAGTTTGTCACGCCCAAAATTCGAGGGATATGACTGGCACTCGATCGGGTATCCCCAATCAAGCGGACCTGGGTGCCTTTCCTATCCCACGTGTTACCCCAGCAATTTCATTACTTATTAACCAAGTGAAATAGCCATTCATAATTAATAACACCTTTTGTTATAAAATATTCACAACATACATGGTACTCAGTGTGGTCTACATCTTCTACCGCCCAATACAAAATACATATTTACATAAATTAGCAGCCCAAATTTACTGTCTACGGAGCCTCTAAGGATACAGAAGGATGATACAATACCTGCCGGTAACAAGGCTCCGGCTATACCTTTCACAATAAGATCAAAACAAAATTTTCGAAGTAAAAAGCGGTATGGGCCACGTAAGGCCCCGAGAGGAAAGGGGCTCACCAATACATCCGATAGAATGTGGAGGGGAGATACGATCGGTGGACTGGAGTATCTACTGTGGATCCACCTACATTCATAACACGAATGTAGCGCCCCTGGCAAAAAGGGACGTCAGCACCTTTGAATTGTAATGGTATGTATGAACAAGCACAAGTAACAAGCAATACATAATCAACAATCGAATACACATTTAAGGAACAATCAAGCCAAACAAGTTTACCACCTCTCATTCTTCCTCTTCAACATTGTCACATCAAAGATTTTACATTTCTTTCTCAGTAATAGAATCTACAATCAAATATACATGAAAGGTACAATCAAGTCAAACAAGTTTACAATCTCTCCTTTTCCCCCTTCATCCTTTTCACATCAATAACTTCACAATCATTTTCGTAATTTCATTTCAATAGTGATTTCGATCACTTTTCCACCCTTATTTCCTCGGCCACCCATATTACCTCCGCCACCCTTATCACCACAACCCACACCTTATTACTTCGTGTCGCGGCACGCAACCCGATCTCACCGAACAAGTCATAATTCACAACCATCACAACAACAATTCAAATAGAACAACAACAATAATTCTCAAAGAGAAACCACAACAATTCACAAGAATTTCTTTAGCAATCACTACCATTTCCATCATATTCAACAACTCATGTGCAATTTAAGTCACCACAAATATTATCCACAACAATCCAAATATGTTATTACCATAGTTGTTCCATTTACGACTTCCTTCCATCCTTTGTTTCTCAGATCTTACCACATAACACTTTCACAATCAAGCATTAACTTTGTTGCCAATTACTTGCTCCATTATATGGGGAGACAACCACAACCACTCAAACCAACCAATCACAAGAATTTTTACAAATAGTCCACATAAATATCACATACCAAATAGTCGTACACCAATCAAGGTGACTCTACAAAGATCAAAGTTAGCCATACATACCTTTCTTGAGCTTTCCTTTAATTACTACGATATTCCATAAATTCTAGCAACTTCAATCTATTTTGAGACATAACAAAATTAACACAAATTAGGAAGGTATTCATGTTTTAAGCTCATTTGAGAATTTTATCAAATACTAGGTGAGCATCTTGATTATAAATTCTCTTTTACAAGATTTCATTCTTTCCCCAACCCAATCTTTACCTATTTATGTTCATCAATCATCCCACAATCCTAATTCGCACATACATGCATACATAATACTATTATACCAAGAATCATAAACCAAAAACCCATCTCATAATCTCTACAACACCAACACAACCTAGATTAGGCACCTATGGCTTTCCATCATCATCCGAAGAGTTCTAATATGTATTTCATACATGAATAATCACTATAGAGTTGTTAGAGATGGTATATATACCTCTTGTAGTAAGAATCTTGAGAATTTAATTTGTAGTATTCTTGAATCAATTTACGGATTGAATGAAATCTAAGGATTTTCAAGATCAATCCATGCTAATAAAAGTGATTAGGAGTACTTATCAACTCAAAGCACTCCAAAAACCTTACCATGGATCATAGGGATGAAGTTTGGGACGAAATCCCCTTGAGAGAGCAAGACCTAACCCCAAAAATGGCTTGGGAACACTCTAGGCCGGTCTTGGGGGTACTTAGAGGCCCGTAACTAGCAAGGCCGCGCATTTGGGCGCACATTTGGGGGCGCTCGTTTGCCCAGTCGTCTGTATTTGGCGCACTAGTTTGTAGCGCGGGCGCGCATCTGGGCGCACTAGTGACACATGCCCAGTAAAATTTTCATACCATTTTCTATGCACCTCGAAATGATCCACGATTTGTTGCTTTCGAAACTAGCCTCAAAGGGCTTTAATTTGATAGGTTGATCCTCACACAAGTCCTTATATATCTGGAGATAAGAGCATTCAAAGTGAGGTCATGTGCATGCTTATTTACAAATTTTTTCTAATCTGAAAATTTTCAACTTGGCTTAGACTTGGGCTTATCCTTAGACCCAAGTTTACCTCTAATATGAACTATATGATTATTAACATGTCCAATGGATATCCATAATATCTTTAATCCTCACTTGCAAATAAAATAAAATAATTAGTCTACCTTGGCACGACGATATCTCAAATTACTTGGAATTTTTTTCTGGGGCCTTACAATGATTGTTTCCATGTTTATAGCTCATTACCTCTCTCTTACTCATTTTCAAAAAAACTATAAACACCATGTACTTCTTTTACTTCAAAGACACGAACACAAGGCATAAACACTTGAGTTCAAAGATACACTATACTAAATCTCTCTCTCTCTCTTCTTTGTTACTACTATATTGCTGCCTTACCTAGCCGGCTGAAATACAAAGCTAGGCTATGGGAAACTTGCTTATTTTTTGCGTTTGCATTTCTTACTGGTATGTTTTAATTAAGTTTCATGCAGCAACAACAACATGCTTATTTATTGTTTCTTGCATCCTTATTCGTCTACTGTTTGTAATTAACCCAGTACCATTATTAAGCATGCTATAATTTTCCTTCTCCTGTTTTGAATTAATGTATTATGACATGTGAATCCTAAATCCCTACCCCCAATGCGTTTACTACTTGTGGTTGGTTTGGGGCATGATAACATTGTTGTGCATGACCCAAACTTGATTCCCCTGGGATCATAACCTCTATGTTTCTCTTATATGTTGTGTGTTCTGATTGACTTACAGACATGTCAGCACTTCCCATTGTTGTTTATGCCCAAAGTTAACCCATGCCTAAGTGTATAGGCTCCTTGTAATACATTCCCAATCCCCTGCCCCTTTTTGTATGAAGATATTAACTCCATGAAATGCTAATGGCTGTCTCCCCATCACTCTTTCCTTCTCCTTTATTCCCTCAGTTCTTAAAACTCTATTACTGCACTTTCACTATCTTCTTAGACTTAAGTTCCTCCCGCCTTATGTGAGCCTCGCCTTGGGACCCATGAGCTCCCTCTGAATTTGGAAACATAAGGGCTGGCACTTCCATACTGCACTTATCTCTATTCTAGCTATGTAACTTGGGTGTAAGCAATGCCTGGGGCCCTATTGAGGCCCTTAGGAAACTCTGACACAATCAAGACTGATAAAGGCTTTGAATCAATGGCATTTTGAGGTGGTTTATTCAATAACTCAGAGAGGAAGTCAAGAATCAGGCTTCCTCTGGTTGTCACTTTTCTTTGTACTGTTCTGTTTAATTTATACTTCTGGTATGTAATTATTTGTAATAAATGTTTGGGGTTGGCTAGTGAAAAGGGTTGGGTAATTATGTATGCTCAAGGGTAGAAATCATGCCTATAGGACAACTTTAAATTCTTTATGTTCCATTCTGCATCTTTAAACACCATGTCTATAGGGTTTATCTCAGTTTCTTCATGGTCAACGTCACACCTAGATAACATGCATATAGAACTTACTTATTTCTGCGTGCCACTTAGATATCATGCTTTAGGTTCTAAACGGCTATAAATAAGTGTCATGTTCTTAATATCAAAATTAGTAATATATAGAAATCCTACCTATAGAAATTCCCAAGTAAAATTTGGTTCGTTTCCATTCACATTCAATGTTAGATATCATGTCTGTAGGGTTTAAATCAGTAGTAGTAGATACAATCGCCTGCAAAATCTGAAACTGGTATGTTTTAAAGTCAGTCTATTCTGAATCAGTTCTAAATAATCTAATTCCCTTATTTAACGAGGTTTAGCAAGCATGCCTTCAATTCTGCATCTTTAAACACCATGTCTATAGGGTTTATCTTAGTTTCTTTATGGTCAATGTCACACCTAGATAACATGCATATAGGACTTATTTAATTCTGCATGCCACTTAGATATCATGCTTTAGGTTCTAAACGACTATAAATAAGTGTCATGTTCTTAATATCAAAATCAGCAATATATAGAAATCCTACCTATAGGTATTCCCAAGTAAAATTTGGTTCGTTTCCATTCATATTCAATGTTAGATATCATGTCTTTAGGGTTTAAATCAGTAGTAGTAGATACTATCGCCTGCAAAATCTAAAACTGGTATGTTTTAAAGTCAGTCTATTCTGAATCAGTTCTAAATAATCTAATTCCCTTATTTAATGAGGTTTAGCAAGCATGCATATAGGATAATAAACAATTTTTTTATCGTTGTTTCGCCACATTCTAAATTTAGTAGATATCATACCTATAGGACCCCATCTAAACACATAGGGAAGCCTCAAAGTACTAACTGTAAAACTGAATTCACTTTTGTTAATTGCTATAACCAGCAGGCATGCCTGATTCGGACTTCATATCTGGGTTATGTAATAAACACATTTGCTTCAATAATCAAACTCCCCCCGTCTTTAGTATTTTAATCAAACCTAAAAAGTATGTGCAAGTCATGTTAGTTATATTCTTTTGTTCAAGGAGGTGTATATGAGCATTTATCTGTTTATATGCTTCCATCAACATGCAGTATGTGTTTTTGTGTGCCGCCCTAGATTTTTATCCTTTGAAACCAATCAACCTAATATCCCTTCACTTTAGTAATAGTAGTCCTAAGCTTCTCCAGGGCTGATAGGAATGGGATGGGTAATAGCATGCAATAATAACCGAGACCAATCTACGCTTTAATACCTTAACGGGGTGGGAAGGATAGATATGGTTATGATGACCGGTGCGCTAATGCCACGTGTAACCCCTCTTTGAGGAGCAATTACCGGGTATTGCATTGACATGATCCATATTGAATATAAACCTAGGACCTCCTTTATTTTTACTTGCAAACTCCTTTTAAAACTCTTCTTTTATTTATTCTTTCTAACTCGTATGTGCTATAGTTTAAATCCCCTACTATTTGAGCCCATACTTGTCTATTTCTAAGTTCACAATAAATTGTGTTGCCGGGAACCACACTGGTGGATCCTGAGGTGTGCCTAACACCTTCCCCTTAGGATAACTTCAAGCCATTATGCTATCTCTGGTTATTCAAGCGAAATTTAGAATTGAACCATGTTGGTGTCTTAATGTACCTTATATCATTAGGTGGTTGTCGACGCCCCATTTTTCCAAAAGCGAAATGGGATTTACGATATTATGGGCAAAACAACTTTTTATTCCCGTTTGGGAATTGGGTTACAGAATATAAAGAGTCGCTACCTAATGATTATAGTGCATTGGGACACTTTTCAGAGTAAGAGGGTATTTTGAAAGAAAAACCAGAGTTTGGGTAAGGGCTTGAGATTATCTCGAAGGGAAGGTGTTAGGCACCCCTCCAGATCCACTAGTGTAGTTCCCCGGCCGTGCTTAATTGTGACATTAATAAGAATAGAGGAAAATAGACAAACAAGGATCACATATAAGGAATTCAAGTAACTTGAGAGTTTTTTTAAAAGCAAAGGTAAGGGAGAAATCATTTGAGGGAAATCATTATTTTAAGAAAACATTTAAGCAAAAATAAGCAAAAGAGAAAGAGGTCGTAGGCTTAACTATAATATGGATCACATCGGTACAGTACCCCGCATAAACTCTCAAAGAGGTTGTTTAAGCGTGTGGATTGGTCACGCGCAGTTATTGCGTGCTATTACCCGTCCCATTCTATAGATCCTAGAGGGCATTTAGGATCACTATTTCTTGTAGGAACTAGGTTGAACCCTTAAGTTTAAAGGCTAAAATACTAAGAGACATACAAGAACAAATAGGACTTGCACATAAGGGAATCACGTAAAACATAGAAAAAGGCTCAAATATCCCTCTATAAGCGAACACGTAATTAGCACGTCTCAAACACATTTAAGGTCTAAGGAAGAGAGTTTTTTAAAAAAACTAGAGCATACGTCAAAACAGAAGCTGGAGTAGGAGTTAAAACATAAGTAAAAGAGTTTGCAGAAAAGAGTTGTGAGGAAAACGTTCAGACCTTAAGAGAAAAAAAGCAGTAGCATTTTTGAGAAAAACTGCAGAAATCATTTTAGAAACATTTTTGGAATGCCTAGTAAAACAGTTTACGGACAGGAAGAGTAAAAGAACAGATATTAAAATTATTTCAGAAGTGTAAAGAAAATAGTGAACGTTATTAGCTTTCGAAATTTATACAGTATTCAGACAGTTTAAAAAAAACAAATATCTCGTTCTAGACAAAAATACAGTAGAAGCATTTGCATAGATAGTTTTCAAATAGGACAGAAGTTGGTATAAAAAGTAGAAAGCTTTAGAGACAAACGAGTTCAGACAGAGGCGGATTAATTTGAACATAAGTTAAAGGTGATTAATGAGTTTTTATCCGGCCTATGTCTTGCCTAGGCGTTATTAAATTGGTGAGCATGCAATGTTTCCAGTTTTAACTAGGAGTTATTAACCAGTTTTAACCCAGATTAACAAAGTGTTTAAACAGTTGCTAGTAAAGTCCTAAAGGCATGGTATCTAATGCACAAAAGGTCCTAGAAACATGGTATCTAGATGTGATGGTAATGACTCGGTGATTATTTATTAGTTATGGTTGTGCGAATACACAGAATAACAAACTGAAAGTGAATGACCTAAGAACATGATTTCTATATACAAAGATGCACGTCCTAAACATGATAGCTATTGCACAAATAAGTATGTAACGGCCTATAAACATGTTTTCTACCCATTCCCTTAATTAAACATGCATAGCCCCCCATATTCACTATATACCCCCATTATTTTTACAAATTATTACAGCCCAAATCAATAAATTACAACAATGATGAAAGAAAATAAGAAGTTACTCTATAGAGAGAGCCTTCAGCCAGGCCAAACATCTCCAACCTCACTTCTTTCGAGTTTCACAGCCATTACTAAGGCTTGGGTGCGGCAAAGTTCCCTAAGGGTTTGTTTGAACCCCTGTACAATACCAAGCACCCAAAATATCATTATTTGACAAGTGCAAGTGTAGAAGTGCCAGCCTTGTGCATAAAAGTTCAATGGGTGCTCAAGGGCTCCCAAGGCAATGCTTACACTAAGGGGGCAGAACCTAATGTTCTAAGAATAGTGAAATTGTGATAGGATTGAGAGAGTTTAAAACAGTTGAGAGTCAGTTTAAGAAAACAATAGAAAGATTTGAGAGACAGTTTGAGAAAACAATAGAAATTATTGAAAAAGTTGAAAGAGTTCCTTTGAAATCATTTAGAACTGACCAGTTTTAAACAGAGCATCACACAAACATGGGCAAGGGGGAAGGGAACAAATAAGTAAAGTGAACTACACAGACAACTTATTGAAGAAAACTAATCCGACATGGCTACAAATAGGGGTTCAGTCTTTACTGCACCAAACCCCAATACAATAAATCTCAGGAAGAGGTTTTTAGGCTAATCAAGTAGCCAAGCAGACCTGGATACATGGTATTAACACATAAGGAAAAGTAAACATCCATTGAGACAAGGAATAGAGTAAGGGGAATATGATAAGCTAAACTAAGTAGACTAGTAAGTGCATGCTAGTGACAATAAGAACAGCAGAACCATAGATAAAATCACACAAGATCCGATATCTTGGGTCGGTGATTCAGGGGGACGGAGAGATTGAAGGAGACGTCACGCACCGTATAGGAGCAGGGTGGCTAAGTGGAGGCTTGCATCAGGAGTCCTGTGTGACAGGAAAGTTCCACACAAACTCAAGGGGAAATTCTATAGAGCCGTGGTTAGACCTGCGATGCTGTATGGGGCGGAGTGCTGGCCCGTGAAGAATTCCCATGTTCAGAGGATGAGGGTCGCGGAGATGAGGATGCTTAGGTGGATGTGCGGGCACACCAGGCTAGATAAGATTAAGAATGAAATTATTCGAGAGAAGGTGGGGGTGGCCCCGGTGGATGATAAGATGCGTGAAGCGCGACTGAGGTGGTTCGGGCATGTGCGGAGGAGAAGTATTGGGGAGAGGTGATTAGGCAGGACATGGCTAGAATGCAGGTTTCCGAGGACATGACACTCGATAGGAAAGTCTGGAGGTCTAGAATCAGGGTTATAGGATAGGGGCCCCTAGAGTTTTTCGTTCGCTCCTCCCGGGGTTGGGGGGGACAGCAGGGTTACTCATAGATGATGTGTGTTTACTGTACGTTACTATTACTTGCTATTGTATTTTGGTATTTTGTTTCCTTTGTTCGGATTATTATTAACGTTATTTATACTGGAATTTCTAATGCACTAATGCTATACTGCTTCTGTTTTGTTTTGTCTATGTTTTGTTTTACTACTGTTTTTCCCTAACCCTATGAGCCGAGAGTCGATTGGAAACAGCCACCCTGCCCTTTCGGGTAGGGGTAAGGCTCGTCTACATATTACCCTCCCCAGACCCCACCTGGTGGGAATATACTGGGTAGTTGTTGTTGTTGTTGTTGAATGAGATAAAGTGTAGGACTAACAAAAACATATTGTTTTGGAGACTGTATATTAGATAAGTAACATACCAGTTTCGGGAAAATAGAACACAAAGAACAATAATGCACAAGAGCAGAGTGAGCAGAGGATGTGAGCAGTAGTTTGAGAACAACAAACCCAAGTAAGCAATGCAGTAGAATCCCAATAGTGCAGTAAAACAAACCCAAGTTTACTCAATCTTGGCTTTCAGCCGATTGAGTGTTCAAATGAGAGAATGAGAGAGTATGAAATAGTAGAGAGAGTATTCAGAGAGTTTGAAATTGTGAGAGATATGCAGTGTGTGTTGGTGTCTTTCAAAGAGAATGGGGGATGGTACTTATAGTAATAGAAACAAATACACAAACAAAGCAGCAATCTTTAATTAAGGAACCAGTATCAATCAAAATTCAATTAGTATCAGGACTCCCCTTTAACTAAGGAGTCAAAGACAAAAAGTAACAAGCATTGGTTTCAAAAGGAAATGAATCAATTGGCCGATGTGTTTACCCTAGTGAAAGTAGCAAAGCACATAATATGCAATAGGGGCTAGATACATGGTAAATCAATTAAGGAAAATATACTGACAATTTTGAAAACCTGTTTATGAACAAATATGGTAAAGAAATACAAGCCAATTCTAACAATTAGTCAAAGAATCTCGGACAAGACCAAAATCAGAGGGAATTGTTTCTAAGTAAGGAAAGCATACCCAAATAAGGAAGTAATTTCAAAAGAAATCAGTAAAACAACTAAGGAAAATCACATACAAATCAAAGATTCACATAGATGTACAAGATCAGTAGAATATTGCACGAAAAATGAACATTTAGGCCTATAAAGCATAATAGACATAAAGTTCTGAGAACCCTAAGCAAGTAAACATGGAAGCAACAAAGGGTCGGAACCCTAGAAAGAAAATTAAAGCATGTAACTCAAATTAACAACGAAGCCAAACAACTCGCAACACGGACAAACACAAACAAACACATAATACTCCAGAAAAGTAGAAGAAGTGATTTTGACAAAGGGGTCAGATACCCTAATTTTGAAAAAGGAAAATCATCGGAAAACTTGAGATAATCAGAGATATTGAGTAAAAATTAGAGTAGAAAACAAAAAATCAAACTAAATAAAAGCACAAAAATTAAAGAGATTAGAGAAAAAAATTAGGGTTTGCAGACGAGTTAAAGAAAGGAGGAACCTAGCCGTGAAACTCATCAATAACGCCATAGAGAGCATTATCGTGTAAAAACCACCAGAGAAAGGCCGGCACAGACTTAGGAGAGCTTCAATCGACCGTCTTCCGTGGCGGAAGCTTCTGGACTTCGAGTTTGAGAGAGAAATAGTGAGATAAGGTACCATGGTGAATGGTGGTCGAGAGGAATGAAGGTGGAGGTGGCCGGAATGGCGATGAAAGCCATCAGAAAAGAGAGAGAATCGGAAGATTCAAGAGAGAACTCAGAGACGAAGGGTTAGAGAGAGAGACCGGTCTCGGCAGAATGAGGGGATGGGTTAGGGTAATTAGGTTTTAATTATGGAAATTAAGTCTGGGTCGTTTATCTCATTTGACCAATAGCCCATATCAAATCTAGGCTGGGTCGGGTAAATTGATGGGTATTGGGTCGGGTTATTCTACAAAGTGGGTCGTCTAATTGGGTTCCAAAATGGGGCTGACATAGGGGTGAAATTTGGGCTACATTTTAAACAAAATCTGGCCATAATTTAAATAGCACATTCGTTCCAATTAATTTTATAAAATAGCTAAAATAGTTTAAAAAGAAAAATTGAAAGCATAGAATTAGTTAATAACATATAAATATTAATCTAAAAATATTAGAAATAATTTTATAACTACGAAACATAGTTAATTCCAAAATAGACCATGATTGCAATTTTATGCAATTAGCTTTGAAAAATTCCAAATAGATCTGTAAAAAATGTGCAAAAATTACATAATTATGTTTTGTTGTAAATATGAGAATGAGACACATTATTAACCAAAAATAATAATTTAGAAATAATTTTGGCCTTTATATTGTCAAAAATAAGCAGTAAATTGACTTTTAAAAATCTTAAAAATTAAGGAAAAATACCAAAACTTCCATGCATGCTTATATATGCATACATATACTATTTTGAAGGTATTTTGGGTACAAAAATATATAGAAAAAAATTACGTATCAACATTGGCGACTCTTCAAATGTAAAATTCAGTTCCCAAAAGGAACGAGTTGCCATATACTTAAATGTTATAAACCCCATTTCGCGAGAAAAAGGGGGCGCGACAGTGTGCAGACTCAGGATTGGCTCCTTCAGCCCAATCACTATCATAAATCAGTAAACCGGTGTGGCATGCAGCCCGATCTCATAAATTTCACTCATAATCAGGCCCTCGACCTCACTCAATCTCCAATCCCTCTAGCCTCTCTCTCGTGGGCTCAAAATGTCATGAAACTAGCCCGAAAATGATGATATGATATAGGCGTATTGAAAACCGAACTAAAACCCAAAACCAAACCGCAAAAGTGGCTTAACGGCTTATTGGTATCGGGTTATCGGTTTAGCTGATGGGAAACATATTGAAATTTTATTATTAACGACATATCAGTTTGTTGGCGAATTATTCAATTTTTTTTATCATATATGTATATGTGTGTATATATATATATATATATATATATATATATATATATATATATATATATATATATATATATATATATATATATATATCAACGAATTATTGATTTGGAACCTATGCCTCTTACTGGCAATTGAATTATGACGGAGAAAACCACTGAAAAATAATTTCGAGCCAAATATGAAAATAAAGATCCTTCAATTGGCTCATTAAATCATCCAGGTAAATATGAATTTCTTGTCAGTTACATACTCCAGAAATGACTAAAATTACCAGAAAAATTCACTCCAAATTGGGAGCATAGTGAAACCTCCCAGCTCGTTTCTTTCTCTTAATGCTTACTGATATACACTATGTGCATTTGTGTGTATGTACTTGCATACTCTGTGCGCATTTGTCCCTTGCTTCACCAGGAACTAATTCATTGTCAATCACTTAATACATTTAAAATTCTAGCTTGTCGCTCAAGTGTCTCAGCTTATAAATGTTCAATTTTAATTGGTCAATTGGTGATAGTTACTAGAGATGGCAAATAAGGCGGTGTCATTTACCCAACAGTTGGATACTGCCTAAGCTGCTGGAAAAAAATGAGATAAATTGTGAAGAACGCAAACTTTTAGGTGAAGGTAGCATATTCGATGATTGGACTCATAACCAGTATGCCTTTGAAAATGAGATTCTTGGGCAGGCTATTGATATAGGCACAACAGGTTGGAAGGACAACTAGGTCGATAAATCGCTTGATAAATATTAAAATGATATCAATCCGCGCGATATCAAACGGGTTGCACGCTCGCACACTCGTTACTTGATATGTGTGTCACCTTAACACCAATAATATAAAATATAATTCAGGGTTTCGAACCCTCAAAGCCAAATTTAGAAGTGTTGCTTACCTCAATCCGTGCACAACTCTGCTCCAACACACCTCTGCCTCAAAAACCGGCCTCCAAATATCTCGAATCTTGCCACAACCAATACAATACAATCAATACGGGCTAAAGAAATAAATTCTACAAGAAAATACAGACTTATTAATCAAAAATTCGAAATCGGTTCAAAGCTAGCCCACGTCTCGAAATCTGAAAAAAGTCGCAAAATCCAAACAGACAGTAGACTATGAGTCCACCTATACACACATTATTCAAATCTGATATCAAAATAAGGCTGTATTTTTCGCGGTTCCGAACCGGAACCGGACCGGAACCGCGGTTCTGGCGGTTCTGCCGGTTCCGGCGGTCCAGTTCCGGTTCTGGCAGTTCCCGGGAACCGTGGCGGGGCGGTTCTACCCGTTGGAACCGCCAGAACCGGAACCGGAACCGGACCGGTTCTGGCGGTTCCAAACGGTTCCGGCGGTTCTGTAACGGTAATTTTTTTTAAAATTTTTTTTTTTATATAATTACACTATTTCCCATTTCTCAACTATAAATACCCCCTCATTCTTTCATTTTTATTCACCAATTCATCAATATCTCTCAATCTCTCTCAAGCTCTCTTTCAATCTTTCTAGTGCAAGTGCTTAATTTATTGTTGCAAATTCGTGAAACATTGTGAAGTTGTTGAATTGAAGTTTTCAAGTGTTCAATTTCAACGATTTTCAATTTTCAAGAAGTTGTTCGTCAATCCGGTAAACTCGTTTCAACTCTTACATGCTAAGAATATTTTTATGTGTTGTTATTTTGCTTAATTATAATTATTATGGCATTTTCGTTGAAAAATATGTTCGGTAAAGGAAAATCTAAAACCGGTGAAAGTAGTCGCCAAAATACTACCCCTCCCCCGGCTCCCTGACCTAGAAAAGATAAGCAAGTTCAAAGTAGT
Source organism: Nicotiana benthamiana (assembly GCA_034376525.1). Taxonomy (NCBI): domain Eukaryota; kingdom Viridiplantae; phylum Streptophyta; class Magnoliopsida; order Solanales; family Solanaceae; genus Nicotiana; species Nicotiana benthamiana. The sequence continues at coordinate 29,474,239 of CM067328.1, forward strand.
AGCCAACCTAGAAATCCTAATGAATCCTTCGGAATCCTTGATAGTGATCACCCGTGTTTTCAATTTAGCGATATTGATTTTTTCCATGATGTAGCAGTTTGTGATAGAATAGATGATGATATTATGAATGCTCTTTATCCTAATGCACCTATCTTAGAGGGAAATGAGGATGATGATGATGACGAAACCCAAGCTCCAGTAGATTTAGATGATACACCTACTTGTCCTGCTCATAACTTAGGTGATGAACCGGAACACCCACCCGTACAAACTCCCACTTTTAGTAGACAACCTCCTAAACGTTCAGAAACATCATTAGTTTGGTAATTTTTTATTCAACTAAGAGAACAAAATAAGGCTAAGTGTAAATCTTGTGGGAAATTACTTGTGCATAGGTATACTGGAGATCGTAGTGGCACGGGTAGTTTAGTTAAGCATATAAGATTACACCCTAGCGATAAGGCTAGATTTTTGCAGTTGAAAGCGCAACAAGAGGGGAGGACAAGTCCTGATAGTACAGTTAACTCAAGTACTGGTTCAAATCTAGTTCAACCAGGAATAAACACAGTCACCGGAGGTATATTATATTACGTTCCAAATAAGGATCGTGAAGAATTAGCTACAATGATTACTGTTATGTGTTTGCCTTATTCTTTTGCTTCTAATCATGCATGGATTCATTATATTAGAAGAGTATTTAATCCTACGTATAAAGGTTGGCCTCGCGCCACCGTTAAGGCCGATATTTATAAATACAAGCATGAATATGAACAATACTTGCGCTATTTATTTACCCATATAACTAATCGTATGTCTATTACAACTGATATTGGTAGAAGTAATAATAATTGTGATTATCTAACCGTAACCAGTCATGGATAGACGAAGACTGGACAATGCAAAAACGCATTATTGCATATAGGATAATTAATTCACGGCACACGGGTAGGTTTATTGCTAACACTGTTTCAGATGTATGCAGATATTTTTGTTTTAGTGATAAAATAATGTCAATTTCCATGGATAACGCTTCTAGCAACACTAGTGCATTAGGTATGCTAACTAGAGCACTTAATCCTGCTTTTACTAATATTTTCCATGTTAGATGTATATGTCATATTTATCATTTAATTGTTGGTGATGGTATGAGAATATTAAACTTAGAAATTGAAAAGGTTAAAATGGCTCTTAATTGGCTTTTTTATTCAAACCGTAGAAGTAGACTTAGAGAATATTTTAAAAAGTGTGACGAATATGGCCTTAGAGAAAGAAAGGTTCCTAAACCTTGTCCGACTAGGTGGAACTACATGTACAAAAGATTAGTAGTAGCGTACGAATATAGAAACCCAATTAACGCTACGTATAATTCTCGGGATTGTGGGGAGGAAGATAATGACATGCTAACTACACAAGATTGGACTAACGTTAAAATTCTTTTAGATTTTTTAGAACATTTTCATGTGGCTACAAATGCTTTATCTGGCCAATATTATCCAACTATTTCTAACTGTTTAGTTTATATTGCCGCACTTGCTAATTTGTTTGTTGATTTTAACGAGGGGGGGGGGGGAATTTATGAAATTGCAATAACTGAAATGAAAAAGAAGTTTAAAAAATATTTTTTTCCAATCCCTCATATATTTGGTGTGTCTGCTATGTTAATTCCTACTATGAAATTAGGAGGTCCTCACTTTTGGTATTCTACTATTTATCAATCTTTAGATCTTTCAGAAGTAGAAATGGCTACACTAGCTGATGCGAAAGCATCAATTAAAGTGAATGCTCAAACTGTTTATAATACTTATAAACAGGCGTTAGAGCATGCTAGGCCTAATATTCCAACCCCTACTTCGTCTACATCACAGTCGTCTAAAAGAGCTGCTGGCTTAACAGCTCTTAAATCGTGGACGGAGTTCAGGGGTACTCAAGGGGAAAATTTAGATGAAATTTCCCATCTAAATGAGCTTCAAGTTTATTTGTCACAGGGACTAGAGAATGAGAATCCAGACGGCTCTTTCGACCTTTTGGATTGGTGGAAGACAAGGGAAAAGCATTTTCCCGTTCTTGCAAGGATGGCTCGGGATGTTTTGTCGATTCAAGCGTCAACTGTTACATCGGAGAGCGCTTTTCGTCAAGCAAGACTACAAATAGGTGATCACAGAGCGTCGATGCAGACAGCTTGGAAAAACCAGTGCTTTTTCGAGTTTGGATACGCACAGAAAGAAGGAACTTTGGGCTAGCTGAATCACAACCAGAAATAGATGAGTGCTATGAAGAAATGCTAGCAAAACTTGCTCAGGAAACATCTTCACCCGGAAGTGGTGATGAACAAGCTTCATTTCCACCACCGCCAACACAACCACCTCCAAACCTTGAAGGTTTTATGAGATTTGTTAGAAATAATACATAAATTATGATGTAACTTGTACATTGGCATGTCTTCTTTTAGTTTTTTTTTCCTTTTAATGGTGGTATTAGTACCATGTTGTGCTCATTCCATTGGGGGAAGGAAGACTAAGAAAGATATGCCATTTTGGTCAATAAATATGCTCTTTTTTTTTTAAATTAACGTTCGACTTTCATTGATCAACAACTTTAGAATGAGGAGTTCTTTGTAGTAGTATAGACTAACTACTACTATACAATCTATCTATGCTAATACATTTCATACACTATCGACTAAGAATAATGGTTAAGTTGTCGCTATCCCATTTGCCATTTCTTGCATTTCCTGCCTCGAATATGTACAAGTATAGCTACTTCACGGCAGAATTGATCTCCATCAAATGATCTTCCTTCAAATCTAATAGAATTCCTACTTCTCCATATGAGTGATACTGTGGTGACAAAAGCAGTAGCCACCACAGCTTTCTGCCATACCTTGCTTCTAGCAAAGCAACATATCCACTGAAGTTCAACATTACAGCTGCATATTGTTCTATTATATCCCAGCCAATATCAAATTCTTTGCCAAAGATTCCTAGTAACTGGACAGGTGAAGTAAAGATGGTCAAACTCTTCTACAGCTTGATGACAGAACACACACTGCTCCTCCACACTAACTCCAAATTTCAATAGTCTATCAACAGTGGGAAGTCGACCCTGAGCAGCTAACCATGTAGTGAACAGATGCCTTGGCAAGACATTTTTAGTCACCATAAGGTTCTTCCATTCCATCCTAGGGAAGGCTGGAAGCATAGAGTGATAAAGGGACTGAATCTGAAATTTTCCTGATCTGTACATACCTTCCAGTCTGTTCATGAGATCCCCATGCAATCTATTATCAGCTAGTAGAGGGGTTCTGCATTCAATAATCTTCCTAACTACCCAAGAAGCATTCTTGGGAGTATTCATAAAATCAATTGCACTACTCTTTATATAGTAGTAATGGATCCATTTAATCCATAAACAATCTTTTTTCCTTGCTAAATCCCTTAGCAGTTTGGATATAGCATCCTTATTGCAAATCTGTATGTCAATAATATTGAGACCACCAGCAGTGATTGGCCTGCAAATCCTATTCCAAGCTACCAAAGATCTTCTTGACACTGTTGCATTGCCAGTCCAGAGAAAGGATCTACAAACAGTTTCAATTACTTTGATCACCTTTTTAGGCAAGATAAATATCTGTGCCCAATAGGTTTGGATCCCAAATATTACTGATTTTATATGCTGACTCCTACCTGCATAAGACAACAGCTTGGCAGACCAGCAAGTAATTCTATCAGTAATTCTTTCAATCAGTGGCATGTAGTGATGAATATGCTCTTTATCATATCCTTGAATATCTTTTGTCTCAATATTTCTTTATCAATATATACTACTTATATACAATTTATACTAATTACTAACTACAACACAATATACACTACTTATATACAATATATACTACTTACAATATATACTACATACAATATATACTACTTATACAAAATATACACTACTTATACACAATATATATTAATTGCCAAACACAATATATACTATACTAATAACATAGTACACTATATAAAATATATTCTACAATATACTAATGACTACTATACAAGATATTGATTTTAAAAAAAAAAAATATCAGAACCGCCGGAACCGCCAGAACCGCCGGAACTGGAACCGCCAGAACTGGAACCGGATGGTACCCGGAACCGTATGGTAGCGGTTCCGGCTCCGGAACCGCCAGAACCGGAACCGCCAGAACCGCTAGAACCGCCAGAACCGGAACCGCAGACCCAAATAGACGCAGAACCGGAACCGGATACAGCCTTATATCAAAATCCCATCCAAAACAAACAGAATCTAGCCTAAGAACTGTTCTTCATTTTTTTCCAATTTTCTACCCCAAATTACAAATTAAATAATAGAATCAAAGACATAATTATGAAAATTAACAAAAAATCTACCCAATTCAACTAAACTGGGTAGATTATAAGTTTTAAAAATCACTCAACGGAGCCAACAGACTAAGTCAAGACTAATTCAACTAAACTTCCCCCAAAAATTAACTTTCACAATTTCAAGACTAATTCAACTACGGACCTTTAAATCAAAATCCAGACACGCTCGTAAGTCAAAAATCACTTAACGGAGCTAACAGAACCATTAAAACTCCATTCCGGAGTCGTTTACACCTAAGTCAACATTCGGTCAACCTTTTCAACTTAAGCTTCTAATTTTGAAACTAAGTGTCTCAATTCATTCCGAAATTCATTCGGACCCAAACCGACTAACCCGGTAAGTTGTATAACAACTGTAAAGCACAAAATGAGAAGTAAATAAGGGAACGAGGCTACAACTCTCAAAATGACCATCCGAATCGTTACATGGTGACATAGTTAGAACTTAAATAGAAGAATTCAACTGTGATTAAGAGGCTATTAATAGATTCAATTTGACATATTTACATTGTGTTGTTTCCGTAAAAATATAATGTCCTTTTTTTGGATTTTTATTCAGTGCCCAGTAACTGCTTTGGGATGACTAAATTTGTCTTTGCGCTGATAAGTCCCAACTTAGAGGGTTAACGTGTTCTCTATCAAAGGCGATTACATTCACCTTTCTAAGGTGTAACAGCCAGTCTGCTAGTGATATTGTCCGTCTGGACCTAGCGGCATAGTTTTTTCAAAAAATCTCAACCCACTTTCATATTTTCACGGCAGCTCGTGCCTATATTTCATATCACATCTGCACTGACAACTCAAGTGCTAATAATATAATCCGCCTGGCAATAGCCATAGGCTCAAAATTTCAACATGGATCAAATAATTATCAAATTTATCAGATAGCTTATCAAAACAACAAAGTAAGTTGCGCAAGGTGTAAAAATAACTACAACAACAATATAGCAAATGGAGGAAGGTTTTCTCTGTTCCAAGTACAAGTCAAGCATGGGCATTCCCGAGGTACCACCTGGTAGTCCCAAAAGTAAATATGCACCAACAGGGGCACTTCCGAGGTACTGGCTCGTAGTCCTAATAGTAAATATACATCAATATGGGGCAATTTCACTAGCGGGATAATATTACTAGCGGGGCAAACCTCATGCTGAGTCTAGGCGAATCACATGCGGTGGGGCAAACCTCTGCAAGGATGTCGAGCCCATAAGAGAGGGTATATGTAACACCCCAGACATTACACAGAGTCCCACATCGGCAAAACACAAAAAAAATGATGGATATATAAGTTAACAAGCCTTAGACCCTAGTGACGCATTTTAAACCCGTGAGGGCAGGCCTAGAGCGGGCAACATCACTATTGGGATGAGTTGTTACATAAGGACTTGAACTCAAATATCTGATTAAGATGGAGGGTATTTACCACCCACCACAAGTGTGAGTCATTTCCATCATCCTCTTCCCTTGCAAATGAGACACGCTTCATTTCGAAGAGTTGGCTTCGCATCTTTTCTTGCCTCTGGCCATGGTACCAGGCTTCTCCTTATCTCCGTGGCTTATTCCATCGCTCCTATTATATAATATACTTCCTTTATTTCAATTTAGATGACACAATTTTCTTATTAGTTCGTTCCAGAAAGAATTACTCATTTCTATAATTAAAAATAATTTAACTTTAAACTTTTTATTTTACTCAATTTATCTTTAATGAGAAGCTTTTATAATCACACAAATATCATGGGCCAACAAAGTTGTTACCCCTTAAGCTTTTAAGATCATAAAATTAAAAATCTCCCTCTTTTCTGGTAAATATTGGATCAAATCAAACTACATCAACTAAATTAAACGGAGGGAGTGATATTTTTATCGCTATCACACCTAAAAATATTGACCTTATTTGCTGAAAGAACTTAAGCATTTGACGAGACAAATGTATTTTCTAGACGAACATTCCACTTTGTATGCTCTATAGTTTTGATGAATTAATTTCTCTATCAAACTAACTTGTCAGTAGTCATTATATTTATTCATCGTACTACCACAAATATAGTATATAATAAATTTGGCATCTTAAAATATTTATTTACTTTTGGTATTGTAATTCAGTATGAATACATAGGACAACGACAATAACACATTCCTTGAATGAAGTTTTAGAAATGAAAGTAATAAAGGGGTTTTAATGGAAAGAGGTAAACAGCGAAATGAAATGAGTAGGAAAAAGGTTTAAATGTTTTCCTGTAAACTCGACAAAAATTAACCACCTTGTATTTCACACATGACACGATTAAAACGGAAGTCACAGCCACATTCCTTTGTCATATTTTTCTATATAGGTCTTCTTATTCATATTGGGTCATAAGTCAAAATCAACTTTTTTTTGGCCTTAGTGGGAATTATTATGTCGTGTTGATTAGTAACAACTACTTTCATCACTTTGATTACCAAAGCAACAAATTGTGCCAAAAAATTTAATATCATCTTCCACTTAAATGGCAATTAAAAAAAAAGAGAAATATAACAATAATGATAACGAGAATTCTCCCTTGTTCTACCACAAAATCAAGAGGATTCATTTTTTGTTGCCACTATACATATCTCGATATGTTATAACTGTTGACTTTAACTTTCTGATAAATATTTGCGTAATAATACAACTCCACGTTAAGAAATGAATAAGAAATATTTTGTTTGGTCGGATCCATCAATTTTTTAATGTTCACATTAATTTTTTAATTACTTGCATTAATTTTTCTGTAAGGGAGACCTATTTTGCAAAGGAAAACTTTAGCGAATATATTTGTTTTTCGTAGATTATTATCTCTACATTTTTCAAAATTTTCGGTTCTAAATAACGTTGCCGACTTAGAACATTTCAAGTGCCTTGTAGTTTATTCCAAAGTTGTAAAACTTCATAATTATGTGACTGGAAAAAGACGATTTTGTGAGTTGACAGATCCATTAAGATTGAAAAAAAATCTGAATATTTTGGTCATGTATATATCATTCTTGATATTCAGTGCTTTGGTCTTTGCTATTTTCTAAGTCTGAAGTTAGAAATTTTGCCTTTTGGTTGTAATGAGTATAGGATTTGAAAGACGACTTCATTTATTCAGTAAAGTTAGCCCACATTTAACCAACATATATATCTACCAAATTTGAACCCCTGGTCGGAGACAGAATTAATATTGGGCTCAACGGACCCCGTAAATTTCGACTTGTATATTTTGAAAATGATTAATTTAAATAATTTAGCACTTCTTAATGTTGCAACCATTTAGGAGGCACTGATTGAACATAATAGTGTGCCTTCCTCGCATTAAATTCCTGGGTTCGGCCCCCTCCACTTAATTCACAGGAAATCTTCTAAAGCTATTTTGATCTTGCCAATTGGCAGTTGTCAGAGTAATCTTTTGAAAAAATTTCAACGTTGGTGTTTAGGTATGATTTTTTCGAATAAGTAATTATGACAAACAAATTCCAAATTGGAATAAGCATAGACATAGACAGATCTAGAATTTTAAATTAGAGCATTTCGTTTAGCACGTGAATTCTTTGGCCCGCGACATTTTATTTTAATTAGGACTACAATAATGAACAGCTACCACTCACAAAATATAAATATATTTTTTCAAATTGTTCAATTTTGTGTCTGTTGCATTTTACACAGACTGCCAATGAGCACGCTGTACACAACAATTCCATACAACAAATGCAAAAACAACAAAACCCAGGACAACAAGAAAATGGAAAAAACACACATTCCCTTAGCAAGAAAGAAGCAGAATCAGTTAGCATCACATAAAACAAAATTCATGCATCAAACTCGCAAAATCTCTTGAGTTCACTAATGGACAGCCACAACCCTAGAGAAGAACAAGACCAAAAGGATACCTTCTTATTCAAGCTACAAGAAAAAACAGGAAAATAACAATAATATAAGAGTACAAAAATTAATTCTTGGCTTTGATACTTCGGATGAATCGGAAAATATCTTTGATTCGGACAACTTTATACCCATAACTTCGGAGGATAAGAAAAGAATATACAAAAATTGGAAGAATACTCTAATAATTAAAATATTCGGAAGAAGAGTTACCTACCAATTCTTACAACAAAAAATACATGCCATATGTAGACCTATAGAGCACCTATCTTTGATCGACCTTGGATACGATTACTGCCTTATCAGGTTCTCTAAACAGGAAAATTATGACAAAGCTTTACACGAGGGACCTTGGTTCACCGGCAACCAATTCCTTACCGTTAGGAAATGGGAGCCTAGATTCATACGGCATCACTGACCTTCTCAGTTGTCTGGGCTAGATTACCTGAGCTCTCGACGAAATTCTACGACTATGAGATCCTTCACAAAATAGGAAACAAACTAGGGAAACTTCTAAGGATAAACGCATGCACTACTTCAACCACTAGAGGCAAATATGCAAGGTTATGTATTCTAACACCCATAGAAAAACCCCTTAAAACACACATCATAATAGGAAATCACTATCAAAAAATAACTTATGAGGGTTTTAATCTTTTGTGAGAATCATGTGGACGACTAGGCCATAATACTATCAACTACCCTAACCTTGCATCTACTTCTAAGCCAAAAAATCCTACTAACAATGTCATGAAAATGGAGGTTGATACCCTGACCAAAGAAGTAGATCATTGGACAATAGTAACTCACAAAAATATACAAATAAACGCACTCTTCAAGTTTCCACCCAAACCAACGCTACCACCCTTCATGTTACTACCCAAACCAGTGTCTCCACCCTTCCCGTTATTGTCCCCCCCCCCCCCCCCCATTACTACCAAAGTACATGACACTAATCAAAATCATATGACAATTCCTGTAGCTGTCCTTCCCGCTACTGACCTTACTTTTAACAACCAAAAAAACAACAATAAAAAAAAATCAAAGCTAACTAGTTACTACCCTTGCCATCACTGCCAACACCCACTTCAATAACCAAAAAAATATTGACCCCACCTTTATTAACCAAAACAACAATACAACCAAGACAATTCAAATCCAAAAAATATTGACCCCACCTTTATTAACCAAAACAACAATACAACCAAGACAATTCAAATCCAACTAGGCAAAACATCTTACACAAAAGAGGTAATAACTGAAGGACAGACTTCAAACGAACAAATACAAAAACGCAAGTTCAATGTTGATTCTCAGTTAAGTCCAATGGTCCAAGAGAAGAACCCTAATGCAAACCCTACCCAAACAAACACTAAAATAGTACACCCTACTAGCATTGACCTATACAACAAGGACAACCCTAGTAATTACATAACACTCACACGGCAACCCTCCCGTTGGGAACATAGGAAACCAAAACCCCTCCACCTTTATCAAATATCTCACAATCACATTTAATGCCCTCTTTCACTACCTTAACATCCACAGTACCTGTACCAAGTCAAGAAGTACAAGATATGCCAAAAACCAGTGGACAATTCGCTAAAAATCACGAGTCAATACCTAAACCTAGAAGCCCCTCCCATATCCCCTCTGCAGTAGCAAATCAAATGGATATAGACCAAAGTCAAGGCCATGACATAACATCAACATGCCAAAATAGTGAAAATAACACCCAAAAATATAGACCTCTTACCTACAAAAAAGATGAACTTACTACAAATGATATCTTGTCACAAATCACCCCAACCAAAGCAATCGAGCAACTTCTTTCATCCCAAAAGAATGCAATGGACATATACATCACCCCCACGTATAATAAGTTTAACTATTTATCTCATAATACTACAAAGACTTCAATAACTCAAACATCATTAACTTCTCTGCCTTTAACCAAAGAAACACACTATGGCAAGATTCCATCATACTTACTACCAAAGAAGGAGGAACGGAAGGAATGTTTGGATGAGGAATCAACCAAGAAGTTTCCACCATGCAAACCATGCACCACAACCACCCATGAATAATCTACATAACACCACAATTTTCAATGAACCATGCTCCTCAGTCATGGCTAGAATACGGATTGACAGGCCTCTCGCTCAACTTGAATCTACAGCTGGAAGGTCAAGACATCACAATTCAACTAGAAAACCCGAGCTACCTTGCACAAATAGTGACGGAGGGACTGAGAATAGGGCTAGACAATATAGCAAACCATCCATGGCTGGACTTTTTTCAACAACCAGATCCTCTCCCAAACCACCGCACCTTGGAGATTCACCCATCACCTTGGAGCAGACTCCAACGCCCTACCCCTACTGCTCCTATAGGCTTGAGCATGCAACTCCTTTTGTTTAAAGAAACCACACCCCAAATTCAAAAATACTTCCAACACCAAGCAGCCCACAATGTGAATAACCATTCCAATCCAACTATCAACCCAAACCAATGGCAAACAGCAGTTGCCAAAATACAGCTACAATGGCTGCACCAAACAGCCCCCATGCGTGCTCTAACACCGACAGAAGAGGGGGGGGGGGGAACGAGGAAGGATCATCGACAACATGGCGAGTGGAGTATGGCATGATAAGGGACCCAAAGACGCTGGTGTTCAAGGGTAGAAGAGAAAAAATACAAATCTTACGTTGCCCGCACAACTTGATGAAATTCTCGATCAATATAAGAATTCTTCAAAGCCCTCGGGGAATCTACAAGTATGGAATAGTAATAATCCCAACTCTATACAAGCACCATTGGATGAACCAAGACAACATGGCATGGGGGAGCGCACATTAAGAGCTCCCACGGCAGGCACAAGTGGATATATCCCAAACCCTAAATAAATCAATGAGTGTTATTATTTGGAATTGCAGGGGAGCGGGTAATGGGGAGTTTAGGAAGATATTTCGATTAATGTTAGACTACAATAGACCTTTCTTGGTGGCCATACTGGAAACAAAATTAGCGGAGCACCAAACTTTAACGGTAGATTTTGGATCCACAAAAAATGACTCAAGTGGCAACTCATGTGGAATGGTTATGATATAGAATGAAGCTGAGGCGACACTAGACCAAGTAGCAAGCACTGACCAGAAAATTCACGCCATGGTAAAGGTAAATAATTTCTCAACACCAATGGCTTTTATTAGTTATTTATGCTAGTTGTTTATTATTAGAAAAAAATATACTATGGAATAATCTTAAAACAATAGCAAACTCCTTTAAAGGACCTTCGTTAATCACGGGGGACTTTAATGAAGTGACCGGGGAAAATGAAAAATTTGGAGGTCTCCCAGTAAATAACAATAGGATCTCCAAATTCAAAAATTGTACTGACTATTGTGAGCTCCTAGACCTAGGATTTAAGGGTCCAAAGTACACATGGACCAATAAAAGAAAGACCTCAAAAATTATAATAATGGAAATATTAGATAGGGTTTATGGCAAACACCAACTGGATCAATATATACCTTGAGACACAAGTAACTCATTTAACCAGACTGTATTCGGATAACTGCCCCATAAAACTTGATTTAAGAAGAAGTACACCCCGAGATAATAAAGTAGTTAGAATAGAATCAATGTGGCTATACCATCCCACATTTAAAACTCTTGTAGAAGCAACTTGGAATGCCAACGACTCTATCCTAACGACTATTGAAAACTTTACAAAAGAAGTAAAAAATTGGAACATAACCACTTTTGGAAATATCTTCCACAAAAAAATGTTACACTAGCTAGACTCAACGGGATACAGAAGTCCCCCAAATATTCTAGTAGTCAATTTCTAAGAGACCTGTAATCTTCTTTAACAGAAACCCTTGAAGGCTTATTAAAACTAGAAGAGGAATTCTGGAAGCTTTAGTCAAGATTTCAATAGCTAAATGAAGGGGACGCAAGTACTAAGTTTTTCCACATTATCACAATGCAGCGTAGGAAAATAATAGAATCCTTAGCCTTAGGGAAGAGGTGGTAACTGGTTCTATGACCAAAATGAGATAAAACCATTAATTACTGATTTCTTCCAAAATCTCTTTACTAATAGTCATATCTCCCCCTTAACAAAACAAACACCCATGTCCTACTATTCTACCATAAGTATTAGGGACCATCCTACACTGACCAGATAACCTGACCTACAGGAAATTAAGAAGGCAGTACTTTCATTTAAGCCCATTAAAGCATCAGGTTCGAATGGTCTACACCCCTTCTTCTACCAAAAGTTCTAGAATGAAACAAAAAATGACTTAATCAACTTCTGCAAAGAGACTTTTAGAAAGAAATCAATGAGTGAAGAAATGAACAAAACTTATATTTGTTTAATCCCAATATGTAAGAACCCGGAAACTAAAACAATTTAGACCCATAAGCCTCTTCAACTCGGCTTACAAAATCATTACAAAAATTTTGGTCAATAAAATTAAACCTCTTCTCCATAAAGTAATACACCCCACCCAAACTAGTTTCCTAAAAGGAAGAGGAGCATCTGACAGCGCCATTATTGTGAACATACTAGTATCCTACTTCAAAAGAACAAAAGGGAAGAAAGGGAAAATGCTAATAAAAATAGACATGGAGAAAGCCTTCGACAAAATAGAATGGTCCTTTGTAAGATTTTCTCTGCTATCTCTAACTTTCCTAATAGATATGATTGATATTATCATGTCCTGCATATCGACTGCTCAAACCTCTATTCTGATAAATGGGTCAAGCACATAATTCTTTAGACCAACAAGAGGTATTAGACAAGGGGATCCCCTATCCCTATACCTTTTCATAATCTGTATGGAAATGCTATCTAGATTGATTCACCATGAAATTGACTGCTGCAAATAGACTCCCATCAAAACTATCCAACAAAGGACCTTAGTTGTCTCATCTGTTCTTTGCAATGGGAGAATCCAATCAAGAAAGTTGTAATTCAATAATAGATACCCTTAATAAAGTCTGCAACTATTCAGGGAAATCCATCAATTCCAATAAGTGTAGAATAATGTTCTCTAAGAACACATCCTCCAGAACCAAGGAATACATTAGTTAATGTCTTTCAATGAAAACATCGAAAAAAATAGGGAAATACCTAGGATTCCCAATCTTGAGCTCAAACCGTACCAAAAAAAGATTTCCAACCTATCATTAATAGCCTTAATAGCAAACTACAAAGATGGAAAGTAAACCTTCTAACCGCAGCAGGTCGAACCACCCTAATAAAATCCACTCTTGCAGCAATCCCTAACCATGTCATGCAAGTATAGTCTTCCAAAATCTACAATGAAAGCTATTTATACAATTCAAAGGAATTTCCTATGGAGAAGCACATCTGAAAAAAGAAAATGCCACCTCATTAATTGGAAGACAGTAACTAGGGATAAAAAAGAAGGAGGTTTGGGGCTATATAAAGCAAAATGGAAAAACCAACCATTCAATGCATCCCTGTCATGGAGATTTACAAGATAAAAGCAATCTCTTTGGGTTCAAGTTCTTCAAAACAGATACAACATCAATATGAACCCCTGAAGATGGAAGGATCTGGAGAAAAAAGGAGGAACTAATATGTATTAGAGGAGAAATCTGCGAAAAGGGCATATGCTGGGAATGGGGAAGCCATTAACCTCTGGCATGACGCTGGATCATAGACTCAGGACCCCTTCGTTCCTTCATTTCAAGGACCTCTGCCCTGCAACGAATCCAATCTAACCCTAACTTCTATCCTAGTTGAGGGATCCTTCAATATTAACTCGCTACCCTTTGATCTCCTTGAAACCATCTGCAAAAATCTCTAATACTTATATTAAACAAAGTGAGCCGACAGTTGATAAATTTGCTTGGGCAGAAGGTCCTAATGGCTCCTTCTCGACAATAAGTGCCTATAACATTATCAAAGCCCAGTCACAAGAAGTAGGTAACTGGGTTGACTTTTCATGGTTATGGAAGCTTAACACCTTAAACAAAATAATATCCTTCGTATGGACAATTGCCCACAATAGGTAACCCACCTCCAAAATGTTACATAATAGGAAAATTATCACCTCTAGCATTTGTAACATCTGCCAAAATGAAGAAGAAGACTTGGAGCATATGTTCTTTAATTGCAGGCACTCAAAACCTACTTGGGATCAATTAGGTACTTTTTACAAATACCCGGATCAACCTCACAATGAGCTAACAATTCATAACTGGTTAAAACCCCTTTTGCATAATAAATCACCTTTTAACAGACTCCTATCTAAGGGAGATATTCTACCCTTTACCCTTTGGCATATATGGACCCACAGAAATAACTTCATATTTTAAAAAATCTCTGCTATCCTTAAAAACATCATTAAGAGCGCAACGGAATATAAGTTGTTAACAAAATCTTTCTAAAGTCCAATCCCCAATATGACAATATACATAAAATGGAAGCCACCTGATCGGGGAATTTATAAATTAAACATAGATGGATCTAGCTTAGGCAACCTTGGGAGGGGTGGCATTGGAGGAGTTATCAGAGAGTGGGATAGTAATTAGATTATAGGCTTTACCATGTCTATTCATCATGCTACAAACATTTAAATGGAAGGCCTAACTCTTATACAGGTTTTAAAGATAGCAGTACAACAAAACATTAGACGTCTAGTGGTTGAAATTGCAATCTCTTAATTAACATGCTTACTAACGAAAATGGTCCATACCAAAATTTGATAATTGATTGCAGATGGATGATAACTAGAGCGGGCAAGCCTCAAGTCACTCAAGTCTTCAGAGAAGCGAATGGTGTGGCTGATATTATGGAAAAACATGGAAGCAACTCGAACTTTTTTGGAAATCCTATGTTGTACCTCTCCCCGCCCCCTTTTTGTTACTTCTACTTTTTAACTGGACAAGCTAGGAACTTTGTGTCCTTGAAAAGTTCCAATTTGTAATAGCTCTTAAACAGGGCGGAATAAATATATTCATTACGAAAAAAATAGTAACTAATTATCTATTATACATTTATAACTATGTTTGACATTTAGGTCTTATTTACAACTCAAAATCTCACAAGTGGGTTTTGGGGAAGGTAGTGTATACACAACCTTTACTTCTACTCTGAATGAGTAAAGAGGCTAGTTACGATAGATCATTGGCTCAAGAAGACAAAAAGATATAATAGATTAGTGACAACAACAGAATCTAGAAAAATACTATCAGTATCGTAAGAGCTAGAAAATAGATGCAAAAGCAATAACAATAACCAGTAATAATAGCATGATATGATGAAAAGCGAAAGATAGTGAGAACACAATATTAACCACTAGCAGTCTAAGACAAAACACTATCAGACTAGCTGATCCCGGCGGACTCAACCTTAGGAAGTGTGGGCGCTAAGACTTTTACCCAATAGTGGTATCGGGGTCAATTTCCATAGGGAGCTTGGAATGAAGTTGCGGATTGGTTCAGACTAGAAATGCGTGTTTGCTCCTAATTTTAATTCTAATATTTTTGGATTTATATGTTTATCAACTACAATTTATCAACTACAAATTAAAACTAAGTTATGCTAAGATATTAATTCTAGGTTGTATGCAAGATATAGAAATGCACTAGGGTCGTGGAATTTACCTAGGTGGTCAATTAACGGGTAGAGATTCCTAATACAAGAATGATGATTATGGGGCTTATGATATAACCGTCACACGATAACATTCACTCTCACACCTCTCGGTAGAAAGAGTGATTTTGCCCAATTGACCCTTTCTCGACCAATTGGGTAGGCCAATTTGCCCAAGAAACTTACGGTTCAGGTTGGGTAATTAATCTCTCAAGGTTTACCCCGTTAATTGGGACTACCATTCTATTGGTTCCATTCCAATTCCTTGTTGGGACAGTTTTGGGGTCATAGACTCTCTTTCTCAAAAAAGATAAGACCCACTAAGCTAGACTTAGTGTTTGCAACCACCATATCCTAATGAAATCATAAAATTAATCCAAATAGCAAGCACCCAACATCATTCAAGCATTAAACAATCACACCCATCAATTACCCACACTAGGGTTGAGCCACAACCCTAGCTATTGGGTTTAGCTAGAGATAATATAAATAGAAATTGAAGAAATAGAAGATGAAACAAATATATTAATTAATTAGTAATGTTAATCTACAAGAATCCACGATGAAACAAGATAGAATTTCCTAAAATAGTTAAAACTTGAGTCTCACGACTGCAGCGGCTATCTGATATCTAATGCATACCCTAAAAAAGTAAAATATTCTATTTATAGAGCACAAGAAAAATTGGACAAAATTACCCCAGCAGGGTTGGCGCGGACTGCGCATAGATGTGGTGCGGCTGCGTAGGGTCTTGACCTTTTATAACTCTCCATTGAAGTTAGGAACACGGACCATGCAAGAAGGTGGCACGACCGCATTGGATGACTGGCGCAGACCGCGCATAAATGGGACGCAGCCGCATGAACAGACTTGACAAAATGATCAACTCTCTAAATATCATCCACCCGGACCGCACTAATTTGGTGCGTGGCCGCGTGGGATTTGCCTTGAATTTGATAGCGTTTGAATCTCCACAGGCGCGGACCGCGTAAGGATGAGCGCAGACCGTGCAGGATACCTGTGAAATACCCAATCTATAAACTCCTAGCACGGTCGCGTGGCAAATTAGTGCAGTCCGCGCTAGGTCTCCTTGTTCCCCACTTCACTTGTCTTTGATGCTTGGCAGGTTTCACTTCGTTTTGAGCCAATCTTTGACATTCGTCATCTTGTCGCTCAAACATGCAATCACCGCAACCCGTATGCATTTTGGGACTAATTTATGGCAATTTACACACAGATCTTAAGCAAGTATGGGCATAAACGTGTTAAAATCATAGTTATCAACTCCCCCAAACTTAAACCTTTGCTTGTCCTCAAGAAAATAAAATAAGACCTACTCCTCAAAGGAAAATAACCAAGTTATTCATGTTTATCCTAAAGTAACCTCAACAAGCATCAATTGGTAATAACAATTGCCCTCAATGCGAATGCATTATTAACACATTTAAAATTTTAAAACTTGTGGATCAAGTGTGACACAAAAGCATCAAGAGTTGACAAATATTCATCAAAGAACGTTTCTCAATTACGTTGGTCATTGTGGAACCCTAACTCACACATCCTCAACTCTCCCTATATGAACCTCACATTTGGTGTATTGACATATAAATTGAGATTGATAGATTTTCGCTCACCTCTATCAATGAAGAGGCCATAAGTTCGGCTCTAAGTACCATCTGCTTGCCCCTTATATAAGTATGCACTAATGTAGGCTTCCTTCAACTCAAGATTGTATAGGTCTTTTGAGGAGTCATTGTGAAGGCTTTTGGGTAAAGTTAGGGCATGTTTTTGCTCAATTGGGTTCAATCTTCCCTTAAGAACTTCCTTTGGTTCATTTTGGCACACTTTCTCGACTCGTTTGAGTATTTCACTTCTCTCAAGGGGTTAGAGAGATACAACGTCACTCTTTCTTATGCAATTCAAAACCTTTCTCCTTTTGTCTACTTTTTCCACACCTTTTGCATTTTTTGTTGTCCTTGGATTTCCTTTTTGGTCCTTATTCACTTTTGTCTTTCTTATTGTATTTTTATCTTTTTCATTGCCTTCCTTTTATTTTGCTTTTGTACCTTTTTACCACATTGATTCCTTTCTTGTCTCTCCCCCAAAACTTAGACATTTTCCATTACCAAAGCGAAGATTTGGGTGCCAATAGAAGGTCTCATTGAGAACGGGTATAGGCTTGTAGCTTTGGTTCATGAAAGAAGAAGGTTTAAGGCTCAAAAGGGGTGAACTAGGGATCATTTCATTGTTAGGTCATGGAATTGTTCAAATTTGGTATTTTGGATAAAGGAAAGCCTATGATCACTTCTCAAGTCGAGTTTCACCTATGATTTCGCCTCAACAAACATTCAGGGCAAGTTCTAGACTATCGGCTCAGTTCTTGGGCTACAATTCGAATTCTCATCACACACACTCAAGGATTGATAAAGACATCGAGTTGAGGGTCCACAACGACCTTAGTTACGATTCAAGCGCACAATAGCCCAAAATAATCACATGATGATTGTTTGGTCAACGCAAGAGTATCAAGGCAACAACTTTCACCATCCGAAGCACAATATTATGTCTTTGACCATGGGATCAAAGGCAAATGTGTTAGGACCAAGTGAAGCTTTTCCTGAGGTACCCTTAAAACAAAACTTGAAAATAAAAAAGAAAAATCAAAAACGGGTTCAAAACCTTAAGAAGGTTGTCACGCCATCTATCATTGTGAAGAGCCACCCGGTTCGCACAACACTCTACCCTTGGAAAGAACCGTGGCATTAAGAAAACCAAAGGCTTATTGAAAGCACCAAAACAAGACAAAAAGGCTACGAGCCTAACTATGCAAGTAAAACAAAACTTTTGTACGAAAATAGAAAACCAAGAAAACCAAAATGAAAACCGAATAAATATGTACAATAGGGGAGTAGACTATATAACTGGGGGTGATGAATATATACAGAAAGTCAAAAAACATCTAGAGTGAAAAATTATATACAAACCACTATCAACTATAAATATAAACTAGGAGTCAAATGAATTTAAACTACGAGTCAAATGAATATATACACTCATCCTTTGAAGGTCCCCAAATAGTAAGTCTAATGGCATCTAGTCCGCCAAAAGCTTTTCCACATCTGCTCGTAGCTTCTGTACCGACTCCTTTGAAGTCTTTTGCTTCCTTAACTTTTTGTGCTCCCGGGCCAACTTTCCAATATAGTTCTGTGTGCCTCAACTGCCTTAGTCAAGGCGGTCTGAGTCTCAATCAACTTGTCCTGGTTGGCTAGGATATTCTTCAGCGTTTCCTCTATAGAAGGAGGAATCTCAACTATGGTAGGAGCTGACTGTGCCTGAACTACAGTGGCCAAGGTGGACCACTCTGATGTCACAGCTGACATCCATTTGTTCAAACTGGATAAAGGATGAGTGAGCTGGTGGGCAGTGAACCGGTGAGTATTTGATGAAGTAACAATCGAGTTAGCTAAAGTAGATATGCTAGAAACAAAAGAAGGACCAGGGGCAAAGTCTCACTGGTAGTACCAGCAGGGATGGTGGATGGCTCAGTAGAATGCTCAATAACTACTGGCTCCTCAAACTGGCCAGGTGCGATAGAAGTGGATGGCTAATGCTTTTTGGACTCCTCTGGGTTGTCAGGACCCAAATGACTCTACCATGAATAGGGAGCCACTGGTTTTACCTTGACATACAAGTGTTTCTTTTTCACATCCAAATCTTTAAAGTACAGGGACATAGTGTTCGGAAAAGGGTAGTTTGTGTTGGTCTCCTGTCCGACCATAGAGATCACCCTCGAGATAATGTTGCCCACATTGAGAGGAAGCCTGGCCATGATAGATGCCACTAGTACATCTCGTAGGATAGGAACTGAGTGATCATGGGTGAAGGGATCAAGTCTACTGCACATGTACGTGAACCAACCCTTGGCCTTAAAATTGAAAGTATTCCGCAGAATCCTCTCCCATGCCATCAACCATATTGGAACAGTGCCGAGGCTTCCAAGTATTGCGCCAACCAAGGTCGCACTTCTTCTTTCATTGGCAGCTTTGCCAAGTATTCAGATTCATCCTCTTCTTGGAACCCCAAGTATTCATTTAGTGACTTCCCATCAAACATCACCAATTTATCCCGCACCTTCGTCACTTTTGAGTCCCTAACTACACGATGAACGTTGAAATAGAACTCTTTTGCCATATGGTCATTTGTAACTATACAACGCTCCTTGAAGAAACCCCAACCCTCTCTAGTACGAAATTATGCTTGCACTATTGGGTTGAGAGTAAGAAGATCAACATCAATGAATTGTCTCTCTGGAATCAATTTTCTTGTGGTCTACCATTCCCTAAATTTGTGAAATGCTATCTCGCTCACAAACCTGTCTGCCCAGGCTTGAGGTTTTCTGGTCCGCTCCACTCCCCCGACATGAGGTTCACCCCCTTCACCATATCCTCCACTTTCCCCAAATAATGAAGTTGTAGGGGAGGTGGAGTTCTGTTCTTCATTTCTTGCTATGGAATCATCAGAAGAATCCGAAATTACATTGACGAGTCTTTTTGAAGTGGGTACAAGTTCAGGTGAATGGGTGTCATGTAACTAGAAAGAGGTAGACATGTGAGTCGGAGCTGATTCTGAGGTGATGCTCCGGGATGGTGCATACTCACTCCCCTAGAGTGGGAGGCCGCTCTATCGGTGTGTCGTATTAGCTTACGGGTCCTTTTTATGTTCTCCCGAACCTGGGGATTGAGTTTAACCGCCCACTTTCCTTTGCCCCCTCGAGAGGAACCACCTCTCCCTGGTTGTTTTTGTTCTTTTCCTCCACGTTTGCTAACCATGATCTGCAAAGAATACAAGTCTAACATTGTTAGTTTAAGCATATGCAGTGAATTAGGTGAAACAGTTAAGTTCATGGTTCATACACAGTGCAGTAGAATAGAACAAAAGAGTTACACACTCGGGCTTGGGTAGCACGGACTGCGTAAAATTGAAGCGCAGACTGCGCTTGAAAATGACCCAAACACACCCTTATCTAGAACCTCACCAATGCGGTCCGCACTAACTTGGACCACAATCGCATTGGCCCAATGTGGATCGTCCAAAAATGCAACGAGGACCATGCATCTAAGACATCACACGCAGGAGAAGCGGCGCGGACCGTGCAAAAAAGATGCGTGGCCGCGCAGGGCTTAAAAATTAACTTGGTTAGGATTTTCATTCGAGTCCAACTTTAGATCAAGTTTTTGGTCCTAATTGTTCCTACTCAATTAACTACACTTGAATTCATGCACATTGTTCAAAATTAACACAAAAAATCTATCCTAATAATTAAATCTAAGAAAATAAGAAGAAACAATAAGTTATACCAATGGGAAGCAAGTAAAATAATCAAAAATTAAAACTATGCATGAAATTAGCAAGGAATATTACCAGGGATTGCGAAAATTGAACTACTTGAAGGAATCTTGATGGACAATGAAAATTTAAAGCTTAGGGAGTAAATTTGCGAAAAAGGGTAAAATGAAGCCTAATGTCCCTATTTATAGATAACATTGTGGGGCCCTTCACCTACCTACCAGCGCGACCACGCAGAAATGGCTACGACAGCACTGGACTTCCAGCCTTTATAATTAATAGTCCACGCAGACCGCACTAATTTGTCATGCGACCGCGTGGGAAACTTCAGAGAGCATGTAAATTTTGCCTTCCCATCACAGACCTCATTGTTTTGTTATGCGGCCTCGTTGGGCAACTTCTGAGAACCAATAGTTTTGTGTCTTCCCAGCGCGGAACGCACTGTTTTGGTGTGCGACCGCGTGGGAAACTTCAGAAGACTTTCCTCTCTATTGCTCCAGCCGACGCGGACCGCACTATTTTGGTGTGCGGCCGGCTGGGAAAACTTTAGAGACTTGTCATTTTTTTACTTGTGTACTGCACTGGTTCAACATTATCCCTGCAACATCTCAGAAACTATTAGCTCAAAAATCCTAATCTAAAACAAAAAACAAATAGAAAGAAAAAGACATGGGTTGCCTCCCAAGAAGCGCGTGATTTAACGTTGCGGCGCGATGCGTGTTACCATCAAATTCACTTCAAATGAATGAGTGCCACCATGTGGCTGTCATCAAACTTTCCCAAGTAGTGCTTGACACGATGCCCATTGTCCCGGAAAACTTCACGATTCTTATTTTTGAGATAAGTGGCACCAAATGGAGTTACACCAACGACTTCAAATGGACCGTTCCACTTAGATTTTAGCTTGTCCGGAAATAACCTCAACTAGGAGGTGAAAAGAAGAACCATGTCACCAACTTTGAATTCTTTCCCTTGGGCATACTTGTCAAGAAGGTACTTCATCTTGTCCTTGTATAAGGACGAGCTGAAGTAGGCATGAAATCTAAACTCATCAAGTTCATTCAGTTGCTCAACCCGAAGATTTGCTGCAATGTCCCATTCCAAGTTCAACTTTTTCAAGGCCCACATAGCCTTATGCTCCAATTCCACGGAAGACGACAAGCCTTCACAAACACCAACCGGTATGACGACATACCAATCGGGGTCTTGAAAGTCGTCAGATAAGCCCAAAGAGCATCATCCAATTTCTTCGACCAATCGGTCCTATTAGCATTGATAGTTTTGGAAAAAATACTCTTGATCTCTCGGTTGGAAACCTTAACTTGGCCATTCGTTTGAGGATGATAAGGAGTGGTCACCTTGTGATTTACCCCATACTTGGCAAGCAAAGAATCAAAAGTTTGATTGCAAAAATGAGAACCACCATTACTAATGATAGCACATGGAGTGTCAAACCTAGTGAAGATACACTTTTGAAGAACGCTACACACACTTCGAGCTTCGTTGTTGGGCCAAGCGACGACCTCAACCCATTTCGGCACATAATCAACCGCTACCAAGATATAGGTGTTGCAACAAGAACTCACGAATGGCCTCATAAATTCGATCCCCCAAACATAAACAATATCAACCTCCAAAATCGTGTTAAGGGGCATCTCATCTTTCTTAGAAATCCCTCCGCCTAGTTGGCATTCGTCACATCTCTTGACAATGTCACCAGCATCTCTGAACAAAGAAGGCTAATGCATAACTAAGCACTTTGGATTATATCCTCGCCCCACCATGATGGCCACCATAGGACAAAGAGCGACAAGCTTCCATCAAACTCAACTGCTCTTCTTTGGGAACACATCGGCGAATTACACCATCGGTGCAAATTGTGAAAAGATACGGCTCATCCCAATAGTAGTCCAAACAATTTCGTTTGACCTTATTCCTTTGGTTAGAAGAGATCTCATAAAGGACCACACCGGTAACAAGATAGTTGGAAATGTCGGCAAACCACGTCATGTCTTGCATTGAAACCGAGAGGAGTTGTTCATCTGGAAAAGCATCCTTTATCTCAAGGCGGTTTGAAGGCCTCTCTTCCTCCTTCAATTGAGACAAGTTGTCCGCCACTTGGTTTTCACTTCCTTTTCTATCAACAATTTCTAAATCAAATTCCTAAAGAAGTAGTACCCATCTCATTAACCTCGCTTTTGAATATTTCTAAGTTATCAAGTACCTAAGGGCGGCATGATCGGTGTGGATAATCACTTTGGCCCCCATAAGGTATGGGCGAAACTTCTCCATGGCAAATACAATGACAAGCAATTCCTTTTCAATGAGCGTGTAATTCCTTTGAGCTTCATTCATTGTCTTACTTGAGTAGTACACCATATGGAACATCTTGTTGATTCTTTGGCCCAAGACCTCCCCCACCGCAACATCACTAGCATCGCACATGAGCTCAAAAGGCAAGATCCAATTGGGTGTGGTAATGATAGGGGTTGTTGTCAACTTGTTTTTTAGAAGATCGAAAGCCTCCATGCATTTATCATCAAAGAAAAACTTGGTCTCCTTCTCTAACAACTTGCACAACAGGTTAACTACCTTAAAGAAATCTTTGATGAACCTTCGGTAGAAACCCGCGTGCCCCAAAAAGCTCCTGACCCCTTTGACAAAAGTAGGGCTAGATAACCTTGAAATGACTTCAATCTTGGATTTGTCAACTTCAATACCTCTATTCAAAATCTTGTGACCCAATAAAATATCCTCTTCTACCATAAAAAGGCATTTTCCCTATTGAGAACTAGGTTTGTATCTTCACATCGGGCAACACATGGTCAAAAGTTTTCAAGAATTCCTCAAATGAGTCCCCCACCATGCTAAAATCATCCATAAAGACCTCCAATATATCTTCCACCATGTCGGCGAAAATTGCCATCATACATCGTTGGAAGGTTGCTGGGGTATTACACAATCCAAAGGCATCCTCGAAAATGCGAATGTGCCATAGGGACAAGTAAATGTCGTCTTTTCTTGGTCTTCTGGAGCGATGAGAATCTGATTATACCCCAAATAACCATCTAGAAAGTAATAGAATGACCGACCCGCAAGACGATCAAGCATTTGGTCGAGGAACGACAATGGAAAATGATCCTTTCGAGCCACCTTGTTAAGTTTTCTAGTCCATACAAACTCTCCATCCCGTCACCGTCCTAGTAGAAATCAAGTCATTGTTAGCATTGGTTACCACATTCATCCTGCCCTTCTTCGGTACACATTGCACCGAAGAAGTCCATGAGTTATCAGAAATAAGATACACCACACCGGCATCAAGCGACTTGATAACTTCCTTCTTGACCACTTCTTGCATAGCTTAGTTGAGTCTCCTTTGGTGTTCAAGTGAGGGCCTCGCGTCCTCCTCCAATATGCGTCCATCTGATCGCCCTCTTGCGCTTTTGTAGAATAGCCAAAGTGGCGTCAATCTTCACGTTAGTCAAGAAAGATGAAAAAATAACATGCAAAGTGAAAGTAGGGCCCAAGTATTCGTACATGAGGTGAGGAGGAAGTGGTTTCAACTCCAACACCAGCGAATCCTCAATAGATGGCTTGTTTGGGGGAGTTTTGCGATTCTCAAGATCCAAGGATAAATTCCTAGGCTCATAAGAGTATGAGCCCATACCATGCAAAGCGTTTACACATTCAACTCTACCGCCATCGTCATCAATATCCATGTTCAATAGCACGACCCCAAGTGGGTCCTCAAAATTCACCATTGCACTTGCATCATCCACTATCACCGCTGTGACAATGTCAACAAACGAGCACATCTCGGTGCTATTTTGTTGCCTCATTGGCTAGCACACATGGAACACCACCTTTTCATCACCAACACGAAAGGTCAATTCTCCCGCTTCAACATAAACCAAGGACTTCCCCGTAGCTAGGAAAGGCCTTTCAAGAATAATAGGCACCTCGAAATCCACTTCACAATCCAAGATCACGGAGTCGGCCGGAAATATGAACTTATCAACACAAAAAAGAATATCATCAATAATCCCCAAAGGTCGCTTCATTGACCGGACCAACATTTGAAACCTCATAGAAGTTGGATGAGGTTGTCTAATTTCCAAGGTCTTGAAGACCAAATATTGCATTAGATTCATACTTGCCCCCAAGTCACAAAGGGCTTTTGCGAAGTCGGCACTTCCAATGGTACATGGGATAGTTAATGTACCGGGGTCCTCAAGTATAGAGCCAAAAAAGGTACAATTGCGCTCACTTGATGAGTCATCTTGATTGTCTCACACTCCATTGATCTCTCTTTTGTAACCACATCTTTCATGAACATTGCATACCCCGACATTTGCTCGAGTGCCTCCGCCAAAGGCACATTGATTGCCAAACTCTTCATCATTTAAATGAATTTATTAAATTGTTTATCACCTTTTTGCTTGGCCAACCGTTGAGGATATGGCAGAGGAGGCCAAGGTAAGGGTGTTTTGGCTTTGGGCACCACCGGCTCGGGCATATCAATCATGTGTTTCCTAGACGAGTTCAGGCCTCTTATGTATCCTCCTAAACCTCATGAATATAAATCCCCACTTCATCTCTCACATTTTGTTCAACTACATCTTCAACCACCAAAGGCATTTCATCATCTCGTAACTCATCTTCATCCACCATAACTTGGTTTCCTCTTAAGGCATGCATATCACCGCCTCTTCCACTTTGTGTTGTCACCACCATCACATGATTGTTGTACCCACCCTTGGGGTTCACTATCGTATCACTTGGTAGAGCACCCTTTGGGCGAGTATTTAAAGACTGCGAAATTTGGCCAAGTTGTACTTCCAAGTTATGGATATAAGTGTTGTGGGAGGCCAATTGAGCATCAGAGTCTTGGTTCTTCTTCATCATTTGCTCAAACATAACTTCAATTCTACCAAATTCATTTCCCGAAGAACTAGACCCTTGATATTGAAACGGTGACGGGTTATTCGGTTGTTGAAACATCGGAGAACTTTGAAATACTTGCCCCCGATTTCCTTGACCACCATTCTTATTCCACCCACCTTGCCCATTATTGTTGTTCCAATTTTTATTGTTGTTTCCGCTCCTATTCCCTTGATTGCCCGAGTTATTGTTCCCCAATTTCCTCCTTGGTTGTTGTTACTGTTCCAACTACCACCTTGTTGATTGCCCCAATTTCTTTGGGTCTCCATTGTTGGTTCCCTTGATTACCTCTATTCCCTTGATAGTTGTTGATTTATTGGACTTCTTCACTTTGATCATCATAACATTTGTTTGAATAGCCACCACCATCATCATAGTTATCAAAATTTCCTTGAGGTTGTTGCCCTCTTTTCCTCGTTTTCATCATATTCACTCTTTCCACGGTGTTTACATGGCACGTTTTTTGAACTGGTTGTAAGAGCGCTTTAGCCAACTGATTCATTGTTGTTGTAAGTTCGGCAATGGCTTGGCTGTGATCATGCAACTCTTTATGCAAATTCATAACATTAGGATCACCTTGAGGAACATTATCTCGGCTTTGCCATGTCGATGATGTATCAACCATCTCATATAACACATCAGAAGCTTCATTGTACGGAAGTTTCATAAAATTTGCTCCCGCCAATTGGTTCACAATACAATTGTTAGTTGTGTTGATGCTCCTATAGAACGTTCATTGGACCATCACATCATTGTTAGGGTACTCTTTCACCATTGTTCTAAACCTCTCCCATATCTCGTGTAACGGTTCAGTCGGCTCTTGCTTGAATTCCAGAATCTCGTCCCGTAGAGCCGCCATGTGACTTGGAGAGAAAAACGTATCGATTAACTTGTCTGCCAACTCATCCCATGTAGTAATGGAATGATTGGGGAGCCTGTCAAACAAATCTAACGCCTTCCCCCGAAGTGAGCCGGGAAAGTTGAAGTCTCAATGCATCCTCCGAAATATTTGTCTGCTTGCTACCCCAAAAGGTATCCACGAAGCCTCTCAAGTGTTTGTATGCATTCTGATCAGCGGCCCTCGTGAAATAACCTCATTGTTTGAGCAAGGTGAGCATCACATTTGTAACCTGGAAGTTTCTCGCCCGGATTCGGGGAGGAACTATTGCACTTGCGTACCCTTGATCTCTTGGTGGAGGTGGAGAAGGGTCTGGTATGTTCTCATTTGCATTGGCATTTCGACCTCTCCTAGGAGCATGAGGTAATACATCTTCTTGTTCTAAATCCTCAACCTCCTCCACCATGACCACGTTGCCAAGAGGGTCATTTGCGTTTAAGGACATGTGTACCTGAGTGAATTGACACAAATAAAACTAGTAAAAATAAGGAAAGAGAAGCAAAACACAAAAACTAGCTTAACAAATAGTCAACACCGTAATCTCCCTAGCAACAGCGCCAAAAAATGATTGCGGCGGACTCAACCTTAGGAAGTGTGGGCGCTAAGACTTTCACTCAATAGTGGTATCGGGGTCAATTTCACATGGAGCTTGGAATGGAGTTGCGTATTTGTTGAGACTAGAAATGCGTATTTACTCCTAATTAAAACTAAGTTATGTTAAGATATTAATTCTAGGTTTTATGCAAGATAGAGAAAGAGTGATTTTGCCCAATTGACTCTCTCGAGACCAATTGGGTAGGTCAATTTGCCCAAGAAACTTAGGGTTCAAGTTGGTAATTACTCTCTCGAGGTTTAACCTATTAATTGGGACTATCATTCTCATGGGTCCATCCCAATTCCCTGTTAGGTCAATTTTGGGGTCATAGACTCTCTTTCTTAAGAAGAGTCAAGACCCACTAAGATAGACTTAGTATTTGCAACCACCAAATCCTAATGAAATCAAAAAATTAACGAAAATATCAAGCATCCAACATCATTCAAGCATTAAACAATCACACCCATTAATTACCCACACTAGGGTTGAGCCACAACCCTAGCTAATAGGTTTAGCTAGACATAATAGAAGTAGAAATTTAAGAAATAGAAGATGAAACAAACATATTAATTAATTACTAATGTTAATATACAAGAATCCACGATGTAACAAGATAAAATTGCCCCAAATAGGCTAAAACTTGAGTCACACGAGTGCAACAACTATCTGATATCTAATGCCTACCCTAAAGTAAAATATTTTATTATAGTACACAGGAACAACTGGATATAAATGCCCCTGCGGAGTTGGCGCGGACCGCGCATAAATGTGGTGCGGTTGCGCAGGGTCTTGGTCTTTTAAATCTCTCTTCTGAAGTTGGGGACACAGACCGTTCAAGAAGCTGGAGCGGCTTCGCTGGCTGACTGGCGCAGACCGCGCATAAATGGGACGAGGCTGCATGAACAGACTTGGTAAAATGATCAACTCTCTGAATATCATCCATGCAGACCGCACTGTTTTGGTGCGCGGCCGCATAGGATTTGTCTTGAATTTGATAGCCTCTAAATCACCACAGGCGCGGACCATGTAAGGATGAGTGCGGACCGCACATAATACCTCTGAAATACCCGCTCTCTTAACTCCTAGCACAACCGAGTGGCAAATCAGTGTGGTCCGCGCTAGGTCTCCTTGTTCCCCACTCCACTTTTGTTTGATTCCTGGCAGGTTTGACTCTGTTTTGAGCCGATATTTGACATTCATAATCTTGTCGCTCAAGCCTGCAATCAAGCACAACTTGATAAATTTTGGGACCAATTTATGGTAATTCACACACAAAGCTTAGGAAAGTATGGGCATAAAACGTGTTAAAATCATAGTTATCACTAGCTTCACACCCGGAACGAAGTAGAAAAACACTAAACTACTTCCTAACCTTCAATCCTATTATTCAACCTTCACGCCTTCCTATCAAGGGTCATGTCCTCGAAAATCTTAAGTCGTGTCATGTCATGCATGATCACATCTCTCAATACTTTTTAGGCCGCTCTCTACCTCTTCTCATACCTGCCAAAGCCAACCACTCACACCTCCTTATTGGGGAATGTAGGATTCTCATATGCACGAGCCCAAACCATCTAAGCCTCGCTTCCTGCATATTGCCATCGATAGGAGCCACACTCACCTTTTCCCAAATGTCTTCATTCATAATGTTATCTAGCCTAGTGTGCTCGTATATCCATCTTTACATTCTCATTTATGCTACTTCCATCTTTTAGATATATGAATTTTTGATTGGCCAACACTCTACCCCATGCAACATGTTCGGTCTAATCACCACTCTATAGAACTTACCTTTATGTTTCAGTGGCATATTCTTGTCACACAGGACGCTAGATGCTAACTTCCATTTCATCCACCCATATCCCCCTTATACTGTGTGTGAAGTCCTCGTTGATCTCCCTATCCCACAAGATAACTAACCCAAGGTACTTGAAACTTCCTCTCTTACGGATGAATTGTGAGTCAAGCTTCACGTCCATATCCGCTTCCCTGCCACGTCACTATACTTGCACTTCAGGTATTCTATCTTAGTCATACTCAACTTGAAATTTTTAGACTCAAGGGAATGTCTCCAAACCTCCAGTTTCTTATTAATATCTCCTCGTGTATCTTCAATAAGAACTATATCATCAGTGAATAACATATACCATGGCACCTCCTTTTGAATATGGTGTGTCAGTACGTCCATCGCCAGAGAAAATAAGAATGGGTTGATCGCAGATCCTTTATGTAACCCCATAACAATCGAAAAATGCTCCGAGTCACCTCCCACTTTCATAACTCGTTTGTAGAAAAAAATAACCCCATAAAATCAAATTGTCCTATTTATTGTTATAAAAGATAAACAATTTTTTTTTAATTTAAACATGGCATTTGAGGTGTTCATGATTCGGTTTGGGTCAGTTTTCCTTTAAAAAGAAAACATATCAATTAAGTCGATTATTCAGATATTAGAACCAAGCCAATTAAAAGAATTTTTTGTAAGTTCGATTCATATAGGTTTCAGTTGACTTTTCATTTTTCGAATTTTTCTCTTAATTGCCAAGCACATATTCTACCCACTGAATTAGAACACACAATATCAAACCAATTATTCTTTATAATTGAACTAAACATTGATGTATAATTTAAGGAATCAATTAAAGATAAGTTATTTTTAACTTGAAATAGATTCTTGTACTTAGAAAAATAGAAATACTGTCAAATGTAAAGATGAAGAGCTTGATTATTATAATGGCAAAGAACTAGACTACCAACTAAGAATCAAAACAATTAAATATATACCATAAAATTTTAATATATATATTTTTAATAATAAAGTTTTAAATAAGTATATTTATAGTCGGTTTGATTTAGCTTTTTTGATTATTTTTTACTTAAAATTAAAACGAAATCAAATTTGACTGGCTTCTAAAATTCAAAACTATAGCTAAAACCAAATAAAAATAAATTATCATTGCTATTTTGTGGAAGCATGGTTTGGTTTCACTTTGTAATCACACCAACTATGCCTTATAAAAAGGACTAGGTCGTCATTGCAAATATAATCCAGTTTACAAGTCTAGAGTCGAATACCACAGAGAACTAAGGCTTAGCTACAACTGTTTATTATCTCCAAGAAGACAAGCTTAATAATTCCTAACTTATAGATATTAAGATTCTTGTGTTTAACTAATTAATTAACAAATTAAAATACTAAATTAACAACTAAATGTTATGACCCGACCTGTCGTCTCATGAGTTACAGCTTTGTTTTCCCCATTTTCTACTTACTTATCCTTCATTATCTGTATTTGGTGCGATATAGTTGATTTGGATTGGTTTTGGTAGGAAATAAGATACTTATCTCTTTAAAGAAAGCCTAG
Organism: Nicotiana benthamiana; assembly: GCA_034376525.1. Classification (NCBI taxonomy): domain Eukaryota; kingdom Viridiplantae; phylum Streptophyta; class Magnoliopsida; order Solanales; family Solanaceae; genus Nicotiana; species Nicotiana benthamiana. The sequence goes on from CM067328.1 coordinate 29,505,297, forward strand.
TTTTGAAAAGTCAACCGAATATTAACTAATGAGTTAGAGGGACCGGATGTGATTTTCGGTGGTTTGGTTAGCTTTGGGGGATGAATTGTGGCATAGGAGTGTGATCGGAAGTCATTTTGGAGGTCCGGTGTAGAAATAGACTTCACTTGGTGAAGTTAGTATTTTGGTGAATTCCGGTTGATAGGAAAAATTTTGTTCCAAGGATTGGAATGAAATTCTGAGAGTTTCTGTGGCTTTGTTATATGATTTGGGATGTGTGTGCTAAATTTCAGGTCATTCATAGGTGATTTGGTTGGTTTTTTATCGAATACGTATTTCGGAAGGTTTGAAGAACTTAGGCTTGAATTTGAAGTAATTTGATTATTTTGGTGTTGTTTGAGGTATTTTGATGAATGGAACGAGTTTGGATAAAGTTTTAGGATGTGTTGGTGTTTTTGGTTGAGGTCCCGGGGGCCTCGGGTGATTTCAGATGGCTAACGAAGCGTTTGGACTTGTGTAAAGTTGCAGTCCCTGCTGCTTCTGCTATTTCCGCTTCTGCAGAATTGGGACCACAGAAGCAGTATCGCAGGAGCGAAGGCGGGAGTTGCAATAGCGGAAGGTCAAGGGAAGTCATGGGATTACAGGTGTGGATTGGGTACTGCATCTGTGGAGTCACGGATGCGACATATGAACCGCAGAAGTGAGTGTTGGCTTGGAAGCTGTTTCCGCAGAAGCGAGTGTTAGCCTGGCAGCTATTTCTGCAGAAACAGATGGAGAGCCGCATCTACAAGGTCGCAGATGCAGGATTTTGGTCGCTGAAGCGATTCTTGGGGGCATTAGTGATTTTTGCGGATGCGGAGTTTTGTCTGCTGAAGCATCATCGTAGAAGCGATAATTTAACCGCACAAGCGGTTTTGCCTGCGCAGATGGTATTTAGGTTCATCTTTGCGAATTTTGAAGGGTTTCTCATTTTCTAACTTCGAACTTGGATAATTGTGGGAGATTTTGAAGAGATATTTCAATGAGCTTCGGTAAGGTAAGGATGTTAGACCTAAAAAATAATTCTATGGTGTTATTTCATCGATTAGGACTGAAACTTTGAGGAATAAATAGACAAAAATGGTGGTTTAAGGCTTGAAATTAGGAGAGCATAAATTAAGGATTCCAAAGATCAATTAAACTCCAACTCTTGTGATTTTGATATGTATGAACTCGTGGCAAGATAAGGAAGCTAATGATGTGAAAATGTTTGAGTTGGAGAAGTGGGCCCGGGTCTCGGATTTTGCCTATTTCAGGATTTTTGATGTTTTTGAATTATTTTTGATTGGTTATTGTTCCTTTAGCATATTTTGAAATATTCGTTGTGGTTTTGGTAAGATTCGACGCGCGAGGAGGCCGATTAGAGAGGTAAGGGCATAGCAAGCTAGAGTTTTGGCCGACTTGAAGTGAATAATGAATGTAAATGATGTGTGAGGGTTTGAAATCCTGGAATTTCACATCATAATACTATATTGAAGTGAGACACGTGCTCTATGATGAGTGCTGGGTCGTTTACTATTGGGGATTGTGACTTGGTCCTTCCCGAGTGATATTTTACCGCATATTTGATTGAAGCTTAATTGATATCATCATTACTTGGACTAAATGTCATATTTGGGCTTCATGCCAACTGTTTGAACCTTTCTGTTATCATTGTTTCCCTCACTATTTGATATATTACTTGATCTCAGTCCTATCGTTTAATACAATTTAGCAAACTCAAATACTTTTACTCAGATTTGAAACTTCAATAATATTTCAAATGACATATTGGGCTGAGGACTACAATATTATTATTGCACGAGCGACTTATGTGATTTCTCAACTGAGTATGGGATCGAGCTGCGTGCCGCATTAGTATTATAGTGACATAGAGGCAGATGGCCTAGTTGATGCCACGAGCTGACTTGTTATTGCGCTTGGGCTGTAAGGGCACCCTCCCGGAGTCTACACACCCCAGTGAGCGCCATCGACGATAAATAAATGGATCAGTCTGCACGCCGCAACGAGTACTAGAGTGTACCATTCTATGTGTTGCATTTTTCTTATTCATCTATCATTTATCTGTTTATCTATGTTAGCATTTTCTATACTTTGTTTTTATTGGTTTATCGCATTTCTTATTACTTACTCTAAATTACCAATTATGGCTTTCTCTATGTTTTTCCATGGTTTCGTATTCTCAGCCTTTATATATGTTTATTACTCACTGGGTCGGAGTACTCACATTATTCCCTGCACCTTCCGTGCATATCTAGGTGTATCTGAGGCTAAGTGAGGATTATTTCAGCTGAGCAGCACAGTATCCGGGACAATCGAGGTAGCTGCATGTGTTTGCAGCCTTGATCTCTCCCTTCTATCCTTGTCTTCCATTTCGTATTCTCTATACGGACATGTATTAGGTTGATAAATCTGTAGAGGCTAAGACTCGTGACACCGAATTCTTTGGGCTATATTGTAGGATTTTTACTTGAGATTCCACAGGTTTTATATTTTATTTCAATCGTCTAATATGATGACTGTCACACCTCCGTTTTCACCTACACTCGCAAGGGCGTAAAAGATTTTTTTCAATTAAATTCGATTAAGGAATTCTGTTAACCCGGGAGAAGGTGTTAGGCATTCTCGGGTTCCGTGGTTCTAGCACGGTCGCTTAACTGTTTTTTTTTATTTTATCTGATTTTAATACATGCTAGCTTATGTGACTTTTATTCGTAAAATGCTTTTATCAATATTTTAAAAAAATTGCAATGTCATGAAAACGTGTTTCGAACCACGTCGCAATCAATGCACCTGTGATTGTCAACACACTTCAACTCCGTTGAGATTTGGATTTGGGTCGCATCAATGCGCATCCAAGTTTAGGAGTGTAATTTTATTTAAAACAATGCCTACAGTGGCTAATGCATAATTATCTTTTGGGAGGGCCGTGAAATTCGCTAAACAGCCCTTCCCGATCTTCTAAGTATTTCCAATCAACCATTTATTTGCCAGCCATGACTGCCTTGCTTTTCAGCCTTGTATTGTACGGATGGGTTACCATAAACAAACCACCTCAACGTTCTTCACAATTCAAAACAAAACATGTTAGAATGGATTGAGTTGTTCCTCATTATTAACAACATCTTTTTCCATTTTTCATTCAAAAAATTTTTCATTCAATTTTTCTTTTCCATTTTTTTGGTTGTGGTCGAATCTTATGGAGATTGCTTATGTATCATGACCCCGCATAAATCAGACGCTGCGTAGTTCTTGCAAATGTAAAGTAAACGACAATAAAATATTTTTGGAATTTTCCATTTACGTAATAACAACAAAACTGACCAGCTTAACGATGAAATACAGACTCGAAAATCAAACAACCCTTATACTCAAATCAAGAGAAATACAAACCAAAAAACAAAATGACAGATTCCTTGCCCTATATGCCGATTTTGACCCAAAATCCGAATGATATTCACTTTACCACTGTCTCTTTTTTTGTTTTTCACATTAAAATAAATGGCCCGGTATTGCAAACACGACCTTCCAGCGCCCCAGGGACGAAGATTTTAAGGCTGCAAGGTTCAATAATCAAAATAAGACCAAAGGTGGCTATTTGTGCAAAGTCAACCTTCCGGTGTCCCGTTTGGGAATATTTGGCTATTTTGACAAAAATACCATCACCTAGTTTTTTTATGACAAAAATTAAGATTTCGACATTTTTTGGGCTATTTTTTGTAAAGGGGAGGTTGGACCCGATGATGATTACCTACGTATCTCACGCCCTGTGAGAATCAAACCTGCGTAGTTCAGGCAATTAACCAAACCATTATAAAAAAAGGACTCTTTTTATTTTATTTTTGGCATTTTATAAACAATAAAAACTATTTTTTAGAAACAAGACTCTTTTTCCCCGTTTTTTTCTTTTTCAACAAACTATTTTTGAAGTTAAAAATAAACGACTCTTTTTCTCTTTCATTTTCAATAGACATAATAATATACTTTTCCAAACTAAAATAAAAGACTCTTTTTCCCTTTTTTCAACAAATAATAAAAAAAACCTATGTTTTCCAAACTAAAACAAAGACTCTTTTTCTTTTCCTTTTTCAGCAAACAATTTTCCAAAAATAAAAAGATTCCTTTTCTATTTTTCCTTTGCTTTTTTTTAGTAAAAAAAACTATTAAATATAGAAAATTTCTATTTTCCATTTTTCTCAAAATTTTGGCAAAGTTTCGACAGTATTTGGGCATTGTTTTTTTAAAACATGTAATTAACTCTCTACCCTGCTATTTCTCTCTTTTTCTCATTTCCAATATTCCCTAGATTCAGAAGCTGGTCAACATGTAGGTTCGAAACAAATATATGTACAGAGCAAGTAGAATGCATCAGGATGGTCTTTTCATTTCAGGTTGCTAGCCCTAGACGGGCCCAACCCCTGTGTTGAGTCCCCTAAGTCAAATGCAGCATGATGCAAATAAGCGCTCATACTAGGGATCCAGCATGAAGTCATGTTATCCTAGGTTCAAATCCTGGGTATGTGTTCTAGACTATGTACCCAAGCGGACAACTCGAATCGAGGAGGGGGCAGCGTATCGGGGACCCGCGAGATGGTCCAGCTATGCAACTTATCCGGCCTCTTTCTTATTTCAGGGTATGAAACTAACAGAATAAGGAGTCTCATTCAGTAAGCACATCCCCGAAGGTGAAGAGAGAAGGGTGTCGACACAGTTTATATACAGTTCAGATAATATCAAAGAGGTAACATTTAGCACATTAAGCATGAAACATGTAGGAAAATCAGATATAGCCAAATACAAAAATTTATCTAAGCTTGAATTCTGAACCCTAAACAAAATGTTCTGGGTTCTTTTTCCCAGCAGAGTCGCCAGAGCTGTCACACTTCCTCTTCTACTGCACCCGCAAGGGCATAAAGGAGTTTCTTCAATTAAAGAACAATCGGAAAGGGATTTAATTATTAATTATTTAGAGTATCCACTTGGAAGTTTAATGGTGTCCCAAGTCACCGGATTAATCCCAAATCGAAAAAAATATTGACTCTGTATTATAGTCTGCGAACCAAAAATTCGAGTATGGAATTCTTATGACTCCATTTCAGTCCACATACTACAAGACTAACATGGATTTACATATCATCAATGAATGAAAAACTCAAGTACACAAGTCATAGAGAAGCTAAATTAGAATTTTCAACTCTTCACGTATATTCAACCATCACGTTTTCATATTACAAGTGCCTAAATTATTATTGTGTACCTAGAAATTAGAAATAGGAAGAAGCAAAATCAGAAATCAATCAGCCAGAAATCACTTCAATGACCAAGGGGAGTTTGAAACCAAACAAAATCCAGGCAATCAAACACAAACTTGACCCAGAAACTACAGGACTTCTCCAGTAATCCAAATCGACCAACAATCACTCGAATAAACCCAGATATGCTTGTAAATGCACCAGAATATCTCACAGAAGTATAGAACGAAAAACTTGACCCCATAATAACCCAATTGAGACCAAAACCAAACCAGTGGATCTCTTACACCATAGTAATCAAAATCTGAACTGGAAAATCAACAAATTAACAGCCAAAAGCTGAAATTAACCTAAAATTCTAATGTAACAATATTTTTGGATTTTTTGAAGCTTTTCTATTGTTTTTATTTTTTTGAATCTGAATTTCTATTCTCAGATCTAGAACTAAAGAAAAACTGTTTTTGGGGGAAATTGTTTTGCTTCCAAACTTGTTTGTGAAGGCAATAGTGATGCCTTTTTATTGGCACAAAGAGATGCAAGTCAGATTTCTTCTTTACATCTTAGTCCCTTAGTTGTACTTATTCAATCCTTTGTTTTCTAACTTGTGCGTCAAGTTAACACCCTAACAATTACTGAAATTCTATTTTGACCTCTTCTAGGTGCTTTTAATGGCTTCTCAATTCAATTACCAATAAATTCCCAGTGAATTACCCCTATTGCCTTTACATTAGTCATGAAGCTACCAACTTGACCTAACAATACCCCAGCCCCTTTCCAACGTAGTTAAAACTACCAACTATAACCAAGTTTATCTACTTATAACAGCTGATTAGACTCAGCAAGGAATTACAGTAATAACAGCTAGTGATTAATAAATTGAACCAATTAAAATCCACCACAATGATATCCATTGAAGACATTACTGAATCAAGAATTAATATGACGACTAAAGCAAATCATCAACACAAAGTCAAGACCATAACACATAATCAGAACCTAAAAGGAAAATTAAACGAGAATGGTAATAAATCCAAAATGAACTTGGCTAAATAAAGAAATTAACCTAAGGATCAACCCTTACAACACCAGATTCGAATAAGACTAAACAACCAGAATTAGACCATAACATTTGAACAAAACTAATAAATCAGAACACTTCTACTGCCAATCATTCAAGGAGCACAAATACTAACCTAATTCACAGGAGCATGAGAGAACAACCAGAAAAAAATATAAATCAAAATTAACTCCACACTTACTACTATAACTCTTACGCCTATCAATTTAGCATTTGAGCCATTCCGATGACATTTGAACGATGTTGATACCTGATTCCACATGAGGGAGGCAAGGCGACCTTGGCATGCTCCTTTGAAACCACTGGAACGACTTAGGGTTTTTGACCCTTTTTGATTTTGCACATTCAAGGATTTCAGTCACGACTTGAGGCCAGTTGTTGATGTATTAATGATGAGGAGATGGGGGAGGCTTGGTGGTGTGAATTTGGGCCGGTTTGGGAGGTGTCGCCGCCATGGGCGACGGAGACAGTGACAACCAGTTTGACCATTCGAAGGTCTATGGTGGGATTTGAAGGGCGGTAATGGCAGATTCATGAAGAGGGTGTCAAGGCGGTACATGGGTGTGACATTGGGGATCGACGGCGAAGGTGGTGTCTTCGTCAGCGGCGGAACTGGTGGTGGAGACGATGGGGTGGAGGGGTGGCGTTGTATGAGGAAGATAACGCTGTCGTTTGGCTTATGCACACATTCTGAAAATTATATTAAAATAAAAAGATACAACATGGCCGTTGGATTGAGGTGATTCAATGGCTGTGATTTACTGGATGCCAAACGGCGTCGTTATGGTAAAGAGCACATTGAACGGGCAGGATGGGAATTTGGATTAGACCTGGTGTAGTTGATCTGGGCCGGCGGAAATTTCGCTAAAAGCTCAAATCTGGGCAGCCCTCTCCCTCTCCTTGTAATTTCTTTTTGTTTTCTTATATTTATTTTTCCCAATTAATTCCTTTTGTTTTCCACCTTATACTTTTTGTAATTTTTTTTATAAAGATTGCAAAAAGTAAAATAAAAATAAAAAATAAATATTAAACTAAACTAATTGATGCCTAAAATTACTTTAAAAACTATTTTGTGACAATTTCACAATTAAAACAATAAAAATGCTAGAGTGAACTATTTTTGTGATTTTCTTCATACCTTATTCTAAAATAATTTAACCCCTAATTAATACTAAAATATGAAATTAAATCCTAAATACAAATGTATATTTTTGTATTTTCATTAACATTCACAAATAAAATGCAACCAATTAACACAAAATACATAAAAATTGTAAAAAAGCGGAAAAATATTTTGTTTGGAATTTTATGGGAATAATTCATATATAGGGCAATAATCACGTGCTCAAAATGACTTGTTAAATTTTATGTATTATTTAATCATGAATTGTGTATGAAATGGGCTAAGGATATTGAGTGGCCGGGCTTGCTTAATAGTGTGTTGGGCGCCATCACGATCGGGGTTTGGGTCATGAACTATCAGAGCCTAAGTTACTCGGTCTCGCGAGTCATGAATCAGTTTAGTACAGTCTCGCGGATCGGTACGGAGACATCTGTATTTATCCTCGAGAGGCTGCAGAACATTTAGGAAAAACTTCATATTCTTGAAATTCTTGTCGTGCGACTTTGTTGATTCGAAAACTAAACTTCTGTTATTCTATTCTCTAGCAAATGGAAAGAACTCTCGCTATCGGATGAGGTGGACGATCACCAACACCACCTATTGATGCCACCAAAGGCTGTGAACACAATCGTAGTAGAGGAAAATCAGCGAGGGCAGCACATGTTGATCCACCAACTATCCCAGTTCGGGACCAGACTCCAGCTGTAGATGCTCTAACAGCACCTGTGCAGGCACCAGCTGTGCCCATCGTGATTCCGGGTCTTCAGGAGGCCCTCGTTCAAATCATATCGGTTTGCACTAGCCTAACTCAGGAAGTATCAACCACTACCGCAACAGCTACTTCACAAGCCGGGGGAGGCAATCAGACCCCCGTTGCTCGCACACTTGAGCTGGTAGTGCTGGGATTGCAGACACCGGGAGCACCTCTAGCTAAGCCGGTTACACCAGTTCAGGGCTTTCTTGTTCTAGCTATGCCAAACGATGAGCAGCGTCATCTTGAGAGGTTTGGTAGGCTCTAGCCTCTGACATTCAGTGGTACTGAGGGCGAGGATGCCCATGGTTTTATTGACAAATGACAGTGTATGCTCTGTTAGTCAGGGATTCTTGAGTCAAGTGGTATGGCATTAACCACCTTTCAGTTCTCGGGGTCTGCTTTTACTTGGTGGGAGGACATTGAGAGGTGTAGGCCTATCGGTGCAGCGGCCCTTATTTGGAAGCAGTTCTCCGCTCTCTTCTTGAAGAAGTATGTACCGTAGTCCTGCAGAGAGGAGCTGCGTAGATAGTTTGAGTGGTTGACTCAGGGGGATATGATAGTGACCCAGTATGAGATGATGTTTAAATAGTTGGCCCATCATGCTGTTTAGATGATTCTGACATATCGTTAGAGGATCAGTAGATTTCTACATGGCCTTAACTACCATCTACGCATTTTGATGACTAAAAACGGGTATTGGGTGCTACGTTCGAGGAGGTGGTTGACATTGCTCGCAATATTAATACGGTCAGCCGTAGAGAGCAAGAAGAGAAGAAGGCCAAGAGGTCTCGAGGTTCTGGAAGTTTCACTAGTGCTCCATTTAGGGACCAGTCTAGTATGGTAGTGGTCGTTCTTTAAGGCCTCCATAGTCAGCCTGTCCATAAAATCCATAATATCGTAGGGCATCTTCAGGTTGTGGCCATCATGGGTTTCAGCCGGGCTAGTCTTCACTCAGTGCCATCTTAGCTCAGAGTCATCTCATGCCCCTTTAGCTTAGGGTTCTTCTATGCCAAGTGCATCAGCTAGTCACTCCGATGCGAGGGGTTTCCTTCAGTCCCTTCTCCAGCACCTGGTAGTTGCTTTGAGTGCGGAGAGTTTGTTCATATGAGGATGCAGTGCCCTCGCCTTCGTGGTGGTCAGTCTCAGTAGAGGGATCAGTCCACGACTTCTACTCTGGTTAGTTCACCACCTACCCAGTCAGCTATGGGTGGCGGTCAGGCAGCCAAGGGTCGCCCCAGAGGTTGCGGTCGATCAGGCGGTGGCCAGGCTTATTTTTATGCAATTCTAGGAAGGACAGATGCCATTTCTTCAATGTTATTATAGGTATTGTTTAGTATTCCATAGAGATGCCTATATACTATTTGATTCCGGTTCCACTTATTCATATGTGTCTTCATATTTTTCCTCATTATTTGGGTACACCTCGGGAGTCTCTTTCCTTACTTGTTCATGTGTCTACCCCGGTGGGCGATACTATAGTATTGGACTGTGTGTACCGGTCATGTGTTGTGATTATTGCGGGTCTAGAGACCCGAGTTGATCTATTGCTATTGAGCATGGTGGACTTTAATGTTATTTTGGGCATGGATTGGTTATCTCCATGTCATGCTATTCTAGATTGTCATGATAAGACAGTCACTTTGGCTATGCCAGGTGTATCGCAAATCGAGTGGCGTGGTGTGAGTGATTATGTTCCTAGCAGAGTTATTTATTTTATAAAGGCCCAACGTATAGTTGGGAAGGTTTGTCTTTCATATTTGGCATTTATGAGGGATGTTGGAGCTGAGACTCCTAGCATTGATTTATTTCCCGTTGTGAGGTATTTTCCTGATGTATTTCCAACAGACCTACCAGACATGCCACCGGACAGGGATATTGATTTTGGTATTGCTTGGTGTCAGGCACTCATCCCATTTCCATTCTGCCATATCGTATGGAACCAGCGAAGTTGAAGGAATTGAAGGAACTCATACAAAAGGGGTCTATTCGGCCTAGTGTGTCACTGTGGGGTGCGCCCGTTCTGTTCTGAAGAAGAATGATGCCATAATGAGAATGTGCATTGACTACAGGCAATTGAATAAAGTAACAATGACGAACATGTATTCCCTACCATGTATTGATGATTTATTCGACTAGCTTTAGGGAGTGAGCGTGTTCTGTAAGATTGATCTCAGTTCGGGCTATCACCAGTTGAAGATCAAGGATTTTGATATTCCTATGACTACTTTAAAGGAGTAGATATGGTCACTAGGAGTTTCTTGTCATGTCTTTCAGACTGACCAATGCCCCATCACCGTTCATGCAATTGATTAACTGTGTATTTTGGCCTTATCTGGATTTGTTTGTCATCGTATTCATTGATGATTATAGTGTACTCGCATAGTCAGGAGGAGCACGCAGAGTATTTGTAAGTTGTATTGCAGAGATTGAGGGAGAAGAATCTTTATGCAAAGTTCTCCAAGTTTGAGTTTTGGCTCTTCAGTGGCTTTCTTGGGGCACGTGGTATCCAGTGAGGGTATTACAGTTGATCCAAAGAAGATAGAGGCGGTTCAGAGTTGGCCTAGACCATTCTCGGCCACCGAGATTCGTAGCTTCCTTTGTTTGGCGGATTATTATTGCTGGTTTGTCCAGGGTTCTTCATCTATTGCCTCGCCCTTGACCAAGTTGACTCAGAAGGGTGCTCCATTTGTATGGTCGTAAGACTGCGAGGAGAGATTTCAGAAGCTCAAGACGGCCTTGACCTCAGCTCCAATATTGATTTTGCCATCAGCTTAGGGTTCTTATAGAGTGTGTTATGAGGCTTCGAGAGTTGGGATTGGATGTGTGTCGGCGCCCCCTTTTTCAAAAGCGGAGAAATCGAATTTAAAACATTATGGACAAAGCAACTCTTATTCCCTTTGAGGAATTAGGTCATGGAATTTGAAGAGTCTCCACCTAATGATTATAGTGCATTAGGAAACTTCAAGGAAAAGAAGAAGATTTCGAAAGAAAAACAGAGTTCGGGTAAGGGCTTGAGATTATCTTGAGGGGAAGGCGTTAGGCATCCCTCAAGATTCACTATTGTGGTTCCTGGCCGTGCTTAATTGTTACTTTAAGAAGAGTAGGAGTAAACAAGCAAAGTTTGCACATAGGAAACATAGCAAGTTGAAAATCTGAAAGAAGAAAGATACAAGTTGTTTTAAAAATGGGAATTTTAGACATTAAAGCATTAACAAAGAAGACGAAAGGGGTCCTGGGGTTAAATATAATATGGATCAATTCGGTGCAATACTCAGCAATCATTCTCACACGAGATATTAGCGCACCAATCATCATATCCATATTCTACCTCCCCACCCCGTTAAGGTATTTAAACACAATTAGTCTCGTTTTACTTATTGCATGCTAATACCCGATCCAACCTATCAGTCCTGGGGTATTAGGACTTCTAATCCTAAAAGGGGAAGAAAGAGATGAGGGCTTTGCATGGAGTTTCAAAGGATAAAAGTCTAATTTGTCATTCAAGACATATACCAAGTAGGGGAGAGAACAAGAAGACAAACCAAGGCTCAAAGAAACCTCTTTTAACAGACAACATATAGTTTATCATGTCTTACATATACTGGTTTGGTCATAAGTTGAAAAATTAAACAGAGGACAAACCAGTTTAACACATAAAATTGGATAAAAAGTCTGCATCAAGCACCTCGTATCCGATTGTCAAGAGTTGTTGTATTTTTAAAGCAAGTTACGGATTGAGGTCCTAATGCAGGAGAGTGCAAAAGCAGAAGTTTGGGAAATTATCGAAGATTAGAAAGGATGTTTCGAAAGTAGCCAGAATTATAAAAGTAAAAAGTACAGTATAGTTTCCATAGGTAAAATTCTTTTAAAGAGCGAGTCCGCAAAATATTTTTTTGAGAGGAAACTTTGTGAGTATAAATTCAGTGAAAAAAAAACAATTTCAGAAGCAGAAATACAAATTTAGAGAATTGCATATAGATTTGCACGAGCTTAAAAAACGTTGAAATGGATTGCTAGATTATTCACATTTTAAACAGATTTTGGTGAGTTTGAAACCCTAAAGGCAGGATATCTATACCTTGATCATACTGACTCGTTACTGCTTTCAACATATTAAGGAACTGAGCATTGGATTACCCTACTGTTTGCCTATCGCGTTATGCACTTCTTATAGGCATGATTTCTATATGAAATAGGTTATTTAGTAAGTCATACATGCAGGATGTCTACTGACTTGCAACACATTAAAGCCATATATACATGATTTCCAAATGATTGAGTGAAACGATGCAAGCCTATAGACATGATTTCTAGGTGATTTCAAATATTAAGCCTATAGGCATGGCAGCTAGATGATTTTAAAGCATTAGAAAATCCAATAGGAATGATGTCTAGATGCTTGAATAACAATATTAAACCTATAGGCATGATTTCTACCATTTAACTCATGCAATCAATATAAAACCCTCCCAGACCCTTTACTAATATTTCCCCTGAGTTCTTTTACAAAGTTATTACATAACCAGAAAGAAAAGTCTAAAATATATCAAAACTACCACTAGATCCGAGGAAGCTTAGTGCAACTTTAATGTCCAACACATGTATTTATGTTCCAAGGCATTCTCTTACTCATATTGTTTTTAAAGTTCCAAGGAGCCTCAAGAACTCCAAGCAATGCTTAACACTCTAAATAATCATGATAGCAATAGAGTAGTGCAGTGTGGAATTTCCAGCCCTCAGGCATCCAAGTTAAGATGGAACTCTGGGGCCCCAAAGCATGGCCTACCAAAGGGGGGCAAGACTTAGGAACTAGGAGTAAGTGTAAAGTGAGAGAAGAACCGTAGCATGAGGTGGTCATACCCAGCCATGGCATAGACTGGCATACCCCAGACCTCTTGCTTAGTTTCAAGCAAATAAGAGCAAATTTTAGAAGTGAGACCTGGACTTGGATGGTGATTAGGAAACCACCAGACCCTAGTCAAGGATCAACACATAAAGGGGGAAAAAAGGAATGGGGACTGATTTGAGTGAAGGTTTGAGAGAACCTAGTCCCAAGTCAGGGAGAGAAATAGGATGCCACCATGACCTAGACCAATACTCACACAAAAGAAGTTTAATGGGAAAGGGATTCGCATAGAAAATCATATACAGAAGCATTAAGGAAGGACAAGAAAGGATAAAAGACTAAAGGTGCAGAAGCATGAAGAAGGAGCATAATAGACTAAGGTGTAGTTACATAATGCAAGAAAGCATAATATAAACACATAGTGAGGGATATGTAGAAAAGGATAAGTAAACACATAGTTTTGGGGGCATTATTTAACTAGAGGGACATACCAGTTGCAAATTTTAGAAAAGAAGAACAACAAAAGCAAGGAAATAGCCAGAAAGTCCACTCAAAACTTCAGCAAACACTTGAGAAAAGAAAGAAAGATTCCACAGTCTAGCCTTGGCTTTCAGCCGCCTAGACAAAGCAATAGCACAAGTATTAGTAAAGAAGAGAGCCTTGAGTATGTGAGTGTGTTTTTTAACTCAAAATTTTTCACGTGTTTAAAGAAAAGGAGTAGGGTATTTATACTTAAAAATCAGGCAAGTAAGCAAGGCAAAAAATAATTCTGTATCAATTAAGATCAATCAGGAAAAGGGGAATTCCTTTAATTAAGGAGTTCGAACTTTAATGGTAAAGGGCAGAATCTTATTTAAGGAAAGAGAATCAAGTAACACATTGTGCATAACATGCAATAAAGGGTAAATACATAAGGGAGGTTTTGAAATATGCGGTTAGATAAATAAGGCAAGAAATAAATCTAGTACATAGTAAATCAGGGAATCGAAGATTCGAAATTAATAATGAACCAGGTAAGAAAATAGGTTCAAATTAGATAAGGAAAGAATCAATCAAGTTCACACAGTGGCAGTCTGAAACCAATCCCCAAAATTAGAGGTTTTTTTGAAAGGGAGATGTCCAACTCTGAAGAGTGCATAAACTTTAAACATGCAAGGCTGGGTTTAATCAAAACAAAGTGGTCATGCGATCAATAATCGGTGAATAATAGAATGTAGCTAAAAGAGAGTATCAAATTGCATGAGAGAAATCAGATAGAAGGTCTTGCAAAGTTTATCAAGAATCAGAGTCACATGGAGAACATGAGATGAACTTTAAAAATTAGGGCTTTTGAAATCAAACTAGTTCATACACGGGAAACAAACCAATCACACACAAGTTATCTGAAAACCCCCAATTTCTAGGGTTTCCACTATTGATCAAATGTAAAGACGAAAGCACACAGATCAGGCAAAGTAAGCTCAGAAAATCCAAAGGAACATGAACATTTCTTGGAAACATGATGAGAGAAAACACAGTAAAAGAAATCACCAATAAACCTTAGGAGGAAACACAGTAAAAAAACACATAAAAATCACGGTAAAAACACCTAGGAGTTATAGCAGAGCAAATACGATTAGAACACCACGTGAAAATCATAGTAGAACAAGTAACATCAAAGAAACCCTAAGTCTGAGAAGAAGAACCGTTTTGGAAAGTAAAAATTTGAAAACGATGTAGGAAATCCTTTTAAATCCTCAAAAATAGCACGAATTTAAAGCAGATCTAGAGAGAAATAACAAACCTCGAAATGGCATAGGGTTTCAGAGAAACTCTAGAAATGAGAGAGGCCTGGAAAAGGGGCTGGTCTGATTCGAGCGAGTCAGAGATGGACGCATAGGGCTAGGATACACCAGATTCGAGCTGGAGATGGCCGTAGACTTGAATCAATAAAGGTCCATATTCAAATCTTCGTGATAAAGTCCTGGGACTTCAGTAATCAAGCGTGAGGAGCCATAAGGGACTGCTGGGTGGTGAAACCACCATGGATTCAGGTCATAAAGTGGACGGAGAAGATGAAGGGGACTCATCAGAGAGGATAGGAGGTAGAAGGTTCCCGAGAGAATAGTAGATAGATAGATAGAGACAAGTGAGGTAAATGAGAGGGGTATTGGGGGGGGTCGTTTGGTTTAATTTAGGAGGGGTAAACGGGGACCCTTGATCTAAATGATCCACGGTCGAGATTGAATGGGGTAGGTGGGTCGGGCATGGCTTGGGTTTGGGCCTGGGTCCGATTGGTTTAATTGGGTTGGGAATTGTGGGTATAATGGGGCGTAATTAGGGTTATAATTGAAACAAAATTGAGGCCAAAATTGAAATAGCTATTTTTTTCCTTTTGAATTTATAAAAATAGTAAAGATGTTAAAAAATCAAATTAAAAAGACGGGGTTGGTAAAAAATGTATAAATATTAATTTAAAAATATTGGTATTGATTTTGCAATTAAAATTGCTATTAAATCGGAAATGAGCTAAAATTACAATTTCATACAATTTAATTTTAAAAATACCAAATGGACTCCTGAAATTATGAAAAAGTCATGTAACTTATATTTTGTATGCATATGTATGGATAAAATAAAATATTCCCTAAAATGGCAAGTTTTGAGGAATAATTATTGGGATTT
The DNA here is from genome assembly GCA_034376525.1 of Nicotiana benthamiana. Taxonomy (NCBI): domain Eukaryota; kingdom Viridiplantae; phylum Streptophyta; class Magnoliopsida; order Solanales; family Solanaceae; genus Nicotiana; species Nicotiana benthamiana. Next base: position 29,521,032 of record CM067328.1, read on the forward strand.
ATGGTGTAAAATAGGCCATAAATTAATTTTAAAATTCCTTTAAAAAATGCTAAAATCTTTTGGGATGCTCATATATGCATAAATATGCTATTTTGAGAGTATTTTAAGTATGAAAATATATATAGGTAAAAATTGGGTATCAATAGCTGCCCTTCTTTACCTGGGGAGGATGAAAGAGTTGTCGAGTAAAGATAAGATGACCAATTTTGACTGGAATTTGCGATTGTGACAGAATTCTGACTGCGCTCCGTTTTCTGAGCTGCTTACATATCCCTGGTTTTACAGGAATCAGGTCATATGTAGTTTAGGAACCAATGTTGGGGATTAAGAAAGGAATGGGCGCGATGGTCTTATTTGAGAAAGGTTATAAAGTCGAGCGGGTTGCGGAAAATCGGAGCGGAAGCGCTCCTTCTGAGACGACCGTTTGTTAGCTGGTGTACCTGTGAATGAGCGATTCAGTGTATATTGTGCATAATTTAAACATGATGCAAGTTCCTATTGGACCATGAATGTTGCCTTCAGACGGTTATGATGACGGCCTCCGACTATGATGTCCTGGTCCATGAAGAGTATAAAAGTAAACATTCGCAGGCCATGAAATGGTGTTCTCAGGATATGCGGATGGTGCCTCCGAACTATGACACCTTTGAATAAATTGGTGATCTTTCAGCCCATGAGAAGGTGGCAATCTTTCAGCCAAATGAATGCAAATGGGTGGTGTTCTTTTAGCCAGAGCGAGAATTTAAAATGCACGTGGCGATATTTCAACCGTTCAAAAACTAAAGCGGTGATATTTCAGCCATGCAGGATGGAGACAATGCTTAGTCTCGGAAGGCAGATAGGTTGCCTTATGCGATGGAAATGGAGATAAATATTAGTCTCAAAAGGCAGATAGGTAGCCTTATGCAGGATGGAGGTAAAGCTTAACCTCATAAGGTACATAAGTAGCCTTATGCAAGGTAGAGGTAGAGCTTAACCTCGAAAAGGCAGAAAATAGCCTTATGCAAAAAATGCAGATGGAGACAGAGCTTAGTCTCGAACGGCAGATAGATAGCCTTATGCAATATGTAGGTAGATCTTAACCTCGAAAGGCAGAAAATAGCATTATCCAAAGATGCAGATGGAGATAGAGCTTAGTCTCAAAAGGCAGATAGATAGACTTATGCAATATGGAGGTAGAGCTTAACCTCGAAAGGCAAAAAATAGCCTTATGCAAAGATGCATATGGAGAAAGAGCTTAGTCTCGAAAGGCAGATAGATTGCCTTATGCAATATGAAGGTAGAGCTTAACCTGGGAAGGCAGATAGACATCCTTATGCAATGAGGAAATGTACAGGGGCGAGCGGTAGTAAACTCTCTTAGATGATAGATGATTATGACATCGTGACTGCTGGGGATGTTGGGTGTCGATAGTAAACTTGCGGATGAGCGATTGTTCTGAGACTTTCAACTTTGAAGAGTACGAGTATGTGAATGTATTCAATAATTTGCCATCTGGAGTGCCTGCATTCAAAGAAAAATCGTGAGTTCTGTAGAGGGGGAAGGTTAGTTTGTATCCCCTGGCCTTTGACCTTACGCACCATTGGGGTAACGCTGCTTAATGACATCAATGCGGATGATATTTATGCATGATTTAATAAATATTATATAAGTATAAATTTAGAAAAATGGTTTTATTTTGGATGAACCAACAACTCCAACGTAGTTCAAAGACACGGCAACCTTGCTTGTTCCGGAATTTTGAGGGTCCTCCTGAAAATTCAACCTCAATTTACTGGGTTGATGCTGACGGTTGTGCTGAATAACTGAAGGCGGATGGACTCTAGAATTTTGAGGGTCCTCCTCAAAATTCTGCCTCAGTTCCAATATCTGGAAAAATTAGAATTGTCTTCAACTGTGACCAAACCCATAGGGCTACCTATGTATCCCTTCTTAAATGGAAATTAGGTCAGGCGTAGTTCAAATTACATCATGAAAGAAAATCAAATGTAGTATCGTTTCACTGCGTCTGTGTTGATTGGCTTCGGCCAGACTTCTCCGTCCATTTATGCAAGAATAAGGGCTCCTCCAGTTAGAACCCGACGAACCATGTACGGACCCTGCCAATTGGGAGATAATTTCCATTTGGCTTCATCTTGATGCGGAAATATTTTCATAAATACCAGCTATCCTAGTGTGAATTTCCTTGGCTTAACTCTCTTGTTGAAGGCTCTGGATATTCTGTTCTGATATAATTAACTGTGGCAAACTGCATTCATTTTCTTTCCGTCTATAAGGGCTAATTGGTCGTAGCGACTTTTGACCCATTCAGCATCATCTAACTCTGCTTCTTACATGACCCTCAAGGAGGGAATTTCTACCTCGGTGGGGATGATTGCCTCTGCACCGTAGACCCGCAGTAGGGAGTGGCCCAGTTGATGTGTGGACCATAGCACGATAACCCAATAATGCGAACGATAATTTCTCGTGCCACTGTTCGTGCCTTTCAATAATTTTCTTTAATATCTTCTTGATGTTCTTATTGGATGCTTCTACAACTCTGTTTATCTGAGGTCTGTAAGCCGTAGGCTTCTTGTGTTCTTGAATGTTTCACACATTTCTTTCATCAGGTCGCTATTGAGATTAAAACCATTGTCGGTGATCATTGATTCTGGGATCCCAAATGCACACTTGGCTGGATTCAGTTTCAAGTTGTATCTCCTCAATTTGTTGAAGAACATCCTCAAATCCTCGATGTGATATGCAGCTTTCTTGGATTTGATGATGACGTCATCCACATCAACCTCGATTTCTTTATGCTTCATGTCATAAAAGATAGTGGTCATGGCCCTCATGTAGGTAGCACTAGAACTCTTTAAACCAAACACCATCATTCTGTAACAGTACACTCCCCATGGCGTGATGAATGTCATTTTCTCTACATCTTCCTCATCCATCCATATCTTATGGTATCCAGCAAAACAATCGACGAACGACTGCAGCTCATGTTTGGCGCAGTTGTCAATTAGTATGTGTATATTTGGCAAAGGGAAATCAACCTTGGGACTGGCTTGGTTAATATCCCAGTTGTCGACACAAACTCTAACTTTCCTGTATTTCTTTGGTACCGGCACGATGTTGGCTAACCATGTCGGATATTCTACCACTCTAAGAACCCTGGATTTGACTTTCTTAGTAACCTCTTATTTGATTTTCAAACTCATATCTGGCTTGAATCTTTTGAGCTTCTGTTTTACCGATGGGCATGTAGGATCTATTGGCAATTTGTGAGCGGCGATGGATGTGCTGAGACCCGTCATGTCGTCGTAGGACCATAAAAAGATGTCTTTATACTTTTTTAATAACTCTGTGTACTCTTTCTTTTATGGTGGTAACAAATGTACATTGATACGTGTTTCCTTAACATTCTCTGCGTCTCCTAGATTAACAACCTCAGTCTCATCCAAGTTGGATTTAGGCATGTTCTCAAAATTCTCGACCTCTCTAACAACCTCGTCTGATATTTCGTCTTCTTCTGAATCAGTGTCCGCTTGTTGTATTGCCTCATTGCAAATTACAGTCTTTGGTTCATCATCAAGATATGTAAAAATAATGTTATGTAGAATAAATTAAATGGTAGATAAAAGTAATAACAACGAGATATAAAGGTAAACTCAAAAATGCTTTCAATTAAATTCATAACTGTTTGAAACATCGGAGCTCTATTCAAAAGTAAAGACAATGCGGAAAAATAAGATCAACTAAAAGTAAAATGCAATGCATATGCGTCATTTAGCCTTGCTACCCCGAAGCACTCCGGGCACTGGTGGTCCTGACTGACCAATTGGTAAGGTGTTCTCCTTGGTTCACAGCTTGAATGGAAGGGCCTTCTTCCCCCTCATCCTCGAAGATAACACAGCAGTCCATATTGTCCTCCAAAAATAGGTTCTTCTTTGCTGCCAGCACCTCGTCTTCCTATGATCCATATATAACATAGGTCGATTGAAAGGTCTTTTCTAGCTGAGGTATGTGGTGTTCCAATGCGTAGTACGGAGTGCTCCACAGTGGTGACTGATGATTGAACTCCTCCCAGGTGTATTCATACCCCAGGCTAAAAGTGGTACCATGCTTCTTCAACTTGATGGGCTTAGCGATGTCCTAGAGATTCTTTCCAAGTACTTTTCCGGGCTCGTACCCACTCCAATGCAGAATGCTCTCAATTTGTGATCCCACCACTTTTCTTTTTCTATCGCGTTGACTCGCTCCATGTGATAGTATGTTTCTCCACCTATTTTCCTTCAGCCCCGACCATTGGGATGGTTTGGCGAATGTATATAGGGTTGCTACCGTCTCTATGAATGATCATTTCCTGATGATTCCATTCAAACTTTACAGCTTGATGTAGGGTTGACACCACAGCCCCAGCAGCGTGATATCCATGGTCGCTCCAGCAATAGGTAGTAGGATGCTGGCACGTCTATAACATAGAATTCCACATCGAACCAGGTGGGTCCCATCTGTAGGCACAAGCTAATTTCACCGATGGTAGATCTTTGAGATCCATCAAAAGCTTTAACAATGAAAGCTCTGTCCTTGATATTGTGCAGTCCTTTCCCCAATGTCCTGAGGGTTATTAGCGGACAAATGCTAAGGCTATATCCCCGTCGACCAGGATCCTAGTGATGAAATAATCTTCGCATTGCATAGTGATGTGTAATGACTTGTCGTGACTAAGCCCTTCTGGTGGTAGCTCATCCTCATGGAAGGTGATATTATGGCTTTCCAGTACCTGCCCCACCATATTTTTACCATTTCTCCTCCTGTTATGTTGCTGGGAACATAAGTTTTGCTTAGTATTTTTATTAAGGCATTTTTATGCGCCTAAGAGCTTTGCAGAAGAGCCAAAATAGAAATTTGTGCTGGTATTTTGTTCAGCTGATCAACGACTGAGTACTCCTTGGCCTGTATTATCCTCCAAAGGTCATCAGGTCTAGTTTCAATGGCTTGCCCAGAGGTTTGCTTGCTAGACTCAGCAAAATGACAATGTCGGTGCATGAGTGCCCGATCGTGAGACTACCTATTGAACGCCCGATGGCACCTTGCTGCAGGAGCGCTCACATTTTATTGCTTACTCTTTCACTTTAATTTCTAAATTCGGCTCGCTCCCGGCTACGATTTGGACCTTTCGCCTGCTTAGAAGTGGATTCGAACCACGCTTGCCGACAACCCACTTTCTATCCCCCGAGCACTTAATGGAAGAAGAGGAATCAAGTCATGCAGTCGATCGGGCAAGCATCTTCTCTCTCTTCTAATATGAGATGGGGAGGATCCGCAGCAACTAGAAGTCGATCATCTTGTCCCCGCTCCCTTTTTGTTATGGAGGGAGGGGGGAGGGGAAAGGCTTGGGCCTACCTATCCCGATAGGACCCCATAAAAGAACGGGAGCTGTTGAGAGGTTCCATATTGCCGGCCTTACTTATTCAGGGGGGAGCCTCGAAAAGCACTGTTGAGAGGAAGATCCTTGGCCCCTCTTCATCTGGGGTGTATACCCTGCCTCTCCTGGTCATGCCCTGTGCGGCAATTGCTTCTCTAGTGTATGTATTTCCTTTCTTTCTAGCCTTAGCGGTGTAATCCCAAGGTATCATTTGACTTTTAACGGGGTCACATCTGTCATGGAAACCGTAATTGGTGTCCAAGGAGGTAACACAGTGACCTCAAATGGCGCAGATGCCTTTGGAATCCCGAACTCAACCTCAATCGGTTTTGGCATCTTTGTGAGAGGTGCTTCAAACTCGACTGGTACACACACATTTACCACATCGCTCTCATTGGGATGGATCTGAACAATAATAGGATTGTGGGTAACTGTCATCTTCTTAGGCTCGTCTCCTTCAGATATCAAACAGATTGACCCCTTGAGGTCCCAATCATCCTCAATCTCGATCATATAGATGCTCCCACCCTTGTGATCAGGCAGAGGGTTGTTGCGGACATAGGGAGCGGGCTCCTTTGCTATAATGACCTTGTTATCAATCACGGTTTGAATCTTGTCTTTTAGCTAGCGACACTCGCTGATGGTATGTCCTTTTATTCCAGAATGGTATGCGCAGGTTTTGTTGGGGCTGATTCATTGGGAAGGATTTTTGGAGTTATGGTTGGGATAGGTAAAACATAACCGGCTGTTATGAGTTTTTCATATAATTGGTCAATTGGCTTGGCTATGGCGGTATATTATCTGGGAGGTCTTCTGTCGAAATTTGGTCTGGGTCGAGGAAAGTTTTGGCAAGCGGGTGGTGATGCGTAATGGGAAGGTTGGGAGTTGTATGCTTGGTACACAGGAGCAGGTTGGGAATACCTTGGTGAAATGGGTTGATATGTGGGCGGCAGGGGTGATTGGTAAATGGGTGGTGGAATTTGGCAAGTGGGTGATGGTGCTTGGTAGTTTAGGGAAGGCTAATACGTGAGTGGAGCTCAGGGATAGGTTTGGTATTTCATAGGGGAATTTTTCCTTTGCGCAACCATTAAGGAATTTACATCCTTTTTCTTTCACGAGACACCAGGCTGTAAAGACTTGTTGGTAGCTTGCAATGCCTCGAGGTTAGTAACCAACCATTTTTTATGCCTTCTTCGATCCTTTCTCCCAACTTGATGATGTCGGAGAACTTTTGGCCCTGTATTAGCATCAGCCTTTCATAGTACTGCGGATCCTGAGCACGGACGAAGAACCTGTTCATTTGTTCTTCCTCCAAGACCGGCCTGACCTTAGCAGCTTCTGACCTCCGACGAGTAAAATACTCGCAAAAGGTCTATGTGGGCTTTTTCTTTAGATTCTAGATATAGAACATATATGGTGCATTCTCAGTGTTGAACCTAAATCGGTCCATAAAGTCAGACGCTATGTTCACCCAACTTGTCCAGTTCTTGGCATCCTGGATAATATACCATGATAAAGCATCGCCCTTCAGACTCCTCATGAACAGCTTCATGAGGATTTTCTCGTCCCTTACGACTCCTACCAACTTATCACAATACATTCTCAAGTGGACCCTGGGATCACCTGTATCGTCGAACATCTCAAACTTGGGAGGTTTGTACACCTCTGGGAGCTCAACATCTGCCTGAACACAAAGATCTTTGTAATTCAACCCTTCAACACCTTTGCTACCTTCGAAACCTTGGATCCGGCTAGTCAATTTCTTGAGTTCTACGGCCAAATTCTGAATGAGGGAACCCTTGTCATCAGATTCGTATGCATTTGTGATTGGCTGAGTGTGGTGGGGTATAGTGTCCACAAATATAGGGGTGTTATGGTCTTTTGTGATATTTTGCGGCTCGGGAATGAGTAGTGGAGTGTTATTGCATGTGTTGCAGGCTTGGGCATGAGTGTGTTGCATTGGAGCTTTTGGGGTATTTTGTGGAGGTGCAGAGTTCTGGGTGTTAGCATTAGGAGTGGCAAGAGTGATTGAAAGTCTTGCCAGGTTCCGAACTTGGTCCAATTCCTCTCGAAATCTTAGCAAATTTTACTCCAGATGAGCAGCAGTCTCCTTGGTAATTGTTGCATTTTAACAAGTTTCCTCAAGTTCCTTTCTAGCGCTTGTATCTCCCATTTTTCCCTTTTTCTGGTTTCTCGTAGGAGGAGGAGGTGGAGGCCCCTTGGATCTTGTTGAGTATGTTGATGGTGCCAGAATGCACGAACTAACATTTGGGGAGGGGAATAAAAATAAAAGAAAAACAAAAAGGTAAAAAGTTAGTGCGTATTCTAAAAAATAATATTGCATTATTTAAACACGTTGTGCAATAGTATAAGTCATTTCCTAGTTTGGGTGCCTCATCGTGCATGAATCATGTCTAGGAACAAATTAAATTTGGAGAACGTCTAATGCTAAATGCCTCATTTTATTGATAAAACAAGACGAGTCTTAAAACAATTGAATGATAAAAGATGTCCTAATGCCAGTGGCCTTATTACATTAAGAAAGCATGAAATGAAAGATCCTAACTATTTGGTCCCATAAGGACCTTCCCTAGATTCGGTACTCTTGCCTCTCTCGTACAGCTGCATCAACTCGATCATTTCTAATAGTAGATAAGCTCGAGCCAGATGTCCACCTGCACTACCCTCGGCATTCTGACAGTCTTCAATTCTTTTCAAGTACATTCCTTCCAACTCTACTAGACCTCGCTCCAGATACCCCAGCCAGTTGTTGGCGTCTACAACGACATCCTTCCATTCGTTGATCAGCTTCTCGTGGGCTTCCTGTATTTCCCGATGTTCATTCTCACATTCTCGCATCCTCTTGCGTAACTGATTGTATTTGACATGTGCTTTAGTTTTCTCATCAATAATCCTATGACCACGGACAAATCCTGGACGACCCAAACTAATATGATCATCTTCCAACCAACCCGTGTAGTGCGACACAGACCCGACATGATACCTGTTTGGTTCAATAGACTCCTTCCCTAAGACGAGCTTGTAGTGACACATATGCTGAGTGGGACACCTGTGCGGGCTATCATCATCTTGAGAGCCAGCCCTGAAATGACTTATTTTCTCTATCCTGGGTATGATTTGTTTTCTTCCAGCTTGCCTTATCGTCCGGGGGGACATAAGGATGAGTTCCTCTTGGACCAATGAGTATGAGGAATGGTGCGCTCGAGAACAGACAATGAACTCCCCTGTTGGGAACCACTCGAACATCCACTAAACTTGGCCTTCCTTTAGATTTTCAAACAATTCCACCCATCCACTGGCGTCCTCTAGCTGGGCGAACATGTTGGGCATGAAGTTCATTCAATTTGGGTGATGAAAAGAGATATGGTCATCCCAATCTCTACGGATGATTTCTTGTCTGTAGTCGCCTTCCTAAAGGTGTTCTATGAGCCAAAGTTGAAGTAGCAGATTGCAACCCTCTAAATGTGGAGCCCCTTGCTGACACTCTCCCAAGGCTCGATGGATTTCAGCAATGATCATACGTACTATGCTGAAAGACTGCCCGTCGATACCCTCCATTAAGTTCTTGGTCACCATGGACAGTCTTGTGTGGATCCTAGCCTTCTTCATAGGAATGTTATCATACCCAAGAATCAATATGTGCCTCAAAGAGGTGAGGGCGAACTCATCAGTGTAAGTGAGATCAGACTTTCTATGGCCATATCTCTCGTACAAGAAGTCAAATGGTATGTAGGAGTCCTTCAGGCAAGCTAGGTCGATATTCTTCTTGAGTTCCATTATCTTAAGAAAGTCTCTACCTTTGCGGTTTTCCGTCATTAGCAGACTCGGAGTCTTCCAAGAAATACCAGCTAGACCCCCTATCTCTTTTAGTAAAGGGGTCATTTCCAAATCCCCGAAGCGAAACACCGATCAATCACTATCCCAGAACAAAGTGGCGGCCTTTATGATTTTGTTGTTACGCTGGATTTCCAGAAGTGAGGGAAACTTCCCTAAGTACTTGCGGATGAGGGTTTGATCGATAGCATGAAGATCTTCCCACCAGCTTAGCAACCTTGGGTGAATGTTGGATACGATACTGAATTTGGGGACTTCGTGCCTCATTTTCTGCAAAACAAAGTGTTAGGCCCTTAACCCCACCAGACTCGACAAGTTAAATCAATAATTAGAAAAAGGCATTTAGTTATCCTAATAAATGCACAAAACGAAAAGGTGTCCATTTTGGTTTTGCGAAAACTCGATGGACTTTGGATTAGGCTATCTTAAGGAGTTATCATGTGGAAAGCATACCTGAATCTTCTAGGGTTGACCATGATGCATGAACAGTTTAATGGAATACGGTTTCTTCTTTTGAAGCTCTAGATAAGGTACCCTTGAGTGGACAACTCAATAGGGAAAAATGTGGAACCGTCGACTACACCGTTGATCGACTGGTTTTACCGCAAATATGCCTTTGCCCCATTTAGGGGGTTATAATATTGGAAGAGCGCAACCACTCATTATAAGCGTTGCCATAGTCTTTGTTTTGGCAAGAGTGGAATATGATTTTGAAGAATGCAGTTACAAAAATAAAACAAATTGCATGTATTTTCACGTTCATAAAGCTGAAAATAAATACTCAAAAATTATAATGTAATTAAAATGATAAGGAAGTAAATGAATAAAGGAAAGAAAAACATGAAGAGCCAAGTTAGTATTCTTTGATGAATCAGTTAAATACAAAAAGTAAATGCAAATAGGGAAGCAGTAAAGTCACAAAAGCATGTAATGGTAAAAGCCTTAAAAAAATCCCTAGCAGAGTCGCCATGCTGTCGACGCCCCCTTTTTCAAAAGTGGAGAAATCGGGTTTACGGCATTATGGACAAAACAACTCTTATTCCCTTTGAGGAATCGAGTCATGGAATTTGAAGAGTCACCGCCTAATAATTATAGTACATTAGGACACTTTAAGGAAAATATGAAGATTTCGAAAGAAAAAACAGATTTCGGGTAAGGGCTTGAGATTATCTCGAGGGGAAGGTGTTAAGCACCCCTCAAGATCCCCTAGTGTGGCTCCCGGCTGTGCTTAATTGTGACTTTAAGAAGAGTAAGAGTAAACAAGCATAGTTTGCACATAGGAAACATAGCAAGTCAAAAATATGAAAAACAAAAAAAGGCACAAGTTGTTCTGAAAAGAGGAATTTTGGTTGAGACATTAAAGCATTAACAAAGAAGAAGAAATGGGTCCTAGTGTTATATATAATATGGATCACTTTGGTGCAATACCCATCAATCATTCTCACACGAGATATTAACGCACCAGTCATCATATCCATATTCTACCCTCCCTACCCCGTTAAGGTATTTAAATGCGATTAATCTCGTTTTACTTATTGCATGAATACCCACCCCAACCTATCAGTCCTAGGGTATTAGGACTTCTAATCCTAAAAGGGAGAGAAATGGATGGGGGTTTTGCATGGAGTTTGAAAGGATAAAAGTCTAATTCGTCATTCAAAACAGATACCAAGTAGGGCAGAGAACAAGAAGACAAACCAAAGCTCAAAGAAACCCCTTTTAACAGACAACATATAGTTTAGCATGTCTTGTTTATACTGGTTTGGTGTTAAGTTGAAAAATTAAACGGCGGACGAACCAGTTTAACACATAAAGTTAGATAAAAAGTCTGCATTGAATGTCAAGAGTAGTTGTATTTTTAAAGCAAGTTACGGATTTAGGTCCTAATACAGGAGAGTGCAAAAGCAGAAGTTTGGGAAATCATTGAAGTTCAGAAAGGAAGTTTCGAAAATAGGCAGAATTATAAAAGTAAAAAGTACAGTAGAGTTTCCAAAGGTAAAATGCTATTAAATAGCGAGTTCGCAAACCATTTTTTTGAGAGGAAACTTTGTGAGTAAAACTTCAGAGAGTGGAAAAAAACAATTTCAAAAGTAGAAATACAGATTTAGAGAATTGCAGACAGGTTTAAACGAGCTTCAAAAAACATTGAAACTGATTTCCAGATTATTCAGATTTTAAATAGATTTAGGCGAGTTTGAAACCCTATAGGCAGGCTATCTATACCTTTATCTTACTGACTCGTTACTGCTTTCAAAACATTAAGGAACTGAGCATTGGATTACCCTACTATTTGCCTATCGTTTTATGCACTTCTTATATACATGATTTTTATATGCAATACGTTATTTAATAGATCCTATAGGCAAGATGTATACTGAATTGCAACATATTAAAGCCCTATGTACATGATTTCTAAATGATTGAGTGAAACAATGCAAGCTTATAGACATGATTTCTAGGTGATTTCAAGTATTCAACCTATAGGCATTGTAGCTAAATGATTTAAAGCACTAGATGCTTGAATAACAATATTAAAGCTATAGGCATGATTTCTACCCTTTAACTCATGCAAGCAGTATAAACCCCTCCTAGACCCTTTACTAATATTTTCCCCGAGTTCTTTTAAAAAGTTATTACATAACCAGAAATAAAAGTCAAAAATATATCAAAACTACCACCAGATCCGAGGAAGCTCAATGCAACCTTAATGTCCAACACATGTGTTTTACCAAATCAGGATTCCAAATTCAAAGGCCTTCTCTTAATCAGAATGTTTTCAAAGTTCCAAGGATCCTCAAGAACTCCAGGAAATGCTTAACACTCTAAATAATCATGATAGCAACAGAGTAGTGCAGTGTGGAAATTCCAGCCCTTAGGCAATCAAGTTCAGAGGAAACTCTAGGGCCACAAATCGTGGCCTACCAAAGGGGGGCAGGGCTTAGGAACTATGTGTTGGAAACACGTTCTCAAGGCTTTATACTAAAACGTGTGTTCTTATGTGTAGGTTTTGATGAATGACAAACGAAGCGCAAATTGATATATGACGAAGTTCAAGTACAAGCGCACAATTGGTGGATAACGAGATTCAAGCACAAGACAAAGTTTTATAGTTTAAATGAGTCATTCTTAATTGTGTTCTTGATTCTACAACTTGACTCATGATACGGCTTCTCTCGTAAAACTATTTTTTCCAAAATCATGCATATTTAATTTAATGCTATATGATTTTAAATCATGCATATTTTCATTAGTCAAAATGATTTTTATACATGCCTCTAAAAACTGGACTAAGATAATCGATTATGTACTTACGATAATCGATTATGTTAAGCCAAGACTGCATGACAATCGATTGTGAACTAATGACAATCGATTGCGTTAAGGCAGTGAGCATCAGGTTTTTCAAACCTGCATGACAATCGATTGTGAACCTTATGACAATCGATTGTGATGAGGCAGTGTACATCAAAGTTTTTCAAAACTCAGAATAACCGATTGTGAAGCTAATGACAATCGATTGTGACGAGACAGTGTCCTTCAGATTTTTCGAAGTCACAAAATAATCAATTGTGAACTTATGACAATCGATTGTGTTGAGGCAGTGACTTCCAGACTTTTTCAAAGTTATTAAATAATCGATTGTGAGTATATAGCAATCGATTGTCACGAGGCAGTGTCTAAAATGATTTTCAAAATCTGATAAATAATCGATTGTTAACTTTGTACAATCGATTGTGAAGCTGACCGTTGTCGTAAAGTTTTCAAATACCGTCAGGTAATCGATTGTTGATTTTGTACAATCGATTGTTGATATTAAAATCTGGAAAAGATTTTTTGAACGTTGCTGAATAATCAATTGTTGAAATTAAAATCTGGAAAGGATTTTTTGAACGTTGCTGAATAATCGATTATTGATTTGGTATAATCGATTGTTTTACGTAAAATCTGGAAATGATTTTTTGAACGTTGCCAATAATCGATTGTTGATCTTGGACAATCGATTGTTAAGCGTAAAATCTGGGATTGATTTCTGGAACGATTGGCAAACAATCGATTGTGATTTCTTGACAATCGATTGTCACACAGTAAAATCAGCAACTCTTAATTGTCAATTAGGCAACGGTAATGCCAAGTTTTTCAACTATAAATACAACTTCATTTCAGTGTTTTAAACAACAACACACAACAACTGATCATTCTATTGCTATAAGCTTGCATACTATTGTTTATCATTTTATATTCATTTCATAAAGCTTTTGAGAGCCAAAGTCTTGTCCATAGTTGTTGTGATCTTGAGCTTACTTCTTTTACTCATCTACTCATTAAGGAGTGCTTTGTTTGAGTGTTTAGTGTTTTGTACACTTGTAAGAGAATTGTGATTCTCTTGTTGTAAGGAACTTGTGTTTCCTTGGTTGAAGTTTTGGAGTGTTGTATCTCCGAGCAAAGGTGTTAAGGCTTGTGTCCTTAAGTTGTAAAGGTTGGTTAGGCACCCGTAAGCTTAACAGTGATGTCTTGGAGTGTTTATCTCCGAGCAAAGGTGTTAAGGCTTGTGTCCTTAAGCTGTAAAGGTTTGTTGAGCACCCGTAAGCTTGACAAGTTAGTGGAAAATCTCGAGAGAGTCTCTCGGGGACTGGACTAGCCACGTGTTGTGGTGAACCAGAATACATCGGTGCGTACTTTATTATTTATCGCACTTATTTACTTCCTGCAATTTTTTAATTCCGTAAAGTTTACGCTAATTTTTATTATAACACTATTCACCCCCCCCCCTGTCTAGCGTTAAGCGTATTATCTAACAATTGGTATCAGAGCCCAACTCTCTGAAGACTTAACAGTTTGAGAGAACCATCCATGGCTTTTACTCGTGACTCTTTTGCAGGAATTGATGAAGGACAATGCTCCACACGACCACTTCTATTCAACGGTACAAACTACATGTACTGGAAGGAGAGGATGAAAATCTTCGTTCAAGCAAACAACTTTCATCTCTAGAAGGTGATAACGAAGGGAAATCAAATTCCAACCAAAAAGGTTGAAAACGAATGGGTTCCCAAATCCGAAGAAGAATATGACGCGGATGATATCCGAAAGGTTCAAAATAATGCTAAGGCAATTAATTTATTATATTGTGCTGTAAATGCTGACGATTACAGGAAAATATCGTGTTGCACAACGGCAAATGAAATGTGGGACAAGCTGGAAATTACGTACGAAGGTACGGACCAGGTAAGGGAAGCTAAAATTGATTTCCTAACCCATGCTTATGAATTATTTCACATGAAGGAAGGTAAAAAGGTGGATGAAATGTTTGAACGATTTTCAATAATCGTAAATGATCTACATGCTCTCAAGAAGACATTCACGGATTGAGAACTTGTTCGAAAAATTCTTAGAAGTCTCACTCCGGCATGGCGATCAAAGGCCGACGCAAATTAAGAATCCATTGGCGTCTCAAATGTCACCATCGACGCATTAAGAGGTAACCTTAAGACTTATGAGTCTACTATACTTAACCCTCTTGTTGATGATCAAAGGAGGCAAAGAATAGCGCTTAAGGCAAGCACAAGCCAACCTCAAGTTGATGAGGACGGAGACAACGAGTTTGGACTCGTTATCAAAAGATTTCAAAAGTTCATGCGAAAGGAGTATGAACGAAAGGGCAAAAAGCAAGGCGAGCAAATAAAGTGCTATGAATGCGGTGAAACCGGGCACGTCAAATCAAATTGCCCAAACATCAAAAAGGAGAAGAAACCTTTTATGAAGCAACGTGCATACATTTCTTGGGGAGGAGACTCCGGAGATGAGTCAAGCGAAGAAGAAGAAGACGAAGCCGCAAACCTTTGTCTTATGGCGCAAGAAGACAAGCAAGATGAGGTATGTCAAATCTCTTCTAAAAACTTCTTTACTCTTGAAGAAATGCGAACTGCTTTTGATGAGCTATATACTGAATTTATTAAGGCTTCAAAAACTGTCAAGAGCATAAAAGAAAATGCTTCTCTAAAAGAAAAAGATTTTCAAAAACAGCTTTCTTTGAAAGAAAAGGATTTAGAAAAACTGGTTTTAGAAAATGAGAAGCTGAAAGAGGAAAACAAGTTTTTCGGAAAAAGAAGCGCCGACAAGCCCGAAAGTTCTATTAAAAATTGTTCTTCTTGCATGCATCTCGAAAATGAGGTAGATAGACTTAAAGGTACCTTAGATAAGTTTAATTCTTCCCACAAAAATTTGAATAAGGTCCTTGTTAATTTGAAATCAACCAAGCATGGCATAGGCTTTAAGAATGAGCCTAAAGAAAAGGTTGACGCCAAACCCCAACCACCTAAGGCTCAACCTAAGATTAATAAAACAAATGCTTATCGTAGAAATAGCAATCCTAGAACAAATATGCATGCTAGACCAAATGTTGAACATTTTAGAAGACCTAGAAATGACTTACCACCTAGAAATGACTACCCTAGAAATGATGTATATTCTAGGACAAACACTAGAAGGAGTTGTGAACCTCTTAGAACATCTAGACATGACCATTACTCTAGAAGTGCTCCTCCTTTTAGAACTAATAGTAGGAGAAATGGTTCTCATGAAATGCGCAATAGTCATAATGAAAATAGAGTAATTCATTTTCGTCCATCAAGTTACTATGAACCTAGAAGGATGCATAACCCCAACGTGACTTATCATTATTGTAGACGCATTGGTCATATTGCCCCTGCATGCTTTACACGACATAGACATATCACTCAATCGCATCATTATGATATGCCTAACCCTCAAGGACCCAAAATGGCATGGGTACCTAAAACACATTAATTTGTTTTGTAGGTGTGTTTGAAGGGATCAAGTGTACTATGGTACCTTGATAGTGGATGTTCCAAGCACATGACGGGAGACGAATCCAAATTCCTTCAACTAGAACACAAAGAAGGAGGAAGTGTTATTTTTGGTGACAACAATAAAGAAATGATTATCGGCATCGGATCGGTCGGTAAGGATGAAAATTCTTCTATTAAGCATATATTACTTGTTAAAGGTTTAAAGCATAATCTCTTGAGCATAAGTCAATTATGTGACAAGGGAAATCTTGCCTTATTTGATTCGGATGAATGCTTAGTATTTAGACGTAGTGATTTCAAAATTATCCTTCGTGGTTTTAGAATGGATAATATTTACATGGTTGATCTTGCTAATTCCTCACCCGAATATGTGGATTGCCTTATGAGCAAAGAGGATGATACTTGGCTATGGCATCGTAGAGTTGCTCATATAAACATGCATCTTTTGAACAAATTGATTTCACAAAACTTAGTTATTGGTCTTCCCAATTTGAAATTTGAAAATGACTCTATTTGTGATTCTTGTCAAAAAGGGAAGCAAACAAAAGCATCTTTCAAATCGAAAAACATTGTTTCAACTACTAGACCATTGCAATTGCTTCACATGGATTTATTTGGACCATCTCGAATTGAAAGTCTAGGAAGAAATCGTTATGCTTTTGTGATTGTTGATGATTATTCTAGATTTACTTGGACTTTATTTCTTGCCAATAAAAGTGATGCTTTTCAGAATTTTAAATACTTTCTTAAGCGTGTTCAAAACAAAAAGGAAACAACCGTCACTTCAATTAGAAGTGATCATGGGGGAGAGTTTGATCAAAATCTCTTTGCGGACTTTTGTGACGAACTCGGTATCGAGCATACCTTTTCCGCTCCACATACACCACAACAAAATGGGGTGGTGGAAAGGAAAAATAGGTGTCCCGAAGAGATGGCTAGAACCATGCTCGAAGAGGCTAAGATTCCCAAACATTTTTGGGCGGATGCCGTGAGTACCGCATGCTACATCTTAAACAGAGTAGTCATAAGGCCAATACTCATGAAGACCCCTTATGAACTCTACAAGGGAAGGAAACCAAATATCTCCCATTTTAGAGTATTCAGTTGTAAATGTTTTATTCATTACAATGGCAAAGATCAATTGGGAAAATTTGATGCTAAGTCCGATGAGGGAATTTTCATTGATTATTCTTCACGTAGCAAAGCATATAGGGTTTTAAATAAAAGAACCGAAACTGTGGAGGAATCCCCTCATGTTGTATTTGCCGAAAATAATGCTCGCTTGGCGAGAAAGGATTCCGGTTTTGATCTTGCAGGTATTTTAGATAGCTTGAAAGACAAAATACAAGTGGAAACGCCTAAGGAAAATAAAGATGAAATCTTGGAACAACTAACGGAGGAAGCGCCACAATTGGAAAATGAAACGAAAACGCTTAACGAGTGGAGGACAATCAAAGATCACCTTCTCGAACAGGTAATTGGCGACGTCGGAGAAAAGGTAAGTACCCGAAACTCCCTTAAGAACACCTTAGGACATACTGCTTTTGTGTCTCAAATTGAACCAACAACCATCTCCGAAGCAATTGGGGATGAATTTTGGACCTTGGCAATGCAAGAGGAGCTTAACCAATTCAAACGGAATGACGTTTGGGATTTGGTGCCAAGACCCAAAAATCATACCATAATTGGTACGAAATGGGTTTTTCGAAACAAACTAGATGAAAATGGTGTAATCACTAGAAACATAGCTAGGCTTGTATCAAAAGGCTATAATCAAGAAGAGGGTATTGACTATGAAGAAACGTATGCTCCCGTAGCTAGATTAGAAGCTATTCGTCTATTGCTCGCTTTTGCCTCTTCTATGAATTTCAATTTATATCAAATGGATGTGAAAAGTGCTTTTCTAAATGGTGTTATACAAGAAGAAGTTTATGTTTAACAACCCCCCGGATTTGAAGATTTTAAATCTCCCGATCATGTTTTCAAACTCAAAAAGGCTCTCTATGGTTTAAAACAAGCTCCCCGAGCTTGGTATGAAAGATTGAGTAAATTTCTATTGGAAAATGATTTCATTAGGGGGAAAGTTGACACCACCCTTTTTGTTAAGCATAAAAACAATGATATTTTATTAGTTCAAATATATGTGGATGATATCATATTTGGTGCTACTAACAATGTCTTATGCAAGGAATTTTCCGATTTAATGACAAGCGAATTTGAGATGTCTATGATGGGTGAGTTAACATTCTTTTTGGGATTACAAGTAAAGCAAATGAAAGAAGGTACGTTCATTTGCCAAGCCAAATATTGCAAAGAATTGCTGAAACGATTTGAAATGAACAATGCAAAAGCAATGGCGACTCCCATGAGCACATCCGATCATCTAGACAAAGATGAGAAAGGTAAGGAAGTCGACACTAAGAAGTATCGAGGTATGATTGGCTCTCTTCTCTATCTTACTGCTAGTCGTCCGGACATCATATTTAGCGTGTGCTTATGCGCCCGTTATCAATCGTGTCCGAAGGAGTCTCACCTTACTGCGGTAAAACGGATTTTGAAGTACCTTGTTGGTACTAAAAATGTGGGTCTATGGTACCCCAAAGGTTCTTCATGCCAACTCATTGGCTATTCCGACTCCGATTTTGCTGGATGCAAATTGGACTGCAAGAGCACTAGTGGCACTTGCCATTTGCTCGGTAGCTCTCTCGTTTCTTGGTTTAGCAAGAAACAAGTAAGTGTTGCGTTGTCCACAACCGAGGCTGAATATGTAGCCGCGGGGAGTTGTTGTGCTCAAATCCTCTGGATGAAACAACAACTCTTGGACTATGGCCTATGTCTTGATCATATCCCTCTTAGATGTGATAATACTAGTGCCATATGCTTGACGAAGAACCCCGTTCTTCATTCGCGAACAAAACACATTGAATTAGACATCATTTTATAAGAGATCACGTTCTCAAGGGCGTCGTCGAAATCGAATTTGTTGAAACCAAAGACCAATTGGCCGACATCTTTACTAAGCCCTTAGAGAAAGAGTCCTTCTTCCGAATTCGTAGTGAACTCGGGATTCTTGACTCCACGTTGATCTAAGTCATGCATTGCATCTTTTTATTTTACATGATTTCTAACTTGAGCGTCGGAGACGTCTAACGAATTTTTGCAGGTATCGCCCTAAAGGTAGGGGGAATTATAAAGCATGACGCGCAATAATCAAGTCTTCTTCAGAAAAATCTGTTTCTGTCGTCTAATAATCGATTATCTCGTATCAATGATCGATTGTACTGCTATTACTTGAGTTATTGTGCTCTCTTTAAGTAATCACGTTTTCTTTCCAATAAATAAACAAGTTTTATTTACATCTTTGGCATCTTCTTATATTATTTTTGCTAATGGCAAAAGGGGAAAGATAACGGGTATGCACTCTCAATATTTATAAGCTTAAATTGAGGGGGAATTCATATATTGAGGGGGAACAAATTGTCTTGAATCGTCATTATAAATTGTTTAATTTGCATATCCCGCTTAAAGTTTGCCATTATCAAAAAGGGGGAAATTGTTGGAAACACGTTCTCAAGGCTTTATACTAAAACGTGTGTTCTGATGTGTAGGTTTTGATGAATGACAAATGAAGCGCAAATTGATAAATGACGAAGTTCAAGTACAAGCGCACAATTGGTGGATAACGAGATTCAAGCACAAGACAAAGTTTTATTGTTTAAATGAGTCGTTCTTAATTGTGTTCTTGATTCTACAACTTGACTCATGATTTGTTTTCTCTAGTAAAACTATTTTTTCCAAAATCATGCATATTTAATTTAATGCTAAATGATTTTAAATCATGCATATTTTCATTAGTCAAAATGATTTTTATACATGCCTCTAAAACTGGACTAAGATAATCGATTATGTACTTATGATAATCGATTATGTTAAGCCAAGACTGCATGACAATCGATTGTGAACTAATGACAATCGATTGTGTTAAGGCAGTGAGCATCAGGTTTTTCAAACCTGCATGACAATCGATTGTGAACCTTATGACAATCGATTGTGATGAGGCAGTGTACATCAAAGTTTTTCAAAACTCAGAATAATCGATTGTGAAGCTAATGACAATCGATTGTGACGAGACAGTGTCCTTCAGATTTTTCAAAGTCACAAAATAATCGATTGTGAACTTATGACAATCGATTGTGTTGAGGCAGTGACTTCCAGACTTTTTCAAAGTTATTAAATAATCGATTGCGAGTATATAACAATCGATTGTCACGAGGCAGTGTCTAAAATAATTTTCAAAATCTGATAAATAATCGATTGTTAACTTTGTACAATCGATTGTGAAGCTGACCGTTGTCGTAAAGTTTTCAAATACCGTCAGGTAATCGATTGTTGATTTTGTACAATCGATTGTTGATATTAAAATCTGGAAAAGATTTTTTGAACGTTGCTGAATAATCGATTGTTGATTTTGTACAATCGATTGTTGAAATTAAAATCTTGAAAGGATTTTTTGAACGTTGCTGAATAATCGATTATTGATTTGGTATAATCGATTGTTTTACGTAAAATCTGGAAATGATTTTTTGAACGTTGCCAATAATCGATTGTTGATCTTGGACAATCGATTGTTAAGTGTAAAATCTGGGATTGATTTCTGGAACGATTGGCAAACAGTCGATTGTGACTTCTTGACAATCGATTGTCACACAGTAAAATCAGCAACTCTTAATTGGCAATTAGGCAACGATAATGCCAAGTTTTTCAACTATAAATACAGCTTCATTTCAGTGTTTTAAACACAACAACACACAACAACTGATCATTCTATTGCTATAAGCTTGCATACTATTGTTTATCATTTTATATTCATTTCATAAAGCTTTTGAGAGCCAAAGTCTTGTCCATAGTTGTTGTGATCTTGAGCTTACTTCTTTTACTCATATCTACTCATTAAGGAGTGCTTTGTTTGAGTATTTAGTGTTTTGTACACTTGTAAGAGAATTGTGATTCTCTTGTTGTAAGGAACTTGTGTTTCCTTGGTTGAAGTCTTGGAGTGTTGTATCTCCGAGCAAAGGTGTTAAGGCTTGTGTCCTTAAGTTGTAAAGGTTGGTTAGGCACCCGTAAGCTTAACAGTGAAGTCTTGGAGTGTTGTATCTCCGAGCAAAGGTGTTAAGGCTTGTGTCCTTAAGATGTAAAGGTTTGTTGAGCACCCGTAAGCTTGACAAGTTAGTGGAAAATCTCGAGAGAGTCTCTCGGGGACTGGACTAGCCACGTGTTGTGGTGAACCAGAATACATCGGTGCGTACTTTATTATTTATCGCACTTATTTACTTCCTGCAATTTTTTAATTCCGCAAAGTTTACGCTAATTTTTATTATAACGCTATTCACCCCCCCCCCCCTCTAGCGTTAAGCGTATTATCTAACACTATGAGTAAGGATAACGTGAGAGAAGGATCCTAGCAGGAGGTGGTCATACCCAGCCATGGCATAGACTGACACAACCCGGACCTTTTGCTTAGGTTCAAGCAAATAAGAGCAGACATTAGAAGTCATACCTAGGCCTGGATGGTTATTAGGACACCACCAGACTCTAGTCAAGACTCAGCACATAAAGGGGGAAGAAGGGAATGGGGACTTATTTGAGTGAAGGTTCGAGAGAACCTAGTCTCAAGTCATGGATAGCAATAGGATGTCATCATGACCTACAACAATACTCACACACAAGGGGTTTAAAGGGAAAGGGATTCACATAGAAAAGTATATACAGAAGGATTAAGGAAGGACAAGAAAGTATAATAGAACAAAAGGTGCAGAAGCATGAAGAAGGAGCATAACAAACTAAGGTGTAGTTACATAATGAAAGTAAGCATAATATAAACACATAGTGAGGGATATGTAGAAAAGGAGAAGTAAACACATAGTTTTGGGGGAATTATTTAACTAGAGGGACATACCAGTTGCAAATTTTAGAACAACAGAACAACCAAAGCAGGGAAACAGCCAGAAAGTCCACTCAAAACTTCAGCAAACACTTGAGAAAAGCAAGAAAGATTTCACAGTCAAGCCTTGGCTTTCATCCGGCTAGACAAAGTAGTAGCACAAGTGGTAGTCTAGAAGAGAGCTTTGAGTATGTGAGTGTGTTTTTAACTCAAAAATGTTCGTGTATTTAAAGAAGAGGAGTAGGGTATTTATACTTAAAAATTAGGCAAGTGAGAAAGGCAAAAAAATAGTTCAATATCAATTAAGATCTATCAGGAAAATGGGAATTCCTTTAATTAAGGAGTTCGAACTTGAATGGTAAAGGTGGGTCTTACTATTGGAAAGATAATCAAGTAACGCATTATGCATAACATGCAATAAAGGGTAAATACATAAGGGAGGTTTGAAATACGTGGTTTGGTAAATAAGGCAAGAAATAAATCAACTAGTACATAGTAAATCAAGGAATCAATGATTTGAAATCAATAACGAACCAGGTCTGAAAATATGTTCAAATTAGACAAGGAAAGAACCAATCAAGTTCGCACAATGGAAGTCTGAAACCAATCCCCAAAATTAGAGGTCATTTTTGAAAGGGAGATGTCTAACTATAAAGAGTGCATAAACTTTAAACATGCAAGGCTGGGTTTAATAAAAAAATAAGTGGTCATGCGATCAAGAATCAGAGAATAAAAGAAGATAGCTAAAAGAGATTGTCAAATAGCATGAGACAAATCAGATAGAAGGTCTTGCAAAGTTTAGCAAGAATCAGAGTCACACGGAGAACATGAGATGAACTTTAGAAATTAGGGCTTTTGAAATCAAACTAGTTCAGACACGGGAAGCAAACCAATCACGCACAAGTGATATGAAAACCCCCATATTCTAGGGTTTCCTCTATTGATCAAATGTAAAGACGAAAGCACACAAATCGGGCAAATTATGCTCAGAAAATCCAAAGGAACATAAATATTTCTTGGAAACATAATGAGAGAAAGCATGGTAAAAGAAATCACCAAGAAACCTTAGGAGGAAACACAGTAAACGAAAACACATAGAAATCATGGTAGAAACACCTAGGAGTTATAGCAGAGCAAATACGATGAAAACACCACGTGAAAATCGCAATAGAACAAGTAAATAAAAGAAACCCTAAGTCTCAGAAGACGAACAATTTTTGAAAGAAAAAATATGAAAAGGATGTAGGAAATCCTTTGAAAACCTCAGAAATAGCATGGATTTAAAGTAGATCTAGAGAGACATAAGAAACCTAGAAATGACATATTGTTTCAGAGAAACCCCACAAATAAGTTTGACCTAGAAAAGGGGTTGGTCCGAGCCGAACAAGTCAGAGATTGACTCACACGGCAAGGATACGCTAGATTCGAGCTGGAGGTGGCTGTAGAACTTGAATCGACAAAGATCCAGATTCAACTCTTCGTGGTCAAGTCCTGGGACTTCAGTAATCAAGCGTGAGGAGCCATAGGAGAGTGGTGGGTGGTGAAACCAACATGGATTCAGGTCAGAAAGTGGATAGAGAAGATGGAGGGGACTCATCGGAGAGGAGGGTAGGTGGAAGGTTCCATAGAGAATAGTAGATAGAGAGATAGAGGCGAGTGAGGCAAATGAGAGGGGTATTAGGGGTCGTTTGGTTTAATTTAGGAAGGGTAAACATGTATCATTCATCTAAAATATAATCGATCAAGATTGAATGGGGTAGGTAGGTCAGGCATGGCTTGGGTTTCAGCGTGGGTCCGATGGGTTTAATTGGGTTGGGAATTGGGGTTAAAATGGGGCGTAATTAGGGCTATAATTGAAACAAAATTGAGGCCAAAATTGAAATAGTCATTTTCTCGCTTTTGAATTTATAAAAATAGTAAAAAAACATTCACCGGTTGGTAAACAATGTATATTTATTAATTAAAAAATGTTGGTGTTGATTGCATAATTAAAATTGCTATTAAATCGGGAAATGGGCTAAAATTGCAATTTCATGAAATCTAATTTTAAAAATAACAAATGGACTCGTAAAATTATGAAAAAATCATGTAAATTATATTTTTATGCAAATGAGGATAAATTAAACTATTCTCTAAAATAACAAGTTTTGAGGAGTAATTATTAGGATTTGTGGTGTAAAATAGGCCATAAATTAATTTTAAAATTCCTTAAAAAAATGCCAAAATATTTTGGGATGCTCATATATGCATACATATGATATTTGAGAGTATTATAAGTCTAAAAATATATATAGGGAAAAATTGGGTATAAAAAATGTGTATTGATGCAAGAGGGTAGAGTTATTGCTTATGCTTCTCGTCGGTTGAAGCCCCATGAGAAAAACTACCTTCTCCATGATTTAGAGCTGGCTGTAGTAGTTCATGCATTGAAGATTTTGAGGCACTACCTATACGGCGTATATTGTAAGGTGTTCGCCTATCATCGCAGTCTTCAGCATTTGTTCAAGCAAAAGAATCTTAATTTGGGGTAGCGGAGGTGGATAGAGTTGCTTAAGGACTATGATATTACTATTATGGATTACTCGGAAAGGCCAATGTAGTGGCTGATGCTTTGAGCTCGAAGGCCGTGAGTATGGGGGGTTTGGCGTATATTCTAGTTGGGGAGAGACCCTTTGTGGTTGATGTTTAGGCCTTGGCCAATTAGTTGGTGAGGTTAGATATTTCGGAGCCCATTCGGGTGTTGGCTTGTGCGGTTTTTCGTTCTTCCCTTTATGATCATATCAGAGAGCGTTAGTATGATGATCCATATCTACTTGTCTTTAAGTACATAGTTCACCATGGTGATGCCAGAGATGTGACCATTGGATGGGCATAGAGCGTTGATTCTGGATGAGGCCTATAGCTCGCAGTATTTTATTCATCTGAGTGCCATGAAGATGTATCTAGATTTGAGGCAGCATAAGTGATGGAGAAGAATGAAGAATGATATTGTGGGATTTGTGTCTCGATGTCTCAACTGTCAGCAAGTGAAATATGAGCATCACAGATCGGGTGGCTTACTTCAGCAGATGATTATTCCCTAGTGGAAGTGGGAGAGAGTCACAAGGGATTTTGTAAGAGGTATTCCTCGGACTTTGAAGAAGTTTGATTCGATTTGGGTGATTGTGGATCGGCTGACCTAGTCCACACACTTCATTCCAGTGTGTACTACCTACTCTTTGGAGCGGCTGGCAGGGATCTTTATCCAGGAGATTGTTCGGTTGCATGGTGTTCCAGTGTCTATTATCTTAGATAGAGTTACTTAATTTACTTTTCAGTTTTGGAGGACCTTCCAGTGAGAGTTGGGTACTCAGATAGAGTTGAGCACCGCATTTCATCCTCAGACGGACGGCCAGTCCGAGCATACCATTCAGATATTTGAGGACAAAGTGTGTGCTTGTGTAATTGATTTCGGAGGTTCATGGGATGAGTTTTTTCCACTTGCAGATTTTGCCTAAAAAATTAGTTATCTGTCCAGCATTCAGATGAAACCGTATGAGGCTTTATATTGGAGGCGGTGTAGATCTCCAGTTGGTTGGTTTGAGCTCGGCGAGGCTAGGTTATTGGGGACGGATTTGGTTCAGGATGTCTTAGAGAAGGTGAAGGTGATTCAGGAGAGACTTCATATATTGCAGTCGCGTCTGAAAAGTTTTGCGGAACGGAAGGTTCGAGGTTGGTGAGAAGGTTTTGCTGAAGGTTTCGCCCATGAAGGGTGGTATGAGATTTGGAAAGAAAGGAAAGTTGAGCCCGCGGTTCATTGGGCCTTTTGAGGTACTTAGAAGGATTGGGGGGGTGGCTTATATGCTTGCCTTTCCACCCAGCTTGTCGGGCGTGCATCTCGTATTTCATGGTTTTATGCTCTGGAAGTATGTTGGGGATCCGTATCATGTTTTGGACTTCAGCACAATTCAGTTGGATGATAGTTTGACCTTTGGTGTGGAGCCAATGACTATTTTGGGTTGTCAGATTCGGAAGTTAAGGTCGAAGACTATAGCTTCAGTGAAGGTGCAGCGGAAAGGTTGGCCCATGGAGGAGGCTACCTGGGATACTGAGCGAGAGATGCAGAGCAGATATCGTCACATGGTTGAGGCTTCAGGTATGTTTCTTGACTCGCTCGAGGACAAATGTTTGTTTAAGTTGGGGAGGATGTGATGACTTGGCCCGTCGTTTCATGAGTTAATGCTTTGTTTCTCCCATTTTCTTCTTCCTTATGCTTCATTAACTGTACTTGGTGTGATCGAGTTGATTTGGATAGGTTTTGGTAAGAAATGAGACACTTAGTCTCTTTAAGGAAATCCTAGTTTGGAAAAGTCAACGAGATGTTTACTTATGAGTTAGAGTGCTCATGTATGAATTTCAGTGGTTCGGTTAGCTTTGGGGATGAATTGTGGATTAGAAGTGTGATCAGAAGTGATTTTGGAGGTTCAGTGTAGAAATAGGTTTGGCTTGGCGAAGTTAGTATATTGGTGAATTCCGGTTGATAGGAGAGGTTTTGATCCGAGGGTTGGAATGGAATTCTCAGAGTTTCTATAGCTTCGTTATGTGATTTGGGATGTGTGTGAAAATTTCAGAGGTGATTTGGTTGGGTTTTTGATCGAATGCATGTTTTGGAAGTTTTGAAGAAATTAGGCTTGAATTTGATGTAATTTGATGGCTTTGGAGTTGTTTGAGGTGTTTCGATGATTGGAACGAGTTTGTATAATGTTTTTGGATGTGTTGGTATTTTTGTTCGAGGTCCCAGGGGCCTCAGGGTGATTACGGATGGCTAACAGAGATTTTGGACTTGTGCAAAGTTGCAATCCTTGCTGCTTCTAGTATTTCTGCTTCTGCAGAATTGGTATCGCAGAAGAGGTATTGCAAGAGCGGAGGTGGGAGTCGCAGAAGCGGAAGGTCAAGGGAAGGCTTGGGATCACATGTGCGGATTGGGTACCGCATCTGCGGAGTCGCGGATGCGACATATGAACCGTACGAGTGAGTGTTGGCCTGGTAGCAGTTTCCGCAGAAAGGGATGGAGAGCTACATCTGCAAGGTTGCAGATGGGGGATTTTTGTCGCAGAAGCGATTTGTGGGGGCATAAGTGATTTTTGCTGATGAGGAGTTTTTGCCGCAGAAGCGGCATCACGGAAGCGGTAACTTAACGTCAGATGTTATGCCATGGCAGAAGGTATTTAAGTTCATCTTCATGAATTTTGAAGGGTTTCTCATTTTCTAAGTTCGGACTTGAAGAATTGTGGGCGATTTTCAAGAGGGATTTCAAGTAGCTTCGATAAGATAAGGAATTTGGACCTAAAACACGATTCTATGATGTTATTTCATGGATTAGGACTGAAAATTAAGGAATTAATGGACGAAATTTATGGTTTAAGGCTTGAACTTAAAAGAGCATAAATTAAGGATTCGAAAGGTCAATTGAATTTCAATTCTTGTGATTTTGATATGTATGAACTCGTGGAGAGATAAGGAACCTAATTATGTGAAAATGTTTGAGTTTCGAGAAGTGGGCCCAGGGCTTGGGTTTTGCCAATTTCGGGATTTTTATGTTTTCAATTATTTTCGATTGGGTATTGTTCCTTTAGCATATTGTGACGTATTCATTATGGTTTTGGTCAGATTCGACGTGCGCGGAGGCTGGTTTGAGAGGCAAGGGCATAGCGATCTAGAGTTTTGGCCGGCTTGAGATGAGTAATGAATGTAAATGATGTTCTGAGGGTTTGAAATCCCAAAATTTCACATCGTAATGCTATATTGAAGTGAGACATGCGGTCTATGATGAGTGCATGGTCGTTTACTATTGGGGATTGTGGCTTGGTCCATCCCGAGTGATATTTTTACAGCGTATTTGATTGAAGCTTAATTGATATCATCATTACTTGGACTAAATATCATATTTGGGCTTCATGCCAACTGTTTGAACTCTTCGGAGACTGTTATCACTGTTTCCCTCACTATTTGACATATTACTTGATCTCAGTCCTATCATTCAATACATTTTTGCAAACTTAGCTACTTTTACTCAAACTTGATACTTAAATAATATTTCTAATGACATTTTGGGCTGAGGACCACTATTTTATTATTTCTCGAGGGGCTTATGTTTCTAGACTGAGTATGGGATCGTGTTGCGCGCCGCAGTAGTATTATATTGATATTGAGGTCGATGGCCTAGTTGATGCCATGAGATGGCTTGTTATTGCACTTGGGCCGTAAGGGTCCCCTCCCGGAGCCTACACACCCCTAATGATCGCCGCCGACGATAAATAAATAAATCGGGCTACACACCGCAGCGGGTACTAGAGAGTACCGTTCTATGTGCTACATTTCCTTAATCATCTGTCATTTATTTGTTTATCTGTTGTAGCATTTTCTATACTTTGTTTTCATTGGTTTATCGCTTTTCTTATTACTTACTCTAAATTGCCAATTATATATTTCTCTGTGTTTTTCCATTGTTCTTATTCTCAGCCTTTATTTATATTTATTACTCACTAGGTCGTAGTATTCACATTACTTCATGTACCTTGCATGCAGATCTAGGTGCATATGAGGGAGAGGATTATTTCAGCTGAGCAGCGCAGTATCCGGGAGCATCGAGGTAGCTGCATGGCGTTCGCAACCTTGATCTCTCCCTTCTATCCTTAACTTCCATTTCGTATTCTCGAGATGTACATGTATTAGGTTGATAAATCTGTATTAGAGGCTCAGACTCGTGACAATAGATTCTTTGGGCTATATTGTAGTATTTTTACTTGAGATTCCGCAAGTTTTATATTTTATTTCAGACGTCTAATATGATGACTTAGTAAATGGTCGGATCTTCCTAACAGTGTTGGGAGCCATCAGGACCGGGGTTTGGGTCATAACACTAAATATACTAAGGGTTAGAGAAAATATGAAGGAGGTCTAGAGTTATGATTTCCTCAATCTTAGGAATCCTTCCCGCTAGTTTTATATAAATTCACCTAAGTATTATCTACCGATCATGAGCGCTCTAACTGCCATAACTCTCTCCCGAGTAAATACCAATAATTACTAGGCATATTCTCCCGAATTACGCTTGCTTTCATTAAGTACAACTCACTCGGATCGCATCCAAGGTTTCGTTATCCCTAATCCCACATTTAAACCCTTTGTATTGATCCCTCCTATATGTCAGGAGTGATGTTATTCAACAACTACCTAAATATGCACTCTCTCCCGAGTAATACATACTAAATAGGAACAGTCGATTGAGGGCCCTTCAATCAACAACAATAATAACGTAGTTGAACAAATAACAAAAATACTACAATAAATTTATTTACGTAACAGAAAAATTATCCTCCAATAGGTTCCATCAAAATCCTAGATAACAAATTAGCTATTCCTAATAGTATGCAAAACTACAATAATAGAATCCATAACCAATAATGAAAATAGGAAGAAGAAAGTGAAAAACTCATAAAAGAATTCTCTTCCTTACTCTTAATGTATTCTTGCCTCCTTAGGTCGTACCCACGGTCTCCTTAGCCTCCTTAGGTCTAAAGTATGTCCACCTCCTTAAAATAACATTTTACATGTATTTATACCAAGTAGGGTTAGGCTCAGAAGAAAATACCTTCTCCCACCCGAAATAAGGTAATAATTCTATAAAATTTTCACTACGGCGCCACATGCGGCGACGCGCCGCATGGGGTGACGCGCCATGCGGGACTGTAGTGGGGAAGTTTAGATAGCTGATTCTGACATGCTGCTGGAAATATTTACAGGCACAGCGCATCGTGCGCTGCTTTACATGCCGCAGTACTAGGAGTTCAAAAAAATGCAAAACATGAAAGTTGTATCCCTTTCAAATAGCTTTCTAATGATATATTGTTGATCCCAACTAGAGTTCTGAGAAAATAGTTGGGTGTATTTTTCTAGTCAATGTGTTGTATGCCCGCTCGATTCTCCGTTTCGTTCTTAACTATCATCTGTTGATCCCTAAATACGATCCCAGATTAATTTCTTAGGCTTTTGCTCTCACTTCATATCTCCAAATCACTTGAATTCATTCCACAATACCTATATAGCTCGGAAATTACTCACAAGTACCAAACATTATTCACAACTTACTTACTTACTCTAACATAGAGGTCACTGACATTACCTTTCCTTCTTGAATCATGTGCACTCACGCAACAAAAGAGAGTAGTTCCAAACATCATAAATTTTAAGAAAAATTAGGAGTTAAATAAAGAATGAAAGAATTCACTCTCATAAATAACATTCGTGTGGTACAAAAGATGCACCATAAGCTTGCCCGTAATGTACTACTCTACTAATCGAGCTCATTCAGTCTAGGATCGAGTAGGTCTTTATTTGGTTGTAATGTAGGCTGCGGGCCGGGTACGATACATTTAGATATAAGAGTGACTACACCTCTCTAAGCACTTTAATACATACACTTTAACAGTTCAAACCACACACTTATGTCAAACCATAACTCCACCTTCACATCAATATGTATTGACTCCCAACTTCTTTAAATACAATTATATCAAGAGTCACCACTTATCAAGGAACTTTTTTTTTCACAACAACACAATTATTTTTTCTTTTTCTTTCTTTTCAATTCAAGTGGCTCTCACGTTTTCAAAATAGTGCACCTTTCTCTTTATTTCAGTGGTTCCACTCAAAAGACAAACCAATCACCCCACACTTTAACTATTAAAAGTTCATACAATTCAAGTGCTCATGAGAGTTTGAAAGGTTCAAATAGAAGGTTAATTCAAACAAAAGGGAAAGGCTTGTAATTTGGTTGCCAAATAAATATGATTACAGTCTCAAAGGGATTAACTTTGATACAGAACAATTAGGCGGATAAAATAAACATATCTGGCTCGATAAAGAAATACCTATATCACTTCCAAGACTGAACAAAGCTACTATTTCGCTTTGCACACACACCGTGCAAGTTCTAGACATCAAATGCAATGCACAAAATAACACAAAACCTTACACACATATGGCATAATTCACTCAGGATTGGACTCATCAAGACACTCTAGTCAAAGCACTTAAGCAAAGTTAAGGTTACACAATTTAAGGTACTTCTACTAGATTCAAAAATTGAGCCTAAGTGTCACAACCAAAGTACTAACTATTCTCATGGCATAAAAAAGTGAAGAGATATTGCTGCAATTCAATTCATCTCACACTACCTCCTACTCCTAAAAAGTAAAACTAACTGCATCCGGTTCAAATAAAACCCTTGGAAAAGAACCGCAACAAAAAAAGGGGGAGGGGGGGGGGTAATTACTACACTACCTACAATCCTTTTTTTTCTTCTTTTATTTATGCTTAAATCCTCAAGAAAATACTCTAATAGATCCATCGTCACGAAAAGTATAATCTTTTATAAAAAAAAATATTTTAAACTTATACAACTAAAGTAGCATAGAAAATCACCCAGACAATCTCCTCACCCCACACTTAAAATTGTGCACTATCCAAAATGCACGCCATACTAATAAGAGGGTAAAAGAAATTCCCTCGTAGGCAAAAAGTCGAAGCACTAGAAGTTTATGGGGTACTCAGACTTCTCCCAGGCTTTGTCATTCATGCGAATACTTCACACTTAGTTCTAACCATCTGATTTGCTATTGCATCCTTCCAATAATTTTGCTTTCCATGCTCCTATAAAATTAGAGATCGACACTACAAAAATAATTAAAAAAATAAGAATAAAAAATAAATAAATAAGCAATAAAACTTTGTTGGCTCTCAACAAGAGCTTGATTTAGCGACGCGGCTCGTCGCGAATCACTTTCTGCCTCCACTTTGAATTTATAAATTGGACCCCAAATTCTTGGTATGGTAGTACGAATCTGATTGGCCAAATAAAATAATATAGTATTATGTACTTCTTGGCTTTAGATGAGGTGTGTAATCCTGACTTTCTGGCAAGAAAAATTCCAGAATGTAAGCAACTTTGTTCCTCATCCCTTCACTCAAGTTGTCCATATGACTCTATTTCTATATCATCATCTAAAATTATGTGCAAAAAATACTTGGAGAGTGGACCAATGCGCTCTACCACATGAACATTGGGGTTGTCAACATCCTCAGTATCAATGACACTAGATTAAACTAAATATTCATACTTAATATCCTTGGTTGACTCTAGTATCTCTTCCATGACATCAACATCCTCAAAATCTAGTTTGACCGATTGTTGATATTCTACTATGACCTTCTCCTCTAGCTCATCCCTATATTTTTTTAAATCCTCCAATATAATGGCAATTTCTGTAGCCAATTCATGCTCATATTGGCTACTATGCACAATGTCTACTTCGGGTGCTTTACGAGGTTCAATTAATTTATTCGCTTGAGCCTCAAAGTTATGAATAACTGCATCTTGCCTTTGTATCTGTCGTGGTTTCTCATCATATTGTTCACGTGGCACATTAACATATCCATGGTCAGCTTTAACATATTTTTGATCTTCTTCAGGTAAGCTTCCCAAGGTTCTTTCATCCTATTAACTTCACCAAAAAAGTAGAACCATTATTGTAAGGGGTTGGGGGAAGATAAGAAATATATTCACAACCAAGAAAGTGACCATCTTGACCACAACACATATCACACACATCTCACACATAAGATTAGGTTGGTGCACATAACTCGCTCTCGGCAATATTTTGATAATTTTGCCATCGGTGGTTTTCTCTACTAAATGCATAAGGAGGATCAAAAGTAGAACTACCAACATCAAAACTCTCATAATTCCAAGATTCCATGTCTCTCAGATAAAAAATAAATAATCAAATACAAGAAAATAAAATTAAAAGTTCAAACTTGCAACCTAGAAATGTGTACACCTACAACTATACCGTTAGTTCTCCGGCAACGACGCCAAAATTTTATCATACCCAACTATGTTCTATTAAAAGGACTAAGAGTACATTGCAAATATAATCTGATTTAAATGTCTGGAATCGCATCCCACAGAGAACTAAGTCTTAGTTGCAGCTGTTCACTATCACCAAGAATACACGCTTGAATAACTCCTAACTTATAGATATTAAGATTCATATGGTTAACTAATTAACTAATAAATAAAAATAGTAAATTAACAACTAAAGATAGTAAGGGTTAGAGACAATATTAGGGAGGTCTAGAGTTATGATTTCCTCTATTATAGGAATCCTTCCCGCTAGTTTTCTATAAATTCACCTAAGTATTCTCTACCTATCATGAGCGCTTTAACTGTCGTAACTCTCTCTCGAGTAATTATCACAATTTACTAGACATATTCTTCTGAATTACTCTAGCTGGCATTAAGTACAACTCACACGGATCGCACCCAAGGTTTCATTATCCCTAATCCCACCTTTAAACCCTTCGTATTGATCCATCATATATGTTAGGAGTGATGTTGTTCAACAACTACCTAAATATTCACTCACTACCGAGTAATACATATTAAATAGTACAGTCGATTGAGGGCCCTTCAATCAACAGCAGTAATAATTTAGTCGAACAAATAGAGAAAATATTACGGCAAATCTATATTAACGCAACAGAAAAATTATTTTCCAATAGGTTCCATCAAAACCCTAGATAACAAATTAGCTATTCATAATAGTATGCAAAACTACAATACTAGAATTCATAACCAATAATGAAAATAGGAAGAAGGAAGTGAAAAACTCATAGAAGAATTTTCCACCTTGCTCCTAATTTGTTCTTGCCTCCATAGGTCGGACCCTCGGTCTCCTTAGCCTCCGTAGGTCTAAAGTGTATCAAAAATATGTCCACCTCCTCAAAATACAATTTTTACATGTATTTATACCAAGTTGGGTCGGACTCAAATGAAAATACCTTCTCCTGCAAAATAAGAAAATCACTCTGTAAAGTTTGCACTAACGCGCTGCCCCATGCGTGGAGGTAGTGGGGAAGTTCAGATTGTTGATTCTGACAGGCTATTGGAAATTTCCACATGCGCGGTGCACCACTCGCTGTTCTACGCGCCGAGGTACTAGGAATTCACGAAAATGCAAAACATGTAAGTTGTAGCCTCTCAAATAACTTTTCAACGATATATTGTCGAGCCCAAACAGAGTTCTGAGCGAAATGTTATATCCATTTTATTAGACAATGCGCCGTATGCCCACTCGATTTACCGTTTCATTCGTAACTATTATCAATTGGAACTTACAAAATTTATTAAAATTATGTGTTCAATAAAAATTATTACGATTTCTTTTAAAAAGGTGGCGTTTCTCTCCGTTTCTCTCCCGTGTAATGGTGTACATCAATTGTACTATAGAGGATGGGAGAGAATGGGGACAGGGCTCGCTCGTACTCGCTAGCTGCGTATGTGGAAATGCCCCTCCACAGTTGTTGAATTTTTATAGCATATTTGGTCGAGCCTCTAAAATCAGCTTATTTTGAAAAATATCTTTTAAAGAAATAATTTTTATTAAAATTAATTTGTATTTAGCTAATTAGTTTTAAAAATACTTTTGAACAACAATTATTATTTGACTGCGCTTTTAAAAAGTGTTTTTAAGAACATTTTTCACAAATGTGTTTTTCAAAAAGCACTTATAGAAAGAAGCTATCTGTTTTTACGCTTCTCAAAGCTATTTTGTTTCTATTCAAAAATGTTGTTTTTCTTTCCAAAGGTTAGTTAAACACCTTAACTTTAAATAAATATTTTTGACCAAATTGAAACTAGACCAAACAAACTTGTATAGGATAAAATTTGGTTTATAACGCCCCCACGCAGAGTAAGCACGTCCCTTATGATAAGTGCGACCCAAGTAAGTGCACGACTCAAGTTGGTAAAGAAGAAGCGGCATCGTATAGAGCCTAAATTTTTATTAAATGGAAGCCACCAACTTTTTTGCTTTTTGATAGCTTCGAGGAGGGTCTCCTGCTATATAAAGGAGACCTTCACATTGTAATATGCATTATGATTATTCTCGGATAATACAACTTCTCTCTCTATCTCTTTCTGGATTTTCCAATTGTTGCTTTTCTCTTAAGCTAAGTTCATTTTTCTTCTCACTCTCAGATCTACAACAATCTAAAAATAATAAATCATTTCTAGGGCTCATTATATTTGATTACGATTTACCCTTACATATTTTTTATTGTTTTTAAGCTTATAAAATACGAGTATAATTTTTGAACTATACAATTTTGCGTCGTCAGTGAGGATTCGAGAATCAAAATCATAGTTTGCACCTAGAGAACCATCGAAAACCCTTCTCTACAACACATAAACGGAAAATGGCTGACAACAATGCAAGAATGAAAGCGATAGCAGATGTTGCAACCAATCTCATCGGTCCTCTCAACGAAGCTGGTGAAGAGGAGGTTTCTATTGCAACCCCTAGCACCACCACAAGCGGAGAAATCCCTCCTCCACCACCCGAATATTTAACGATCTTGCTGGAAAAAGGTGCTTCTACATCTACAACTGAAGAAGCGACCCCAGAGGTCAGGAAATTTAGTAGAAGAGTGGTTAACGAATACTCTAAGTGGCTTGGTTAAAAAGTCACCCCAAAACAACATACGATGCATGCTGACATCAGACCTTGCTGCAGTCAAAGGTGAGCCCAAGATCGTACGAGCAAACAATGCACTCATCGATACCTAAGCCAACGGTGGCACACTCACAGCCATCCTCAAGAAGATGGAGGGAATGGAAAACGAAAAAAAGTCACTCCGTGACCAGATGAAGGAACACTAGGAGAGGTTGGACAAGATCCCTGGTGCTCCCAAGCTGCTGCCAAAACGTGATGTGGGAAGGTTTGTTAAACAACCCTACACGGAAGAGGCTACACTATACTCCATCCCAAAAACCTTCAAAATGCCTCCTTATTTAAGAGTGTACGATGGAACTACATATCCCGGGGACTGCCTGATCCACGACGTCACTGCTGTAAAAGGTAACAACCTATCAAAAGACAGCTACCGTATGTGCTACTACCGGCCAAAATCATTTCTACGTTCGAGGAGATGGCGGACAGGTTTGTCATCGCCCATGAAGGAGCAATGAAAGCAGAAGCGAGGGTCACCAACATCTTCGCTATTCGGAAAACCGCATGAGAATGACTCGGGGACTTCCTAGCCAGGTTTAACAGAGTAAGGATGAGCCTACCAAATGTGTTGGAAGGCATATCGGTCGCTGCTTTCTAGAACGAGTTAAGTAGGGACGGCTCGAGGGCAACCAAAAAACTACTAAGTCATCTACTGAAATACCCGCCCACCACGTGGGAAGAGATTCACAACGACTATTGCGCTGAGGTACGTGCAGATGAGGACAACCTCAACGGGCCAACCCAACGTTTAACAACAATACACCTAGAAATCAGGAGGGACCGACGTAATGAAGGACGACGGGAACAAGTCCCACGTCCCAACAGGGAGAGACACCAACCCTACATCAGATCCTCTTACCCACCGCCACCCAGGCACACAGACACACTCAAGCGACATGTCGCTCCACTACAAAATGACAGAGGTATGCCCCCTTTATTATCTGCCCATAACTTTTGTGTGTCCCCTTCAGAGATAGTGTACGAACTTGAAAAGCTGGGAAACAAGTTCCAATGGTCGGCAAAGATGAAGTAGGACCCCGTCACTAGAAAATCACACGCCAAGGGCACAAAACCGAAGATTGTATAGGCCTACGGCAAGAGGTGGTGAGGATGTTGAACCAAGGGTTCATGAGAGAGTTGCTCAGTGACAAAGGAAAAATCAACTTTGCACATAGAAGGGAGCAGCCCCACGGGCCACCAAAGCCGCCTTTACTACCATGCTACGATCAACATGATCATCGAAAATGGTGATGACTCGGCGATCAATCATGTCAAGTTCACCACTACGCATAAGCTGAAGCGAACTATCTCCCATGAACGGTATGACGACTTCGAAGATAGTATCATCTTCGATAATTCCGATGCAGACGGTTTGTATTTCCGTCATTACGATGCTTTAGTTATCACTTTATGAATCGCAGATACTGATGTTAAATGAATAATGGTCGATGACGGTAGCGGTGCCTGTATTATCCACCCGAGAATCCTCATGCTAATTGGACTCGAAGGTAAGTTAATACCATGCTGCATAACATTAACTGGTTTCAATAATGCAGTAGAACGAACCTCCAGGAAGATATTGCTACCTGCCCTAGCAGGGGGAGTCACGCTGGAAATGACTTTCCACGTGATGAACCAGGAAAATGCATACAACGCCATCATCGGACGCCCTTGGATACACGCCATGAGAGCGGTCCCATTGAGCTTCTGTCAAATAATCAAATTTCCTACTCTGTGGGGAGTATTCAGCATTTGAGGAGAGCCTCACACCGCTCATGAATGCTAAAAAATAGCTCAAGACTGCACCCACACCAAACCGCTCAATGGGGTGAGCGCAGATGCATAACAATCATCTATATCGGGGACAAAGGTCTACCCGACAGAGCACGCCTTTAAAGACCTTGATGTCATAGAAACCTGCAAGGCTACGGTCGAAGACCTCAACCCACTCCAACTAAATAACGACAACCCTTCAAGGAAATCTTACATCGGGCACGACCTCTCAAATCCAAATAAGTATCATGAATTTTTATCTAACCATGCAGACCTATTTGCTTTTTCCCATTCAGATATTCCAGGGATCCCGCAAGAAATTGCTACTCACAAGCTGAAAGTCGACCCGTTACACCAGCCCATGCAGCAAATGAGAATACAATTCAACACCTCAATCAACAAAGCGATCATCGGGGAAGTGGACTAACTTCAGGCTAACGGCTCCATCAGATAATCAAAGTACCCTCAATGGGTCGCTAATGTCGTCATGGTTAAGAAGAAAAATAGGAAGTGGAGAATATGTGTAGACTTCACCGACTTGAACGAGGCATGCCCAAAAGACTCATTCTCACTGCCCCACATCGACTAGCTGATAGACGCGACCGTAGGGCATGAGCTGCTAAGTTTCCTAAGCGCATACTCTGGCTACAACCAAATCATGATGGCATAGGAGGACCAAAAAAAACAAAATTCATCACCCACCAAGGGACATATTGCTACAAGGTGATGCCCTTCAGGCTAAAAAATACATAAGCCACATACCAAAGGCTTGTCACCAAGATGTTCAAAGAGCAACTCGGTAAGACCATGGAAGTCTATGTCGACGATATGCAAGAAATATCGACAAAGAAAGAAGATCATATCGACCACCTAAAAGAGGCTTTTGAGATACTGAGGGGGTACAAGATGAAGTTGAACCCTGAGAAATGCGCTTTCGGTGTAGCCTCGGGAAAACTCTTAGGGTTCCTCGTATCGCAACGAGGAATCGAGGTCAATCCAGACCAGATCAAGGCGATAGGCACAATACCTGAGGTGCTGAGTAGCAAGAAATAGGTATAGAATCTGATGAGGCATATAGCCGCCCTATCCAGATTCATCTCGCGGTTATCCGATAGGTGCCATAAATTTTTCAACGTGCTGAAAAAAGATCAAGGGATACAGTGGAACGAGGAATGCGTCAACGCCTTAAGAAACCTGAAAGCATACTTGTCTTCCCCGCCCTTGCTGGTCAAAGCGAGCTAGGCAAATCCCTATTGGTGTATCTGGTTGTGTCTGAGGTCGCTGTCAGCGCCGTCCTAGTTCGCAAAAGAAAGGTACACAATACCCTACCTATTACATTAGCAAAACCTTAGTGGACGCCAATACTCGGTACCCTCACCTCGAGAGATTGGCACTGGCACTGGTAGTAGCTTCACGAAAGCTACAGCCCTATTTTCAGTGCCACCCCAAAAAAGTGGTAATGACCTTCCCATTAAGAAGCATCTTAAAAAATCCTGAATTATCGGGCCGGCTCGCAAGATGGGCTATTGAGCTTAGTGAGCACGACATCTCGTATCTTCCAAGAACTGCCATCAAGTCTCAAGTCTTGGCCGATTTTATAGCCGACTTTAGCGCAGAAATCCTACCAAAAGCAGAACTTGATGCACAACATGCCTTCCCCAATAACGACCTATGGGTTGTGTACACTGATGGCACTGCCAATGCATCAGGGTCAGGACTGGGACTCCTCCTCGGGTACCCCACGAGCGAAACGATTCGCCAATCCATACGATACCCTGGAATGACTAACGACGAGGCCGAGTGTGAGGCCATTATTGCAGGCATGAAACTTGCCATCAAATATGGACTCGCCGACTCATCCTTCACTATGATTCTCAACTCGTAGTAAACCAAATCACCGGGACTTACTAGATCAAAGAACACAGCAAAAATACCAGTCGGAAAATCCGCAGGTTAATGGCTGAGTTTGACGAATGCCGGTTCGAACAGATCCCAAGGGCACGAAATATAGAGGCAGACGATCTAGTAAAGTTGGCTACGACCACTAAAACCTCAACAACGAAAGCGTGGTAACCCTCATCCACTCCTCCATTGATCACACTGCAGTATTCTCTTTATATTTGACTTGGGGCTGGCGCAACCAGTTCGTATCCTATTTGCATGACGGAACGCTGCTACCCGACAAAACAATGCAAGGAAACTCTGAACGCAAGCTGCTCGGTATTGCTTAATATACAATGACCTCCACAAAAAAAGTTTGGCGGACCGTTGGCCAAGTGCTTAGGGCCATACCAAATGAGGCCGGTACTCGAAGAAGTGCACGAAGGCCACTGCAGTGCCCATACAGGTAACCGTGCGCACGTGCGATGCATCATACGGGCCGGCTATTACTGGCCCACCATGAAGAAGGAGGCAGTAGAATACGTTCACCGATGCGAACAATGCCAAAAATACGCCTTTATGATACACCAAATGAGAGAGCCCCTCATTCAGTCGCCTCCCCATAACCTTTCATCAAATGGGGAATGGACATAGTTGGCCCCCTACCCGTAGGACGGAGAAATGTACGATTTTATTAGTTTTAACTGACTATTTCTCTAAGTGAGTAGAAGCAGGGGCGTATGCACAAATACGCGAACATGAGGTGATCGCCTTCATATGGAAAAATATTATATGTCGCTTCGGCATCCCCAAAGAAATTAGTTGCGACAACGGACAATAGTTCATCGGTCAAAAAACGACCAAATTTTTCGAGAAATGGCGCATCAAGAGGATACTTTCCACGCCATATCATTCTGCCACTAACGGCCAAGAAGAATCCTCCAACAAAACAATATTAAACATACTGAACAAGAAGCTCGAGGACGCCAAAGCTCTATGGCCCGAGCTGCTACCTGAAGTGATGTGGGCGCACAGGACCACACCTAAATCTAGCACGGTGGAAACACCGTACTCGTTGGTCTAAGGAATCGACGCGGTCATACCCGTCGAGGTCGACAAACCAAGCCTAAGATATTCACTCGCCAATGGGACAAAAAACGACACGAACATGCTCCAAGACCTCGACGAAGCTGAGGAAAGGAGAGAAATGGCCCATATCAGAATGGTGGCCCCAAAACAACAAGTCAAAGATACTACAACAAGAGGGCCAAAATAAGACAACTCAAAGTGGGAGACTATGTTCTCAAAGCCAAGACATTGACATCCAAAGATCGGTGTGAAGGAAAATTGGGCACCAACTGGGAAGGACCCTACAAAATCACAGCAGTAGCCAGCAAAGGGGCATTCCAGTTGGAAACAATGGAAGGGAAAACTCTCCAAAACAACTGGAACGTTGCCCACCTCAAGTATTTCCACTTCTGAAAGGCATCTCCCGAGTCGTACTCTTTTTCCCTTACCCGAGTTTTGTCCTGATTGGGTTTTCTCGGGGAGGTTTCTAACGAGGCGGCAAAAGAAACGTTTGGAGATATTCGCGTCACAAGTTTACCAATTCAGCCTCTCCTTACAACCTCCAGGCCGACATGATAAAGGGATTGGACTAGCTTGATCTCCAATGTATGAAAGGCCACAGCCATCTCCAATGTATGAAAGGCTACGGCCATATCCAATGTATGAAAGGCTACGACCATATCCAATGTATGAAAGGCTACGACCATCTCCAATGTATGAAAGACTACGACCATCTCCAATGCATGAAGGGCTAAGGCCATCAATTCTATCATGGCTAAGGCCATCAATTCTATTATGGCTAATGCCAGCAATTCTATCATGGCTAAGGCCATCAATTATATTATGGCTAAGGCCATCGCCGCCAACGGACGACCTAGGTGCGACTGCGATAAGAAAATGACTCGACGACAGTAGAAGTCGCCTAAATAG
This sequence comes from Nicotiana benthamiana, assembly GCA_034376525.1. Taxonomy (NCBI): domain Eukaryota; kingdom Viridiplantae; phylum Streptophyta; class Magnoliopsida; order Solanales; family Solanaceae; genus Nicotiana; species Nicotiana benthamiana. The sequence goes on from CM067328.1 coordinate 29,562,336, forward strand.
CTAAGGAAATCGATGCTACTATGGCTAAGGCCATCAATTCTATCTGGCTAAGGCCATCGATTCTATTTGGCTAAGGCCATCAATTTTATCATGGATAAGTCCATCGTTCTACTATGGCTAAGGCCATCACCACCAACAGTCGACCTAGATTTGACTACGGTAAGTAAACAACTCGACGACAGTCGAAGTAGCCTAAATGGCTAAGGCCATCGATTCTATTATGGCTAAGGCCATCGCCGCCAACGATCGACCTTGATTCGACTACGGTAGGTAAACGACTTGACGACAGTCGAAGCCATCTAAATTGCTAAGGCCATCGATTCTATTACGGCTAAGGACATCAATTCTATTATTGCTAAAGCCATCACCGCCAACAGTCGACCTAGATTCGACTACGGTAGGTAAATGACTCGACGACAGTTGAAGTTGCTTGAATAGCTAAGGCCATCGATCCTATTATGGCTAAGGCCATCGACACCAACGTTCAACCTAGATTCGACCACGGTAAGAAAACGACTCGAGTCATTCGACGATAGTCAAAGACGCTCATGCCGACCAAGCATAATATACAGTGAAAAGCGTGAAAACAACAAACCGAAAACGCAATAAAAACTCTAAAGAACAAAAGAAAAACTACAACTACAAAAAGTCATATTTCATTATCTCTAAATGTATGCATACATCTGGCTTAGAAAAAGGTCCCATCTACTCAAAAATATATACATAGAAGTCTTAAGAGCCTTCACCACTCCGCCCCTCACGACCCGCCGGGTCGCCGTCCGGTCCATTGCCATCTCCAGGATGATAAGACTTAGAAATCGATGAACTGGAGTCCAAACGGTTGACTTCCTCAGAGTTACATCCCTCCCTACCAGGAAAGTCAGAGCTATAACCATTCGCTTCACGAGCAACACGGGTTAACTGGCGTTTCCTTTTAACTTCCGCCTCGGAAGCTCAACCTGCCGCCACAAACTCTTCATAAACGACCAAACTGGCATCATGATACACCCACATCTTATGCGCATCACGATGCACAACATCTTGTGGGGCAGTTCACCTGAGAACTTCAACCTCGACCGTCCTCGCATCAAGCTCAGTTTTAAGGGCTGTGACCTGGGTCCGCAGTTCTGCAGCCTCCGCCGCTACCCCACGGTTTATCTCTAATTCCTCCTCTTTTGGCTGGAGGAGGGTCTCCAGATTGATCTTTCGAGCCAAAGTAGCCATCAGCTGCTTATCAATCTCATCTAGCTCGGCTGCTCTCTTCTTCAAAAGATCTTCCGATTCCTCAAGACCCTCACGGAATGTCCGAAACTGGGGGTCCTGCTTAAGTACGTCTGCTTGATGCTTGGCACGACATTGTTTATATTTCTTCTCCATTTTATTGATGGTGGCCGCCTTCTTTTGTTCACACCACCTCCTCTCCACCTCCAGGAAGAGGGTCTGAAAAGAAGAGAAGAAACGTGTCAGTACGTACCAAAGTCATTCTTGCGACTCAAACAAAAAAACTGAAAGCTACCTGCAAAGCTGCGCCAGCTATCCGCCTCGACAAATCCCAATCGCTAACACTTCTTAGCATCTCGTGCTTTGCAGCTGCACATAATGTGGTCATGTCCTCTACGGCTTGCTCGCTGTCTTCAAACAAATTATACCGGCCAAGGATCACGATACGATGAGTAGACCTGCCCTCCCTCATCTCCACGTGGGTCGAGCCCCCGTTTCTTCTCCAAGAACGGCTTCAGAGCCCGTCCTCTCAATTTCCACGACCGCTCCCCTAACTGCGGAAGACGACCCGCCTCCCGAGACACAGGCCGAGCGGATAGCGTCAGCTGTTCCCCGAGGAGCCAATTTCCTGGAACGAATGGACTCATCCGTAAAAACTGTCCTCGGCTCTTGGCGGGGCTCACTAGGCCCCGCGCCCTCAGATGCAATTCCCTTGCTACGAACAAGTCGTCTCCTTTTTCTCTCTGGTTGCTCTTCTTCTTCAGAAGCCGCCTCTGATGGAGCGACTTCAGGTACCAACATAGGAATGGTCTTACGCACCATTATTGGTACGGCCTCAAGTATCTCTACGGAAGCAGCCTCAGATGCAGCCACCGGTGTAACCACATGCTGAGAGGACGAAAGAGCGTTGTTCTAGGCGAGCCTCCCACAAATAAATCTATCCCGTCGAAATCGGACTCTACCCTAGATGGGCCAGAGTCGATTTTCTTCTTCTTCACCTTTTTAGAAGAGCCTCGACCTGCTAAACGAGAGTATAATAGAATAAAAAGGTCTCCAAGCCCAAATAGAGCAAAAGAGAAGAGCATGAGAGGCTGTTACCAATTGGGCCGTACAATCTACGAAACTCAGCCCATGTGTGGCATTTCTCCGCATGTGGTATCAGCCCCGAAACCCACAACCTAATGTCGTCGATGGGACGGGGCGAGCGAGCCACCATTACAAAAGGAAGGAAAGTAAGTCAGAATGATTGATGGGTTAAAACAAGGCGTCGCGAAATTACATACAAAGATACTTACATCCCGCGTTCCACGCCTCTAGAAACCCATCGGGATTGGACACCAAGTGGCTCATCCTAATGTAGAAGTATTTACGCCAAAAGTTGAAATTAGCTTTGTCGTCAGTCCTTACCATAAAGCTCTTCTTACCACGGCTCCTCAATTGGAGCATGGTGCCTCTCATATAGCTAGGGCTGAACATCTGTAGCAGGTGGTGAACAGAAATGCCGGTCCCGGCCTCGCCCGCAAACGTGGTAAGAATTCGACACACCTTCAGGGAATAAGGTGTGAGCTGAGCTGGGCACACATTATAAAAGCAGCAAAGCCCTTCCGCTAGAAGGTTAAGAGAAAAGCTATACCCAATCCTAAGCGCGTATTCATAGAATGTACAAAACCCGGGCCTATGCACATTGGCATAGTTCGTCCCGGACAAAGCCATTTCAACATGGCCCGGGATGTTGTACGTAGTTCTGATGGCGTCTAGGTAAGACTGCAGTAACTCACTATGCTCCCAGGGATAAGAGAGGCATGTCGAGTTGAAGTCTTTTCAAACGCTCAGGTCCTTCGGAAGAACATTATCCACCATTAAAGGAACAAGGGTTTTCTTTCTCCTCTTCTTCCCCTTTACCATCGGAAGAAGGCGAAGCCCTAGAAGGAGCGTTATCCTTGGCCCTTTTTCTGTCTTGACGATGCTTCACTATGATAAGATTTATAAGAAAAGGTGTTAATAACAAGAGATACGATCCTCAGAAATGGTATTCCTCTAACGATGCAACGATTACCAAAAAGAAAGATGAAGAAAGAAACAAAGGGAAACTCTCTAAAGGTTCGAAAGATGAATCTCATTGAACCGCTCCTCTATTTATAGGAATAAGGTACACGGAAATCAAAGAGGAACAATTCTAAGACTGATGCAGGAAATCAAAACGTCACGTCATGCTCTGAACAGTCTCGCGAACAAGTATAATGATGACGCATGTGACTAGTGGTGTCATGCTAAAAAAGGGGTTGCATGTCAACAGCTCAACAAACATTATCCACGCTCATGCTCTTTGAAAGAGGCGCCTATGGGTGAAGCAAAATTTCCGTAAAAGAGAATCGTGCATGTCGGTCCACTGAAGACGGTCATCGAGTATGTCTCCAATGAACGGAGGGACTAAGTGTATAGGGTAAAATTTAGTTCGTAACGCCCCCACGCCGAGTGGGCACGTCCCTTATGATAGTGCGACCCAAGTAAGGGCACGACCCAAGTTGGTAAAGAAGAAGCGGCGTCGTTTAAAGCCTAACTTTTTACTGAGTGGAAGCCACCAACTTTTGTACTTTTTGATTACTTCGAGGAGGGGCTCCTGTTATATAAAAGAGATCTTAACATTGTAATAGGAATTATGATTATTCTCGGATAATACAACTTCTCTCTCTATCTCTTTCTGGGTTTTTCAACTGTTGCTTCTCTCTTAAGCTAAGTTCATTTTTTTTCTCACTTTCAGATCTACAACAATCTAAAAACAATAAATTATCTCTATGGCTTATTATATTTGATTACGATTTATCTTTATATATTTTCGATTATTTTTAAATTTATAAAGTACGAGTATAATTTTGATCTGAACAAAACTATTAGAATCCATGAATTGCAGTTGGGAGACCAAGACCAGTCTGTCTTTTCAAGTTGGTACTATTACCTTTGCTGAATGGCTCACTCTCACTTTAGTCAAATGTTAAATAGTCGAGCAATCTCCAGTGACATAAAGGGAGTTTTGTTTTTTGATTTTCTGTTTTCATTTTAATTCTTTATATGCACTGTGCTAAAAAGAAGGAATTGACCATAAGTAGAAGTCGCCCACGAAAAAAGACAACATGGGTCTCATGAGAATGATTGCAAATACAGCTTTCTTGGAAATTAATACTATAAATTTTGCCTTGTGAAATATCTCGACTAATTTAATTATTTGCAAAAGAAATCCTAAGCACCGTCATAATTAAAACTTCTTAATAAAATGGTAATTGAGAACTATCAGCGTCAACATTGATTATGTATAATTGTTATGAAATAGATAGGATCTCCTTGTCCATAATAAAATGTTTTGAATTCAAATTTTATGATAAAATTTTTTTGATAGGAAGCATTTTCCTCCTTAATAGACTTTATCCGGCTCGAATTAGGATTAGTCTTCTATTCTTTGTTGAAAAATTAACTCAAATAATTGTTCACCTAATCTCTTAAATTAAAAATTGCCAACATATGCATAATTTATATATAGCTGTGTATAATCTAATACCGGTGAGAAAAAATAAATAATTAATCTCCCATGCTATTTGTATAACAACTTCTTTCTTTACCCTACCTCTTCTTTTTTTCCTGCTATCTACATCCCTTTTTCCTAATTCTTTCCTTTTTTCTTTCAAAGATAAGATAACCTTTCTCATGTTTCCATTATAACCTTTTAATGCAAGAACCTGAGAAGCTCAAGTTGTGTGTGTGGGTGTTCATGTATTAGATTTAAATTATGTAGTAGACAAGAAGTTTTATTAGGCAAATTTATCTAAGTAATAAAAAAATAATTATTCCCATTTAATTTGTTAACTTATCACGTTTATCATTGACGACATTCATAAAATTAATTTAATTGTAATTTAGTACAAATTATATATGCTTTTAAGAGAGATCAATTGCTTATTCTCATTTTTATTCTTTGGTTAGATTAATTCCATCTTGTAATATTAAATATACTAGCTAGTACTCCTAGTCGCACTTTCTTATGCATATTAATTATTATATAATATTAAGTATTAACTCCTAGTTGCATTTTCTTATGCATATTAATTATATACTAAAATATTTCGAATCCAAACAAACCCAAAAAAGGCGTGGAAATCCAGAAAACAGTACTGCCGTCACCTTTTTACACCAGAAATTAAACTAGAAATATCCTTAGTCCGTTTCCTAGTTTGTACAAACACGGAATATACATCAAGTACTATGCTTTCTTATTTTATTTTATCATTTGACCAGAAGACTTTATAATGCTTTCGCACCTCGTTCGTTTCACCTGAATATTATGTATATATAGCCACCTATATCTCTTCTGTTTCTCTTCATCAATTCATTAATTTGTTTCATATCCTAAATATACATAAACAGCATGGCTTTCAAGATTACCTTGAAAGCTATTATACCAAGTTGTTTCAATGTTAAGATTGATGTACTTCCTTTTGAGGACAAGAATAATATTGTTCTAGTTTCTAAAAATAGTAATACTAATTGTGGTCATTCAAGGCTAGCTCTTTCAGATATAAGTGATCCTGAATCATCACTTTCTATAAGTGATCTCTCATCAAATGCTATCATTGGATCCAACCTTCATATTTTTACACATTCTGAACTCAAAGCTATGACAAGTAATTTTTCGTCCTCTAATTTTCTTGGAGAAGGTGGGTTTGGTCCTGTGCATAAGGGGTTCATTGATGATAAAACTAAGCCTGGTTTAAAAGCTCAACCTGTTGCTGTTAAACTTCTGGATTTGGAAGGTTCTCAGGGCCACTTAGAATGGCTGGTGAGCAAATATATACTATATTACTCCCTTTGTTTTAATTTATGTATTTTACTTTTCCTTTTAATCTGTTTTAAAAAAAAGAATATCTCTTTCTATATTTAATACTCCCTCCGTTCATCTTGACTTGTTCGCTATACTAAAAATATATTTTCACCTTACTTGTTATTTTTAGAAACAAGAGAAGAACATATTTTTTTCCTGTTTTACCCTAATTATATTTAGTTACTCATTTTTTAAATTATTTCACAAGACTTTTCTAAATACTATCATTATTATGGGTACTATAATAAAATATGCACTTCATCTATTATTTATTAAAGGGGCGTACAAGATCCTGTGGATTTCAGTATATTACACACATTTTTATTATAAAACACAAGATTCAAAAGTCTTTCTTACTTTATTTAAACCATATACTTAGTCAAACTAAGAGAATTAAACACATGAAATATAAAACTTTTTTTGGTCATTTTGAGCACTTAAATATTCTCTTTTCTGCTAAGTTCTTTCCAATAACTAATACTAATTTCATACTTGTTGTGTTTTCAGACTGAAGTAGTGTTACTTGGGCAATTGAGGCATCCTAATCTAGTGAAATTGATTGGTTACTGCTGGGAGGATGAGCAAAGGCTTCTTGTCTACGAGTACATGGCAAGGGGAAATCTGGAGAACCAATTATTTAGAAGTATGTATCTCATATTCTTATAGTAGTAGAATATCAACAATTTTGTGAATAATTTATTCTCCATTTAAAAGCTTTTAGTTTCTTTCTTCCAAAAAAAAAACATGTTCTATACTTACTACTGCCTCCGTTTTATATTATATGAGATAGTTTGACTCGGCACGGAGTTTAAGAAAAAAGAAAAAGACTTTTAAAACTCGTGGTCTTAAAAGCTTAAGGATTAAAAAGTTTGCGGGCCATGACATTTGTGTGACTATAAAAGCTTCTCATCAAGGTAAATGGGTAAAACGAATGAGTTTAAAGTTGAAATATTTCCAAATTTATAAATGTGTCATTTGTTTTTTAACAAATTAAAAAAGAAACTACCTCATTTAATATGAAACAGATAGAGTAATACATCTCTATATATATATATATATAGAGGAAACAAAATTTTTGGCTCCTTTTAAGCTAAACATCATTTTTTAAAGAATTAACCTAAGCGCAACTGGTTAAACTGAAATTAGTGCATAAAAAATGTTGGCTAGCTGACGTATATACACATATAATTCATGTATAATATGTACTGTATAACTGTGTATAAATAATATGTAGTTAATCTATGTATACTGGTTAGGAAAAGTAAACAGTAAATGTGACTGGATATTGTAGAAACCTAATATATATATTTTTAATGACTGACTGCAGGATGTTCGAGTAGCTTGCCATGGCTGACCAGAATGAAGATTGCGGTAGATGCTGCAAAGGGGCTAGCTTTCTTGCATGGGGAGGAAAAACCAGTAATCTACAGAGATTTTAAGGCTTCTAACATCCTCTTAAACTCGGTAATAATCTATCATCTTTAGAATTTACTCTCTATTTTAACATCTTTTTTAGATCATGGTATTATAAGAGACTATAAAATTAAGACTTGAATTATATATCAGGATTATACGGCAAAACTTTCTGACTTTGGACTAGCAAAGGATGGTCCAGAAGGTAGTGATACACATATCAAAACTCGTGTTATGGGCACTTATGGCTATGCTGCTCCTGAGTATATGATGACAGGTAAATTTATTCATACTTTGGTCTATATAAATGTCTTTTACAATAGTGACGGACTTAGTTTTAGGTCATATCTGCTCATTTATTTTTTAATTTAAAGTTGCTGCTAATTACCAAAGATTGCTCCGATTAATTTATTTTTATGTTATGATACTAGTTTCAATATAAAAATGTAATGCTTGGATAAAAACAGTAGTTTGATCGAACAACCAGCTATGTTGGTCCGCCATTATTAAAGTTTTTGTACACCCATTAAAGTTTAATCATAAGATCATATTTTATCTAAAATATACTCCATCTCTCTTCTAAATGTCTTAATTTATTAATAGTTGCGCTAGTTTGAGTAGTAAGGGTGAATTTGAAAGGGGAAAAACGGTAATAGATATTAGATACCTCTTTATGAAATTATAAAATTTTGAATATTTATCAAAGAGAATAATATCTGGAAATATTTGGAACTGAAAGGAATACAAAACTTTCATGGGACGTGGGTGTGGACGTAGGGACGGAAATAGAAGTCCAGATACGAATTCAGTCGAATTCAATTGTATTTTTTTAGACGGTGTATTTGTGCTAAATAATTCATTAATTATGTATATTAGAATCAAATTATTAGCATTTGAACTCGTCTTTCTAAAGTTTAGAACTCATAAAATAGAAATTCTGGCTCCGTCTCTGTGTGGATGTGACACATTACAACAACAAGCCCAATGAGTTCTCTCGAGTCATGTTTGGGGAGGGTAATGTGGACACAAACCTTACCCTACTCTGAAAGATAAAGACATTGTTTCTGATAGACCCTACAATATGAAAAGAATTACTAGCAACGTGTGGTAAGAAGAAAACTAAAACGAAAAATGCAATCAAACAATAAATAGTGCCATGAATTTAAGAAAAAAGAGATATCATGCATGCTAACACTACTGAAAAGGAAAAGAAGAATAAACACGCGTAGCTGCCTACTAACCGTCCATCCTAATGTGGACGTGATACATTATCTAACCTTTTGTTCTCTTCTTTTTAACAGGTTATTTGACAACTAAGAGCGATGTGTACAGCTTCGGAGTCGTCTTATTAGAATTACTAACAGGACGACAAGCCATTGACAAGAAACGTCCTAGTAGACAGCAAAACTTGGTAAAATGGGCAAGGCCATTCCTCAAGGATTTACACAAGCTTGACAGAATAATGGATTCTAGACTTGAAGGTCAGTACTCAACTCAAGGAGCCAAAAAAGTGGCTGCATTGGCTTATCAATGCTTAAGTCAAAAGCCTAAGTCTAGACCTACTATGACCAATGTGGTCACGATCTTGGAACCTGTATTGGACTTAAAAGATATACCAATTGGTACATTTGTATATGTGGCTCCTTCTTTTGACTGTAAAACTAGTGGATTGAATGATGGTTGTTTGGAGAAAAAGAGGGGTGAAGAAAAAGAGGAAGAAAACAAGTGATCAAAATGACGAAGGAATTGGTGCAGCAGAAAAGAGAGAAAATGGTTGCAGGCAAAGCAGACTTGGCCCCATGAAGAGAAAGAATCAACTAAAGCCTGCTACTGTTTACTCAGATACTTACCCTCATAGGACTTTAAGGCAGGAATTCAGATAGTCCATGTAAAAAAAAGTAGTTCGATACACTAAGTTTCGCTCTGCGTGGGGTTTGAAAAAAGGTCGGATTGAACATAACCTAATTACTCCGCATTTATATTTCCATGGCTCGAACCTATGACCTCTTAGTCGGATGACAATAATTTTACGAGTTATACAAGGCTCCCTTCAGATAGTCCAAGTAGAAATTGAAAAAAAAAACCTAGGAATTACAAGAGAAAAGAAAAATCACGGCGACCCCATACCAAGGTGTGGTTGAATTATAAAGGTTCTTTCAACCTCAAACAGAAATATTCTCGAGTTCTAATAGTTGGAATGAAGTTCTCTTTAAGCGGCAGGAATCAGTAAAACCCTATAATGGGCTTTTTTACCTTAATTGACAAAACAACAATCCAATATAATTTGGGATATAAAGAGAATAGTGTGTACGCAAACCTTAACCCTACACTTTCCAAATTTTACCTTAATTAACGAGTCGGTGAATTCCGGACGCTCGATCTAAGGAAAAAATTAAAAACCACAGCGCATTGTTGTTAAGTGTGTGTTTGGTGATTGCATGCATTTTTGTTTGTTTCTTGATTTATTCGAGAAATTTGACTTATCATTTTAGCTCGATTTTTCTGTTGACGCAATATTGTTCACAGAAAGTCGTCAAAATTGTTAGTAGTATATCTTTGAAAGCTTTTTGATCTTGTAAGAAAAGACAATTCTTCACTTTATTCTTAGTACTAGTCTTAGGATACGCTTTTTACACATGTACTTATATTAATGAATTAGTAAACTTGTGCGATTATCAAAAGAATTTCAATAAACTCATTGTTTAATCCATGTGTATGACGTAAATAATCTAATACTAAAATTATTAAACTCTAATAAATAAACTTTTCTGAATAATAAATGAGATATATTTATTTTGGTATAATTCTTTCCTGTCTGTATATAAATGTTGTATGGATGAGAAAAGTAAATTTAGGAATACACATGCCTCTTCTCACTTTTTATAATTCTCAAAGTTTCATTCCTAAGAAAAATCCTACAGTGTAACGTAAAATCAGGCCATATTATTTGTGATATGAATTATCTCAACGGTAGGAAAATGTTTCTTTTCTTGGTATAAGGAATGGAACACTACACGGTAGAAATATGAACCACATGCAAATCAGACAATGTGCAAATAACATTTATCCAAATTGAGTTAAATGTTTTTTAAATTAATACAAGCCACAAGATAGTGCATAATTACCAATATCTCTTGTAAGTTCCACTCAAATTCATAAGCAAAGCCATTTAATTTTACATCTTTGAGTAGAAGAAATCAAAATATTGTTGTTGATTCAACATTTAATTAAAATGTATTGTTAATACTCTGCAAGAAGTTGAAGAAGTTCGCAAAACACGAGTTTGTTTCTTCAACTTACTGAAAGAAACCTTTTCTGTTCATTTTCAAGCAAGGTTTAGCCATTCTACAAATGAAGAATTGCATGTATCTTTAGTCTTGTCTCGTGAATATGTGCAATAGAGGAACGCAAAGATGAAATATTGAGATTAACATAAGTGTGACGACCCGGCCGATCGTCTTTGTACTACCGCATTAATTTAGGCAATACTCAAAAAGTATTGCCAAAAATATATGTAGCAAATATAAAACTTTTGGACACACTTTTAAATTCTATTGCAACAATTTTGGACGGTTGCTATATTATCATACTAAATGCCACTCTTTACCGGCGTGCTCTAAAAATTTCTTGTAAAAAAATCCCAAAAATTTCCCACCAAAATTAAAAGTCCCGCCAATTCTCATCAAGACCGAATAGTACTTGGAAAACCGTAGTACCAAATCAGTTTCCACGCCACTGTTAGCTCCAATACCCGCTGCTTCTATTTCTATTTGCTTCAGGAATAAGTGGCAAATAAGTTTTCTAACTTGAAAACCCCTACAGAATGTTAATCCCTCAATTGCTGCTCTTCTATTGCTTTTAGACTTGTAAGTTCACAAGCTTTTTGAAATAGTTTTACTATTTCAAAGAAATCGGTTTCCGCTGCTCTTTTTTCTTTAATTCGCTAATTCCAACAAAGAAAGAACTGAGCTTTTGTTGAGATTCCTTTCTTGTACAGATTTTTACCCATGAAGTTGGAATTCCTTTGAAATTTTTTCCATTTTTGCGTCAATTTTAGTTTTCTTATTCTTCCTGCGCTGCTTCGCCCTACTCAAAATCTTCTGATTGTTACGTAATTTCTATAAACAATCCATTAATTCCAGATATCGTTTTTAAAGTTTTGAGTATTGATATCTAACAAGGTTTCCCTTTTAAAAAATATATAGATTTTGCTCAATTTGAGCTTCGAAAGCTTCCATTTTTTTCTCTTTTCAAAATTCGATCTCCCTTCTGTTGATTATGATCTTGTGGTGTTAATAGTTATTTTGAATTTACATTATCTTGTGGTTTTTGAGTTTGTATTTTGTTCAAAAAGTTAAATTTCCTCACTCGAATTAGCACTCTTTGTTTCTATAAACACTTCACTTTTTTATGGCCCGTTTCATTTGGTCTTTGCTATCAAAAAATTGGCCTTTCTGCTGTTTTGAATTTTGTCTCCTCGACCCATATATTCCCGCATTTCTCCAATTCACATGTTGCCTTATAGTACTCTTTGTGTAGCACAGTTTTTGTCAAGAATGGAATATTGTGGTTGTCAATTGTCATTGCGTTTATCACCAATGTTGGCAATTGAAAATTCATCAGATGTCTGTCCATGTGTTCCTGTTAGTAATTGAGTGAAACCCATTGAGAATTGATAAGTAAAAGGAGCTTTCCTGTCATGAAATGACAAAGTCTCTGTACATGTATTATTGTAGGACAGAAAAGTGTGACTTGCAGCATTCTTGTGTTAACCATGTGTTGATATCCTTTTTGAGATGAAGCAGCCTTGTAAAATCATTGGGTGTTTCTCCAAAATCTATCTCTTGTTCTTATCCTTGCTTGTCCCCAGAACCACTCTTTCAGATAATGACTCAATAACAGGGCAGAAACACTGTTGGTCATGCCTAGTTTGATATTGATGTGATAATTCCAGCAGACTTGTGTTAGAAACAAAGATGGTCCCCATTTTTGTGGTGTATATCTAATAGGAAACATTAGTATTTTTTACACAATGCTCCCTTTGGTCCCAGAATTAAATGTACAGACCCATATTTCCATTGTCTGAATATATTCCTCCTAGTTTGCATACTTTTGCCTACTATTAGTATTCCTTCCAGGGAATGAGCATTAAATGATAATACCACCCTTAGAATTTGTAACCAACAGTATAGTATGGATACAGTAATTTTTCCTGCAAAAAGGAACAGAACGTTAGCAATAACACTGGTCATCACAGCCTTCTCCCTACTTGTTTGGATGTGATGTTCTGCAGCATCCTGTTGTTTTGCAGTCATTTTTGCCTGGCTCCTTTGTGCTTTGTGATGCGCATATGCATTCAGATCCATGTAGGTTCCTTCCCTTATTTTTGAGGTGTTCAGTTATTCTTGACAATAATCTAGGAGAAACCAGCAGTCCTTGATTTTCTCCACCAGTAGTACCTGCCCACACCAGAATGGTGCAACAGCATACTCTTCCTTGATTCTATGCTTTTGCCTACCTCTAATTTCCTCCCATTGAATTGAGTGCATAGCTCTAATACCACCAATTGGGAATTGATTAGAAAGTAGTGCATAGATATAGAATTCTCACCTACAAAACAAAACACTAAGTTAGTATAAAAGCATCTCCTCATGCTCTCCACCAACAGGTTTTGAATATGATCAGCATATGAATCCCCTCCTGTCAGCCCCTTCTTTCTTTTCTTCTCCTTATATCTTTTTCTTAATTCCTTACAGCTGAAGCTTTGATGTATGGGCATTGTTATTTATCACTATTCACCAGTCTTCTTCCTTGTGAATCCAGATCCTCAAAAGAGTGACACTCAACAGGCCCAAAGTCCAGTGCATAGTTTGCCATATAATCAGCTAAACTATTGCCTTCTCTAAAAGTGTGTGAAACTGTTACATTGCCTCTGCTCATCAGGTCTCTAATCTCCTCCACAATTACTCCTATAGCCCAAGGTGGCTTCCACTCTCTAGTTATTACATTTTTAGGAGCAATGAGTCAGTATGCAATTCTATTAGAACATATTCATTTTCCAGACAGAACTTCAGAGCTTCATATATAGCTGTAGCTTCTGCTACTGTGTTTGAGCCTTCAGGTATCTTCTTGCCACACGCATACACCAAAACTTCTTCTTCATTCCTCAAAACATAACCTTTAGAATTCCTACCTGGATTGCTTCTAGCTGCTCCATCAGTATTTACTTTAATCCACCCCTGACTAGGCAATTCCCAAAACACTTAGTATACTTTAAAATAGGAGTATAATCCTCCATCATCTTAAGCATATCTGGCCATCGAGGGGGGACATTTTGAATTCCTGGTTTTCTCAATTTGGTTCTGTTGTTTGAGTTTTTTTTAAGACGTTAACAAAAATATTGGCAAAAAGGAATTTGACACTACTATTTGATCACTTCCAGAAATATGAATATAGCTAAATAGGAATTTGATAGTACTGTTTGCTCACTTTCTATTTTTCTTTTGATTTTATTATTCTTATTCATTCATGAATTTTTGTAATCTTGATTCTCAAAGAAGTCAATTTAACATGTGAGTTTTGGACTAATAAGTATGTATTCAGTTGAGTAATATCCTATCTCCCTACCAAAAGAATATCTTGTTGATTTATCTTGTTGTTGTGCGGATCCTATTAATTTTACTATTTTTCTCCAAGAACAAAAGTCAACGCTCAGGAAGGTCTATATTTAAAGTTGAGTTTGGCTTAACATAAGTGTCATGACTAGGTAAGATATTCTTATCATCTTACATTACATATGAATTTGAAAACTTACTCATGATTTTTAGGATTTATTTGTAATGCATATAATAATACTTAAATGATTATATATTTGCTTATTCGATATAATTTTATGATTTTTAGGGTTTCAAATGTTCCATCCAAGGATTGGATGGATTTACCAAGATATAGCAAAGAGTATATTGATGGGGTACAATCTTTCTTAGAATTTCCTTACTTATATGGAGATCCTCAAGGCGAGTAAACTCAATGTCCATGTGCAAAGTGTTGCAATATTCGTTGGACTCAAAGGAATGTAGTACATGATCATCTAATATGCTATGGATTTGTTCAAAGTTATACAAGATGGATTAATCACGGGGAATGGGAAATCCCTATGAATGTTGATGATGACATGAGTGACGAAACTAACTGGTATTTGGTATTGCCTCACATTCAAGCTGCTGCAATCTCCTTCCAGTATTTGTAGAAGCCTTTTTACTAGGTGACACAACTGACAAAACTTTAGTTCCTTTCTCTTGTCCATTAGACTTCCCAGTAACTTTGCTGGTAATTATGGCCTGCTGTAGTTCCCAGTAACTTTGCTGATTTACCTAGAGTAGCAATTGGTTGATCAGCCTCAAGTTTTCTTAGTTGCTCCGCTGATACTAACTGCAAATTGGACTTCCCCTGACCACGATTACTTTTCCCAGCACTAGGATGAGCAACAGTTGCATTAGTATTAGCGTGTAAGGCAGAAGAAATATCACCTGTAAATCCATCAGCTGTTACACTTTGTTTTCCATCACCATGCTATCCATTATCTCACCTTGCCTTATTTCTTGTATCCACCTGAACACTAGCCTTAGGAACACCAGCAACAACACATTCATTAACAGTAGCAGTTTGTTGCACTTCTTCAGTCTGCAAATTCAAACTCTAGTGCTGCTTACCTTCATTATCTTCCATTAATCCTTTATTCACAATTTTCCCAGCTCTTTTTGCATTCAAAAATTCTCTAGCGTCTCCTTTTAACTGCTCAGCACAAGAGTGCAAGGACTCTTGACTCTTGTACATCAGATGTTGTGAAGGCTAGTAGTCTAGATACCACATTTGCGGAATCTTATTGCTCCTATTAGACACTTTTATATGGTAATATTTTACCTTTCTCGCTGGGATTCCTTGATAGCCCTTCTCCAGAAAGTATCTTTTCCAACTCCTTTATCAGGAAACCCTCACGCTTGTCGTCAGACACCTGCTTGGCTCTCTTATAAATAGAAGGAGCAACGCTGGTTTTTAGGATGAATGCACAAAGTATTAATGAGAACTGCACAAGAATAAGCATAGATTGCTTGATAATACTAGGCATTTATGTTTTTATTCTAAGTGATCTTTCACTTTTATTAATTGCATGCCTTTACTTTATGTGATTTTTGGTTGGCTGATTACATTTGACTCTAGCTTAGCACCTTTTTTTGGCATTTGGAAGTTTAAATATTTGGCTCTAGAAATGTTTTCTTTATGTGAATTTTACCCCTAAAAATATTTCATGTCTTTTGTAGGAAAAATAAAAGTTAGTTTAAGTTATTTTAGTATTCAATCTATCTTGACTTGTAAGTGATGTGCAGTCATATTTTTTTATAGTCTGAATTTCAAAATCGTCAAAGTTTCGGAGATACAGCAGATGATGCATTTAGGGATGTGTTTGGAAAGGAGTAGCCTGGTGGGATTAGATGCTATGGTAGATGGGTGATGACAAGTTCTCTAAAAAAAAGATGAAATCACCAAGCTTAAACAAAAGCATGCCAATGAAATGACTTCTCTGAAACAAAAAATGAAGGAATTGTTGAGAGAAGAAATGCGATCTTTTCTTAGTCAAGTGGTGCAAAACAACCATGAAATGAATTTTCATGATTTACAAGGATGTGCTGCATCTAATATTCCTTCACTGATTGATGCAAGTAGTGCACGAGCTATAAGAGGTTAAAATCTAACGCATTCTTCTGACTCAACTCATGCTCCGAATCTTGAAAAGGTATTTATATTTCACATTTCAAAAAACTACCTCATTAATTATTAGTAAGACATTGTTATAACCAATGCATATTATATATAGGTTTTTTTCTAATTTTTAATTTCATTTTGATTGTGTAGAAAAATGAGGATGATGTAATTGGAAATGGTGGCCACAAATGAATTTGACCTATTGACGCGAATGATGAAGGTTTTTTGAACGATAGTGATATTTATTGTTATAAAAACATTCGATTTTGAATAGTTCATTGCTAGTGAACTTTTTGAAGTAGTAGTGATTTATTATTATGGGTATAGTACTATGCAAATCATATTTTTTGTTGAAGTTTATTTCAAGTATGTGTATTTGAATTATTTTTATTCTGTTACTTATTATTTAATTTGATGCTTGAGATCATAATGTATATACTTGAAATAAATGTGAATACAGAGTTTAATGTAGGGAAAAATAATTTCTAAACCACACATTGGTAAATATAAATATTTTTAAAATTATTTTATAGCATAGACAATTGCCACGCTTAGAAAATGTGACGCAATTTGACGTCATGCTTGATCACAGTTGCTTTAGAAGCCACGCTCTAAAAGTGTGGTTTATAAAGCAAAAGAGACCACGCTTCAAAATTATAGCTCTACGTCATAAAAGTGTGGCTATAGAAGAAATATAAAGTGTAGCTTTTTTAGTGCATCAACCACACTTTTGAAATGTGGATCCTACAGTAACATGTAAAAAGCATTGTCATAACTCAAATGTTACGGTACTTTAGGCCACCCCCTAAAAGCGTAGCCTAAAGCCGTAAAGTGTTGCCTTTGAGCTAATGCTATACTTCTTTACATCTTAGGCCACACTTTTCAGGGGTGGATGGAGCCCTTAAATGTTGTAGTGTTGGAATTTATGCCATGTTCCCCCATTAACTGCTTCCCCTGAGTTCATTTCTGCTATTTTGGTTTTTCGGGATGTTTGGTGTTAGAATTTGGAGTGTTTTGGACACTTAGTCCCTAAATGAGAGTTAAATGTTGGAAAGTGATCTGTAATCATATTTTATGTGAAGACGACCTCAGAATAGAAATCTGAAGGTCCCGTTAGATCCTTTAGTTGATTTGGGGTTGGAAGCGTATTCGAAATGTATTATGGATGTTTGTAGTTCATTTAGGCTAGAAATGTCGAAAGTTAGAATTTGGAGGTTTCCGGTCCGATAGTGAATTTGTGGTTCGAGGGTCGGAGAGGGATTCTGGAAGTTGCTGCAGCATCGTCATGTCATTTGGGACGTGCGTGCAAAATTTAAGGTCAATCGGACATGATTTTGTTAGGTTTTTGATCGAAAGCGCATTTTGGATTAAATAGGAGTTCTTAGGCTTGAATCATTAAATTAACCGAGGTTTCGATGTTGTTTTAGGTGTTTTAAGGATCGGTACAAGTTTGAATAAGGTATTAGGTGGTATTGGTGCTTTTGGTTGAGGTCCCGGGGACTTCGGGATGATTTCGGGTGGTAGATGGAAGAATTTGGGGTTGAATGGATTGCTGAAGGTTTCAACCTTTTGTCATAACCGCACCTGCAATTTGGGTTCCGCATGTGCGGTGCTACATAAGTGATTGGTCCATTGCAAAGGCGGGTTTTGGCCTCTCTTCAGGAAAATCACAGAAGCGGTCTTCTTCTACACATACGGAACAACATATGCGGTTATTGGTCGGCAGAAGCGGACTCTGGTCGTTTCAAGTGGAACCGCAAAAGCGGTGGTTTGTCCCTATAAGCGGGACCGCAGAAGCGGTCTCTGAACCGCAAAAGCATAAACCATTGTTCTGATAAGGGTTTATTCGAGGCCTTATTTCAAAAGTTGGAGAATTCAATTTGGAGCTCGATTAAAGGCAATTTGAGTGGATTTCGAAGTAAAGATTACTGGGTAACGTTTCTATGATCCTTTCTAGTTATATTCTACCATTTATTAGTTGAATCAATCTTTTAAATTCGAATTAAGGATCAAAATGGGAGAATTTGGGTGAAAGTTCATTGGTTAAATTATTGAGTTTTGAGGGCGCAATTGACCTCTGGTTTGGGAGATTTTTATATGGTTAGACTCGTGAGAGTACGAGGGTTCTGAAAATATGAAAATTATTCGATTCTGAGATAGAGGCATTTTGGTTATTTTACATATTTTCGTGCCTTATCTTTAATTTTAATAGTGGAATTAGTTACTTGCGATGTCATTTACAATATGTAATTGATTTGAATAGATTTGGGCTATTCGGAGTCAGATACTCGTGGCAAGGGCATCATTCCTTAGTGATTTTTGCACCGGTTTGAGGTAAGTGGCTTGTATAACTTTGTGTGGGAGATCTCTCCCATCTATTATTTGTTATTTTAAATGCTCGGTACGCGAGGTGACGAGCGTGTACTGGTGCTAGTTGTTGAAAACCTGTTTTACTTAGAAAATTTAACTGTGTTTTCTTGCAAAATTGTCTATTCTAAATGCAATTTAACATGTGTTAGCTTAGGACAAGCATGTTTACGTGACTTACTTGCTTAATTGGTTAGCTGTATTATATGTTCTACGTGAAGCATGCTAGACTAGAAATTTTATTAATTGTTCTTACTTAGTACTTCATCTTATTTGAATTGTGTGGTATTACGAATTGGGTCTACGGGACGGCATTTCGATAACTCCCTTTGTATGTGTTTTGTTCTATGACTGAGAGTATGGGATACCAAGAGATCCCTAGCACAGATATGATTACAAAATGGAGGATACCAGGAGATCCTCGGGATACTAAGAGATCCCTTGTGTAAAAATGAAGGATATAAAGAGATCCTCGGGATACTAATTGATCCTCAGGATACTAGGAGATCCCTTAGGTAAAAATGAAGGATACTAGGAGATCCTAGGGATACTAGGAGATCCCTCGATTATATGATGAGGATACGAGGAGATCCCCGATGACAGATATCCGGTGGTGATTTGCACTTTTATTTACTTACTGTGTTAGTTCTCGGTTACTATCTTATTTATTATTTAGCTAGATTCTCGCAGTAGATTATTCCCATACGGTCTTTCCTTATTCTATTGATTATTATGTTTTTATCTCAGTAGAGCCTTTACCTTTCCTCGTCACTACCCGACCGAGATTAGGCTTGGCACTTACCGAGCACCGCTGTGGTGTACGCACGCCTCTTCTGCACATGTTTTTCATATACAGATCCAGGTACCTCTACGCAGGCACATTATCAGTAGCTGCGGGGAGCATTTCGGATACTTGAGGTATATCCCCTGCATCCGCAGATCGGGGAGTCTCTCTCTCACCCTACCCCTTTAGTTAGTTAGATGCTATTATGTTCTTCCTTATTATAGACATTTTTGAATGATTAGAGCGGTATTATGTACTACTATTAGTTTGTGTTGCCCGTGATTTTCCGGATCTTTGAGATAGTTTCAGAATGTAAAGTGTTACAGTGTATGTGCCGGGCGGTAATTATATACATTATTCATGGTATTTCGTTCTTGGATTATAAATTTCGTAAATATTGTTACGTCCGCAATGTGTTAGGCTTACTTAGTCGTGAAGACTAAGTACCGTCATGATATGTTCACAATTGGTAAAATAGGGTCGTGACAATAAGCAGCAAAAATACTTTGCAACAATTATCCAAAAAAACAAAAAAGGCATCAAAAATTCAAATTATAGCTAAAATATTTGTTCATCAATAGATAATCTACTAAAGTAAACTTACTAACCATAAAATTTTTTATAATACTTACATAAAGAAATGATCAGCGAAAGAATTTTGAATGAAAAGTGAATTCTTTACTTTTATGATTTTCAACTATAATAGGCATTTATAAAACTTCAGAAGCCTATTGCACCACTATGTATTGTGAGAAACTGGAAGAATGGACACAATTGTTTTATTTGTGGGTCTAGTCCCTGCCAAGCTTAGGTTTTTCGATATATATCGGAAAATATTGGACTACATGTATGACAACATGCTTTCATTGGGTAGAAGAAGCAAAGAAGAATTTCAGTAAAAGAAGCTTAGGTTTTTCGATATATATCGGAAAATATTGGACTACATGTATGACAACATGCTTTCATTGGGTACAAGAAGCAAAGAAGAATTTCAGTAACTTTTTTTTAACAAAGGAAGCATATACATATATATATATATATATATATATATATATATATATATATATATATATATATATATATATATATATATATATATATATATATATATATATATCTATATATATATATATATATAAACGTAAGCTTACATGGGAGTTATGTAGTCCCTAAGGACGTTACTGTTGTTAAGAGTTACTAGACTATTACAAGCAGTTGAATTTAGTTTCTTAATACCCAAACAAACACATTGCATATCCTTTTCCAAAATAGGGTCAACAAAAAAAGGTGGACTTGCAAGTCGATGACATTCTCCTGGTTTGAAAGTCCGAATAGCTTCCTTTGCTAGGCAGTCTGCTACTGCATTCCCTTCCCTAAAGTTGTGTCTGATCACTAGGGGCTTCAGTTGCTGCATTAAGGATCTGCAAGTGAGTAAGTAGGGGTAGGTAATGCTACAAGTTTCATCCAGCATTCTCAGCACGTCTGTTGAGTCTGTTTCGATTTCCAGGTTAGCAAATGGTTGTTGCTTTGCTAGTTGAAGGCCTTGCTGCAGTGCTAAGATTTCATCCTACAAAGGGCTATGAGCATAGCATGATTTAGTAAAACCCATAATCCGTTCACCCATACTTTTTCTAAAGACACCACCTAGACCTGCATGGAAGTTAAGCTTCGAGAAAGCAACATCTATATTCAGCTTAATGGTATTCTTTGGGGGTCTGATCCAGTTGATGCTAATGGAGTAGGAACTTCTAGTCATATGGGCTTTTTTAGTGAAGAAAATATATTCACCCAATTGGGTAGTTACTAGTTTAGGGTTTAACTCAAGGCTGAGGTTATTGATATTGTTATTGTTCCTATTTTTCCACAAGTTCCAAATGGAAAAGGGAAGAATACTCATGCAATGGAATTTGTGGTTAAGGGTAACACTTTGAACTTGTCTTAGGTAGGTTAACCAGTGGTGGTTGCCTCTATTATAGGTAATGGAAAGGCCCATGTTAGACCAAAAGAGAGTTGCTATTGGGCATAGTAGGAAGATATAGGTGGCATCCTCTGTTTCTTGCTCTCACATAGGGCAAGTAGGGTCAGTGTTAATTCCAATGTGAGCGAGGTAAGGTCTGGAGGGAATTTTGATGTGCATGCATGCCAAAGGAAAATTTTCATTTTTGTTGGGCAATGAAGTTCCCAGATCCATAGATAGTCAATATTTCTATTGGGGGTTAGGAGTATGGTATTCTTCAAGGAGGTTGTAACAAGATTTTATAGAGAAGGTACCATTGCTATTTGAGTCCCATGAGACAAGATCTTTGGTCATGAACTTTGTAGGGGTAGGAGTAGCCTTAATTTTAGTTACAAGGTTGATATGAAGGTTAAAAGAGATGTTGGATAGATCCCATCGGTTATAATTAATAATGTTCATAATAGTCATAGAAAGATCCTTCTTGCTAAGGGGACCTTGGATATATCTCCGAAGAGAGAGGGAATTTTGTATCCATGTATTGGACCAAATATCCATGTTAGAGTTGAAAGTAGGGTGTCATAGCAAACCTCTAGAGAGAAGGTTAAAACCTTTTGTTATGCATGTCCAAATAAAGGAGCAAGTATGAGTATTTTTCTTATTAGCATATTTACTAGCAATGAGTTGTGCACACGGGAGGTTGGGATAGTTTATGATACGCCAACTAAGGCTGCTAAGAAGAACCAAATTCTTGTCCATCGCAGAGTGAATACCTAATCCTCCTTCAAATTTTTGTTTAGTGACATTGTTCCAACTAATAAGGTGGATTTTCCTATTAGAATTGTACTACCCCAAATGAAGTCTCTTTGGATCTTGTCTCTATGCTTTAGGACTTTATTATGAAGAGGAGTGTACTGCATGACATGGGAGGGTAAAACATTTAATGTTGTTGTTGCTAGAGTGGTTATACCTGCAATGTTGAGGAAGTTAGTTATCCATAGGGAGAGTCAGGCACGCATATTATCAATAATAAATTGAAAATCCTTTGGTTTAGTCTTGTGGTTGAGGATGGGAAACTCGAGATATTTTCCAAAGTCAAGACTAGTTTTGATATTGAAAATATTGGCAAGGTGGTTTCTTATGTTTTTAGGGCAGTTTTCTGAGAAAACTATTCTAGACTTTTGGTAGTTAATAGAGAGGCCAGATTCTTGCATAAAAAGATCAAAACATTGGTGAATACAGTTACTAGTTTTGTCATTGACTTTTCCCATTAATGTAAGGTCGTCGGCGAAAAATAGATGAGAGAAGAAAGGACATTTAGAATTAATTTTAATGGGATCCCACCTTAGAGTATCTACTTGGTACTTAATAAGCCTAGACATTAGTTCCATACAAAGGATAAAGATATATGGAGACATAGGGTCTCCTTGATGAATGCCTCTACTAGGAGTAAAGAAGTTGGTCTTGGTTCCATTTACCAAAATATTAATATTTCTAGTGCAAACACAATGCATAATAAGCTTGGTGATTTTTGGAGGAAAGTGGAAATAGATCAGGGTTTTGTAGATAAAATCCCATTCTAATTTATCAAAAGCTTTTTGAAGATCAACTTTTAACAACATGTCATACTTGGAGCTTTCGAAGAAGACATGTTATTAATGATTTCTTGAATAACAATAGCATTTTCACTATCCCGTTTACTTTTTAGGAAACTAGATTGGGTAAGGCTGATCAATGTAGGGAGGAGAGGTTTAAGTCTATTGACCAATATTTTAGTAATTGCTTTGTAAATAGTATTGCAAAGCCTTATAGGTCTAAAGTTTTTTAGGTCAGTGGCATTGTCAAGACGAACGTAAGTATCATTAATGCCATTTGGCAAGGATTTGGATTCAAAAGCTTTACGGCAGAATTCAAATACAGAATTTCCTACAATGTGTCAATACTTTTGGTAAAGGAAAGGGTGAATACCATCTGGGCCCGGAGCTTTAAAGGGTCTAAAAGAACAGATGGATTTTCTAACTTCCTCTCTTGAAAGATGGGAATCAAGGATGGAGAGGTCAGTAGTGTTGTTTGGGGTAGAGGTATTAATTAAGTTTTTCCATTGGCACCATACTTTAGAGGTCTCGTAGGAGTCCTTAAAATAGATGTGAGTATGTTCCAAAATTTCTTTGGCTTCAGTTATCCAATTCTCATTTACATCCTTAAAATAAAGAATAGAGTTCACCTTTTTCCTATTAGTAGCCATGCAATGGAAGAAGCGAGTGTTAGCATCACCATCATTACACCAATTGATTCTAGAACGCAGTTTCCAAAAGTCTTCTTCCATTATTAAAATAGCATTATATTCTTGTTGGATGGATGTTCCCAAATTCGAAAGGAAGGAACTGTATTGGTACTTAGGGGAAGTTTGTATTCTATGGAGGCTGGTTAGAATAGTTTTCTTTTTTAAAGATATCACCAAAGACTTCATTTTTCCAGGGAATAATTTTTTCTCTAAAGGACTCATGGGCTTGAGTGAGATCATTTGAACGCCAAATGTCCTTAAAAATGTTAACAAAATCAGGATGTCTACACCATATGGATTCAAGTCTAAAGGGTTTGCCATTATCAAAGCCATTTGTAGGATTTAGTTTAAGTAAAGGAGGATTGTGGTCACTGTGAGTTTTGGGTAGGTGGTGTCACGATCCAGATTTTCCACCATCGGGGGTCGTGATGGAGCCTACTGTCGGAGCTAGGCAAGCCAATTTCAACATACATTTTCAACTAATTTTCAACAGCTAATAATAATAAAACAATAATTTCAAGTGAAAGTCTAAATTTAATATTAAATGGAAGAAAAATGCGGAAAAATTAACATCATCCTCTACCCAAGATTTAGTGTCACAGTGCTAATGGACTACTATGAATTACTACAAATAAGAGTTTGAAAGAAATTACATAAGGAGTCTGTTTCGATACAAGGAAAAACAAACAGAATTGAAATAGAAGAGACTCAGGGCCCGCGAATGCCACCGAACTACCTAGTAGTCTCTAGACCGAAGGCACACTCCCAAGCTACTGCTGCGGTCCGTAAGCTGTCTCCTGACCTGCGTGAAAAAGGGCACAGAAATGTAGCATCAGCACAACCGACCTCATGTGCTGGTAAGTACCTAGCCTAACCCCGGCAAAGTAGTGATGAGGCTAGACATGACCTACTACAATTAACCTGTGCAAATATGATATACAAGTATGGGAAAGAAACAATAACAACATAATACAAATAAATGCAGTATATAAGTGGACGACGCACCACACGATCCCATAATATGGTATATAAGTGGTCGGCGTGCCATACGAACCCGTATTCTCCGTGCACAATGTCTCCAACATCTCAGGCCGATAACAATAAGTGGACGGCGCACCGCACGCTGCCGTAACGTAATGTATAAGTGGGTGGCGTGCCGCACGCTCCCGTAGTGTAATGTATTTGTGGACGGCGCACCACACGCTCCCACATTATAATTGATTATCTCAAATTATCCTTCAAAAGTGAGGTCCCATTAGGGAAGAACAACAATATAACAATTAAACCAAGCAAGGGTACAACCAACATCCCAAAGTATCTCGGCAAGGGAGGATTTAATAGTAACTGCCTACTCGTCCCGGCAATGGAAAACAATTCAAAAACAAGTACCGGCAAGGGAAAACAATTCAACAAAAAGTCCCGGCAAGGGAAAAGTACCACGCTTCCTTCTCTAGCTCATTTCCTTCTCAACCGTCACTCCATACTTCATTTAATAAGTAATTAACTCAATTGTTTCACCTCTTCGAATTTAAAAGCAATTACGACTCACGGTCATGCTTGACTTGGGCGCATAGGTAACCGTTACCATACCTATACACCGACTCCACATAGCACATAACAAATATTGTCCTAATCCTATTCCCTCAAGCCAAATTTAGATAAAATACTTACTTCGAAAGCTTCCAAACACAAATCACGTCTCTAGGATAGCTTTACCCCTCGAATTCGCCTCAAAATCGGTCGAATCTAATCACAACTTACTCAAATGTATCAACAAATGCCAGTTAAATCAATTTGAATGCATAAGAATAAAATTCCAAAGTTTTACCCAAAAATTCCCAAAATTCCCCAGGCCCACGTGGTCAAAACTCGAGGTTCGAACCAAAATCGGGTTACCCATTCCCCCACGAGTTCATACATGCAATTTGTTTTGAAATCGGACCCCAAATTGAGGTCCAAATTCCCAATTTGAAAAACAACCTAGGTTCTACCCCAAATCCCCATTTTTACCCATTGAAAGCTTTGATTTTAAGATGAAATCATGATAAAAGATATTAAAAATTGAAGAAATTGAGTAAAACTTGACTTACAATTGATTTGGGAAAGAAAGAGTTGAGTGAAAATCGCCAATGGAGGTTTGGGTTTTGAAAATATGAAGAATGTGGTTTAAAATCGTCTAAGTATAGAATACACAGTCGCAGATATCACAATTGCGAAGATTTATTCGCAATTGCAAACTCGGCAGGCTTGGGAAATGCGAGATACTAGTTCACAATTGCGAAACATGAAGGGTTCTGCAGAGTTTGCAAATGCTAACATTTGTTTGCAATTGCTAACTCTGGGCTACAAAGGGGGAGTTCGCATTTGCTAACATTTGTTCACAAATGCTAACTTTGCGCTACAAAGGGGGAGTTCACATTTGCTAACATTTGTTCGCAAATGCTAACTGTGGGCTACAAAGGGGGAGTTTGCAAATGCTAACATTTGTTCACATTTGCGAACACTGCAGGTCAGCCACACTAGCAGCTTGCAAACATACCAAAAATGAACTCGTGGCCTATTCAGAATTCACTCGAGCCCTCGGGGCTCCAAACCAAATATGCACACAACCCCAAAAATATTCTACGGACTTACTCGTGCTATCAAATCCCCAAAATAACATCATTTACATAGAATCAAGCCTCCAAACTCATGATTTTCATTTCAAAGTTCATAACTTCGAATTTTTCCATTTTTAGTCCGGGACACAACAAATGACGTCCGTTTTCAACCAAACATTACAGAAAGCTTAACACTCATTTAAGACTTGTACCAGGCGTCGGAACAGAAATACGAGCCTGATACCCTCACTTTCTAAATCATTTTCATTTCAATTTTCCATATCAATTTCAGATAAACAATTTCTTTCAAAAATTCCATACTCGAGCCTGGGACCTTGGATTTTGATTTCGAGAATACGCCCAGGTCCCACATTTTTCTACGGACCCTCGCGACCGTCACATCACGGGTCCGGGTCCGTTTACCCAAAATGTTCACCAAAGTCAACTATAGAAATATTATTATCAAAATTCATAGTTTTTAACATAGATTTCATATATTTCCACATAAAAATTTTCCGGCGTCGCGCTCGGACTGCGCACACAAATTGAGGTGACCAAATAAGAGGTTTTCAAGGCCTCAGAACCAGAACAAAAGGGAGAATTAACCCTTTGGTTCCTCACATCCTCCACCTCTAAAACAATCGTTCGTCCTCGAACGGACAAAAGAAAGAAGTACTTGAGTTGGGGAACATATGGGAATAACGGCTCCGCAGCTCAGACTCGGACTCCCAGGTCGATGCCTCAGGAGGCTGACCTCTCCATCGAACACGCACTGAAGGAAAACTCCGCGACCTCAACTGTCGGACCTGCCGGTCTAAAATAGCCACCGGCTCTTCCTCATATGACAGATCCTTGTCCAATTGGACAGTACTAAAATCTAACACGTGGTCGGGATACGGCTGACAATCTAGGCGGCAAGGCAAGTCTATAAGCCACATTCCCCACGCGGTCAAGAATCTCAAATGGGCCAATAAACCTAAGGCTAAGCTTTCCCTTCTCCCCGAATCTCATGAGGCCCTTCATAGGCGATACACGGAGCAATACTCGCTCACCAACCATGAAAGCAACATCCCTGACCTTACGATATGCATAACGTTTCTACCTAGACTGAGCTGACCGAAGTTTGTCCTGAATGATCTTGACCTTATCCAAGGCCTCCTGCATTAGATCTGTACCCAAAACCGAGCCTCTCTCGGATCAACCCATCCCATTGGGGACCGACACCGTCTAACACACAACGCCTCCTACGGAGCTATCTAAATACTAGAATGGTAGCTGTTGTTGTAGGCAAACTATGCTAAAGGAAACAACTAATCCCACGAGCCTCCATAATCAATAACGCAGGCTCGAAGCATATCTTCAAGAATCTAAATAGTCCTCTCAGACTGATCGTCCGTCTGGGGGTGAAATGATGTACTCAAATGGACCTGGGTGACCAACTCATACTGTACCGCTCTCAAGAAATGCAAGGTAAACTGCGGACCCCAGTCTGAAATAATAGATATGGGCACCCCATGAAGGCGAGCGATCTCTCTGATATAGATCTCAGCATATCTCTTGGATGAATAGGTGGTGGCAACTGGAATAAAATGCGATGACTCGGTCAACCTATCAACAAGAAACCATATCGCATCAAATTTCGTTCGAGTCATTGGAGGGCCAATAACAAAATACATGATAATTCTTTCCCACATCTACTCTGGAAGCTCAATCCTCTGAAATAACCCACCAGGCCTCTGATGCCCGTACTTAACCTGCTGGCAATATAGACAACGAGCCACATATGTAACAATGTATTTCTTCATTCAGCTCCACCAATAGTGTTGTCTCAAATCCTGATACTTCTTCGCGGCGCCCGGGTGAACAGAATACCGAGAGCTGTGGGCCTCTACTAAGATCGACTCCCGAATACCATCAACATAAGGCACACAAAATCGCCCCCTAAATCCCAATATGCCATCATCTCCCAAGGTCATTTCCTTGGCACCTACTCGCTACGCCGTGTCTCTCAGGACACACAAATGGGGATCGTCAAACATCCACTCCTGAATACGCTCCATCAATGACGAACGAGCAATCGCGCAAGCTAACACCCTGTTAGGCTCAGATATATCGAATCTCACAATTCTACTGGCCAACGCTTGAACATCCAAGGCAAGCGGTCTCTAGCTGACCGAAATATAGGCGAGGCTACCCAAACTGGCGGACTTCCTACTCAATGCATCGGCCACCACATTGGCCTTCCCCGAGTGGTATAAGATAGAAACGTCACAGCCTTTCAACAACTACAACCACCTCCGCTATCTCAAATTCAACTCTTTCTGTCTACAAAAGTACTGAAGGCTCTTGCGATCCGTGCACCTCACACGTCACATCATACAAAATAATGCCTCAAGATCTTCAAGGCATGAATAATGACTGCCAACTCTAGGTCATGGACTGAATAGTTCTTCTCGTGGTTCGTCGACTGCCTCAAAACATATGCTATGACCCTGCTACTCTGCATCAACACTGCGCCAAGCCCAATCCGGGAAGCATCACAATAAACAGTATGAGGTCCTGATCCTGTGGGAAATATCAATTCCAGTGCGGAAAACTATCTTTAGGATGCTGAATGCCATAATCCTCACTGGTGGTAACCAGATCCCAAATCTATCCTTGAAAAACACCCTGGTGCTCTGAAGCTGATCGAAACATATCCTCATCGAACCGTTCTTCTTCTTCGCAATAACGTTGGTGCACCCCAAGGTAAAACATTGGGCCTGATGAAACCCTTATCAAGCAAATCATGAAGCTCTTCCTTTAACTCTCTCGAATTTGGCGACGCCATGTGATACGATGAAATGGGAATAGGTTGAGTGCACGGCGCCAGATCAATACAAAAATCGATATCCCTGTCAGGCAGCATGCCCGTGCAAGTCTCATGGAAAAACATCCGGGAAGCTTCCAAACAATAGGAACAGAACCAACGGAAGGAACCTCTACGCTGGAGTCGCGATCATACGCCAATTGAGCTAAGAACTCCTCTATTAACCATGTGTCGGGCCTTCGCATATGATATCATGCTACGGGTCCAACGATCTAAAATCCCTCTTCATTCTAAATGGGGCAAATTTGGTAAAGCCAAGGTCACAGTTTTGGTGGGACAATCCAAAATGGCATAGAACGGGGACAACCATTCCATCCCCAATATGACGTCAAAGTCCACCATAACTAAGAGCAATAAGTCGACACGAGTCTCAAGACCCTCAAATACCACCACTCACGAACAATGCACTCGGTCGACCACTACAGAATCACTCATTGATGTAGACACATATATAGGAATACCCCAGGCCTCAATAGGCATAACCAAGTAGGGTGCAGAATAAGACGACGTATATGAATACATAGATCCATGGTCAAACAACACTGAAACATCTCTAATACAAATCAGAATGGTACCTTTGATCACAGCATCTGATGACTCGACCTCTGGTCTGGCCAGCAAAGCATAGCAATGGGGCTGACCTCCTCCTCCCTGAACTGTATCTATGGGACGATCTTCTGCGAGCTGACCCCTTCCTCTGGCGGTCTGAGCTCCACCTCTACGCTCCCTACCTCCACCTATATGGCCTCTACCCCCACCTCTAGCTGGCTAGGCGGCCTATGGATCATCTACTGCCTGAATTATGGGGTGAGGACCCTCCTGCTGTGAACTGCTAGAAGCTCGAGGGAAATACTTGGCAATGTGCCTCATGTCGCCGCAAGTGAAGCAAGACCTCGGCTGCTGAGAATATCGAAGCGACTGTGCACTGATAGGCGCCGATGGTGAACTGAAGAGCTGCTGGGCGGAATACAGCGATTGAAAATTGCGACCGCCTGGAGTACCATGAGAAGCTTGGAGGGCTGACTGGAAGGGCCTCGGGGGATGGCCTCTGTCATGTGAATCCCTACCTCCAAATGAGGTACCACTGAATCTACCAGAATGTCGGGGCCTCTTATCAGACACCCGACCACCTTCCTGAGAAAGTGCCATCTCTATCCGGCGGGAGCCATCCACCGCCTCCTGAAATATAATCTCACTCCCGGCGCTCATGGCCATCTGAACACGGGTCGGTTGAACCAACCCATCCACAAACCTCCACACCCTCTCTCTCTTGGTGGGGAGTATCATAATAGCATGACGTACGAGATCAATAAACCACGTCTCATACTGCATAACTGACATAGAGCCTTGCTGGAGGCGCCCAAATTGCCTGTGACGAACATCCCTCTGAGTAACTGGGAGAAACTTCCCCAGAAATAGCTCGGAAAACTGATCGTAAGTCAATGATGGTGACCTTGCTGGCCTTGCTTAATAGAAATCTCTCCACCAAGTCTTGGCGGATCCTGCTAGGCGAAAAGTTGCTAAGTCGACCCCATTAGTCTCTAAAATACCCATGGTCCGAAGGACCTCGTGACAGCTGCATATGAAGTGTTGGGGGGTCCTCTTTAGAAGTATCGCTGAAAGTGGTGGTGAAAAACTTGGATAAGCGATCAAGTCTCCACAAAGCATCTAAATACATGGCTGCTCCATCACCGGCCTGAGCTATAATACCTGTCTGAGCTTCCACTGCGGGCTGAACCACTGGAACCTGATTCCAGGGAGCTACCTGCTCTGGAGTGCGAGTAGCAGGAGTCTGAACCCCTCCTCCAGCCTGAGAGGTGGCTGGTGCTACCGGTAGTAAACATGCTCTAGTGACACTGTCCATAAAACCTGCTATGCGGACGAGAGAATTGTGGAGATCCGGGGAAAACATAACCCCTCATGGGACCTGAGCTGGGTCCACTGGAGCTGCTGGGGCTGGAACCTCCTCATCAAAGTCAATATGAAGTTCCACCTCTGGAACAGCTACCTGGGGCTGAGCTCTGCCCCTGCCACGACCTCTAGCACGGCCTCGGCCCCTACCCCATGCGAGAGCTGTTGCTGGGCGCTCGGGCTGCTGCATAGAAGAAGAAGACGCACATGTTCTCGACATCTCCAAAAGAACAGAGTAGAACGACAATCAATATTTGAGAAACAGAATCGCACAAGAAGAATGAACAAAGTGAAAATTTTCCTAACTCTGTAGCCGCTGGGGGATAAATACAGACGTCTCCGTACTGATCCCTCAAACTCTACGGAGCTTGTCCGTGAGTTGTGAGACCAAGTAACCTAGTGCTCTGATACCAACTTGTCACGAGCAAGATTTCCACCATCGGGGGTCGTGATGGCGCCTATTGTCGGAGCTAGGCAAGCCAACTTGAACATACCTTTTCAACTAATTTTCAACATCTAATAATAATAAAATAATAATTTCAAGCGGAAGTCTAAATTTAATATTAAGTGAAAGAAAAATGTGGAAAAATTAACATGATCCTCTACCTAAGATTTAGTATCGCAGTACCCACGGACTACTATGAATTACTACAAATAAGAGTTTGAAAGAAATTACATAAGGAGTCTGTTTCGATACAAGGAAATACAAACAGAATTGAAATTGAAGAGACTCAGGGCTCGCGAACTACCTAGAAGTCTCTGTACTGAAGGCTCACTCCCAAGCTACTGTTGCGGTCCGTAAGCTGTCTCCTGACCTGTGCACAAAAGGGCACAGAAGTATAGCATCAGCACAACCGACCCCATGTACTGGTAAGTGCCTAGCCTAACCTCGGCGAAGTAGTGACGAGGCTAGACATGACCTACTATAATTAACATGTGCAAATATGATATACAAGTACAGGAAGGAAACAATAACAACATAATACAAATAAAGCTGGGAGGGGACATGCTTTCGAGGAGTACTAGATATAAATGGAACATTAGAAACAACAGCAGATCTATTCCAGGTTTAGTGATACACACATTTACAGTGGACAGCGCGCCACACGATCCCATAATGTATAATTTGAGTGGACGGTATGCCACACAATCCCATAGTGTAGTATATAAGTGGACGGCGCACCACACGATCCCGTAATGAAGTATATAAGTGGACGGTGCGCCACACGATCCCATAATGTGGTATATGAGTGGTCGGCGTGCCACACAAACCCCTATTCTCCGTGCACAATGTCACCGGCATCTCAGGCCAATTACAATTAGTGGACGGCGCACCACACGCTCTCGTAATGTAATATATTAGTGGACGGCGCCACACGATCCCATAATCTAATGTATAAGTGGACGGGGTGCCACACGCTCCCGCATTATAATCAATTATCTCAAATGATCCTTCCAAAGGGAGGTCCCGTTAGAAAAGAACAACAATATAACAATTAAACCCATCAAGGGTACAGCTAACAGCCCAAAATATCCCGGCAAGGGAGGATTTAATAGTAACAGCTTACTCGTCCCGGCAAGAAAAAATAATTCAACAACAAGTCCCGGCAGGGAAAACAATTCAACAACAAGTCCCGGCAAGGGAAAACAATTCAACAACAAGTACCGACAAGGGAAAACAATTCAACAACAAGTACCGACAAGGGAAAAGTACCACACTTCCCTCCTTAGCTCATTTGCTTCTCAACCATCACTTCATACTTCATTTAACAAGTAATTAACGCAATTGTTTCACCTATTTCAAACTTAAAAGCAATTACGACTCACGGTCATGCTTGAGTCGGGCGCAAAGGTAACCGTCACCATACCTATAAACCGACTCCACATAGCACATAGCAAATATTATCGTAATCCTATTCTCTCAAGCCAAAGTTAGATCAAACACTTACCTCGAAAGCTTCCAAACTCAATTCACGCCTCTAGGATAGCTTTACCCCTCGAATTCGCCTCAAAACTGGTCGAATCTAATCACAATTTACTCAAATGTATCAACAAATGCTAGTTAAATCAATTTTAATGCATAAGAATGAAATTTTCAAAGTTTTACCCAAAGCTTTCCAAATTTCCCCAGGCCCACGTGGTCAAAACTCGAGGTTCGAACAAAAACCGGGTTACGGATTCCCCCACGAGTTCATATATGCAATTTGTTTTGAAATCGGACCCCAAATTGAGGTCAAAATCCCCAATTCAGAAAAAACTTAGGTTTTCCAAATCCCCATTATTACCCATTGAAAGCTTTGATTTTAAGATAAAATCATGATAAAAGATGTTAAATATTGAAGAAATTGAGTAAAGGTTGACTTAGAATTGATTTGGGAAAGAAGGAGTTGAGAGAAAATCGCCAATGGAGGTTTGGGTTTTGAAAATATGAAGAATGAGGTTTAAAATCGTCTAAGTATAGAATGCACAATCGCTGATATCAAAATTGCGAACATTTGTTCGCAATTGCGAACTCAGCAGGCTTGGGAAATGCAAGATATTAGTTCGCAATTGCAAACCATGAAAGGCTGCAGAGTTCGCAAATGCTAACATTTATTCGCAATTGCTAACTCTGGGCTACAAAGGGGGAGTTCGCATTTGCTAACATTGGTTCGCAAATGCTAACTATGGGCTACAAAGGGGGAGTTCGCATTTGCTAACATTTGTTCGCAAATGCTAACTCTGGACTACAAAGGGGGAGTTCGCAAATGCTAACATTTGTTCGCATTTGCGAACAGTGCAGGTCAGGCATACCAGCAACTTTCAAACATTCCAAAAAAGAACTCGCGGCCTATCCAAAACTCACCCGAGCCCTCGGGACTCCAAACCAAATATGCATACAACCCCAAAAGCATCATACAGACTTACTTGTGAGACCAAATCGCCAAAATAACATTATTTACATAGAATCAAGCCTCCAAACTCATGATTTTCATTTCAAAGTTCATCATTTCTAAATTATTCATTTTTAGTCCGAAACACGTCAAATGATGTCCGTTTTCAACCAAACTACACAGATAGCGCTTAACGGTCATTTAAAACTTCTATCGGGCGTCGAAACCAAAATACGAGCCCGATACCCTCACTTTTTAACTCATTTTCATTTCAATTTTCCATATCAATTTCAGATAAACAATTTCTTTCAAAAATTCCGTACTCGGGCCTGGGACCTCGGATTTCGATTCCGAGAATACGTCCGGCCCCCATATTTTTCTATGGACCCTCCAAGACCGTCACATCACAGGTCCGGGTTTGTTTATCCAAACTATTGACCAAAGTCAACTATAACACTATTATTATCAAAATTCATAGTTTTTAACATATATTTCATATATTTCCACATAAAATTTTCCGGCTTCGTGCTCGGACTGTACACGCAAATCGAGGCAATCGAATCAAAGATTTTCAAGGTTTCAGAAGCACAAAGAAAGGGAGAATTACGGTGATGACCCTTTGGGTCGTCACAGATGGATAACCATAGCTTTAGGATAGAGCTTGGTCCAAGAGTCATTTACGAACATACGGTCTAAACGCTGCATAATAAGTTTATTAGGACTCCTACGTTTGTTAGTCCAAGTATATTTGTAACCTTTAAAACCCAAATCAAAAAGATTGCAATGATTAATACTAGACCATATGCGGGAACTATGATTACTATTAATATTTTTACCACCAAATTTATCATTTGAGCAAAAAACATCACTAAAATCTCCGGCTAACCCCCCTGGACCTTTGTAACCATTGTAGATGTTTTCTATATTATTCAAAAGATTATTTCTATTTGCCATTTTAGTGTTAGCATAGATTGAAGAAAACAACCAAGTAGTATTGGAGGGGCGTACCTCTATGTTGGCATGGATTTCTTGATTCCTTCTAACAAAATCTTTAACAGTAACAACATCAGCTTTCTAAAGGATAACCATTCCTCCATATTGGCCCTCAGCCGGAACTTCAATCATTTGGGTAAAAGGAAAATCCTTTAGGAGGGAGATGTGATTTTCCTTGCGGGTTTCTAGCAATTTGACTATATTAGGCTTGTGGGTGTCTATCATTTCCCTAAAATTGACCCTAAAGGTATCATTATTACCAACTCGAATATTCCAAACAATGAAACTGATATTATGAGGCATCAGTAACTACTTATCTACCAATCTATCTAATTGCATCATCTTTTATTTATTTTTAAGGGTTTTCCACTGCAAAAAAAAATCCAAAAGAAATTATGGAATTACTTACGTCAAACGGATTAGTTAATTACTTGCGATTTTCCTTCAAATCTTATGTGGAGAGGATCTACAGGCACAAAATGTATACAAACAATTTGTAATATCATATAAACATTTAATTATGTAGTTACTTTCCTACGTTATAAACAACTAAATCTACATCTTAAGTAAATCAAAAGAAATAAAGGTAAACACATCTATTAATCAAATCGTCTAAATTGTTATAAAACAATAAAAGAACAAGAGCAATATTGCAGAGAAAGAGAGAGAAAATTCTTATTGAATTTGGGTTATTTACAATGGGGTAAGACCCCTCTATTTATAGGAGGAAAAATGACTTAGCCTCAAAGTAAAACTCTCTACAAGATAGACATTCACTCTACTTAGAATTCTATTCTTAACACTCCCCCTTGAATGTTACTCAATAAATAATGTGTCTCGTTAAAACCTTAACTAAAATAAAACCCAGTGGGAAAAAAATCTAGAAAAGGAAAAAGAGTACATATATTTAGAAATGCGCCTATTGGTTGCCTCGTTAAAAACCTTGCAAGGAAAACCCAGTGGGACAAAACCTTGTAAGGGAAAAAGAGTGCAACGCGCATTAACTCCCCCTGAAGAGAGCATCAATTCACATCCTTGAGCTTTCACATTCCAATCTTGTGCGCCATCTTCAAGAGATCGTTGGTAGAGATTTGATAAATAAATCAGCCATATTAACTATAATGAATATTTGCACCTTGAAATCATAACTCGTGATAGATATACAATGTCTTCAAAAATATTGTGGAATGGCTCTTCAATATCTCCATAAAGGTATCCTCGCTATCACATTATCATGCTTATAGTTATAGCAAGATACATTTGTGCATAAATTGCACTGAGGAAGTGGTACCTCAAGATCAAGAATTGTAGATGCTTCAAGCAACTTAAATCCTTCATGGATTGTCATATAAGTTAAGTCATATAAGCCATATTATAGACTTTAGATGAATCTCAAGTTTTCATGTCATTCTAGACAAATAAGATATCGAAAATTGATTGCACATACCATTGACTTTATACTTTTAAGTATTTGAACTACATGTCCAAAACTACATGTCTTTCATATGGAATCAATTCTACTTGAATTGTATCTCTTCCATTTGGCCTATACTTTTGTGTCTATATTCGATACACTTAAGATCCTTATCTAAACTTAGCGTTATGATAGATGTCGACGACAAATATTTTATATCAGTTCCAAAATCTTTCCATAAAGACATAACATAGAGATCTCTTCATTCATATACTGAGGTACCTAAATCTCTCATGAGATTTTATGAAGTGTTATGTCATGTGATTTTCTAGATCACTTGCCTCCTTTATTATGATCACTTTGATCATTTGCTTATCCTCTTTATCAAGAAGTTCTATTTCAAACCGATTTGTCTATACACTTTAAGCGTACCATAGATTTTGTCCTTCTAGGACTTAATATGAGCATTTGCAATGAGAATATAGTTACTTTCTTTGGGTCAATAAATGCGTATGGCATGCTTTGCAATATATTGCAAATGAATTATCCTTGTATGAACTTCAAGTTCATATTATCCTATTTGAGGATCTTTGTGTACAAATAATAATTCATTTCATGTTACCTTTTTTTTTTCAACTGTTGTATATTATCTCCCCCTCATGTTAGAAAAACTAACTTTTTCCTCAATTTTGAGAATCCATATTTATGTATTATGGTGTTAATAAAAATATACACCGCACATCAATAATAATAAGATGGAATTATTTGGTTCCTAACCCCGAACCACTTGTGAGGGGAGAATATAATATACTCTCGTATATAACGTATATCAAACTGATATAGATAACATTGTTCTCATAAGCAATAGTTTAGCTATTAAGTGGAGGCACTCAATAAATTATCTTGCTAAACCAGCTGTGATGTAAACCAACTTATCAAGAAGAACTATCTTGAATTAAAAATCTGGAAATTATGCTCTATATTAAATTATTGAGCAAGTTACCTCGCAAACACCGGCCAGGTTGCGGGTTAATAATAATCGCACATGTAACCATCTCATAGATGCATCTTATATGGTGTACATGGCAGATGAATGGGCCCATGTTCACCTTTGAAATTTCCAGAATTCATGGGATTTAATCCCAACTTTAGTTGGTTTATTAATTAATGAGAACAAGCAATATAAGAGAATTCATAAAGAACTTTCTAGTTCTTTAATATTTACCCATGTGAATTCTCTATTATTTTTGCACAATGCTTAAATTGATATGGCTAAACTGATTATGCCAACTAAATAAATTTTCAATATTGATAAGTTCATGTTTACACCATGACATGTGCAATTATCAATAAAACTCCATGTTTATTATGATATGGGTTTTTATATCAATAAACATCCACTTTATTGTGGCATTCCTTTATTTGTGTAGTACAAACTGGAGAATAAAGCGGGTAGCTTTTCGCATACATATTATTCCGCTATAAGTTGTAGTAATAGAAGATATCAAATCTTTCCTTTATTTATAGTCTCAATACAATCAGCCACTTTCGCGTGTACTTTGGAAACTGAATAAGTTTCTTTGGGACTTACCACAACACAATACCTTATTGTTAATCAATTGTGTTTCTCCAACATAGTAATAATTAGATCTTCTAGAGCTCTCAATTAATTTTGTGCTACCACAAATTCATCAACATCCATGTGGTGAATATTTCTTTTAAAGAGAAAGTTATACCATTATGGTCATGGTAAAAATTATATGCAAGATATGGTTCTTGTATTATCGTTGTCCTTTAATAATCATATTTCCAAAATATTTTGGCGTACAATAGGTACGTGACCAATGATCATTCATGCCATAATAATGACACTATTTTCATATATCATCTCAAACCTCCTTCTAGAGGTGATGTGGTATATTCACTACCACTAGCACGTTCATATTCTTCCAAGAATGAATATGTATTCATAAATTAGATGTTGTCACACTCACACCATGAATGGACCATAATCATCTATATGTGCTATATAAAATCTCATGTCAAATCGATGAGAGATATTACTTTCGCAAAGTGAAGGATTATATTGAGAATCCTTATTATTCTCATTATCACAATGATGACGATTATAATTTCGTCTATTGCCACGTCCACATCCATTGATACCTTCACGGTAATAATTTTGTCTTCTTTCAAACTTATCACATACTGCTATCACATTCTCTATCGGGAATGAGAATGGAGCAAATTCAATTGGACGGGCTTTCAATTCTTTGCCCACAATCATACATGAATTTAATCATGACAAGTATAGAAATTTTACCACTTCGGATGGTTATAATTTCTTACAAACTCCATTAGAGTTGTAATTAAAATTTATCGTCTTTACTTGTATGTAAAATCAATTTATAGAATGTCAAGAATTTGAAAGAGAAAAGTAAAATACTTACCTTAAATCCAGAATTTAATCATGAAGGAAGATCATAGAATATTTGACGATCATTATTCTCAATCCCACAGCTTCTACTCAATTGGTTAGAGTATCGTGTTGTGATTGACGTCTAATGCGTTGGAACTGCGACGGAACCTCGGCCGGACCTTGACGAACAACGACCTTAACGGAAACGGAAACACGAACAAAAATTGCCAACGACCTCGACGCCCACCTTCTCTCTCGAACCTTGACGGGTTGTTGGTAGTTGATGAGTTCTCTTTAATGAAGCCAAAACTATATATATATATATATATATATATATATATATATATATATATATATATATATATATATATATATATATATATATATATTGATTCAATAAAGAAAAACTATTTTAACAAAGCTTTGCAGCAGGGACAAACACCAAATAAAGCTTCAAAGCAAATACTCCAATAGATTGAGATCTACGCTCGTGAAATTCGAACAAAATTCGGAACCAGAAACCTTGACGGACTCGGAACTCGTCGGAAAATATGGCAAGAATGGTGACAAAGCACATAATTGAAGGAAAAGAGAAGTTCTTTTGCTAAAAAAAATCGACAGATGTTCTTTTGCTAAGAAAAACCTCATTTTTCTTCTTTGTCGTTTTCCTCTTCAAAAACTTCCACCTTCTTCTTTTTTACACTTTCTTTGTTCTCTTCTGTTCCTTCTTTCTTTCTTCGAATTTTTTTCCTTTTTTCAAAATCCCTTTTTTTTCGTTGCATTCTTCTCAAAGAGCTTCTTGAGACGGTAGAGTCTTGTGCTGATAACGTGTTATAAAACAATAAAAGAACAAGAGCAATATTGCAGAGAAAGAGAGAGAAAATTCTTATTGAATTTGGGGTTATTTACAATGGGGTAAGACCCCTCTATTTATAGGAGGAAAAATAACTTAGTCTCAAAGTAAAACTCTCTACAAAATAGACATTCACTCTAATTAGAATTCTATTCTTAACCAATTCTTTTATTCTTACAAGTTATGGCCAGTAACGAGATCTTCATATATGTAGGTAATTAGTACCTCTCAAAATAGTTACAAATAATAATATTCCATCACAACTTAAAGCCTTACCATCTCAACAGCCTACTATGTCGATTAGGTGTTATAAGCCCCCCCCCCCCCCCCCATAAAAAAAGGACCTGTTGCACGAGATGGGAAAAAATAAACAGGAAAAATAGTTGTTGTGATGAAAACAGCTAAAATTAATAGTTATAGAAGAAAACTTATAATTATATATATAAAAAAATTACCATAAATAATAATTACAATTTGAACTGTATCTTGGTTAAGATCCTTTCCTACTGCCTTCTTATCGAAAACATCACTGCTGCATGTTATGTTTTGTTTACTCATCCTCCAAAATTCAGCAATACAAATATTAACAAGGATTGTATTTGAGTCTAGATGATAAATGTAGTGTCGATTACAAAAGCCATTTAAGGTGATTACCATTTTAATTTCCATACAATTAATTGGTGAAATTTTTTTCATTAATTGACGAAAACGAATTCATTGCTTCAAATGGCTGGGAAACATAAAGAAAATTCCAAAAAAAAAAAAAGAAGAAGGAGAAAATAGATAAATAGATTTCTTGGCTTTAGAGAGTGCCACATCACCTTTTTCATTTCCAACTTTATATTTATATATAGATACATAAATTTTAAAAATTACATACTGTTATGAAATAATATAAGAACAAGAACAATAGAGAGAAAAGTAGAGAGAGGAGTATTCTTATTGATACTTTTTGGGATGATTTACAATGGGAGAGAACCCCTTTATTAATAGGAAGAGAAAAGACTTAGCCTCAAAGTAGAACTCTTCTATAAGATAGACATTCACTCTAATTAGAGTTCTATTTATAACACTCCCCCTTGAATGTCTATTCAATAATGTGCCTCGTTAAAACCTTAACTAAAACAAAACCCAATAAGAAAAAATTAAAGAAAAGGAAAAAGAGTACACGTGTTTGAATATGCGCCTATTGGTTGCCTCGTTAAAAACCTTGCAAGGAAAACCCATTGGGACAAAACCTTGTAAGGGAAAAAGAGTGCAACACGCATTAACTCCCCCTGAAAAGAGCATCAATTCACATCCTTGAGCATTTACATTCCAATCTTGTGCACCATCTTGAAATTATCAGTCTTGATAGATATGAACATCTTCATATAATGTCGTGGAATGACTCTTCAATATCTCCATAGAGGTATTCTCGATGTCATCATGCTTATAGTTATAGCAAGATACATATGTACACAAGTTGCACTTAGGATGTGGTACTTCAGGACCAAGAATTGTATATGCTTCAAGAAACTTCAATCTTTCATGGATTGACATATAAGTTAAGTCATATAAGCCATATAATAGACTTTAGATGCATATCAAGTTTTCATGTCATGCTAAACAAATAAGATATCGAAAACTGATTACACATACCATTGACTTTATACTTTCAAGTATTTGAACTACATGTCCAAAACTACATGTCTTTCATATGGAATCAATTCTGCTTGAATTGTATCTCTTCCATTTAGCCAATATTTTTGTTTGTATTCGACAAACATAAGATCCTTATCGATATTTAGCGCTATCATAGATGTCGTCGACGAACATTTTACATCGGTTCCAGTAAATTTTCATAAAGACATAACATGGAGATCTCTTCATTCATACATTCAGATACCTGAATCTCTCATGAGATTTTATGAAGTGTTATGTCATGTGATCTTCTGGATCACTTGCCTCCTTATTATGATCACTTTGATCATTTGCTCATCTTCTTTATTAAGAAGTTCCTTCTGAAACCGATTTGTCTATACGCTTTAAGCGTATAAAAGACTTTGTCCTTCTGGGACTTAATATGAGCATTTGCAGTGAGAATATAGTTACTTTCTTTGGGTCAGCAAATGCGTATAGCATGCTTTGCAATATGTTGCAATTGAATTATCCTTTTTATGAACTTCAGGTTCATATCATGATATTCGAGGATCTACATATACAAATGATAATTCATCCCATGTAACCTTTTCTCAATTATTTATCATGTCTCCCCCTCATGTTAGAAAAGCTAACTTGTTTCCTCAACTTTGAGAAATCATCTTTGTGCATTATCATGTCAATATACACAGCACATTAATCATAATAAGATGAAATTATTTGGTTCCTGACCCTGAACCACTTGTGAGGGGAGAATATAATATACTCTCG
Source organism: Nicotiana benthamiana (assembly GCA_034376525.1). Classification (NCBI taxonomy): domain Eukaryota; kingdom Viridiplantae; phylum Streptophyta; class Magnoliopsida; order Solanales; family Solanaceae; genus Nicotiana; species Nicotiana benthamiana. The sequence goes on from CM067328.1 coordinate 29,604,336, forward strand.
GGTATAGCGTATATCAAATTGATATAGATAACTTTGTTCTCATAAGCAATAGTTTAGCTATTAAGTGGAGGCACTCAATAAATTAGTTTGCTAAACCAACTATGATATAAACCAACTTATCAAGATGAACTATCTTGAATAGAAAATCTGGAAATTATGCTCGAAGTTAGATTACTGAGCAATTTACCTCGCAAGCACCAGCCAGGCTGCAGGTTAATAACAATCGCACATGTAACCATATCATAGATGCATCATATGTGGTATACATGGCAGGTGAATGGGCCCATATTCACCTTTGATATTTCCAGAGTTTATGGGATTCAACCCGAACTCTTTAGTTGGTCAATTAATTAATGAGAACAAGTAATACAAGAGAATTCGTGAAGAACTTTCTAGTTCTTTAATATTTACCCATGTGAATTCTCTTTTACTGCACATCATACTTAAAATGATATGGCTAACCCGAATGCCAACTGAATAATTATCACTATTGATAAACTTCAAATTTACACCATGACATGTGCAATTATCAATAAACTTCAAGTTTATTATGATATGGGTTTTTATATCAATAAACGTCCACTTTATTGTGGTATTCTTGTGTAGTACAAACTGGAGAATAAAGCGGGTAGTTTTCACATACAGATTATCCCGCTACAAGTTGTAGTAATAGAAGATATCAAATCTTTCCTTTATTTATAGTCTCAATATAATCAATCGCTTTCGCATATACTTTGGAAACTGAATAAGTTTCTTTGAGACTTACTACAACACAATACCTTATTGGTAATCAATTGTGTTTCTCCAACATAGTAATAATTGGCTCTTCTAGAGCTCTCAATTAATTTTGTACTACCACAAATTCATCAACATCCATGTGGTGAATATCTCTTTTAAAGAGAAAGTTATACCATTATGGTCATGGTCAAAATTATATGCAAGATATGTTTCTTGCATTATTATTATTCTTTGATAATCACATTGACAAATTATTTTGGCGTACAATAGGTACGTGACCAATGACTATTCATGCCATAACAATGACATTATTTTCATATATCATCTCAAACCTCCTTCTAGGGGTGAGTGTGGTATATTCAATACCAATTTCATGTTCATATTCTTCCAATAATGAATATGTATTCGTGAATCAGATGTTGTCACATTCACTGCGGGGATATGTGATTTTGTTATCCTTTTCAAATCTGTAAATGCGTCTGGCATTCGATTTGCTATGCTTTGCAAATGGGTAATATTTTGCACCTCTTTTTCACAAATAGAGGTATGTGGATCAAGATGAGATAATGATACATTTTTCCACAAAATTTTCCCGTTTGGTTTCACCAACTTCTCCCCCTAATTTTGGGAAAAGTGTCTCATCAAATTGACAGTCTGCAAATCGTGCAGTGAACAAATCCCCTGTCAATATTTCGAGGTAGCGAATAATGGAGGGCGATTCAAACTCAACATATATTCCTAACCTTCTTTGCAGCCCCATTTTGGTGCGGTATGGCGGTGCTATAGGCACATATACTGCGCATCCAAAGTTTCTTAAATGGGATATATTGGGTTCATGACCCAAAACCAATTGCAACGGGGAATATTTGTGATAATTCGTCGATCTGAGACGAACTAGCATTGCTGCATGCAAAATGACGTGACCCCAAACCGAAGTGGGCAGCCTTGTTTTCATGAACTAGCATTGCTGCATGCAAAATGGCATGACCCCAAACCGAAGTTAATTATTTGTTCTCAATATTAAAAGAAATAATTTAATTTTTCTTAATTCAAATTTTGAATATTTGGTCATTCTAATTTTTAAATATTTGAGAATAACTATAACTATTCCAATAAGAATTTTATTTACAAATAGTAAGAAAAATATATGTTTTGAATCTTTATGTTTCATAATTCGTTGCGTGCTTGACTCCTACATAATTTTGGTAACTCGCGTTTTGCATATTAAAGAATCTTATTGGAATAGTTCAATAGAACTCTAATATTAATGGGCTTTACATAAGGAATTCAATATTTCCAATGTTACCCTATATTGATGATAATTATTTTTTTAAAATATATAAATAACATTCAAAACATGATTTTAGTGACAAAAATAATATTAAGTAAAAGTTTGAGTTCTTGAAAATGATAAATATTGATCGTAAAATTGACACACATATAAAGAATTTTATTCAATTATTCATGACCTTTTCTAATAATATTTAGGGAAAATGCACAATTATCCCTGATCTACAACCGAAATTTTAACTATACATTTTTTCTTTACGGAAATCTAATTACCCCCCTAAAATTATTTTAAATGCAATTATTTGTACCTTTAACACAAGTATGGCACAGTGTGTGTATTTAAGCAAGAAAAAATAATTTTCAGATTATTTTTTTATTCTTTTTTACCATTTTTTCTTACTTTTTTTCCTTTTCCTTTTTTCTTTTTCTTTTGTTTTTTACTTTTTTTATTTCTTCTCTAATTCCGATGGTTATTCATTCACCGACGACTTTCTCTAACCATTTTTTTATTTATTTCTTTTCACACACAAATTAAACTCTCAAAAAGATATATTCATAAGCAAAGCAAAATACACTCAAATTCGGATGTAAAAAATTTATTATCGAAAAACCTTCCCACGCCAGAAAAAAAAATAATGTATTGAAATTTTAATTTAAATATTTTTTCTCAACATATATTCATTTTTTATTTCTTTTGCTCTTCCTCCCACACATAAATTACAATTTCAAGAATATATATATATATATATATATATATATATATATATATATATATATATATATATATATATATATATATATATATATATATATATATATATATATATATATATATGTATATATATATGTATATGTATATATATATATATAACAAAATACACTTAGATCGAAAAAAAATTTCCGGAAAAATGATATTGGTGAAATTCCTACGAACACCATTTTATACCGCCGGTGACAAAACAAAAACGAAAGAGAATGAAATAATAATAAAAAAATGAGAATAATAAGAACTAATAAAAGGATAAGAAAAAGAAGAAAGAATAAAAAAATATTAAAAATGTATGGTGGGGCGCGTATAGTTCACCACTTGCCAAGAGTTTGGTTGTCAGCGTTAAGGGTGCAAACAATCAAAATTATAATAAGTATAGTGGGTAATAGGATTCCCGCAAAGAAAAAATGTGTAGTTGAGATTTCGAGTATAGGTCAGGAAAGTAATTGCGCATTTTCCCTAAAATTTATTTAAGTAATAAATTAAGTTAGCGTGTACAGAAGAATTTATTAGTAATTAGAAATTAGAATATCTTATGAATATTGCTTTTGTCTTAATAACCATGTATATTATGATTCGTTAGGTAGTAATCAATAAAAATGGACAATTAGGTTAATAATTTTATCATAAAATTCTAATTGATTTCAAAATTATTATTATTACAAAAAATAATTAAATTTTCAATGTTAACCTACTTGAAATTTATTTTGAAGGGTATATATATATATATATATATATATATATATATATATATATATATATATATATATATATATATTAAAAAACTATAACAACATGTATAATTTGCTCGCAAGAAAGAAAAAAATATTGCACTCTGTTATTAAAATGAAGTTGAAAATAGCTTTTCTATTTTGTTTGGAAATGCTCTTAGATCTTTAAAAGTTATGTATTCTTGCTAAAACTGTAAAGTTAAATATACAGATTTTGAATATACATCAATTTAAAAAATTTAAAGTTTTTATTTTATACATGAATATAACTTTTAGCAAGTATGCTTACATATTGAGATTAGGTGCAGACACAACACACACAATGTGAATTTTAATGCATAAAATCCATCCCATTCTATGACCCATTTACTAACTACACATTTTTTCTTTTCGGGGGTCCTATATTCCCCTAAACTTATTTTTACCATAATTGATTTAACATTATATGCTCAATTAAACCCGACACAATAAATTAATTATGGTAAATATAATGTTAAATTAATTGATTTAACAATATATACTGTTAAATCAATTATGGTAAAAATAAGTTTTGGGGGAAGAGGGGTAATAAGACACCCGAAAAGAAAAAGTGTGTAGTTATTAAATGGAACATAGCATGTGGTAGATTTTATCCATTATTCCTGTGTGTGATTTAAGGCAAAAAAATTTAACTGAAAAGATCTCCTAAACCTAAAAGATATTAACTACAAAATAAACGCATTCAATACTCCAACATAGGGGAAAAATTTTAGGCTAGGTAGAACTTTTTCAACTACGAAAAAGGTATCCAAAACCTTAAAGCTATAAACTACTCCAACATACGTAGGGAGTAGAACGAATAGGAAAAGATTTTGGCAAAATTTTATTACCTTTCCTAGACGGTTAATAATAGGAGAATAATTAAGTAGCTATTCCTAAATTATAGGAGAATTAATTATAATTATTTCTAAATATTGATGAAATACATATATTACTATTTTGTCTAATGTAAACTTTATATTTTAAAGAATAAAAAAGGCGAACGATATTTCGCTAAGGGCCTTCGTGCTTTTCACATATTATAGATTACTTTGGTCAAGAATTAACAAGTATAATGTGGTATTGTCATGATCCGGATTTTTCACCATCGGGAGTCGCGATGGCACCTACTGATATGAGCTAAGCAAGCCAACCCTTAGAACTAATTACTTCATTATCCATTTATTACCTTTTAACAATTATAAAATGATAACGTATAAAAAGCGGAAATTAAAAGTAAGCGGAAGAAAAACAAATGAACATCTGAACATACGTCTAGTACAACAGTTTAAACCCTAACCATGTCATATTACCACAGACGGCCTAAAATTTACTACATACAAAGTCTGAGAATAAAAAGATATATTGTTTCTACATTTAAAGAACTGAAACAGGGATAAAGGGATAGATGGAGAAGTTAGGGCATGCGGATGCCTGCAGGTCTACCTTGGATCTTTGTGGACTGAAAGTAACCTCCTAATCTACGGTCCAAAAGCTTCTCTGGGATGTGCACATAGTGTAGAGTGTAGTATCAGCACAACCGACCTCATGTGCTGGCAAGTGCCTAGCCTAACCTCGGTGAAGTACTAACAAGGCTAGGACCAGACTACCAAACCTGTGTAATTCAAATATATACAGCAGAAAAGAAGTACATAAATAATAATTTAAGCATGGGAGGGGTATCAAGCTGCGGGGGAGACATTAAATTCAAAATAGAAAGACAACAGGTAATTAAAATAAATAATATATCTCAGATATCAACATAGAACCAAAAACCAATAAACGCACGCCATCACCCTTCGTGTTTTTACTCTCGTCATCACCAAAACAATCATGTAATGGAAATGTACACGGTATCACCCTCCGTACTTTTACTCTATTTTCTTACTATTTAATCAATATAATTGGTACGGAATGGTACATCGCGCTGCACGACATCACCATTCGTGCTTTACACTCTTTTCTCACAATCATACACGGTATCACGCTTAGTGCTTTACACTCTTTTCTCAGAAAAATAATGCACGTCATCTCCCTTCGTTCTTTAACTCTCTTCCTCACCGAAACAACAATGACAAACAATAGGGAAAGGAAACAAATGAAATTACAATAAGAATCATGGAAAGGGAACAATAATTCAACAACAAGTCCCGGCAAGGGATAACATCAAAACAATAACAATATCCCGACAAGGAAGACAAAATAGTGATTCTTTATCTTTTTCACCTTTTACGTCACAACTCACTTTACAACTTGAGCCGAGATCCAAGGGTTCAATTACAACTTATACTTTCACAATTCCTTATACAAATTGAGCCAACACTCCTCAATGTTCATAGGTCACGATTCCTTCCACAAACTTTGCACAACAACTAGAAGTCTTCACCAAGGCATGAATAATACAACAAAGTAATGGAAATTACAATATAAGACTCACGGGCATGCTAGACACTAACGTATAGATACTTTTCACCTTGCCTATACATCGTACACAACAATTTCCACATAGCAAATAAGACTCGACTCTTAATCCCTCAAGCTAAGGTTAGACAAAACACTTACCTCGATTCCACAAACACAATTCACGCCTCAATTATTGCATACCCCTTGATTTCGCCACCAATTCGCTCATATATAGCCACAAGTTACTTAATTACATCAATAAGTTCTAAATGAATCAATTTCAATGCATGAAAATGAGTTTTCTAAAGTTTTACCCAAAAATTCACAAATTTCCTCGGGCCCACATGGTCAAAACCTGATGTTCAAACCATAACCTGATTACCCATTCCCCCATGAACTCAAATATATAATTTGTTTTGAAATCGAACCTCAAATCGAGTTCCAAATTCCTAATTTTTGAAAAACCTAGGTTCTACTCAAATATATAATTTCGCTATAATATCATTCATTTTTGAGTTAAAATCATGTTAAAATATGTTAATGACTGAAGAAACGAGTTAAAATTAACTTACAATCGATTTGGAAGAAGAGTTGTTCTTGAAAAATCGCCCTAGGGAGTTTGTATTTTGAAAAGGTGTGAAAAATGGTTGATTTTTACTAAGTATAAAACGTTGCTGGTTATAGGTATAAGAAATGCGAACAGGGTTCGCAATTGGGAATCTCGACCTCTGCTATGTTAGGAATTACGAAAAAGGGCTTGCATTTGCGATAGATGACATTAAGGCCTCATTTGTTTTTCTTAAAATTAAGATGTCTGAATCTGAATATGCACCTGAATATCAAAATGTGTATTAAGATTAAGACATCTGAATCTGAATACACATATGAATATATTAAAATGCGTATTAAGATCTAAATACTAAATAATTAAGACTGTTTGATTTTTAACATCTGAATGTATAAAATTTATCTTTATTTGAAAATCAATAAACATAAAATTCAAATGAAATGCTAACTAATCTAATATTCTATCAATAATATATATATTTTTTAAAAATATGATAGTCGTTGGTGGTGATGGCTAACAGGTGAATTCCGACTAGAGGCGATGGTGGGTGGTAGTTTTGATTAATGATGGTGGTTCATGCTAGTAGCTAGTAGTGATTGGTAGCGACTATGATTGATGATGGTGGTGTTGGATGGTGACCGTTAATAATGGCGGTTGGTGGTACTAGTTGTGACTGAGGAAGGTAGTGGTGGATGGGTGGTGCCAGGTTATAATGTTGGGCAGTGCCATCTGTGGTTGTTAATGGTGATGGGGTGGTCAGTTGTGGTAGTTGAGGTGGATGAGTATTGATTTTGGGTGAGAATGATAGTGGTCAAAGTGGTGGGAATAGTGGGTGGTGATGGTAAATAATGGTGGCAGCATGATTGAGGAAGGTGGTGATTGTAGCAGGTGGTGGTTGATAATGGTAGCTGTGAGCACGTGATTTTTGCCCTATATATGAATAATTCCGAAAAAATTCCAACAAAAAATATATTTTCATATTTTTATAGTTTTTGTGAATGTTTTATTAATTGGTTGCATTTTTATTTGTGCATTTTAATTCATATGAAAAATACAAAAAATTGCATTTAAAATTTAATTTCATATTTTAGTACTAATAAGGAAAACATTTGTTTTAGAATAAACATGAAAAATCACAAAAATAGTTCACTTTTGCATTTTTATCATTTTACTTTGTGAATTTGTCATGAATTAGTTTTTAATTTTTTTTAGAATTAATTAGTTTTGCTTTGAAATGTATTAGGATTTCATGTTAATTTTACATCTTTATAAAAATTAGAAATGATAAAAATTGATAAAATAGAAAAAAAACAAACAAAATGGAAATAAAAAGAAACTAATTAAAAAGAGATAAAAGAAAGAAAGCTATGTTAAATGGCCAAATTTGGGCCACTGTTGCTCAATTTCAGACGACCCAAGTCACAAGACCGCCCAGGCCCAAATAAACACCCCACGAGGTCCAATCTACCCCCAAACCAGAACGCCACCGTTTTGATCCCTTCCATCTGAGCCGTTAAATTTTCTGATCCAATTGTCCAGATCTCGTCCCCCATTTCTCATAAAGGTGTCTGAATCTCTTTAGCCCTAACACGACCATAACTCCCCTCCTCGTACAAACTCTGTAACGCCACCGTCTCTGCCGCCGGAGAAATCTCCACCATCTCCGGTGGCTCCCAAATTTACACCCCTATACCGCCTCATCATCCCCGTCATGAATCTGCCATTGTCATCTTTCAAATGACATTGGTGGTCGTCGAATAGTGGAAAGAATTGTCGCCGTCTCCGCCGTCCACGGCTGCGACACTGCCCAACTCGATTCTAATTCACACCATAAAAACTCCTCCATCTCCTCATCACCAATCTACAAATAACTTCCTTCAAAACATGACTGAGCCCCTTGAATATCAAACCCAAAACCGGTCAAAACCACCCTAATTCGTTCCATTGATTTCTAATGAATACACCAGAGTCTCTTTGCCTCCCTCGCGACGAATTCGATGTCGTCAGCCTCGAACTTCATTGAAGGCAGTCAAGTTGAATCCAGAGAGTCGCCAGTGAGTTTCTTAGAGTTTTTCTTTTGTTTTTTTTTTCTTATTAATTCGTATTGTTTTCTTCTCCATGTGTTCGTCGTGTCATTAATGGATTGAATTCAATGTTATCTATTTCGAGGTAATAGCTAAATTGTTACTATTTGGATTGTTTTTCGAAACCTGTTAGTTGTTAGTTCGTCATTAGTTAATTCTTGTTTAGCGTTTAGTTTAGTTTAAATTTGAGCATTCTGTTTCTCTAAGGCGATTGATGTTGTTAGGATTAATTCTCGTTTCAGTTAGTTAGCTATTTCATTCTGGTTTAGTTGTCAAGAACAGTTCATTAATTAGTCTAATTGTGTTTTGATTGATTAAGATGATACAATCTGATTTCATATTGAATTTGTGATGGTTGTTCGATGAATTGTTAATACTGTTCTTCAATAATTGGTAAATTAGAGCTAGCGATCTATTTGGTTACAGTTGTGAATCTAGTTTAAATACAGGGGTGGTTTAGGTAATTGGGATGGGGTAGAATTTGGTAGAATATGCAAGAACCTTCTAAAGTAGCTATTTAGTTGTAATTTCAGGGAATTAGTAGACTCACTTGGGGAACAAGTTAAAAACTAAGGGACCAAAGCTGTAAATAATCAGGGAATGGAGTGCAAACTGAAAATCTGAGGGCTGCCCATCTTTACCTATTTAAAGCTGCCCCAGTGCCTTATTAATCAAGTTTGGTAGCCTAAAATCTTCCCCAAAGTAATCCCCAAGCTTTTAGATCTAAAATTCACATTTCAGATCTGAAATTTCTTTAGATCTCAACTTCTTCAAGAAAAAAAAAAAAAAAACAGTCAAAACCCCAAAAAATGAACTGTTCCATTGCATTTCCAGTTGAGGTGTGAGTGCTAGGCAGTGAATTTCATCTATTCTTCTGTTGAAACTATTCTGTAGCTTACTAAGTCTGTTCTTGGAATATTCGAGTTCAACTGAGTGTGTTTTGGATTGCTGAAAGTTTTAATTGGTGTTCGTTTCATCTTTGGTTCAATTTGGATGATGTTTTGGTAGATTCACTATTTATTTTTAGATTACGTAGCATTTCTGAGCTGTTGGTGTTCAAAACTGCTGAAAATTGTCCTACTGCTACTGTTGTTCGTGCATTGATTCGACCGACTCTCCTCTATTTTACTTCTGCCCAGATTTCGGGTACACATTCGAAGTTGTAATCTCTTTGATGAAATGAAAAATGCCATGGCAATTTGAGGCCTGATGGAATTTCTACTGATTTCTCATTATCATGAAGTTTAATTACTATGCTCAATGCTTTATGGTTTGTAGTGGCTTAGCTTTATTGAATTTGGATTGTAATTTATATGAATTGCCTGACACTTCTATTGGACTGTGCCTAAGACGTAATGTGGACTAGCTCATTTGTTTACATTGTGTAATTAGCTATGGATTTTATTTTACCTTCAAGTTACTGAAAGGAATTAGTAGTGGAAATCGTCGCCCATCACCATCTTAATGTAGTTGACTTAATTAACTGTTATTATTGTGTTCTGTGAGAATGATTTGTTCAGCCTTCCTTGAAATTTGGTAATTGACAATTTCGTTTGAGCTTCAACCTCACTGTTTGAGGGCTTACCTTTGTAGCATGAGCCAAAACTGACTAATAAATCAGTGGCCTGCTAATGCTAGAGGGTGTTCGATTCCTTGACCCTTGGTCTGCCTATTTGTCTAAAGCTGAGCCAACGCCTGGCCAATTCTATGTTGTTAAAATCCTGGCATGCATATTATGCGGTTTGGGCTCTTTGGGGCCCAAGATTAAAATGACAATTGATCCGTCGGTGTTTAAGTGGCTTGTCTTGGGTTTTGAGTTAGGTAGCGAGTCCTAGCTAAAAGGTCTTTCCTTTTGTTTGGGCCCATAATTGAACTTGAAACCTGAGTTCGGATAATGTAATTATATAGGATTTTCTTTTTCTTTTAGAGACAAAACAAAAAATAGAAAATATAGTCGCTCTTAGGTTTACCCTTTAATATAAAAATGGTTCGAGCCTCGCCCAATAAAAATACAAAATTGTGGGGCCCTCAATAGAAGTTTTAAAATATTTAGAAAATCGGGAAGGGTCGTTTAGCGATTTCACGACCCTCCCAAAAGATTACAACGCGTTAGACTCTATTAGGTGCGACTTTAATAAACTACATTCCTAAATACGGGTGGACATTTTATGCAGCCCAAATCTAAATTCTAAAACATTGAATAGAATGTGTCTAGGATTGCGGGTCCATTTGATGCGGCGCAATCCGAAAACACATTTTAAACGACGTTCACTTTCTCAAATAAATATAGTAAGTAAAAGCGGAAAAAAGTAAAATTAGCATACAGGCTCTTCATGTAAATCAGATAAAAGCTAAATGCAACTGTTGAGCGACCGTGCTAGAACCGCGGAACCTGGGAATGCCTAACACCTTCTCCCGGGTTAACAGAATTCCTTATTCGGATTTCTGGTTTGCAGACTGTGAACACAGTCATCTTTTTCCTCGGTTCGGGATTCAATATGTGACTTGGGACACCATTAAACTCCCAAGTGGAGACTCTGCACTCTAATAAATAAATCCCATTCCGATTTTCCTTTAATTGAAAAAACTCCTTTACGCCCCTTTCCCGGGGTGCATAGTGAAAAGGGAGGTGTGACAGTAGGCAGTGGCGGCAGTTAATAATTAATATGTGATAGAATCTTAATGAAATTAAGTCTTTGTTATAGATCTTAAATATACAGACCTATTCAGACTCATTAAGTACTTGTGAAGTTAAAAAACAAAACACACTTAATGATTAAGATCTGAATATGTAAGATTTAGACTTTAAAAACAAACACACTTAATGTCTGAGATCAGAATGATTAAGATTCAAAAATTCATTAAGTGCAAACAAATGAGGCCTAAATGAGACTTTTGCATTTGCCACTGGGCCTTCCGCATTTGCGAGCCAAGTGGTCGCATTTGCGATGGAGATCTCACATTTGAGAGCCAGGCTTCGCAAAGACCTGTTCATATCAGCTGAAACCTGCAATATTCCCAAGTCCAAATTCCCCTCGTGGCCTATCCAAAACTCACCCGAGCCCTCGGGGCTCCAAACCAAACATGTACACCAACCTAAATATATCATACGGACTCGCTCGTTCATTCAAATCACTAAAACAACATCAATAACTATGAATTTAGCATCAAAATCATGAAATTTCTTTAAGAACTTCAAATTTTGAATTTCCTCAAAAATGATCCAATTCACGTCGTTTCATGTTCGTTTCTTACAAAATTTCACAGATTCATCTTAAATCACATAAAAGACCTATATCGTGTGTCGAAACCAAAATAGGGGCCTGATACCATCAACTACTAATCACAATTCATTTCTAAATCTCCTAATTAATTTCAGAAAATAATATTCTTTAAAAAATTCATTTCTCGGGCTTGGGAACTCGGAATTCTATTCCGAACATACACCCAAGTCCCATATTTTCCTACGGACCCTCCGGAACTGTCACATAGCGGGTCCGGTTCTGTTTACCCAAAATATTAAACGAAGTAAACTTAATTTATTTAATAGTCAAAATTTATCATTTTTCAAAGAGTTTCACATTAAAGCTTTCCGGCTACGCGTCAGGACTGTGCACGCAAAATCGAGGTGATGCTGAAAGAGGTTTTTAAGGCCTCGTAACGCAAAATTTTATTTTAAAAAAAGTGATGAACTTTTGGGTCATCACATTCTCCACCTCTAAAACAAACGTTCGTCATCGAACAGACAGAATAAAGAAGAACGTGAGTCAGGGAAAAGATGGGGATAAAGGCTCCGCATATCGGACTCGGACTCCCAGGTCGCTGCCTCAGCAGGCTAACCTCTCCACTAAATGCGAACAGAAAGAAAACTCTTTGATCTGAACTGACGAACCTGCCAGTCTAGAATAGCTACCGGCTCCTCCTCATAAGACATGTCTTCGTCCAACTGGACAGTTTTGAAATCTAGCACGTGGGATGGATAGCAGTGATACTTTCGAAGAGTGGATACATGAAACACTAGATGCACGGTTGATAATCTCGGCAGCAACACAACTTTGTAAGCCACCTCTCCCATTCGATCAATGATCTCAAACGGGCCAATGAACTTAGGGCTAAGCTTGCCCTTCTTCCCAAATCTCATTACGTCCTTAGGCGATATTCATAGCAATACCCATTCACCGACCATGAATTCCAAATCATGAACCTTATGGTCAGTGTAACTGTTTTTCCTAGACTGAGCAGTACGAAGCCTATCCTGAATAATCCTAACCTTGTCCAAGGCATCCTGAACCAGATTCGTGCCTAAGGAGCCTCTCCTGGCTCAAATCATCCAACCAGCGACTAACACCACCTACCATACAAAGCCTCATACGGAGCTATCTGAATACTCGACTGGTAGATGTTGTTGTAGTAAAACTCTAATAAAGGCAAAAACTGATCCCACGAGCCTCCAAAGTCAATGACACAAGCTCGTAGCATATCCTCCAAAATCAGAATGGTCCGCTTGGACTGCTCGTCCATCTAAGGATGAAACGTTGTGCTCAACTCAAACCATGTGCCCAACTCTCGCTGAACTTCTCTCCAGAAATGTGAGGTAAAATGTGTACCTCGGTCTGAAATGATATACGTGGGCACACCATGAAGACAAACAATCTCCCGGATATAGATCTTAACGAATCTCATAGAAGAATAGGAAACTACCATATGAATGAAATGCACTGACTTGGTCATCCTATCAATAATGATATAGACGACATCGAACTTCCTTTGAGTTCATGAGAGTCCAATAATGAATTCCATAGTGATCCTCTTCCACTTTTACTCAGGAATCTCAATCTTTTGGAACAAACCACCAGGCCACTGATGCTCATACTTAACTTGCTGACAGTTCAAACACCGAGCCACATATGCATTGATATCCTTCTTCATTCTTTGCCACCAATAATGCTGCTGCAAATCCTGATACATCTTTGTGGTGCCCGGATGAAAAGAGTACCGCGAGCTATGGGCCTCCTCTAAAATCAACTGTCGGAGCCCATCTACATTAGGCATATAAGCTCGAACCTAGGTTCTCAAAACTCTATCATCTCCTAAGATAACCTGCTACCTCCATGCTACACTGTGTCCATCGAGACACACAAATGAGAATCATCATACTGCCGATCATAGATACTCTACAATAAGGAAGAACGAGCAACCGTGCAAGCTAACACCCGACTGGGCTCAGAAATATTCAACCTTATGAACTGGTTGGCCAAAGCCTGAACATCCATGGCAAGCGGTCACTCGATGACCAGAATATAAGCAAGACTTCCCATACTGGCTTACTTCCTACTCACAACATCGACCACCACATTGGCCTTTCCTGAATGATATAAAATGGTGATATAATAGTCTTTCAACACCTCCAACCATCTCATCTGCCTCAAATTCAACTGCTTTTGCTTGAACAAAGACTGCAAACTCTTATGATCCGTGAGCACCTGACATGTCACGCCATACAGATAATGCCTTCAAATCTTCAATTCGTGAACAATGGCTGCCAATTCCAAATCATGAACCAGATAGTTCTTCTCATGAATCTTCTACTACCGTGAAGCATAGGCAATGACCTTGCAATCCTGCATCAACGTTGCACCAAGTCCAATACGAGATGCATCACAATAGACTATATAAGGCCATGAACATGTGGGCAAAACCAACATTAGTGTCGTAGTCAGAGCTGTCTTGAGCTTCTGAAAGCTCACCTCATACTCGTCCGGCCATCTAAACTAGGCACCCTTCTGGGTCAACCTGGTCACCGGGGCTACGATAGATGAGAACCCCTCCATGAGCCGACGATAGTAGCCTACCAATCCCAAGAAAATTCAAATCTTTATAGCTGATGCTAGTCTAGGTTATCTCTTGACTGCCTCAATCTTCTTTGGATTAACCTGTATACCCTCAACGAATACAACATGACCCTGGAATGCAATTGAATTCAACCAGAAGTCACACTTCGAGAACTTAGCAGATAACTGACTATCCCTTAAGGTATGAAGAACCACTCTAAGATGTTGCTCGTGCTGCTCCTGCCTGCGGAAATATCAAAATATCATCAATGAAGACTATCACAAACGAATCCAAATAAGGCTGGAACACTCGGTTCATCAAACAGATAAAATTTACTAGGGCATTTGCCAATCCGAATGACATCACCAAGAACTCATATTGCCCGCACCGAGTGAGAAAAGCTATCTTAGGGACATCGGATGCCCTAATAATAACCTAATGGTAACCGGATCTCAAGTCAATCTTCGAAAATACCTTGGCACCCTGAATCTGATAAAAAAATTCATCAATCCTCAGCAACAAGTACTTATTCTTGATTGTAACCTTGTACAACTTTCGGTAATAATTACATATTCTCATTGATCCGTCCTTCTTCTTAACAAATAATACTGGCGCACCCCATGGAGAAACACTCGTTCTAATGAAACACTTCTCAAGCAAGTCTTTCAACTTCTCCTTAAACTCTTTTAACTTAGACGGGGCCATATGATATGGCGGAATGGAAATGGGCTGAGTTCCCGGAGCTGAATAAATGAAAAGTCAATATCCCTATCGGGTGGGTTACCCAGCAGGTCTGAAGGGAATAACTCAAGAAACTCACGGACAATGGGCACAGAATCAATAGATAGAACCTCAGCACTAGAATCACGAGCATAGGTCAAATAGGCCAAACACCCCTTCTTGACCATTCGTCGAGCCTTCACATAAGAGATAACACTGCGGGTAGAATGACCAGGGGTCCCTCTCCAATCCAAACGAGGTAAACCCGGTAAGGCTAAGGTATCTTGGCATGATAGTCCAAGATAACGTGGTAACATGATAACAAGTTCATCCCTAATATGACATCGAAATCAACCATGTCCTGAAGAAGAAAATCTACACGAGTCTCAAGACCCCCAATCACAACTATACAAGAATGATGGACTCAATCTACCACAATAGAATCACATACCATTGTAGACAGATAAACATAAACACTCGAAGAATAACTAGGCATGACTAGATACGGTGCAAAATAAGATGACACATAAAAGTATGTAGACCCTGGATCAAATAACACTGAAGCATCTCTACTACAAACCAGAACAGTACCTATAATAACTACATTAGAGGCCTCAGTCTCGGGCCTACCTGGAAGAGCGTATCATCGGGTATGGGCCGCACCACCCTGAACTACATCTCTAGAATGGCTTGATGATGGCTGACCTCAACCTCTAGCGGCCCGAGCTCCACCTCTAATACCTCTACCTTTACCTCTACCTCTAGCACCTCTACCCCTACCTCTAGCTGGCATGGCGGGTTGCGGAACAGGTGGTGCCTAAACCATAGCACTGGAACCCTGATGCTGAGAGCTACTTGGTGCTCGAGGGCAAAACCTAGTAATGTAACCAATATCACCACAAGTGTAACAAGCCCTCAGGTGTTGAGGCTGCTGACCCTAACGCATGAATGACCACCCCGAAAACTCTGAAGCGACGGTGCACTAATAGGATCTGGTGGTGCCCTGTAGGGCTGCTGATCAGAATACTGCATATGAGGACCACATCAACCTAAAGTACCGTGAGAAACCTGGAGTGCTGACTGGAAAGGCCTTGGATGATGGCCTCTACCATACAAATCTCTACCTCCAGATGAGGTACCACATAATTGGCCTGAATGACGAGGCCTCTTGTCATACCCTTGACCACCTCCCTCCGACAAAACCATCTCAACTCTCTTGGCCACATTGGTCGCCTCCTAGAAAGATATCTCACTCCCAGTCTCCCTAGCCATCTAAAGACAAATCGGCTGAATAAGTCCATCAATGAATCTCAACACCCTCTCTCTCTTGGTGGGAAATATGATAAGAGCAGGATGATCCAAGTTGATGAATTTGGTCTCACACTAGTTAACAGTCATAGAACCCTAGTGGAGACGCTCAAACTGCCTCTGATAGGCCTCTCGTTGAGTGATAGGGAGAAACGTCTCCAAAAATAGCTAAGTCAAAGCTGGCGATCCGCTTGGTCTAGCCAAACAATAATGCCTCTACCAAGTCTTGGCGGATCCATGCAAGCGAAAAGTAGCAAAATTGACCCTATTGGTCTCAACTATCCCCATGTTACTGAGAACCTCATGACGACTATCTACATAATCCCGGGGATCCTCAGAAGATGCATCGCAGAAAGTAGTAGTGAAGAGCTTGGTTAACATGTCCAATCTCCACAAAGAATCGGCAGACATAGCTGCTCCATCACCAGTATGAGCTACCACACCCGGCTGAACTGCTCCAACTGGCTAAACTGCTGGAGTCTGAAACTAGGGAGCTACCTACTCCGGAGTGCGAGTAGCATGAGAGACGGCTTACAGGAAGAAAGCCTGCCGGGTGATGCTCTCCATGAGGCCCACTAGATAGGCCAGAGCATCCTGGAGTACTGGAGTAGCAATATACCCCTCTAGGACCTGAGCAGGGCCCAGCGGAACTGCTAGGTCTGAAACATTATCATCAAAGTCAACCTGAGGCTGTGCTGCTAGTGTTGCTGCTCTGGGCTGAGCTCTACCCCTACCTCGAGCTTTAGCACGACCTCATCCTCACCCTTTGCCCCTCGTGGGAGCTGCTGTTGGGGGCTCGGGTAGCTGATTAGTGGATGAGGAAGTGCGTGTTCTCGCCATCTACGAAAGAACATAATAGAAATTCAATTAGTATTGAGAACCGAAACCGCACAACACAAAATAATAAATGTGAAGTACTTCCTAACTCTGTAACCACTGGGGGGTAAATACAGACGTCTCCATACCGATCCCTCAGACTCTACCAAGCTTTTCTATGAATTGTGAGACCCTTGTAACCAAGAGCTCTGATACCAACTTGTCACGACCCCGATTTTCCATGCCTGGGAGTTGTGATGGTGCCTACTGATATGAGCTAGGCAAGCCAATCTTTATAACTAATTACTTCACTATCCATTTATTACTTTTTAACAATTATAAAAGGATAACGTGTAAACAACGAAAATTAAAAGTAAGGGAAAGAAAAACAAATGAATATTTGAACATACATCTAGTAAAACAGTGTAAACCCTAACCGTCTAGAACCTGTGTCACAGTACCACAGATGGTCTAAGATTTACTACATACAAAATCATAGAATGAAAAGATACACTGTTTCTGAATTTAAAGAACTGAAATAGGGAATAAGGGATAGAGGGAGATGCCAGAGCCTGAGGACACCTGCAGGTCTACCTTGGACTGACGGTAGCCTTCTAATCTACGGTCCAAAAGCTGCTCCAGAATTTGCACATAGCGCAAAGTGTAGTATCAGCACAATCAACCCCATGTGTTGGTAAGTGCTTAGCCTAACCTCGGTGAAGTAGTGACGAGACTAGGACTAGACTACCAAACAAGCTGTGCAATTCAGTTATATACAGTGAAAAAGAAGTACAGAAATAAACAGTTAAGTATGGGAGGGGTAGCATGTTGCAGCGAAGACATTAATTTAAAAATAGAAAGACAACATGTAATTGAAAGAAAAAATATATCTCGGATATCAAAAAAGAACCAAAAATTAATAAATGCACGGTATCACCCTTTGTGCTTATCAACAAAGAACCATAAATTAATAAATGCATGACATCACCCTTTGTGCTTTTAATCTCGTCCTCACCAATGCAATCATGTAATGGAAATGTGCAAGACATCACCCTACGTGCTTTTACTCGCTTTCCTCACCATATAACCAATATAATTGGCACAGAAAGGTACATCGTGCGGCTTGACATACCCTTCGTGTTTTACACTCTTTTTCACAATCATACACGTCATCACCCTTCGTGCTTTACACGCTTTCCTTACATAAATAATGCACGGCATCACCCTTCGTGCTTTAACTCTCTTCCTCACCTAAACAACAATAACAAATAATAGGGCGAGGAAACAAATGAAATTACAATAAGAATCTCGGCAAGGGAAAAATATTCAACAACATGTCCCGCCAAGGGACAACATCAAAACAATAACAACATCTCAACAAGGGAGCCAAAGTAGTGATTCTTTCTATTTTTCACTGTTTACGTCACAACCCACTTTACAACGTGAGCCGGTGCTCTAAGGGTTCAATTAGCACTTATACTTTCATAATTCGTCATACAACTTGAGCCAACTCTCTTCAATGCTGATAGGTCATAATTCCATTCATAAACTTTACACAATAACTAGAAATCTTCATCAAGGCATGAATAATACAACAAAGTCATGGAAATTACAATATAAGACTCAGGAGCATGCTAGACACCAACGCATAAATACTCGTCACCATGCCTATACGTCGTACTCAAAAATTACCTCGTAGCAAATAGAACTCGACTCAAAATATCTCAAGTTAAGGATAGACCAAACAATTACCTCGATGCCACGAACACGATTCACGTCTCAATTATCGATTTACCCTTTGATTCCACCACCAATTTACTCGTATCTAGTCACAAGTTACTTAATCACATCAATAAATTCTAAATAAATCAATTCTAACGCATGAAAATGAGTTTTCTAATGTTTTACCCAAAAAGTCAAAAAACACCCTCGGACCCACATGGTCAAAACCCTAGGTTCCAACCAGAACCCGATTACCTATCCCCCCCATGAATTCAAATATATAATTTATTCTGATATCGGACCTCAAATTGAGGTCCAACTCCCCAATTTTTTAAAATATTAGGTTCTACCCAAAACACCCATTTTCCCATGAACTTTATTGAATTTGAGTTGAAATCATATTAAAAGATAGTAATGATTGAAGAAAATGAGTTAATATTAACATACAATTGATTTCAAAGAAGAGTTGTTCTCAAAAAATCGCCCTAGGGAGTTTGTATTTTAAAAAGGTGTGAAAAATGGTTGATTTTCGGTTAAGTATAAAAAGTTGCAGGTCGCAGGTATTGAAAAAGCGAACTGGGTACGCAATTGCGAACGCCGACTTTTGTTATGTTGGGAATTGTAAAAAAGGGCTCACATTTGCGATAGATGGCATTAAATGTGACTTTCGCATTTGCGAAGCAGGCGTCACATTTGCTATTGGGGCCTTCCGCATTTGCGAGCCAAGTGGTCGCATTTGCGACCAGGTCTGCCCAATTCTTTGTTCGCATTTGCGGTGGAGATCTCGCATTTGCAAGCTAGGCTTCGCATTTGCGAAGCCTGCAGACATGTTCATATCAGCTGAAACCTGCAATATTCTCAAGTCCAAAACAAGGCTCTAAACCAAACATGCACACCAAGCTAAAAATATCATACGGAGTCGCTCGTACATTCAAATCACTAATACAATATCAATAAATATGAAATTAGCATCAAAATTATAAAATTTTCTTTCGAACTTCAAATTTCCAATTTTCTCAAAATGATCTGATTCACGTCGTTTGAAGTCAGTTTTTACCAAATTTCACAGACTCATCTTAAATCACATATAAGATATGTACCGGACACCGGAACTAAAATACGGGCCCGATATCATCAAGTTCTAATCACAATTCATTTTCAAATCTCCTAATTAATTTCAGAAAATTATTTTGTTTAAAAAATTTATTTCTCGGGCTTGGCACCTCAAAATTCGATTCCAGGCATATGCCCAAGTTTCATATTTTTTTATGGACTCTCCGGGACCATCAAATCACGGTTCCGGGTCATTTTACCCAAAATATTGATCGAAGTCAACTTAATTCATTTATAGTCGGAATTTATTATTTTTCATAGATTTTCACATAAAAGCTTTCCCGCTACGCACCCGAATTACGTACGCAAAAATCGATGTAATGCTTAAAGAGGATTTTAAGATTTCGAAATGCAAAATTTTCTTTTAGAATAAGTGATGACCTTTTGAAGTGATAAGCTTTTGGGTCATCATAAGTACAGACACAATGGTAAGTGAGGTTTAGGCCCCACTTCTACAGTTCCACTTGTTGGAAGTCTAGGCTCCTAGCATTGTTTAATTTGTAGAAGAATTGACTGCGTCACTATCGTAATAATCAACTGGAAATTATCTTTTCTACTATAAAAGAAGTCAAATTACTTGTTTTTTTTTTTAAATTAGCCGTCATCATATGATCGTTTATATAACTCCGTTGTACATTCTATTACTGCTTTAGAAGAAATGATCATAAGTTAAATGCCGTCCAATTTTAATTTCTGTATAAAAAAAATTATTATATAGTCAGCAAAAGTGAGTAAATAGCAGAATCGTTGACAAGGAGCTATACAGCCTACCCAATTTATTGGATATCTTTTCGCTACCAATAACTGGACCGTGCAAACTAAAATATTATTTTTTGAGAAAATCTCACTTTATATCCATCTATTCCAAACTATTTACTCTTTAATATCTAGATTCAAACTATTGCTAGTCCTACCCATGTTCCCCAAATTATTAACCCGTTTATTAACTTAGTATAAACTCTTCCAGTAAACATTTATAACTTGCTTGAGATTTGAATGGCAACTTTTTGTAAAAGCAATCGTTGCAATGATGGAATTTTTTTTGTGTCGATGGACATAGATTATGTGTATTACGTAATAGTTTTTATATTTATAGGCAATTTTTTGAATGGTCACACATAACTATATACCCTCTTAGTATACAATATGAGCAAGTTGTTTTGCGAATATTTAGCTTGCAATTCGAGCATGTAATTTTCTCATGCTTTTATTGCGTCCTTTAATATTTTGATATAGTAGTATAGTCACAGATTGTCACGACCCCAATCCCTATCATGATGGCGCCCAACACAATTGCTAGGCAAGCCCGACCATTCGAACACTCTCACCCAAGAGTCGGCCATAGTGATCCGGGAGTCCCGTGTGGAAGGGCTCTCGCTCAACGGATCAAAGGTACGCCGAGGATAACAGACTGATGACTTCCAAGAGCTCTTATCGACGGAGTCGTTTGGCACCTCGATGTCGACTCATCACATCCTGAAATCCATTACCATTTAATAGAGTTAACTTAGTAGATAATATAGTTCCAACCAGTGATAATAGACATAAAATGTACGAAAACCATAATAGCTGTTAATACAATTCCCAATAGATCTGTGGTCACGATTTTAGAGCCTCTAAATATAACTAAGTAGAAAATCTAAAAAAATGAGAGTCTAAGATGCGGGAAAACAAATAGATAGGGGAGAAGTCGGACCCTGTGGACGCCAAGCAACTACCTCGATAACTCCGAGATAAGTCTGAAAGCAGCTAAAAAGTCTACTAAACCTCCGGGATACCTCTATCTGCACACATAGTGCAAGAAGCAAAGTGAGCACTCCGACTCAGTGAGTAATAAACATATACAATGACTGAAGATTATAAATAACGAAATATTACAATGTAAATTAATAACTAGCAATATAGCACATTTAATGATGAAACAACAGCAAATCAGTGACAGGTAAAATAATTAGATATCAATGCATGAATGCAATGGAGTGCACATGGCTGCTGCGGCGCACAGCCTGATCCGTTTGGGTACCCGCGCTCACTGTGGGGGTTCAGACTCCAGAGGGGCTCATACAGCCTAAGCGCAATATCAACATAACATCGCTGCGGCGTGAAACCCAATCCATATACTAAGTCAAGAATATGCACGTAAACCACTCGGGTAGTATTAGAGTAATAGCTCTCAGCTCACAATGTCAGAAAATTGTAGTTTAAGTTTCAAATCTTAGAATTATGGCTGAACATTTCAAAATAGTGTTTAAACTCAGGGCTGAAATCGTTTAACATGCCAAGTGATATGGAAACAGTGATAAAAATCTCTAGATGATGCAAATTATCGGCACAAAACCCAATTATATCCATAAAATCCAAGTATGATGATTACGAGACAATTCTAATCAAGATCACATTATGATCAATACTCGGGACGAACTAAGTTACAATCCCCAATCACAAATGACCCGCACTCATCATAGAGTACGTGTCTCGCCTCAATGTAGCGTCACAATATGATATCCGGGTTTCAAACCCTCAGGTCATCATCTACATCTATCACTCACCTCAAGCCGACCGAAAATCTAGCTCGCTATGACTTTTGTCCTCGAATTGACCTCCTCGCACGTTGAATCTGATCAAAACCACAAGGAATACGTTACAATAGGCTAATGGAACATAACACAATCGAAAAGACTAGAAAACATCGAAAATCACGAAGTTGGTAAAATTTGAGCCCTAGACCCACTTCTAAAATAATTACAAAATTTACATCACCGGATTCCTCCTATAGCCACGAGTCCATAAATGTCAAATTTACCAAAATCGGAGTTCAAATGCATTTCAAATCCAAAATTTTTGTTTCAAAAACCAAGCGCTAGTTCTTTAAATTTTTACCCATTTTTCTAAGAATTAAAGCTTGATTCTTCAATAAAATAACGTTTCTAGGTCACAAGACTCACCTCAATCAATACCCGTCGAAACCCTCTTCAATTACTCCAAAACAGCTCTCAAGGTGGTTAACAATGGTGGCAAAATACCCCATGCTCGTGGATGAAATATAACATTTAAACCCTTCTTCCCAGTCAACTTTCGCTTCTACGGCCAAAATCCCGCTTTTGTGGTTCCCCTTAAAAATCCCAAAACCGCTTATGAGGACAAAATCCCGCTTTTGTGGTTCCCCTTAAAAATCTCAAAACCGCTTCTGCGGACCCGTTGATGCAAAAAGGGTTCTGCTTCTGCGGAACTACACCACCAAACCCTTGACGGCTTATGCAATCCCTCACCCGCTTCTACGGATCCGCTTCTGCGGTCCATTTCTGCAGAAGCGGAAATACTAGATACCAACAATGTGAACCTGCAACAAACTCCAAAAACTCTTCGTGTAAACACCCGAACTCACCCCAAGACCCCCGGGGCCTCAACCAATAACACCAACACATCCTAAGACCTCGTTCAAACTTGTTCCAACCCTCAAAACACATAAAAAAACCCTCAAAACAAATCAATACACATTTAATCAAAAACTCGACCAAAACACCTCCGAATGTGTTGATGTTTTGCACACATATCCAAAATCACCTAACGGAGCTAGTGAAACTCTCGGAATTCCATTCAAACTCTCGGATCAAAATCTAACCTATCAGATGGAGTTCGCCTAAATACTAACTTCGCCAATTCAAGCCCAATTCTACACCGGACCTCTAAAATTAACTCCGATCGCATTCTTAAGTCACAAATCATCCTCCGAAGCAAAATAAATCATCGAAAATCACATCCGAGCTCTCTAACTCAATAGTCAACATCTAATTGACTTTTCCAATATAAACCTTCCTTAAAGATACTAAATGTCTCATTTCCTACCAAAACAAAACCGATTAGACTCTAACTCACCCAATGACGATAATGAACCATGAAGAAGTAATAAATAGGGAAAACGGGGCAGTAACATATGAGATGATGGGCCGAGTCGTCATATCCTCCCCAACTTAAACAAACGCTCGTCCTCGAGCGGGTCAAGAAACACAACTAAAACCTCAAATAGGTGAGGATACCTGCTCCGCATCTCCTGCTCGGTCTTCCAGGTAGCCTCTTCCACGGGGCGACCTCTTCTCCGCATCAAATCCTTTGTCTCCTTCATACATCCTTGAAAATACTGTGTAAGCAGGGATATCACTCAACTTTGTATTCCATGCAACAGTATTTTTCAATGTAAAATCAGTAGATTGAACAACAGCTGGTCGTGGACAATCAGTCAATGCAGACTGAGTTCCTGCAATATTCTGCTTATTTACATTAGCTCCTTGATGATAAACAAGGGAATTATTTTCAGAATTGTTATCTGGATCCACACTTTTGCCTTCTAAAACCTGTTGCATCTTTCTTGCATTGAACAATTGCCTTAAATCCCTAGGTATTGTTCTACATGACCTTGATCAACTTGAATAATTTCTACATCTTCAATGTCATCATTTCTGTGTGCCCTTTTCGATATATATCGACATGTTTTCTCATCGTGGCCCTGATGTTTACAACAATTACAATACAAAGGTAGATTATCATACACAACAACAACAACAACAACAACAACTACCCAGGTAGTCCCACCAGGTGGGGTCTGGGGAGGGTAATAGGTAGACGAGCCTTACCCCTGCCCGAAAGGGCAGAGAGGCTGCTTCCAAACGACCCCCGGCGTATAGGATGTGGGAGGAAAAGCTGCATTACGAAAACAAAGGGGAAATTAGAAACACAAGCAAAACAAAACAAAATAATAAAGCATAGGTACTCCTGCAGAAATAAAGTAAATACGTATGAAGGCATAAGCAACATAAATACAGTCACATGCATTAATGCAATAATAACAAGCCGTAACTACCATACTAACACTCATAAGGAGACATAAGCTAAAACACTAATCCCCTATGGGAAACCCTAGATATCCCACACCCAACCCCGAGAGATGCGAACGACGGACTCTAGAAGCCCCTAGCCTACAATCCTGATTCTAGACCTCCAGACTCCCCTATCAAGTGTCATGTCCTCGGTAACCTGCATACTGGTCATGTCCTGTCTAATCACCTCACCCCAATGCTTTTTAGGCCTCCCTCTCCCTCGCCGACCACCCACAATCTCCAGCCGCTCGCAGCTCCTTACCGGGGCATCGGGGGCCCTCCTCCGAACATGCCCGAACCACCTCAGCCTCGCTTCTCTTATCTTCTCGTCCACCGGGGCTACCCCTACTTTCTGACGAATAACTTCATTCTTGATCTTATCCAGCCTGGTGTGCCCACACATCCACCTAATCATCCTCATCTCTGCAACCTTCATCCTCTGAACATGCGAGTTCTTCACGGGCCAGCACTCCGCCCCATATAACATCGCAGGTCTAACCACAGCTCTGTAGAATTTCCCCTTGAGCTTGTGTGGAATTTTCTTGTCACACAGGACCCCTGAAGCAAGCCTCCACTTTGACCACCCCGCTCCTATCCGATGGGTGACGTCCCCGTCAATCTCTCCGTCCCCCTGAATCACCGACCCAAGATATCTCACACTGTCCTTCTTGGCGATGGCCTGAGAACCAAGCATCACTTCTCCGCCTAACCCATTCGGCTCGGCGCCAAATTTGCACTCCAGATATTCTGTCTTAGACCTGCTTATTTTGAAACCCTTAGACTCGAGGGTCTGTCTCCATATCTCTAACCTTTCGCTAACACCGGCCCTCGTCTCGTCTATCAATATTATATCGTCGGCAAAGAGCATACACCAAGGCACATCCCCTTGGATATGTCGGGTTAGAGCATCCATCACTAAGGCGAACAATAATGGGCTCAGCGCCGATCCTTGATGGAGCCCCATTACCACAGGGAAATGGTCTGTTTCACCCCCCACCGTCCTAACCCTAGTCTTAGCTCCGTTGTACATATCCTTGATCACTCTGATGTAGGCTTCTGGAACACTCTTCGCCTCCAAACACCTCCACAGCACCTCCCTCGGGACCTTGTCATACGCCTTCTCCAGGTCAATAAGCACCATATAGAGGTCCTTCTTCTTGTCTCTGAATTGTTCCGCCATCCGCCTGACTAGGTGAATCGCCTCTGTGGTGGAGCGTCCCGGCATGAAACCAAACTGGTTCTCAGATATAGAAGTCGCCTCCCTCACCCGCGCCTCAATCACCCTCTCCCAAACCTTCATCGTGTGACTCATTAATTTGATGCCCCTATAGTTGTTGCAGCACTAGATGTCCCCTTTGTTCTTGTACAAGGACACCACTGTACTCCACCTCCATTCATCCGGCATCCTCTTGGTCCTGAAGATCACATTGAACAGCCTAGAGAGCCATTCCCCTCCAGCTTTACCCATGCACTTCCAGAACTCCACCGGGATCTCGTCAGGCCCGGTCGCTCGACCCTTACTCATCCTACGCACTGCCCCTAAGACCTCCTCTACCCTAAAGCGCCTGCAGATTATCATACACAATTTCCTGAAAAACTTCAATGATTTTTCCAGAAATTTTCTCCAAACTTTGGATTCTCACTCGCTTGGGATGCTTGTTCATCAGGTCTAAAATTACCTTCACCCTGCTTGGTCTGGATTTCATTTATGTCACTTTATCAATGGCTATAGGTTTTCCAGCAGCAAAAGCAATTGATAACAATGAACGCATAGCAAATAACTCCGGCGACAGATTCGGCAACGAAATCCAAACTACTGCCATTGTAGTTTCTTCGTTTGGTTAAATCCAATTGTTCATGGAAAGACTCTACACTGGTCTTCTTTGCCATTCTATGATAGGTAATTTACTGCACGAGCTAAGGCCTGTACATAGTCTTCATTCTGATCGAACCTTAACAGAATTTGCCTTGGTGCGAGTGAACCTATGAGGCATCGACCTTTTGTTCCTAGATGTTTGGGCAGTAAATTTCTTAGCTCTTTGAGATCTGGTGCACCTGAAGAAAGTTTAAAAACAACAGATTGGTGTAACCCCTCCTCCATTGTCACACCTTTTTTTTCTCACGCAAATCTTTTACAATGTTGAGTTAGCAGAGTTTTTAAAAATAAAGTGACATTTTGAAAAGGGATTATTTGTTATTTAGAGTCGACACTAGGAATTGAGTTTTGATGTTCCAAGCCACCTTTTATTTGAATCCCATTTCAAAAGGAATGTTTGACTCTTTATTATGGTCTACGAAACAGAATACTAAGTAAGGAATTCTGTTGACCGAGGGGAAGATGTAAAGTTTTCAAGCAAAGAAAATGAACGAGGTGACTGATTTTTGACCTCACTATTATTTAAAAAGGAAAAGAAGAGAAGAAAAAGATGTGTCCGAGCCTTTGTTTCAGACAGCCTATATATCCCGGGTTATAAGGGAATCAGGTCACGTGTAGTTCAAGTGAAAGAAGAGTGATCGAGTATTCCCGGAATGAGAGTCGAGCGAAGTTCCGTCAAAGTTACGATCCGCGGTTCCTACTATTACATCAAAATGAAAATAAAATTACATACTCTTGAATTCTAAGAGTTATAAAATTCCTATCAAATGTCGTCTAGAGTCTTGTCTTGATTCTTGACTTGCTTCTCCCGTTGACTTTAGACTGAAACTTGATGCTCTTGATGCAACAGACTATGAAATATTCTTGCATGCTTGTTTCTCGATCAGATGATAGGAAGAAAGATCTTGGCCATATGTATCTGCATGAATTACATCAAAGCTGGTTGCGGCTGGTAATGAGATCAAACATTCCACTTTCTCTGACGAGAGCTGAAATCTTACTTTTTGCATATCCAATCCGTGCTTTGAAGAAAAACCTACAAGCCATCACAAACAAACAAAACAAACAAAAATTTTCTGTCCCAGTTTGCACTAGGATTTTGTGAGTTATTGAAACCACATTAAACTATCATTGCTATTGCAAAAATAAAGAATTGAAAACGAAAGAAAAAATAATGCAACCAGGGGATGTTGTAACTTGTGTTGGCAGAAAATAATGCAACCAGGGGATGGTGTACCCTGTGTTGACAGAAAATAATGCAACAAGCGGATGGTGTACCCTATGTTGACAACAAGATGAGACAACCAGGGGATGTTGTACCCTTTGTTGACATAAAACAATGCAACCAGGGGATGGTGTACCATGTGTTAACAGAAAATAATGCAATCAGGGGATGGTGTACCCTTTGTTGACAACAAGATGAGGCTCGTGGCTATCTGAAATGCTACTAAGGAATGTTATCCCCTATGTAGAAAATAATTCAACCAGGGGATGTTGTACCCTGTGTTCACAGAAAATAATGCAACCAGGGGATGGTGTACCATGCGTTAACAACAAGATGAGACAACCAGGGGATGTTGTACCTTGTGTTGACAGAAAATAATGCAACCAGGGGATGATGTACCATGTGTTGACAGAAAATAATGTAACCAAGGGATGGTGTACCCTGTGTTGTCAATAAGATGAGGCTTGTGGTACTCTGAAATGCTACTAGGGAACTTTGTACCCTGTGTAGAAATTATTCAACCAGCGGATGTTGTACCCTGTGTTGGTAACAAAATGATGCAACCACGTGATGGTGTATCCTATGTTGACAACAAGATGAGACAACCAGGGGATTGTACCCTGTGTTGTCAGAAAATAATGCAATCAGGGGATGGTGTACCCTGTGTTGATAGAAAATAATGCATCCAGGGGATGGTGTACCCTGTTTTGACAGAAAATAATGCAACCAAGGGATGGTGTACCCGGTGTTGTCAAAGAGATGAGTGAAATTCTACAAGGGAATGTTGTACCCTACGCAGAAAATAATTCAACCAGGGAATGTTGTACCCTGTGTTGAAGGTAGGGTTATGATTCCCTATAATGAAACTAAAAATAACATGATTACAGGCATATTGGAAGGAAATCATGGATTTGGGAACTTCACTTGGTGGTGTTCATATTTTCACAAACTGTTTCTTAATATTGTTTCTTCCTGTTTTGAACAAAGAATGATTCATTAGTTTTAAGCTGGTAGTCGGTTTGTGGCCTTGATTATTTCACTCTCTTGATATTGGCCCATCTTCTTTAATGTTTTGTACTGCAACTAATTATTTCCTGAATACCAACTGTATTTCTAACTATGGAGAACCTTTAGCTTTTCCAAACTTTGCCATGAAGGTACTTAACCTTTTTCAACTTTATGTTGCCTTGGTGAGAATTTCGCTTTTGACTTCTTTCAAAGTTTTACATTTCAAAGCATCGGCCAATCATGGCCAGTCGGGGTTGACTTGATGTCATTGTCGAGGCTGGGTGCCTTTTGAATAGATCAGCTCTCTTCAAATGAGAACCCTATATATCGATCTTGCCATATTTTTTTTGCTTTATTTTTTGGAATAAAGTTACATCGAAAGGGATTCAAAGAAAGAGAAAAAAAATGGAATAGAGAATGAGTTTAAAACAAGAGGTGTCCCTTTCGGGGAAAAGAAATACAGACTTATCTGGGAGTACATGCAGACTTCAATGAAAATGACATGCCTTATGGACTGGATGTATAATATGTATGAATCGTCCGTTTCTCAAAAACTCATTAAAATGTTTGACTTGAAATCGGGAAACCTTGATCATGATTGTGTTGATGGTATGGCTGCATGGATCCTCTTTTCGATCAGCAGTGCCCTTTGCGGGTTTTCACTAGCCGATCTCTCTCATTTGTCTTCTTGCCATCGTCTTATAGTGCCCTTTGTGGGTTTTCACTAATAAGACTCTCTCATTTTTATTTTCTCTACTCATCATCGCCCTACAGTGCCCATAAGGGTTTTCACCAATATGACTCTCTCATTTTATTTCCCTCATTTAGTTGCATCTGATCCAAGTAATTGTATCCTCCAATTATTGAACATTCTCGTCGATTGATCGAAAGGACTTGAAAGGAATTGGGTAAAAAGAATTTGGATTGAATTACAACATTGGAACCTTTCATGCAAAACCATTGCCAAAACATTATAATATCTACCCCAGTTTCACTTTTTGGGGAATTTGAATTTTTATTTTTGTGTGATTGAACTTCAAAGAGAGGCTTCCTACGTATCCTTTCGGAATCAAGTCGAACGTAGTTCAGGAAACTCTTTTTTTTCATTTTTTATTTTTTCTTTTTTGTTGTTTTTTTTCTTTTTTTTCTTTCTCATTTTTAATAATTACTTCCAAATTCAAAAGAGGGTAATCAAAGTGAGGGAACCGGCTCAAAGGGTTTGCAAAAATGGTTGATGATATTTGGATAGTGAGAAAGAAAGTCTTCGTCATCCCAACCAAAGAATGTTAACACCAAGTAATGAGTTAAACATAATAACTTTGACTGCATGTGCATTGACTGTTGTCTCGGGGAAATTTCCTTCGATGTCTCCCAAATACAACAGACCTGTGCAATACTCTTGTTACAATGTATGGACATTTACAATTTGGAGAAAATTTTTTCTTAGCTTTAGCTTCTTCATGGTGCGGGAAAATATGTCTCAAGATGAGTTGCCCCACTTCAAATTTCTTGGGACGTGATTTTTGTTGTTAGCATGAGCCATCTTTGGTTACAACTGCCCATGGTAGCCTCTGTCCAATCAATTTCCATTAATTAAAGACAATGTTTCAATCGAGTGTTGACTCAATTTTAAACCTCGATCCCGACTTCAAGATTGATCCGAAGGGAAAGAATTTAAACTTCTGCTGTATTAGGGCTTCAGTGCCATAAACCAATCAAGTAAGGGCGGCTTCATTTGAATTTAATTTAGGCTTACTGTTCCAATTCTTTGTTTATTTTCTTACACTCCTTATTTTCAACACATTATGCTTCTTGGTTCATTATTTTAAAATCTGACAGCATTTTAGGATCTGGGCATGAAGTCCCAAGCATGTCATGTTATTAAAAATCTGTATTTACAGAACTGAAAAGAGAATAAGAAAGGTGACAAGATTAATAAAAGAGACATTCATGTATGATGAAATATTGATTTCATTTATTTGAAATATTTAAGAAAAAAGATAGAGGGGTTTACACAGGAATGTATGACAATAAAAAAAATGGGATGACACACTGAAACAATTTGAAAGGTAGAAAAGATAGCAAGACTGGCTACGGAGACTCCCGTCTGATAGGGAGAGTTTCTGGGTTGGCGCTCGTTTTTTGTTTCTCTTCTGCCGCGGCAATGGCTAATGTGGATTTCAATGCTGGATCAAATTCCCCATCATCAAATCATCTCGAGCAGGCCATGTCCTATTTCTCAAATCTGGTAAAGTCAACCCTATATTTGACTTCTTTTTTTTTTCACCGTCAATTTGTCTACTTGCCTTTTTGTGACTTGGAATCAACAACTGTTGTGATTGTTCTATTTGTTGAGAAGATTCTTTTACTTCTGAGGGATCTTGGATTATTTGCATGATTCGCCATTGCAAACCAATAAACCGATCACCTTTAACTAGCTTTCATTTCAAAACAAGAAGCATGTTAGAATGAACACTTTTTCTTTCTTTTTTTAACCACTTATTTTTTTTTCCTTTTTTACTATTATTTTATTTTTCAAATTTATTCGATCGTAACTGATGTGAGTTTCCTACGTATCATGTGAAGACATGAATAAGATCTTGCGTAGTTCGAGAAGATAAGTAATAAAGCAAATAAACTAAATCTTTTCTTTGTGTGGATATTTTCTAAAGAAAACTTCTAAAGAATAAAAAATATATTTTTTTGGTTTTTAATTGATTTTTTTTTTGGGAATTTTGGAAATAAAAACTCTTGAATAAGAACGGAAATATTTTTGGATTTTGAGGATAACTTAAAAATAAAATATTTTTGAATTTTTAAAAACGGATAAAATTTCCTCCCTTCTGGTTTTCCCTCAATTTATATATAGTTATTTTATTTTGTTATTTTTTAGGAGCCGGTCAACATGCACAAGACGGCTTGAATATAATGCACAAGTAGCACATAAGATGCATAAGGATGGTCTTGTAATTCTCGGGTACACCTGTCCTAGACGGACCCAACCCCTGTGTTGCGTCAAATGCACATGATGCAAACAAACGTTCCAACTAGGGATCCGGCATTAGGCTATGTTATTATAGGTTTAAAACCTGGGGGAGTGTTTTAGACCTGGCTTACCAAAGCGGACAACTCGAGCCGAGGTGGGGGCAATGTATCGGGAGCACGAAAGTCTGCCCGTACTAGTTACTTGACCCAGCCTCGTTCTAATTGGTATGACTTCTAACAGAAAGTGGGCC
This sequence comes from Nicotiana benthamiana, assembly GCA_034376525.1. Lineage (NCBI taxonomy): Eukaryota > Viridiplantae > Streptophyta > Magnoliopsida > Solanales > Solanaceae > Nicotiana > Nicotiana benthamiana. The sequence continues at coordinate 29,636,667 of CM067328.1, forward strand.
ACACGCACGTGTGCACCATAAATTTAGAAGACTCAGAAGGGAGGCGTAAGAAAGTAGTTTAATAGAATTAAAATAATATCAAGACAGTAAATAAGCGGCAATAAACACATTAGGCCCAAAAATACAGTAATAACATCAAATTAATAAAGCCACGTATAGATCACATTTGAAGCTTGAATTCTAAACCCTGAACTAGAAGTTCTGGGTTATTGTCCCCAGCAAAGTCGCCATCGCGGTCACACCTCTTTATTCCCACGCAACCCTTTTACAAGGTTGAGTTAGCAGAGTTTTTTCAAATAAAGTGACATTTTAAAAAGGGATTATTTGTTATTTAGAGTCGCCACTTGGAATTGAGTTTTGTTGTTCCAAGTCACATTTTATTTGAAACCCATTTCAAAAGGAATGTTTGACTCTTAATTATGTTCTATGAAATAGAAGACTGAGTAATGAATTCTGTTGACCGAGGGGAAGGTGTAAGGCACCCCTCGAGTCCTGTGGTTCTAGCACGGTCGCTTTTATTGACTAATGTAAGGCTTAAATCAAGTTTTGGCTATTCTTGTATTTTATTGATTATGAGTTATTGCTTGTCTATTACCACTTTATTTAGTTTATTATATTTTTATCAATTGTTTTGACCTAGATGCAGTACGCACATGAAATACTTCTTTCAAATTAACTGTTAAACCAAGATACGGAATGTACACATGGTTAAAATATAATTATTTAAAAGTATTAAGATGCGGGAATGCACACATAATTCTTTTATTATTTAAGTATATCAATTCAAGATTCGGTTATGAATACATGGAATAATATTTAAAGTGCGTGTAAAACATTTCTACCTTTGTTTTTGTAAGTATTCCATTCATTTGTCTCTATCAGATTCGAGACATTTATCTGTATATTTTTATTTATTTATGGCAACGAATCATCAATTACTTTCTGACATTTCTCGCTTACAATTATTTTTCTTACCAATCATTCGGCCTTAACTTTCATCTAGGTTCCGTTTATTAACCAACGTTCAATAATGCATTTTCAACAATAATATATTAATAATACTTAAACTAATCAAAATAATATACAAAAGAAACAATATTTATTATTTAATAAAAATTATGAGTTAAACCTTTAACAGAAGCTACTGAAAGTTCCATTAAGTTAGTTTCAAAAAGAAAAAAAAATTAAAATATGAGAGCATGAACTACATGGTACCATATCAAGTAATACGATATCTTTATGGATTCAAGAAAAGCATAGAATGGAAAACTTGACATGTACTTCTCATAGACTAATTAAATAATTTATTATACTACTATAGGTTAATAATAATTCTTTATTTTATACACGCTAACTTTTACTATTCAGAAACTTGTTTAAATCATAGCCACTGAATACTTGAAAAAAACATTAAAAACGCTCTCGATAATCAAAGAAATTATATATTGTCACTACAAAACGTTTTATTTTTAATAATTTATTTTAATTAAAGACATGCATCCGAACGAACAAATTAACAATAGAACTAAACTTCTCCACAAACTATTAAACACATAAAGTAACTACAACAAGAGAAGAATAAGAACTCTTGCGGCGATAACTTTTAATTTATATTGAAAAACCTCGAACAAATAGATATCCAATATCAAACTTGAAATAGCAACAAGCAACGGTGAACCATAAATCAAAAACACAACGAGAACTTTTAGAACCTGGATCTTGAACGGAAAACCCCCGACTTTGTATGCTTAGTGAAAATGAAACTTATGATTTGGTTAGTCGTCTCCTTTAATGCCCAAAAAATTCAGTCTCCTCTTTTTTTTTTTTTTTTTTTTTTTTTTTTTATAACAGAAGTCTTTTTCTCTTTATATAGATGAGTATGAGTAGTTTTATAACTTCTAAGGAAGTGGGGAAATGGAGATTGGGGTGTTAGGAATGTGAGAGTTAGTGGGAAAGGAAGTTACGTTAAGTGAGGAAGTGGGAAGTTGGGTTGTTTTATTTTTTTTAAATTTTATTTTTTTATTTTTTAATTTATTATATATTTTTTAAAATTTATATATATTTATTTAAATTTTTTTAACCCCTTTTTTAATTAAATAAATGAATATAAAAACGCAGACACGCATATAAAACTTACTTTAGATTTAAAGAAAACAATAAGAAAACCTAATATTCATTATAGTTTAAATTATACTATGACAAATACTATAGCTTACATTTAAAATTAGAAGAACCCAAATATATATATTTTTTGTAAATTTTCTTCTATTTAAAAATAGGAACAAAAGTTATACTCTAAAAATGCAAATATTGTGTTTTCATAAATGAAACATATTAAGAGAAAGATAAAAGTTTATATATTAAGACTTAAATATTTACACTAAAATAGTATAGAATCTGGGTGATGTCAAAAATTAGATGTTCACATCCATTGCAAATTCACGTCTTTCTTCCATGGTAAAACAAACAGTTTGTTCGCCATGTACATATTAAATCGATTTCAACACTGTTTTTTTTTGCAATTTGTGTTGGTGATTTGGTTTGTATCTGAGCAGCATATGTTGGTTTAATAGATGGCTCTCCCACAGCCAAAGGCTGGGTAGAGGACGCAGCAGACATGAAACTCTTCAACACTCCATTAACGTCAAGAATCAGAAGAAGCTAATGAAAAATGCCTGGTTGCTACAGTAACCGCAAAATAAAAATTAAGATCCATACCAATTGGTTACAGATTTTAGTATGAAATCAATTGGGGTTTGTGCACAAAGAGAAGATGCTTCTTTGAGACTAAGTTTGCGACAATCCGCCACCGGAAGCCGCTATCCACCCTTCTTCCTAGAGAGACCGGATCTCATTCTCTATTTTCTCAAGTGCGATAGAATATTTTTTTCTTTCTTGTTTGAGTTTTCTTTTCTGTGTTTGTGTGTTTAAATTGGTATTATTAACTTTACGAGGTGAGGGAATTGGTTGAGCGTAGTCATATGTGTGCTGTTTATATTGGACAAAAATGGTGGGAAGTATTGAGTACCCGATTTTTCTGAAGAAGTTTCATTTTAACTAGCTCGCAAAGCGTTCGACACAATGTTTGAGTGAAAATTTTTATGCGAAGCGGCACAAATTTAGTCTCCATTGAATCATGTTCTATTATAATGCATTAATTTTTTAGTTTTGATGCCAAAAAGTGGGTTGAAAGTGAAAAAAAAGAAAAATAACTGGATAGTGAAATTTCACTGAAGAAGATGACTGAGACCGTAAAAGCGGTCAATTTCTCGCAGAAGCAAAATCGCTTCAGCGGTAATTGTTGTAGAAGCAAAAAAATGAAAAATAAATAAAAAAAGCACAGAAACGACTGGAAAACCGCAAAAGCGGAACCGCTTCTACGACTCAGAATACGCAGAAGCGAAAACTGCCTATTTTTTCAAATAATAATGGGGTTGCAAAAATGGCTTCCCGACTAGTTAAACCTAATATTTTGGCTCAATTGCAGTGTTTTAAATGGCTTAACATGATTCATTTGCCCGATTAATCTTGTGTTGATATTTTGTAGGTGTTTCAATTGAAAGTGGACCCAAACCCAAGCGGTTCTCACTGTGAAATTCAAGAAGATATTGATGAGCCCTTTGATGATTCATGCTTCATGTATACTGCATATGAGCGTCGATATTTGGTCGACCTCATCAGGAGGAGTTTCATTCTTGAAAAGGGGATACATGAAGATAAATTGGTCGAAAAGCTTCCGGATTTCTATGCCCGGCTCAACTCATCAGGATGGTCTTGCTTCATCCCCACTCCTTACAAAGCCAATGAGGAGTGGGTTTGTGAATTTTATTCCAACCTCATGCACACATATTTTGATAGCCCACAACTAAGCATCAGAGGTAAAGCAGTAAGGTTTGGGATTAAGAAAATCAACGATACTCTTGGTATTCCCAACTTTCCGCTGGAGCAGGTAAAAGCAAAAGATAATTGTGAAAATGGAGCATGTATTGTCACCAAACTCTTCCTGCAACACTTGAGAGAAAAATGGGGAAACAACAGGAAAAGGCTCAAATCTACCGACTTCAATGGTGAGGCAAAGATGTGGCTATAGATACTATGCAATAGGGTCTCTCTGTGCGGAAATGTTACAGACGCCTCCTACACTCGAGCATTGATTATTGCATGCCTATTGGATGACATTCATATGAATGTAAGATACTACATTCTATGAGAGATGAGGGAGTACTTGAGAGATAAGGATGCAGGCATGATGTTCCCATCCCTGATCACATAGCTATGCACCAGAGCATAGGTCTACGTCTGAAGCACCGATCGGTGGCTACTAGCGGACAAAGCTTTTCATCCTTTGAGAGTTACAGGAAAGGGAAGTGTGGTCAAGAGCAAAAATAGAAAAGTCACTACCACGGCCACCGGTTTAGAGTCCTCTTCACAGGAAGCTGCTCAAGGGCCATTCGGGATACATAACTTCGAGCTTGCATCAATTAAGGAGTTAGTATCGCAACTTCAAAGCGGACCCTCATCCTCCCAGCCTGGGCCTTCTTACTTATCCAGGGATGAGATGCAGAAATACTTGGATGCTCAGAAAAGCTAGAATTAGTCTATGAAGAAGATGGCAGCATCAGTGACCAAACTAGAGGGAGTTTACGACACTTTGGCCAAGGCCCATGCTACCCTTCAACCAGACTTTCAGAAGGAGAAGAAGAAGAACAAGAAAAAGATAAAATACATGATCAAGATGTGGAAAGGCATCAAAGCCATCTTTAAATTGGGAAACCCAAATGCAAAGATGCCAGTAGCAGCCCAAGATGACATTGATGACTATTCCTTTATTTTAGAGTCTGCTAGCGATGGTGGTGATGATGATGATGATGATGACAATGAGGAGATCGAGGATGATGGAGCCACGAGCACAACTCAACACCGATCAGTCGTCCTCGCACAGTCTGCTAGTCTGGTGCAGACCTCAGGGAGACCCTCAAATGTTTTATGCTTTATATTCGATATTGTGCAGTGAGGACACAACAATATTTTAGTTGGGGGTAGCTATGGTACTGTATTCATATTGTGATATTATGTGTCCTTTCCGGGCTTATATTTATGTTATGGATACTGTATGCCCTTTCCAGTCTTGTGATTATGTTGTTTTATACATTATGTGGCCTATTCGGGCTATTATATGTAGGAGGTGCCTTTGTTGGGCTTGGTATTGATTTAGTCATGTTTGTGTTTCCATTTTTACTTAGTTATTTATTTTCTTCTTATAGCTTATTTTCTTTTTAGTAGTATTAGCTTCTTTATTTTAGTAACCTTTGTAGTAGTTTTCTTTTCTTTTATTTTTATTTTCTTGAATAAAATTTTCTTGGGTTTTTTTCATGCTACAGTTCTTTCCCAAGGAACACTTTTAAGTGAACTAGGTGACTTTTCCAGATGATTGATAAATTGTCAACTTTCTTAAGGGAATTAGTCTTGTTTTGCTTGGATGAGGCTTTGGATTATTTTGTACCAATAATATTAGTCTCCTGTATGCAAATTGTAAATTAAGAATACCCCTCCAAAAATTTGATTTTGAACTTAAACAAGTAAGTGATTGGTGCAAAATAAGTTTTGTGATAAATTTTGGCTCTTTTAGTGACGCTTTACCTACTAGTTTAAATATTGCTCTAAATGCCATTATTAGAAAATAAATTTGATCCATCTTGATTAGTTCATGTGTCATGTGTGTTAGTGTTTGTTCTAATAGATCTTGTGTTTACTTCTATCATCTAAAACTTGCCCGGTTGGTCTTTCAATACTAATGATAATATGTTTTATTGGCGGAATGACCTTAGTCATTTTTGTTTTTTATTTTCAAAACCTCTTTAGCCTTTCAAGCCTAGCTTTGCACAAATAAATATCACTAGTACCCAATTTGAGCCTTTAAACCTTTTCTTTGGCCAACTCATTACAAACCTTTCCCCTTTTGAAAAATAATTTCCTCTCTTGAACCCGTCCCTCTTTGAACATTGAGAATGAGGCTAAAAGCCTAAGTTGGGGGTGGTATCGAAGTGGAGATTGGTAAGGTTGTACGGTGAGTTTAAGACCACACGTCTCAAAAGTGTTTGTTTAAATTATTCAAGCTCCAAAAGAAAAAGAAAAAAAAGAGATGAAGAATATTTGTATATATAAAATATACAAAAAAAAAGAAAGAGAAAATATGTGTATGTAAGTAAAGTATGGAGTCTTAAATAAAAATTAAGAGGTATGTAAGGTGGTTCTATATTGGAAGCTAAATGAAAATGGGGCTATGTGGGTTTGAAAAGGAGCAAAGTACAAAAGAATGGAAAATTGTGAGTAGTGTTCAAAGAGGGTGAAGTTACTTGTACCCAAATGTAAATCCAAACTTCCCTAAACCTACATTACAAGCTTAAAAAGTCCTTATGGGTCCTCCAACCGAGCATTCTTGAATAAGCGATAAATTAAAATAAGGGCAAGCTTATGGTATGAAATGTTGTAACACTTGGAGTCCTTTGGGAGAGTGAGTGTTTTTGAAACATTTGTCCCTTATGTTGAATTGTAAATATAGTGATTTTGGGACTTTCTTTCTTGTGAGGGCATATGAATTAGGAAAGATTGGTAAAATTGAATAAAGTGAGCATTTTTAGTGAACTAGTGCTTTTGAGTCACTACTTGAGGCTTATGTTGATCAGTTGATTATTTTTGAACTCTCTTGTACATTCTTGAAAGTGTTTTCTTTATGAGGGAGTCATTCGGGAAATATGTGCATATTCTAGCCTAATTTTTAGTACCAACTAAATTCGTTAGTATGGTATTTAATTTGGAGAATGTGATATGTAACTAAGAGCAACACCACTTGTGTTTTAAAGGGTGAATCCTCGTTGAATTTTGGTTTTGATTTTCTTGAGGACAAGCAAAAGCTTTAAGTTGGGAGTGTTGTTGAGTGGTGATTTTATCACTCTTTCTATTCTCTTTTCCTTAGCTTTTATGTCCATTTAATTATAAAATGAGGTTGTTTATAGTGGTTATTGTTAGATTTTAAAGTAAATGATGCTACGAAATAGTTCGAAGTGTATTGAAGTAGAAGTGATCAAAAGAAGGTGATGTCATGCCAAAAAGCTTCCTGTGAATACTGCTTCTGCGGAAGAAAGGCCGTAGAAGCGACTTCCGCTTCTACGATTGAAGAACAACTTTTGTGGATTTAGATGATAAGGCAAGAACTGCTTTTGCGGTAGAATTTCCGTTTTTGTGGAAATGCAGAAGTGCTTAGTTTTCCACTTCTGCGGTCACTGGCACCATTACGGATTTTCGCTTCTGCGTTAATGTTTCCGCCGTTGCGGAACCACATCTACGGTTATTGTTCCGCAGATGCGAAAACAATGCATCGGGCCTAGGGTAGAATAGGCATTTCATATTTTCTCATCCCGAGTCATTTTTATACTCGCCCAAGCAGACATTTTAGAGATCTTTGGCTTATTTGTTAGTCCTTAGACTAGAGAAGAACAAGTTTTGAAGCTAGGGTTTGCACAAACACACTTGGGTCTTGAAGATTAAAGCTTGTGGTTAAGATTTTCTTACCCATTTATGTTTGTTTCTTCATTTCCTTTCTTCGTATTGAATATTTAGGTGTATAGTATTTATTTCCAACACTTGAATCTTGTTTTTGGAAGTATTCATATTTAAAGTATGGATTAAATACCTTGTTGTGCTTATGTATTGTATAATCATTATTTATTTATGAAGTGCGTTATTATTACTTTAATTATTCTTGTTCTTTAATGTTTCCGAAGTGATTAGCTAACCCTAGGACTCACCTATTAACTCCAATTTAATTTTGAAAAAAATAGTTTGGGGTTGGGAAAGATTAATTAACAAGAACTTGAGGCGTTAACCCTCATTTTATAGATTCTACCTAGGGATAGGATTGAACTACTTGTAGCCTTCCGGATGTGCTTATTATTCTAATTGTTTTATGGATAATTCAATTAGGAAGTTTTGTTAGTCTTTGGATGAAGATAATTAAGAATTATTATCCGTGTCTAATTAACATATACTCGCTCATACTTGTAAAATCATGAAATACATGGGATCGTTACTTGACTGTAATTTCCGATGCATTCATACTTGTAGCCATTGATCATTTTACTTTTCTAAGTTACTTTACATTTTTGCATTTAGATATAAAAAAAAATTTCAACCAAAATTCTTCGTGTTTTGCATTGCGTAACTAGAGATAATTTTCTTACATTCCTAATCGCCTACACATTGTTCTCTTTGGGATTCGACCCCGACTCATAGTCGGGTAAATTATATTGCATGTGACCATGTCTATTACTTTTTTGCAAGGGATTTGGACGTCATCAATGACCAAATGATGAACGGTTTAATGTTCATGATATAAGCTTCCAAAGTAGGCTCCTCGCATCAGAAGTTTCTGAGAAATTGCAAAACAGCTTTACCAGCCTTTATTCAATCGACCATAACTTTTTGTACTAATATCCAAATGATGAACTATTTCCTTGAATGTTAACAATAATGCAAGGGCTACAACTTTTACGTTTTGCAAATTTTCTGATTACTTATAGAATTAGAGATATAAGCTTCCAAAGTAGCCTTCTCGATTGCACCATTGCTGTCCAAAACAGCAACTGCAACAGATTTTCACCAATTTTTAAAGTTCCGAAATCAATCCGAAATCACCCCAAAACACTCCCGAGTTCTCCAAGACCCCGTCCAATTATACAAACCAGTCCCATAACACATTACGAACTTGCTTGGGGCCTCAAATCATATCAAACAACACTAAAACCATGAATCACACTCCAATTCAAGCTTTATGAACTTTGAAATGTCAAGTTTCTACATTCGATACCAAAACCTGTCAAATCACGTCCGATTGACCTCAAATTTCGCACACAAGTCATATTCGACATTACGGACCTGCTCCAACTTTCAAAATAGGAATTCGACCCCGATATCAAAAAGTCAAACTCTCGGTTCTCAAAAACCTTCAAATTTCTATTTTTAGCCAAATGTCTCCAAAATGACCTACAGACTTCTCAATTCATTTCCTACCGCGCTGCCAACTCCAAAATTACCACAGGTATCTACTCCTAGACTCATAATTCCGAACGGACATCGATAACACTAAATTACAGTTCAAGCCAAACTTATAAAATTTAAAATGCTAATTTTCACAATAGGCGCCAAAACGCTCACAGGTCATCCAAAACCCGATTCGGGCATACTCCCAAGTACAAAATCATCTTATGAACCTGATGGAACCTCAAGATCCCGATTTCGAGGCCGTGTACTCAATAATCCAATCTTAGTTAATTCTTTCAACTTTAAGCATCCGAAATGGGAATTCTATTTTCAAATGTACTTTGAACTTCCCATAATTCAATTTTAACCACGTGTACATGTCATAATACAAAAAAAGAAACTGCTCATAGCCTCAGACTTTTGAATGTCACACTAGAGCTTAAAACGACCGATAGGGTCGTTACATCTATAGTGTAAAAACATATGAATACATATTGTATATACGTTTGAATACATATATACATCTGAATACATAAATTATATTAATTAAAAAACATATGAATATTTTATTTGTGGAATACAACGAGACAGTGAATATAACAAAATATATGAAATATGGTGAGATACATGGAAAATACAACGAAAAAACAATGAATACAATAAATACATCGAGATACATTGAAATACAATGAAAAAAAGGTAACAGATTATTCAAGTATTTCAGCCCCAAACTCCATCCCCAATCCACCGATTAGAACGACCTGCCCAATCGTTTCATGATTTACTACTCCATTCCCCTATTTATACTTCTTATTGTCTTTTTCAGCTGTAGTATATGTTATCGGGTCAATTAGTTTAGATTCGGAGAGATTTTGAAAAGGAATGAGACACTTAGTCTCTTTTGAGTGAGCTTAGGTTGGAAAAGTCAACTGGATATTTACTTATGTGAAAAAGGGATCGGATGTGAATTCTGATGGTTTGTATAACTTCGTGAGGTGATTTGGGACTTAGGAGCATGATCAGAATGTGTTTTGGTTGTCCAGAGTAGATTTTGGCTTGAATTGGCCAAATTGAAATTTTTGCATTTTCCGGTTGATAGGTGAGATTTTGATATAAGGGTCGGAATGGAATTTTAGAAGTTGGACGTTGTGTCATTTGTGATGTGTGTGAAAAATTTTAGGTCATTCGGACGAGGTTTGATAGAGTAGATGGGAGCAGCTGGGTGCAGGTTCATTTGTGCTTCGTGTTCGCGAGCTAGAGGTCGCATTCGCAGTGGGTTGAGGAGCTATGGCTTTTCCTTCGAATTCAGAATGTCATGTTCACGATGAAAGATTGAAGTGGTCAACGGAATTTGAGCTTCGCAAACGCGAGGCATTGACCTTGTTCGCGAAGAAGGAAAGTGTCACCTGGGCAGAATGTTTAAATAGCCTTTGTCCGCGATTTTGGGTCTAACTTCCACAATTTTTGAGCGATTTGGAGCCTTTTGAGAAGAATTAAAGAGTAAATCAAAGGGAAATACTTGGAGGTAAGATTTATAGACTTTTAATCAATCCTATTATGGTTCCTACCTAATTAAACATAAAATTTGTGGAATCTAAAGCCTAATATTGGGAAGTTAGTGCTTGGAACTTGAGACATTGATTTGAGGATTTGACGGGTCGTTTGTGGTCGAATTTGGAGTATATGATATGTATGAACTCGTGAGAGCGTAAGGATTCTAGTTTTGTGATTATTATCAGAATCCGAGATGTGGTTCCGGGGGTCAGGTTTAGCTAGTTTTGGAATGTTTGATGTGAATTTGTTATTTTCGAGTGGGTTTTGTTCCCTTAACATACTTTGATGGTATAAATCTATTTTTTGTTAGATTTGGAGTATCCGGAGGCCGAGTCGAGAGGAAAAGGCATCATGGGCTAGAGTCTGGACCATATTGAGGTAAGTAATTTTTGTGAATGTTGTCATGAGGGTATGAAAACCCATATTTCACATCGTTGTGCTACCTTGAGGTGACGCACATGCTAGATGAAAAGCGTGGGGTCATGCACCATTGGAGATTGTGACTTACTCCATCCAGTATGACTGTTAAATAAAATATTTGATTGAAAAATATTTGATAACATTGTGTTTTGGAAAGTATTATCATGCTTTGGGCTTAATGCCATATTTAGGCCTCGTGCTAACTATTTTGGTTCCTTAGGGTATTTTTACTATCATTCCTTACTGTTTTGACTTCATATTTATACTCAGTCATGCCGTATTCTGATGTTTCCATAACTCAAAATATTTACTCTATTTTGATATTTTAAATGACATTTAGGGCTAAACATCATATTTTACTATTGCTTGAGTGGCTTGAGATATTCCGACTGAGTGAGGCCGAGGGCCTATGTTATGAGGATTATTATGGGATCGGCCTACGCGCCAGAGCATGTGCACTGATTGTGATATATGTGAGGCTGAAGACCTGCATTGTTATGCCACGAGGTGGCTTGTGATAATGCTTGAGTTGAAGGAACTCTTCCGGACTCTAAACACCTCCAGCGAGTTCGGGTACCCAGTGTGAGATGTAATATTGCCCGAGGGGCTGAGGTTTTACTGAACTGAGTGTTTTTACGAGTTTTACTGCTTTACTATATTGTTTTGGATTTATACTATTTTGTTATAGCATTATGCTGTGGTTTACGTATTTTCTTTCTCCTTATTTTCCTTTACTTTTATTACTTACTGAGTTAGTGTACTCACATTACTCCCTTCACCCTGTGTGCAGATGCTGGAGTCTCGGGTCACACTAGCGAGTGTTGATTTGTCTTCCACCAGGCTTTTGGAGTTAACTAGGTAGCTGCTTGGCGTTCGCAGCACAGTGTTTCTCCTTTCTATCTTTATTTTGCTTGTATTAATTTTGTCTCAGACTATGTTGTCTTTTTCATATATGTAGACGAGATTTAGTTACTCATATTTGGTGACACCCTTATTTATCCTGTGTTTTGTTTTCATCACTGTTTTATCCTACTTTATTCTATGGGATTTTAGCTTATCAATGTCTTTAGATGACTTATTATACTTGGTTAGTGTTGGGGTTTTGTGTCGGTTAGCCTAGTTGCATGACAGGTGCCATCACTACCGAGTCCATTTAGGGTCGTGACAAGTTGGTATCGGAGCCTTGGTTACATAGTTCTCATGAGTTATGAGCAAGTTTATTAGAGTCTCGTAGATCGGTATGGAAACGTCTATATTTATCCTCGGGAGGCTGGAAAACCTTTAGGAAAACTTCATATTCTTGAATTCTTATCGTGCGATTCTATTGATCTTATTACTAAACTTTTGTTCTTTTATTCTCTCACAGATGGTGAGGACACGTGCTACAGCTAAGATGTACGGCTACCATACCACCAGCTGGGGCTACCAGACGTCATGGTAGGGGCAGGGGTATAGCTTGCACAGCAGCTAGGGCAGCACCTATAGATCCACAAGCTGCCCTAATTCATGATCAGGTCCTAGTTGTGGATGCTCCAGCAGCACTAGCTCAGGCACCGACTGTGCCTAATGTGATTCCAGGCCTTCGGGAGGCCCTTGCCCAGATTCTATCAATGTGCACTGGCCTAGCTTAGGCGGGCTCAGTTAATACAGCCGCAACTATTTCTCAGGCCAGGGAGGCACTCAGACTCCCGCCGCTCGCACACCTGAGCAGGTCGTGCAGGGACTTTTGAAACCGGGGGCACCTTCAGCCCAGCCGGTTGTAGCTGCTCAGGACTATGTAGCTCTTGGTATGCCAGAGGATGAGCAGCATAGGTTGGAGAGGTTTGGTAGACTTCAGCCTCCCACTTTCAGTGGTGTAGAGGGCGATGATGCCCTAGGTTTCTTGGACAAGTGTTAGAGGATGCTTCGGACCGCAGGTATTTTGGAGACCAATGGGGTCTTATTCAGTACCTTCGAGTTCTCAGGGGATGCACTTAGTTGGTGGGAGGCATACGAGAGGCGTAGGTCAGTTAACGTAGCTCCCCCTTTCTTGGCAGCAGTTCTGCATTCTCTTCCTAGAGAAGTTTGTACCTGAGTCTCGCCGTGAGGAGCTGTGCAGGCAGTTCAAGCAGTTTCGTAGGGTGACAGATCTGTTACATAGTATGATATGTGGTTCTTTGAGTTAGCTGGACATGCGGTCTAGTTGGTTCCCACAGGTCAAGATTGGATCATGAGGTTTATTGATGGCCTCGATTTTTAGCTTCACTTTCTTATGACCAGATAGAGAGTACCTGGTGCTACTTTCGATGAGGATGTTGACATAGCTCGACAAATTGAGATGGTTCATGGTTAGGAGAGGATCGAGATGGAGAATAAGAGGCCTCATGGTCAAGGTAGATTTGGTGGTACTCCCCATGGGGGTCAATTTCATCATGGCTGAGGCCGTCCCTTCAGGTATGCTCAGTTCGCTCGCCCAGGTTATCGTGGGGCATCATCAGGCCATAGTTCTCACAGTTCTGAATAGGGCCATTCATCACTCAGTGTCGTTCCAGCCCAAAGTTTGTCTCGTGCTCCGTTAGTTCATGGCTCTGCTATGTTAGGTTCTTGAAATAGTCATCCCGGTGTTAGGAGTTCCCTTCTGTCCCCATATCCAGCACTAGGGGTTGTTATGAGAGTTGAGAGTTGGGTCACATGTGGAGGCAGCGTCCTCGTCATCTTGGGGGTTTATCTTAGTAGAAGAGCCAGCCATCGATTTCAACACCAATTACTTCACCACCCACCCATCCAGCTAAGGGTGGGGGACAGTCAGCTAGGGGTCGTCTCAGAGTGGTTTTTGATGAGGTGGTGGTGAGGCCCGTTTCTATGCAGCCCTTGCTAGAACTAATGCTATTGTTTCAGATGCTGTGATTACATATATTTTCTCAGTCTGCCACAAAGATGCCTCTTTGTTATTTGATCCTAGTTCAACTCTTTATATGTGTCATCGTACTTTGCTCGTTATTTGGATACGCACTGTGAGTCTCTTATTTCACCTGTTCGTATATCTACTCTGGTGGGCGATATTATTATTGTGAAATGTGTGTACCGGTGGTGTGTGCTGACTATTGGGGTTCTGGAGACCAGAGTGGACCTGTTATTTATTTGTATGGTGGACTTTGATGTGATATTGGGCATGGATTGGCTACCTCTATGTCATTCTATTTTGTATTGTCATTCTAAGACAATGACATTGGCTATGCGGGGTGTGCCATAAATTGAGTGGCAATGTTCGATTGATTTTGTCCCAAGTAGGGTGATTTAGTTCATGAAGGCCCATCAGATGGTTGGAAAAGGTTGTCTTTCATACTTATCCTTTGTGAGGGATGTCGGTGTAGAGACTTCTAGTATTGATTCTGTTCATATTGTGAGAGATTTTCCTGATGTTTTTCATGCAGAGCTGCTGGGCCTGCCACCAGATAGGGATATTAATTTTTTTATTGATACGGTGTCGGGCACTCAGCCTATTTCTATTCCACCCTATCGTATGTCACCAGTGGAGTTGAAGGAGCAGCTTTAGGAACTCCTTGATAAAGGGTTTAATCAGGCTAGTGTGCCGCCTTGGGGTGCACGCATTCTATTTGTGAAGAAAAGGATGGCACAATGAGGATATTCATTGATTACAGGAAGTTGAACAAAGCCACAATCAAGAACACGTATCATTTGCCTTGTATCGATTATTTATTTGACCAGCTTTAGGGAGTGAGAGTGTTCTCCAAGATTGATCTCCATTCGGGCTATCACTAGTTGAAGTTCAGGGACTCAGATATTCTTAAGATAGCCTTCAGGACCAGATATGGTCATTATGAGTTCCTTGTTATGTCTTTTGGGCCTAACGAATGGCCCAACAACGTTCATGCATTTGATGAACAACTTGTTTCGGCCTTATCTTGACTTGTTCGTGATTGTCTTTATTGATCGTATTCTCGTGGATCCGCGTAGTCAGGAGGAACAAGCGGAGAATATAGGACTTGTGGTGCAGAGATTGAGGGAGGAGAAGCTTTATGCTAAGTTCTCCAAATGTGAGTATTGGCTCAGGTCAGTGGCTTTCTTGGGGCACGTGGCGCCTCGTGAGGGTATTCAGGTTGATCCGAATAAGATAGATTCGGCTTAGAGTTGGACCAGACCGTCCTCAGGCACAGAGATTCTCAACTTTCTTGGTTTGGCAGGTTATTACCGTCGATTCTTTCAGGGATTTTCATCTATAGCATCACCCTTGACAAAGTTGACTCAAAAGGGTGCTCCATTCAGGTAGTCGAATGAGTGTGAGGAGAGCTTTCAAAAGCTCAACACTTCCTTGAGCACAACTCAAATGTTAGTTTTGACATCAACTTCAGGTTCATATATAATGTATTATGATGTTACAAGAGTTGGTATTGGGTGTGTGTTGATATAGGAGGGTGGGGTTATTGCTTATGTTTCTCGTCAGTTGAAACCCTATGAGAAGAATGATACGCTCAAATTACACTATAATAATTAGTGTAAGGTGGTCGGTGTCAAATATAATAACCCAACAAGGTTGGGGTCAGATCCTACAGGGAATAGGTGTGAAAAGGTTACTCTAATATAGTGTTGCTCGACTAAAGTCGTAATTCTATTTAGTTAAAGGTAACAAGAGTATGAATTAATAGTGACAAGAGTATGAGTTGAGTTTGTTTTTAAGTAAAACTAATTGGAATATTGATAATGTAATTATTTGGATTAAAGAAACCAAGGGAGTGTCCCCTTTAATGAAATGTAATGTTACCGGTGTTAATATGATATATTTCTAATGGAAGATCCTATTGATATGCAAATGATACCTAAATGACTACCAATATCTCCCAATAGTTGGGTAGTATTTCCTCTTTATGATTTTCCAAATATAAAAGAGTTGCAATTACTGACCATCAATAAATGCAAAATAAAACCCACTTTTTCCTAAGCAATTCTACTAAACAAGGTGTAAAGCCTTGAGTCTTTGATAGTTACTTCTCTCAAATTCTAACCCACTTTCCCAAGCAAAATAAGAATTTAAAGGCAATTGTTAATTTTTGCAACCACCAACAATAAAGAAGAATAAGAAGTAAATAATTAAGAACCAACCATTTTATATATATATTCAATGTTAAATACCCATTTAGGATCCAGAACCATAGTATTTAAAGTTAGCTACTCATACTACAATACAAAAGCCAAAGAGTATTTAATGTCATAAAGCTTACAAAGTGAAATCGTTTTACCTAAAAGCTTCGAAAAGTGAAGAGTATTTATGTCTTGGGATTTAACTCAAAAAGCAGACAAGATGAGCCCACAAAATCATCATAAAACTATTTATAATGGACTAAAAATCGGTACAGAAAATGAACAAAAATGCCCTTTCAGGTTAGAAATTCAACACATTCTTGTCGTAAAGCATACATGTTCTTTATTTTAGACGTACCCATCGCAGACTAAAACCCTAGTTTTAAGATCTTAATCGCATTCCAGATTTGCGGTTCGCATTGCAGAAATGCGATCGCATTTTGCGTCACACATTCGTCCTTCACCAACCTTCATGGTTGATTTGCGATCGCATAATGCACCACATTCTTCACTTGAGATTATCCCAGAACTATGCTATTGTCTGTGATGTGAGTATCAGTTATGCGGCTTGTATAAGTGTTCTTTGATTGCATACTGCGTCGCAGAACTGCATTTTTGCTACATTTTTATCTTTTCTTGTCTTTTTGCTTTTATTTACATGCTCTTGGGTCCTTAGTCCTTAAGTGTTGTAAAAACACCAAAATTACATAAGTGAAGGAGATAATTGCATTAAAACAAACTAAAATCTAAGCAATTAGTATTGAAATGTTCCAAAATTCCCCGGCACATCAACACCCCCAACTTACACTCTTGCTTGTCCTCAAGCAATTAACACAACACTATCCTATTGTAGACTCTATTTACAGAACGCAAACCAAAAATGTCCATGGATGGTGTTAGTTGTTAGTACTTGAAGCATGTATCTTCAATTGTTTTATCCTTTCTGAACCAAAAATATATAAAAGGAAAACTAATCAACTTGTGAACCTTGAGCCTCAGACATGGCGACAAAATATTACACTCAGCTGACTGCAATTTGCATTTGACTCAAAGACTCAACTTTTGCACAACTCCATAGTTCATTTGCCCTCACTAGAAAGAAATCCCAAAAATTAAAATATTTACAATGACAACAAAAAGGGACGAATTTACAAATACACTCACTCTCAGAAAAAAACTTTCAAGTGTTACAACATACCATACCATAGGCTTGCCCTTATTTGAATTTGTCGCTTACTTCTAAGAACGCTCGGTTGTAGATTCCATAAGGACTTTTTAAGCTTGTAATGTAGGTTTAGGGAAGGGTCAGATATGCATTTAGATATAAGCGACTACACCCTCCTTGAACACTAATCACATTTTCTTTCTTGTTGCCATTTGCTTCTTTTCTAACCACATAACCTTCATTAGTTTCGACTTTTACACCATTTAGTCACCTCAACTACCTAGTCTTATTCTTTTCAAGGCTCCTTATGTGTAACTACTCAAAACTATTATAGTATAAACTTTTCTCTCTTTATTTTTCTTTACGTTGTTTTTATTTTTCTTTTATGCTCTTAGAGTATGAGTAGTTTCACAGTTTGAGGTTCAATCTCCTACGCTCATTGTACAATATTGCCAACTTCCGACTTTACACCACACCCCCAACTTAGGCTTTTAGCCTCATTCTTAATGTTCAAGGAAGGACGGGTTCAAAAGAGGGAACTATTTCACAAAAAAAGAATGATTTGTAATGATGTGGCCAAAGAAAATGAAAGGCTCAAATGGTGTGACTAGAGATACAATCTGTACAATGGGTGCCTTGAAAGGCTAAATGATTTTCCACAAAAAATCACAAAGACTGTCTAAGGTCATTTTTCCAACCAAGTGCAATTATAGTAAGCATTAAAAAACCAACCGGGCAAGTTCTATATGGCAGCAGCAAACACAAAAATTATTTACACATAGAGAAATCACATACACATGGCACACAAACTAATTTACTCACATAGTTTGATGCTCTCGAGTCAAAATTTGACAACTCAAAGCTTTCATCATAGACACATATATAACTCTAAGTCGACAAAAATTCACAAAGTGAGCCTCAACTTCACACAATTGATCTCTTTTTGGTTTTTTACGAAAGGGTATAATTCTATATACAGACACGTATGCTTGATACTAGGAAATTACACCAAACCGGTCAATATGATTTCTTCTACTATCCTGGTTTTACTATTACACCCTTGGACAAGAAAAACCAATGTGAATTCATTACTACCATCTACTTGTTTTTGATACTTTTCTTATATGCATGCACAAGGGTATCATAAATACAAATATAAGCATAATACGAACTACACAAGACAACTTATGTACTGGAATCATGTTAACATATTCATGGAACAAACTACACATGAGTACATAAGTTGCTTCTAACACAAAGGATTACATATGTACAGCAGTTTCTAATGTCACCAAAAAAATATCACAAGACTACAAAAATATCATCACAAGGCTACCACCCCTAACTGAAGCTCATGAATTTCCTCCAATGCAGAAAAAAAAACAAAGAGTAGAAGGGGCTCCCTGAGATGCACTAAGCACTATGGGAGTCAGTAGCATGCTCTATGCCGGGGAGGGCACTCTACGATGCTAGAACCGATACTCAGAGCTCAGCCTGAGGAGGAATCACAACTTTAGGAGGAATCTCTGGCTGGTACATAACTAGATCTGGGACTTGCGGGCTGCTAGCCTCGCCTAATGATGGCTGAGTGGCTGATGGATCTGCAGGGGGTGGCCAAATATTCCACAATTGCTCAATTGTTGTCTTGCGTTGTGCTCGCTCTATCTCCTCAACAGTCATAGTGATAGTTTGCTTGTCCTTCTCTTGATGGCCATCATCGTCTGAAAACCCAGAACTCTCCTATTCCTCACCTTCTTCTGACTCCTCTTCCTCAGACTTAGTCGATCGTTCGGAAACCTCCTCATCAAGAATGTCAATGTGTACAGGAGGATCAAGAGGCTTGGGAGTTCCGGTTGTAGGAGGAGCAGTGCTAGTCATAAGTGCAGAGAAATCAAGGCCTAAGTCCAGAGGTGTTGTGCCTTTAAATTGATCACCATTTGTGGGAAGGAGGGATGATAGATCGAACTCCAAGGTGTACATCTTGTAGAGCTCGGTCATCATAGAAGCAACCTCCTCCTTGAGGCCAGGAAACCAACTAACTTCACCCCACTCTATCTTCTCCAACCTCAACTCAAGTTGCTGCAAACAATCCTCATACATTGACTGATGTTGTTTGAGGGTTATCACTACGGATTGCGTAGGAATCAGGGCTTGTTTTATGAGATTGGGAAAGGTCATCAAAAGTTGGTCTACCTTGGTAATGGAATGTTGAGACAGTAGGCCAAGCTTTGAGGCAGCAGGAATGGCAATAGCAAGTTGGACAGTGGTGGATTGAGAAATAGGCTCGGAAGTGGAAGTGGAGGCCACTACAACCTGAGGCGTCACAGGAGACTGGGAGTCGCTTTGCTCTAGATCATTCATATCCTGAACCTGAACTTGTAATGGGGTAGCACCATATGTGATTTGAGTGATATCGATGATACGAGTGATATCAATATCCCTCGTATCCTTCCCGGTTTTGTCATAGTGTGGCATGAGGGGAACTTTCACAGATTTACAAAAGGCAAGTGATAAGGCAAGGGAAAGGAAGTGAAGTGGCATGCTGCTGTGCCTGGATCCCTATTTCATGGAAGATGAAACCCATATAATTTTTTTTAACAACATGGAATCTGAAAAATCATGTTTTGGAGACCTCACCAAATATAATTTGAAATGATCCCATGCCTCATGCAACTACTCTCCCTCTATTTGCTTGAAGAAGATCTTATCCTGCATCTCAGACTTTTTACTTTGCGGGAACCACTTAGACAAAAATGCCCAGACAAATTCGGGCCAAGAATGGATAGAGTTTGGTGGCAGATTCTGGAGCCATTTCCTTGCATCCCTAGCTAGAGAATAATTGAAGTATCTCAACCTCAGGGCATGATCAGAGATATAGTTTTCCTTATGCATTGCACACACACCCAAGAGATTTCTTGGTGTTGCATTGGATCATCATCTGCTGAATTTCTGAAAACCACTCTGCACTGAGCATAAGGAGTAAACCGTGTTCCACTTTAAATGTTGCAGTGCCAACAACTAGAGGTACAATAGCATTAGTATACTCAAAGTACTCCTCGATGTCTGCAAAAGAATTCTGTCCCATTTCTGCCTCTACATCGTTTCCATATTGTGACATGTTTTCTTATCAACACCAAGCAAAGCAAGCAAAGTGTGATGGAATAGAAATATACATTAAGTAAAGCACACACTAAATAGTAATTTCAAAACCGTATTCCCCGGCAACGATGCCAAAATTTGATACGCTCAAATTACACTTTAATAATTAGTGTAAGGCGGTCGGTGACAAATATAATAACCCAATAAAGTTGGGGTAGAATCCTATAGGGAATATGTGTGAAAAGGTTACTCTAATAGTGTGTTTCTCGACTAAAGTAATAATTCTATTCAGTTAAAGGTAACAAGAGTATGAATTGACAGTGACAGGAGTATGAGTTGAGTTTGTTTTGAAGTACAACTAACTGGAATATTGATAATGTAATTTATTTGATTAAAGAAACCAAGATTGTGTCCCCTTTAATAAAATGTAATGCTATCGGTGTTAATATGATATATTTCTAATGGAAGATCCTATTGACATCCAAATGATGCCTTAATGACTACCCAATATTTTACAATAATTAGGTAGTATATCCTCTTTATGAGTTTTCCAAATACAAAAGATTTGCATTAGTAACCATCAATATATGTCATATAAAGCCCACTTATTAATAAGAGATTCTATTAAACAAGTTGTAAAGAATTGAATCTTTGATATTTACTTCTTCAAAATTCTAACCCACTTTTTCAAACAAAGTAAGAATTTAATGGAACTTGTTAATGTTTGGAACCACCAACAATAAATAAAGAATGGAAAGTAAATAAATATCAACCAACCATTATATATATATTCAATATTAAACATCCATTAACATAGCACCCATTTAGGATCTAAAACCTTAGTATTTAAAGTTAGCTACTCATACTGCAATACAAAAGCCAAAGAGTGTTTAATATCATAAAGCTTACAAAGTGAAGAATCTTGACCCAAAAGCTTCCAAAAGTGAAGAGTATTTATGTATTGGAATGTATCTCAAAAAGTATACAAGAGGATCCCACAAAATTATCATAAAACTATTTATAGTGGACTGAAAACGGAAAAAATACCCTTTCAGGTTAGAAATGTGACTGCATGCTTGTCGCAAAGTGTACATGCATTCTGCATTTTGGACGTCCCCATCGCAGACTAAAACCCTAGTTTTTTGATCCTCATTGCATTCCAGAACT
The DNA here is from genome assembly GCA_034376525.1 of Nicotiana benthamiana. NCBI lineage: Eukaryota > Viridiplantae > Streptophyta > Magnoliopsida > Solanales > Solanaceae > Nicotiana > Nicotiana benthamiana. The sequence continues at coordinate 29,658,190 of CM067328.1, forward strand.
ACGGTTCACATTTCAGAAATGTGATCGCATTTTGCATCATAGATTCGTCCTTCAGCAACCTTCCCGGTTGGCTTGCGGTCCACTTTGTGGCTAGCAGACAGGTTCTGCGGTCTCATAATAGACCGCATTCTTCACTTGAGATTTTCCCTGAACTCTGCTTTTGTCAACAACGTGAGTATCAGTTACACGGCTCGCCTAAGTGATCTGCGATCACATACTGCGTCGTAGAACCACATTTTTGCTAGATTTTCCTCTTTTCTTGTCTTTTTGCTTTCATTTCAATGCTCTTGGGTCCTTAGTCCATATGTACCATAGAAACACCAAATTACATAAGTGAAGGAAATAATTGCATTAAAACAAGCTAAAATCTAAGCAATGAGTATTGAAATGTGCCAAAATTCCCCGACATATCAAAAAACTACCCCATTCATGATCTAGAGTTGGCTGCCATTGTTCCCGCGTTTAAGATTTGGAGACATTATTTGTTTGGCATGTCTTGTGAGGTGTTTATCAATCATCATAGCCTCCAGCTCTTGTTCAAATAGAAGGATCTTAATTTGAGGCAGCAGAGATGGTTGGAGCTGCTAAAGGATTTTGATATTACTATCTTGCACCATCCGGGGAAGGCCAATGTAGTGGCCGATGCTTTGAGCCGGAAGGCGGTGAGTATGGGTAGTCTTGTATTTATTCATGTTAGGAAGATACCTATTGCAGTTGATGTTCAGGCCTTGACTAATCAGTACTTGATGTTGGATATTTCAGAGCCCGGTCGGGTATTGGCTTCTGTGATTTTGCGGTCTTATTTATTTGATTGCATCAGAGAGCTCTAGTATGATGATCCTCATTTGCTTGTCCTTAAGGACATGTTTCAGCATGATGATGCTAGAGATGTGACTATTGGTAATGATGGGGTGTTGATGATGTAGGGCCGGATATATGTGCCCAATGTGGATGGGCTTCGTGAATGGGTTCTAGAGGAGGCCTAAAGCTCGCGGAATTTCATCAATTCGGGTGGCACAAAGATGTATCAGGATCCAAGACTGTATTATTGGTAGAGGATATTAAAGAAGGACATTGTGGGATTTGTATCTCGGTGTCTCAATTGTCAGCAGCTGAAATATGAGCATCAGAGACCGGGTAACTTGCTTCAGCAAATGGATATTCCAGTGTGAAAGTAGGAACATCTCACTATAGATTTTGTAGTCAGACTCCCACAGACTTTGAAGATGTTCGATGCAATTTGTGTGATTGTGGATCGGCTGACCAAGTCCACGCAATTCATTCCTCTGTGTACTACCTATTCTTCAGAGCGATTGGCAGGGATCTATATCCGAGAGATTATTCATTTGCATGGTGTCCCAGTTTCTATCATTTATCATAGAGGTACTAAGTTTACTTTGTAGTTTGAAGAGCCGTGCAGTGAGAGTTTGGTACTTAGGTTGCGTTGAGCATAACTTTTCACCCTCATACAGACGGGCAGTCCGACCGCACTAGTCAGATATTAGAGGACATGTTGCATGCTTGTGTCATTGATTTTGGAGGGTCATGGGATCAATTTCTACCGCTCGTAGAATTTTCTTAAAACAAGAGTTATCAGTCGAGTATTTAGATAACTCCATATGAGGCTTTGTATGGAAGGCGGTGTAGATCTCCGGTCGATTGATTTGAACCGGGTGAAGCTAGCCTTTTGGGTATAGACTTGGTGCAGGACGTTTTAGACAAAGTGAAGGTAATCTATGAGCGGCTCCGTACATTCCAGCTTAGATAAAATAGTTATCCTGAAATAAAGGTTCAGGATGTGTCCTGCAAGGTTAGTAAAAAGGTTCTATTGAAGGTTTCACCCATGAAGGGTGTTATGAGATTTGGGAAAAAGGGTAAATTGAATCCTCGATTCATTGGGCCTTTTGAGGTGCTTTGGAGGATTGGGGAGGTGGTTTATGAGCTTGCTTTTCCACCCATCTTATCGAATGTGCATTCGATATTTCATGTTTCTATGCTTCGGAAGTACATTAGCGATCCGCTTCATAGTTTGGATTTAAGTACAGTCCATTTATATGATCATTAAACTTATGATGTAGAGCTAGTAGTTATTTTGGAGAGTGAGTTTTTAGAGTTAGGGTAAAAGGATATAGCTACATTAAAAGTACAGTGGAGAGGTCGGCCCGTGGAGGAATCTACCTAGGAGACGATTGAGAGATGCGGAGCAGATATCCTCACCTATTTGAGGCTTCAGGTATATTTCTTAACTCATTCGAGGACTAACGTTTGTTTAAGAGGGGGATGGATGTAGCGACCCGGCTGGTAGTTTGATGAGTTACCGCTTTGTTTCCCCCATTTTTTCTTCTTATTATCTTGTTTAGCTCTATTATATATTATCGTGTCAGTTGGTTCATATTTAGGGAGGTTTTGGAAAGGAATGAGACACTTAGGCTCTTTTGAGTGAGCTTAGGTTGACAATTTCAGCCGGATGTTGAATTATGAGAAAAAAGGGCTCGAATATGAATTCAAATTGTTTGGATATCTTTGAGAGGTTATTAGGGACTTAGGAACGTGATCGTAATGTTTTTTGGATGTCTGGAGTTGATTTATGCTTGAATTGGCAAAATTAGAATTTTGGCCTTTTACGATTGATAGGTGAGATTTTGAAATAGGTGTTAGAATGGAATTCTGGAAGCTGTAGTAGGTCCGTTGTGTCATTTGTGACGTGTGTGCAAAATTTCAGGTCATTCTAACGAGGTTTGATAGGCTTTTTTTATCGAAAGTAGAATTTTGAAGGTTTTGGGATTCTTAAGCTTCAATCCGATGTTAATTTCGTATTTTGATGTTGTTTTGAGCATTCCAAGGAGTGTAACAAGATTAAAAGATGTTATGGGATATGTTGGCATTTTCGGTTGTACTCCCGAGGGCCTCGAGTGAGTTTTGGGTGGTTGAACGGATCAAATTTAGGTTGGAGAAGTTGCAGTTCTCTGTTGTTGGTACTGCTGACATTTGGCCTTCGCGTTCACAAAAGGATGTGATATGAGGCAAGAAGTTTGGCCTTTGCATTTACAATGTTAGTCCTGCATTCCCAAAGGGTTAGGTTCTGGTTTCCATTGCGAACGCGATGAGTTTGTCGCGTTCGTGTAGAGTAGATGGGAGCAGTTGGGTCCACATTCATTTGTGCATCGCGTTCGCGAGATAGAGGTTGCATTTGCAGTGGATTGAGGAGCTGAAGCTTTGTGTTTGCGTTCAGGATATCACCTTCGTGATGAAGGATTTAAGTGGTAAATGGATTTTGTGCTTCTCGAAAGAGTGGAATTGACCGTATTCTCGAAAAAGGAAAGGGTCACCTAGGCAGAATGTTTAAATAGACTTTGCCAGCGATTTTGGGTCAAACTTCCACCATTTTTGAGCGATTTTGGAGCTTTTTGAGAAGAATTGAAGAAGGAATCAAAGGAAAACTCTTGGAGCTAAGATTTAGGGGCTTAATACTCGATCCTATTGTGATTTCTACCTAATTAAACATGAAATTTAAGGAATCTAAAGCCTAAAATTGGGAAGTTAGGGCTTAGAACTTGAGACTTTGATTTAAGGATTTGAGGGGTCTTCTGTGACCGGGTTTTGATGTATTTGATATGTATTAACTCGTGATAGAATAAGAATTCTTTTTTTGTGTGAGTTTTATCAGAATCCGAGACGTGGGCTCGGGGGTTGGGTTTGGCTAATTTTGAGATTTTTGTTGTAAATTGGTTATTTTCTAGTGGTCTTTGTTCCCTTAGCATATTTTGATTGTATTAATCTATTTTTTGTTAGATTTGGAGTATTTGTATGACAACCCGGCCAGTCATCTCATGAGTTACCGCTTCGCTTCCCCCATTTCTGCATTGTTAAGCTTCCTTATCCGTGTTTTATGTGATCAAGTTGATTAGTTTGTGTTCGGAGAGGATTTGGCTAGAAATGAGACACTTAGTCTCTTTTAAGAAGGTTTAAGTTGGAAAAGTCAATGAGATGTTTACTTATGTATTAGAAGGCTTAGATGGGAGTTTCGATTATTCGGTTAGCTTCGGGAGGTTATTATGGCTTAGGAGCGTGATCAGAATTGGTTTTAGAGGTCCGCAGTAGAAGTTGACTTGAATTGGAGAAGTTGATATTTTGGAGATTTCCAATTGATAGTTGAAATTTTAATATAAGGGTCGGAATTGAATTTCGAGAGTTGTAGTAGCTGCTTTCTGTCATTTGGGATGTGAGTGCAAAATTGCAGGTCAATCGGATGTGGTTTGGTTGGGTTTTTTGATCAAAAGTGTTTCGGAAGATTTTAGGAACTTAGGCTTGAATTCGACGTGTTTTAGGTAATTTGATGTTTTTTGAGGTGTTTCGATGATTGGAACAAGTTCTAATAAAGTATTGGTCATGTTTGTGCTTTTGGTTGAGGTCCCGAGGGCCTCAGGGTGATTTCGGATGGTTAACAGGAAGATTTGGGACTTCAGCGATTTCAGAAAATTGTTGCTTCTGGTGTTTTTGCACTTGCGGTTTGAGGACTGCAAGTGCAATGCCGCACGTGCGAGGGAGGAGGCCGCATATGCGCTAGTTGGTTTGGCGAGCAGTTTCCACAGAAGAGGTCGAGGTGGCTACATTTGCGAAGCCGCAGATGCGAAATTTGTATCGCAGATGCAATTCTAGCTATTAAGTGAGCTACCAAAGAAGCGGTTGGTTAGACCGCAAATGCGGTAACGTAGAAGTGGGTTTTGGACCGCATATGCGGTTATGTCTGGGCAGAAGGTATATATTCCTTCCTTCATGATTTATGACGGTTTTCGCCATTTTTGTACTCGTAATTTGGAGCTTTCAGCGATTTTCAAGAGAGGAATCAAAGGGACTTCGATAAGGTAAGGATTTTGGCCCCAAAACACACTTTTATGGTGATATTTCATGGATTAAGGTTGAAATTAAAGGAATTAAAAAGCTAAAAATGGAGGTTTAGGGCTTGAGTTTAAGAGGGTTTTATATGTGGATTTGAGGGGTCATTTGGACTCCAATTTAGATGATTTTGATATGTACGAACTCGTGAGGAGATGAGGAATGATGTGAAAATTTCTGAGTTTCGAGAAGTGGGCTTGGGGTTTGGGTTTTGTTATTTTCGGAATTTTTGGTATTTTTGGACTATTGTTGCTTGGGATTTGTTCCTTTAGCATATTGTGACATATTCGTTCTAATCTTGGTTGATTTGGAGCACTCGGAAGTTGTTTCGAGAGGAAAGCGTGTTGCAGAGAAGCTTTTTAGGCTAGTTTGAGCTGAGAAATGATTTTAAATGCTGTCATGAGGGTAGGAAACCCCAGAATTTCACAGCATACAGCTATGGTGAAGTGACTTACACGCTAGATGACAAGTGTGGGGTAGAGCACCGCTGGGGATTGTGACTTGGTCCATTCTGAATGATTATTATACTGTGTATTTGATAATTAATTATTTGATATTATTATATTTTGGGCTAAATGCCATATGTGGGCTTCGTGCCAGCTGTTTGAAGAATTTTTAAATGATATCTTCCTCACTGATTGATTTAATACCGGTGCTCAGTCATACAATATTTTACTATTTTAATGACTCGTATGTATTACTCTTTTTTAAACACATTAAATGACATTTCCAAAGGTATTTGAGCTGAGCTTCATATTTTACTTCGGCTCAAGTGGCTTATGAGATTCTGACTAAGTAAGGTCGAGCACCTGTGTTGTGAGGATACATTTGGATCGGGCTTCACGACGCAACAGTAATACATTGACTATGATAATGAGACCGAGGGCCTGAGATTTGTATGCCATGAGGTGGCTTAAGATTTATATGAGGCTGAGAGCCTGTTTATGATGCCACGAGATGGCTTGATTATGCGCTTGGTCCGTAAGAGGCTCCCTCCCGGATTCTGCACACCCCTAGTGATCGCGGGTACCCATTGTGATGTGAGATTTAGCTAGAGGGTCTTGCATTATTCTGAGATTGAGCCTGGGGGATAGTACTGTTCTGAGATGTTGCCTGGGGGGGGGGTGTGGATTTGTTGTTACTATGCCCGACGGACGAAATTCTACTTGTTATTTACCTGTCAATTTTTTGTTTTTATTGTTTTTCTAGTTTTAAAGGGTATTTTGCTTGATTTTCCACTAGTTTACTATTTTAAGTGATTTTTACTGCTACGGTATAGAATGCCTTTGATTTTACGTATTTTCTTCCTCTTGGTCATTATTTATATTTATTATTCACAAGGTCAGAAGACTGACATTACTCTTGCACCATGTGTGCAGATTCAGGCGTAGCAGGTCCCGCTCCCGAGTGATGATTCATTCCTGTTTCAGGCAGATCTTCGAGGAGTCTTTTGTAGCTATTGACATTATCATCCTGATGCTCCTCTATATCTATTTATTTTACGTTCTAGTTCAGTATTTGAAACTCAGTAGCTACATTTGAGGATTTAGTATCATAGATGCTCGTGACTTGTGACACCCTAGTTAAGGCTGTGTCGGGATGGATTTCCACTTTGTTATCTCTATTTTTGCTAAATATTGCTATTAAATTATGTCTAGCTATCTTTATGTTATTTAACTGCTTAAAAGGAAAAATTGTGTTAGAATGGCTAGCCTTTTCTTCACGGGAGATGCCATCACGACCGCATTCGGGGATATGGTCGTGGCAAGTTGGTACCAGAGCCCTAGGTTACATATGTCTCACGAGTCATGATCAGGTTTAGTAGAGTCTCTTTGATCGGTACTGAGACATCTGTATTAATCTTTTAGAGGCTGCAGAACCTTTTAGGAAAAACTTTATATTCTTGAAATTCTTCTCGTGCGAACTTGTTGTTCTGAGTACTAAACTTCTGTTATCCTATTCTCTCATAGATGATCAGGACAAGAGGTACCGTAGGGGTGGACAACCACCAGTTGACGTCACCAGAGGCTGTGGACGCGGTCGTGGTCGTGGTCGTTGCAGAGCAGCTAGGTCAGCACCTGCAGATCCCCCAACTGCCAGAGGTCAGGATCAAACTCCAGCCAAGGATTCTCCAGAAGCACCATTTCAGGCACCACCTGTGCCCATCGTGATCCTGGATCATCAGAAATCCTTGGCACATTTCTTATCAGTTTACAGCAGCCTGGCTCAAGCAGTTTCAGCAACTACAGCATTAGCTACTTCACAGGACGGGGGAGGCAATCAGACCCCTATTATTTGCACACCTGAGCAGGTAGTGCAGGGACTTTAGACGCTGGGGAACCTCCAGCCCATTCGTTTGCACCAGCTCAGGAGTTCGTGGTACCAATTATGCTGGACGATGAGCAGCTTCGACTGGGAGGTTTGGTAGACTCCAGCCTCCAACATTTAGCAGAGCAAAGGTCGAGGATGCCCGGGTTTTGTTGGATAAGTGCCAGCGGATGCTCCATACAGCAGGGATTCTTGAGACTAGTGATGTCGCATTTACCACCTTTCAGTTTTCTGGGGCAGCCTTCACTTGGTGGGAGGTGAGTGAGAGGCGTAGGCCTGTTGGTGAAGCACCCCTCACTTTGCAGTAGTTCTCTGCTCTCTTCCTAGTGAAGTATGTACCGCAGTCCCTTAGAGAGGAGTTGCGTAGACGGTTTGAGCGGTTGCAATAAGGGGATATGATTATATTAGAGTATGAGTCAAGGTTTTTTAGTTGGCTCGTCATGCCGTCTGGTTGGTTCCGACAAATCGTGAGAGTATTAGGTGATTTGTTGATGGCCTTACATATAATCTCCGTATTCTGATGACTAGAGAGAGAGTGATGGGTGCTACGTTCGAGGAGGTAGCTGATATCGCCCGTGAGATTCTGAGGATATCAAGAGCGAGAGGAAAGAGAGGCCAAGAGGCCTCGAGGATCGGGCAATTATAGTGGTGCTCATTCGAGGGGCTAGTTCTAACATGGTAGAGGTCGTTATTTCAGGCCTACTCAGTCAGCCCGCCCAAAGTATCACGAGGCATAATCTGATCCTGGTTATCATGGATCTCAGTAGGGCCAGTCATCACTCAGCGCCCTTCCATCTTAGAGTTCATCTTGTCATCTTGTGCCCCATTCACTCAGGGCTCTTCTATGTCGAGTGCATCTGCAAGTTAGTTCGGTGTGAGGGGTTCCCTTTAGTCCCCTTCTCCAGAACCTGCAAATTGTTATGTGTGTGGCAAGATGTGCCACATATGGAGGCAGTGTCCTCCTCGAGTTGCTAGTTCATCTTAGCTGAGGGGCTAGCCCTCGACTTCTTCTCCAGTTACTTCACCACACACCCAGCCAGCTAGAGGTGAAGGTCCGGCAGTTTGGGGTTTCCCCATAGGAGGGTTGATTAGGAGGTGGCCAGACTCGTTTCTACGCTATCCCAGGCAGGCCAGATGCTATTGCTTCAGATGCTATCATTACAGGTAATGGTTCAGTCTTCCATAGAGATGCCTCTATATTATTTAATCTTGGTTCCACCTTTTCTTATGTGTCCTTGTATTTTTCTCATTATTTGGGTACGCCCCGATAGTTTATTGCTTTACCTGTTTATGTATCTACCCCGGTAGGTGATATTGTTATCGTAGGCCATGTGTGCCAGTCATATGTGTTGACTATTGGGGGTCTGGAGACCCATGTGGATCTATTTCTATTGAGCATTGTGGATTTTGATGTCATTTTGGGCATGGACTGGTTATCTCTATGTCATGCTATTCTGGACTATCATGCTAAAACAATCACTTGGGCTATGCCGGGTGTGTCGTGGATCTAGTAGCGTGGTATGACTGATGATGTTCCTAGTAGAGTTATCTCTTTATTGAAGGCCTGTCGTATGGTGGAAGGGTTGCCTGTCATATCTAGCATTTGTGAGGGATGTCGGAGCCCAGACTCCCAGTATTGATTCTATTCTAGTTGTGGGGGATTTTCCCGATATGTTTCCTGCAGACTTGCCGGGCATGCCACCGGGCAGGGATATTGATTTTGGTATTGACCTAGTACAGGGCACTCAACCCATTTCTATTCCGCCATATCGTATGGCACCAGTGGAGTTGAAGTAATTAAAGGAGTAGCTTGAGGACCTCCTAGATAAGGGGTTTATTCAGCCTAGTATGTCACCTTAGGGTTGCCAGCTCTGTTTATGAAAAGGAAGGATGGCACAATGATAATATGCATTAATTATAGGAAATTGATCAAGGTAACAATTAAGAAGAAGTATCCTTTGCCTCTCATTGATGAGTTGTTCGACCACCTTCAAGGGGCGAGAGTGTTCTCCAAAATTGATCTCCATTCGGACTATCACCAATTGAAGATCAGGGATTTATATTCTTAAGAAAGCCTTCAGAACTAGATATGGTCATTATAAGTTCCTTGTGATGTCTATTGGATTGACCAATGCCCCAACAACATTCATGCATTTGATGAACAACGCGTTCCAGCCTTATCTTGATTCATTCATTATAGACTTCATTGATGATATCCTAGTGTATTCCTGTAGTCAGGAGGTGCACCCAGAGCATTTGAGATTTGTGTTGCAAAAATTAGGGAGGTGTAGCTTTATTAAAAATTCTGCACGTGTGAGTTTTTGCTAAGTACAGTGGCTTTCTTGGAGCATGTGGTGTCCAGCGATGGTATTCTAGTTCATCCAAAGAAGATAGCGGCAGAGTTTCCTAAACCATCCTTAGATCTAGAGATTCGTAGCTTTCTTGGTTTGACAAGCTATTACCGCCTGTTTGTTCAGGGATTCTCTTGTACCGCATCGCCCTTGACCAAGTTGACTCAGAAGGGTGTTTCAATTGTATGGTTGTACAAGTGTGAGGAGATCCTTGAGAAGCTCAATATAGCTTTGACCACAGCTCTAATATTGGTTTTTCCATCAACTTCAAGTTCATATACCGTGTATTATGATTCTTAGAGAGTTGGGATTAATTTTGTATTGATGCAGGAGGGCAGAGTTATTGCTTACACTTCTCGTCAGTTGAAGACCCATGAGAAGAACTACCCCGTTCATGATTTGGAGTTGGCTTCCATAGTTCATGCATTGATGATTGGTAGGCATTACTTGTATGGCATATCTTGTGAGGTGTTCACTGATCATTGCAGTCTTCAACATTTTTGAAAACAAAAGGAACTTAATTTGAGGAAGCAGAGATGGTTGGAGTTTCATAACGATTATGATATCACCATATTGTACCATCCGAGAAAGGCCAATGTGGTGGTCGATGCTTTGAGATGAAAGGCAGTGAGTATGGGGAGTTTGACATGTATTCTAGTTGGGGAGAGACCTCTTGCAGTTGATGTTCAGTCCTTGGCCAATTGGTACTTGAGGTTGGATATTTTGGAGCACAGTCGAGTGTTGGCTTGTGTGGTTTCTCGGTCTTCTTTATATGAACACATCAGAGAGCGCCAGTATGATGATCTGGATTTACTTGTACTTAGGGACAAATGTCAGCATGAGGAGGCCAGAGATGTGACCATGGGTGATGATAGGGTGTTGAGGATGCAGCCAGGTTTGTGTGCCTAATGTGGATGCGCTTCGGGAGCTGATTCTGGAAGAGGCCCATAGCTTGCGGTATTCCATCCATCCAGGTGCCGTGAAGATGAATCAGGATTTGAGGAAACACTATTTGTGGAGAAGAATGAAGAAAGATATTGTAGGAGTTGTAGCTCAGTGTCTCAGTTGTCAGCATGTGAAATATGAGCATCAGAGACTGAGTAGCTTGCTTTAGCAGATGGTTATTCTTGAGTAGAAGTGGGAGAGGATCACTATGGTCTTTGTTAGACTTCCACGGACTTTGAAGAAGTTTGATGCTATTTAAGTGATTATGGATCGGCTGACCAAGTCCACGCACTTCATTCCTGTGTGCACTACATATTGTTCAGAGCCGTTGGCATGGATTTATATCTGAGAAATTGTTTGTTTGCATGACTTTCTGGTTTCTATCATTTTAGATAGAGGTACTAGGTTTACTTTTTAGTTTTAGAGAGCCATGTATAGAGATTTGGGTACTCAGGTGGAGTTAAGCACAGTACTTCATCCTCATATTTACAGGAAGTCCGAGCATATTATTCAGATATTTGAGGATATGTTGCGTGCTTGTGTCATTGATTTTGGAGGATCATGGGATGAGTTTCTAACGCTTGCAGAGTTTGCTTAGAACAACATCTACTAGTCGAGTATTCAGATGGCTCTATATGAGGCTTTGTATGGAAGACTGTTGCATATCTCCAGTTGGTTGGTTCGAGCCCAATGAGGCTAGGCTATTGGGAACTGATTTGGTTCACGATGCTTTAGAGAATGTGAAGGTGAATCAGGAGAGGCTTCATACAGCACATTCGAGGCTAAATAGTTACGGTGATAGGAAGGTCTGAGATGTATCATATATGGTTGCCGAGAAGGTTCTGTTGCAGGTTTCACCCATGAAGGGTATTATGAGATTTGGGAAGAAAGGGAAATTGAGTCCTCGATTCATTGGGCCTTTTAAGGTACTTCGGAGGATTGGGGAGGTGGCTTATGAGCTTGCTTTGCCACCCATCTTGTCGAGTCTGCATCCTATATTTCATGTTTCTATGCTCAGGAAGTATATTGGGGATCCTTCTCATGTTTTGGACTTCAACACGGTTCAGTCTGATGATGATTTGTCCTTTGATGTGGAACTAGTAGCTATTTTGGGTCGTCAGGTTCGAAAGTTGAGATCTAAGGATATAGCTTCAGTGAAAGTGTAGCGGAGAGGTTGGACTGTGGAGGAGGCTACCTGGGAGACCGAGCTGGAGACATGTAGTAGATATACTAACCTATTTGAGGCTCCAGGTATGTTTCTTTACTCATTCGAGGAGGAACGTTTGTTTAAGTTGGGAAGGATGTGATGACCTGGCCAATCATCTCATGAGTTACTGCTCTATTTCCCCCATTTCTGCTTCGTTATTCATGTTTTATGTGATCGAGTTGATTAGTTTGCGTTCGGAGAGGATTTGGTAACAAATGAGACACTTAGTCTCTTTTAAGAAGGTTTAAGTTGGAAACGTCAATCGGATGTTAACTTATGTGTTAGAAGGATCGGATGGGAGTTATGATGATTCATTTAGCTTCGAGAATTTAATTATGTCTTAGGAGTGTGATCGGAATTGGTTTAGGAGGTCTGGAGTAGAATTAAGCTTGAATTGGCGAAGTTGATATTTTGGCCATTTACGGTTGATAGGTGAGATTTTAATATAAGGGTATGAATAGAATTTCGAGAGTTGCAGAAGCCATGTTGTGTCATTTGGGTTGTCTGTGCAAAATTTCAGGTCATTCAGATGTAGTTTGGTTGGGGTTTTGATCAAAAGCGTGTTTCGGAAGATTGTAGGAACTTAGACTTGAATTCGATGTCATTTTGGTAGTTTGATGTTGTTTGAGGTGTTTTGACGATTGGAACAAGTTCTAATAAGGCATTGAGTCTTGTTTGTACTTTCGGTTGAGGTTTCGTGGGCCTATGGGTGATTTCGGATGGTTAACGGGAAGATTTAGGACTTGAGAGATTTCAGAAAATTGCTGCATCTAGTGTTTTTGCACCAGCGGTTTGGGGACCGCAGGTGCTGTTGATACCCAATTTTTTCCTATGTATTTTTCATATACAAAATGCTTTCAAAATAATATATATATATATATATATATATATATATATATATATATATATATATATATATATATATATATATATATATATATATATATATATATATATATAAGGATACCCAAGTGTTTTAATAGTTCTTCCTATTTTTTAATAATTTTTCAAATCAATTTATTGTCTATTCTAGCAGTACAAAATCCATAATTATTTAAAAAATAATCAATTTTGGTGAACAACTTATTTTATTGTCGTATTTCTATCAAAATATAGTTGATGTGATTTTTCTGTATTTTTTACAAATTTATTTGGTATTTCTAAAGCTAACATGCATATAATTACAATTCTAGCCTACTTTAAGATTAATAGCATTTATATAATTGGACAATGGATTCCTGTATTTTAAAATTAATATTTATATATTACAAATTGGCTCAATACTAATAATTTGCTATTAAAATTAGTTTTACTATTTTCATATAATAAAAGGGAAATCTGACTATGAAACATTTAGCCTCTATTACAACCTATTTTACCTTTCAATTCTAACCCCTAATTGACTCAATCCGAACCACAACAGGACTGGTCAATTTTCTAATCTAAGCCATAACCCAATCCAAATGACCCTACCGAGTTCCCCACCTACTCTCTTAAATCTGGGTCGTGGATCACTCAGATCAACGACCACAACTCACCCTTCAATAATTAAACCCAAACGATCTACCCTCATCCCTCATTTTCCATCTCTCAACCGCCTTCAAATCCCATAGTCACTCAAACTCTTTCAAAGCTCTTCGGAACCCTAGCCTCCTTCTACCTTTTTCACCGCCTTTTCATCGAAATTCATGGCTTCTCAAGCCATGGATGGCCAATGCTTACTCTCCCCCATTAAGCCATGGTTGTTCGAAGTTTTGAAGTTTGACTTTGATGGATCTCCTTCATATCTTTTCCGATCTATGGTTCTAAGGCCTATCCAGCCTTTGCTCCTACGTATTCAATCCTCAATAGCCTGATTCCTGACCTTATCCGACTTAGGATCTGACTTTTTTTCAAGCCTTTCTCATTTCTAGGGTTTCTCCGAAACTTTACCATATTCGAGGTTCTTTCTCTGTTTGTTTTCTTAGATATATTCTGTATCTATGCTTTGCTCAACATTTATAGTATTTTCCCAAAATTTCCTTTTCAAAATAGCTTGTCTTTCGATTTAGGGTTTCTGAAAGGTTTTTCAAAACATCTTTTCTAATTCTTCTTCTACTTTCCTTTATGTGTGTTTGTCTATATCATGCTCGTGTGTTTCCCTTTTACTACGTATATGTTGTTCTTTGCTTTTCTTTTTCTTCAATACATGATACTCATGTGCTTTGTATTCTACTGCGCTTCTAGACTAGGCTCACATGTTAGTCCTTGATTATTTTCTCCTACATGTTCTTAATTATACTTTTCAATACTCTTCTACTATATTAATTTCCTGTTGATTTCTTTAATTTGTCTTCTTTAATGGACTCTGATCGTTTTCTTTCTAAAAGTGTTTCATCTACTATTTCTTAAAAGTTTACATCACCTCTTTTTTCTTCTAAACTTGCTTATGTTCCGACTTTTCTAAAACACGTTCATTTATGCTCTTAAATTAGTTTTCTTTCTTTGTTGCTTCAAACCTGCTATCATATCTGTTTGGTTCTCATAAGTCTCTGAAAGAGGCCACTGATCCTTTATGAGTGGTTTGCCTTCACATCTCTAGGTTTGATTCGCTTTGAGACCCTAGGATTTGCAGGTTTCTTTTGCAAGTTTAATTAGGCTTCTACTTTGGAACCTGGACTATCAGACTCATTCCAAGTACTATGAACTGAATTTGAAACTCTTTGCTTATGACTCTACACCTTTCTATGCATGTCTTTTCTAATTAGCATGACAACCCTTTTATTTGACAGTTGTGTGCTATATATATATATATATATATATATATATATATATATATATATATATATATATATATATATATATATATATATATATATATATATATATATATATATATATATATATATATATATATATATATATATATATATATAAATTCTTCATTCAAAGAGGTTTTTCCAACTAATGATTGATTTTGGAATACTTTTAATAAGTCCTAAATAATTTTTAGTGATTTTTCTTTAATTGAACCTTTTTTACCATTTCCTGACTTGGTTCATACGAACAAAGCCTAGAATTTTGATTACGACCTTTTTGCGCTTACACACCTTGAACCTTCAGTTCAACACCTTTGACTTACATCACTTACAATTCAATACTTCTTTATGTTCAATACTTGAGCACACATTACTCACTTGGAATTTCAATACTCTACTCTCTTCTGAGAGTTCTTGGACTGTTTGCTTGCAATTTGGTTCACCAGACTTCTACTTTTTCTCTTCTTATTTCCTGAAACTGGTATGTCCTGATTTTGATTTCAGCCCATCCCTATGTGTTTACTTTACAGTTACTACCATCTTGTCTACTTTTTGTTTATGTTTTGTATTGAATATGTTACTCACTCTTTGCATCTGGTGTTTGTTATGAATTCCCCATTCCCCCAATACTTTTTATATGTTTGAGTTAAGGTACATGGCCTGACAGCATCTAAATTGCTGCTTAGGTCTGAACTTGATCCTCAATGGATCCTAACTATTAAAATTTGGCTAACAGGCTGGTCAGCGGTGTGCCAGCACTCCTGATTGCTAGGCATGACCACCAGCCTACCATTGCCTTCCCTATCTCCCCCTCTATGCACTTGCACTCTCTCTTAAATCCTAAGTTATGCCCCCTTCTATACGCCTTTCTTTGGGAACCCGAGTTCCCTCTGAACTTGAACATTTAAGGATTCGCTCTTCCACACTGCACTATCTTAATTCTGCAATATATTTGGGGTGTAATAATTTCCCGGAGCCCACCTGAGACTCTGAGGGAACTTTGACGCATCCCAGATAAGAGAAGGCTTTTGAAATCTGATCTTGGAAGTTGGTTCATCTCATGTTGTTAGACCTTGAGTCTGAATTAGGCTCCTTGGTTGTAGCTTTAATTTCTGATGTAATTTTAATTTTCTTGATTCATTCGGATTTGTAGCAATTTGTAGTAACTTATGGGGTTTTAGTAAAAAGGGGAAGGGTCACTCATGTATGCATACGTGTAGATATCATACATTTAGGCATTTACTGTTGCAATCACATCCTGCTTTTCGCTCATTCATCTAATGTAGAAATCCTGCCTATAAATTGTTTTATTACTGCATTAGAAATCCTACCTATATGTTGTTGCATTACTACACTAGAGATCATGCCTATAATTTTTTTGCATTTCTACATATAAAAATGATGATTATTGGTTTTCTGCACTTCTACATATACATCTATCACTAGTCAAACAGTTTATAGGTTAAAATAATAACAAGTTGCATCCTAGATACCATGGCTATAGGATTCTGGCATCCCGATAATCGTTTTAAAATCAATAACGCTTAGAAATCATGCCTATTAGGAGTAACTGTTTGAATCTTATTTGTCTATTTCGTCTATAAGTTTAAAATCACTAGTAATGTCATTTAATATCTTCAGAATGTATTTATTTCTAAAATCAGTAATCCTTTTTTAAAAATCGGTACGCCTTCTGCATTGTTAGATATCATGGCTATAGGTCTCACCTAGGCAAACCATTAGCTAATTAACTAACCGTGTCGATCTTTGATAAACTACAACCAGGGGAGGCCTAATTCCAACATCTAATCTGAAAAATATGTGATAAATCAGCCTGCCCTAACACTTTAAATTTAATTCAGACCATAACCGATACTTATAAGTCATGCTAGACAATTTTTTTCTTTAAATGAGGAGGCATGTTTGAGCCCTATTAACTGTTATGTGTTCTCCCATACCTGCTTTATATGTTTTGATGGTCGCCCTAGAATTGTTTCCTTTTATAACTACGAAAAAGCCAAATCTCCCTTCCTTCTACGACTAGTAGTCCCAAACGCTTTCGGGGCTGATAGGATTGGGGCCGCCAAACTGGCTAATCCCGTAGCAAGAAAAAAAGCATAAAATAACCGCGGTGGCAGGTACTAGCATGCAATAAGCAACGATACTATTTCGTGAGTTAATACTTTAATGGGGTGGGAAAGAGTAGATATGGATATGATGACCGCTGTGCTAATAATACTTGTAACCTCTACTAAAGTCTTGGTGACCAGTCCTAGGTTGTTTGCAAACCTAGGACCCCCTTTCCCCTTTACTTGTTTATCTTTCTCAAAAGTTGTTCAAACTATCTCCTTAAAATTTCTGCATTACTTTACCTTCTTCAAACTCTCAACTTGCTTGAAATATTATGTGAAAACCTCTATCTACTTGAGACTTCAATTTGCTTACTTGTTATTCAAAGTCACAATTGTAGAATGGCCGGGAACCAAAACTCTTCCCCTCGAGATATTTTCTAGCCATTGCCCAAACTCTGGTTCTCCAACTCAAACCCTTCTTTGTGTCCTAATGTACTTTAATTATTAGGTGGTGACTCTTCAATTCAAAATTCAATTCCCAAAAGAGAATGAGTTGTCCTCCCAAATGTCATAAACTTGATTTTGTGAGAAAACGGGGTACGACAGCAAGAGGACTCTACTGGGGATTTTCTTTAGGCTTTTACCATTTCATTTTACTTGTGATTTTACCATTTCCTTATTGCCTTTATTTACTATCTTTATCTCTCTCTCTCTACTACAAAACAAACTTGGCTCTTTGTTTTTTTTCTTTAATTCTTTTTTTACCGATTTTCCTTTAATACTGTTGTAATTATGAGCAATTATTGTAATCATTACTTTATGAACGTGCAAATACATGAAAACTTGTTTTGTTCTTGTAATTGAATATTCAACATCATATTCCACTCATTCCAAACAAAATACCATAGTAACATTTATAATGAGTGGTTGCGCCCTTCCGATAAAATCACCCCGTAAATTTGGCAAAGGCGTATTTGCGGTAAAACCAGTCGATCAACGGTGTAGTCGACGGTTTCGTGACTTTCTCTCTTTAGTTATCCTCTCAAGAGTACCAGTATAACACACCATAGAAACCCTACTATATTCAATTTGCATGCGTCATGGATAAATTTAGCCGAGTGAGTTAGGTTGTCCATATAATGACTCTTTAAGATAACCTTGTCCAAAGTCCACTAGGTTTCCTGGAACCCAAACGGACACTACCACGTCTGTGCATTTATTTGGAGAACTAAATTCTTCTTATGCCAATTGTTGATATTTATATAGTGATTCTGGTGAGGGTAAGGGCCTAACACTTTTGTTTTGCAGAAAATGAGGCACGAAGTCCCTAGATTCGGCATGGTAACCAACACCCACCCAAGGTTGCTAAGTTGGTGGGAAGACCTTCACTCCAATGATCACACTCTCGTCTGCAAATATTTGGGAAATTTACCTTATCTTTTGGAAATCCAACCCAACAACAAAATTGTAGAGGCTGCCACTCTATATTGGGATGGCGACAGGTCTATCTTCCGCTTCGGGAACCTTGATATGACACCTTTTCTATAGGAAATAGGAGGACTAGCTGGTATCCCATATGAGTATCCGGGTTTTCTTATGCCGGAAAATCACAAGGGTAGAGGTTTTCCCAAAATGATGGGACTAAAGAAGAATCCAGACTTAACCTGTTTAAAGGATTCCTACATTCCATTCGACTATCTGTACGACAGGTACGGCCATAGCAAGTCCTACCGTACTTACCCATATGAATTCACCCTCATATCATTGGGGCATATCCACTGAAGGGTCTTCGTCTTTATGTTCTGCTTTTTGAGGATGATAGTATTTCCTGTGAAGAAGGCTAGGATCCATAGCGGACTAGTCATGGCCACCAAGACTTTAATGAAAGGGATTGACGGGCAGCCTTTTAGCACAGTACCTATGATCGTTCCAGAGATATATCGAACCCTAGAAAACTATCAACGAGGGGCCAAACTCTTTGAGGGTTGCAACTTAATATTCCAACTTTGGCTCATAGAGCACCTCCAAGAGGGTGAATATCGACAAGAGATTCTACACAGGGATTGGGATGATCATATCGCATTCCATAAGGCAAGTTGAATAAACTATATGCCTAACATGTTTGCTCAACCAGAAGATGCCAAAGGGTGGGTGGATTTGTTAGCAAATCTAAAAGAGGGTCAAGTACATTGGATGTAATGGTTCCCTACTAGAGAGTTCATCACCCGATCCAAGGACGCACCATTCCTAATACTTAATGGTTTGAGGGGGACTTACCCTTATGTTCCTCTCCGAGTTATGAGACAGGAAGGAAGAAAACATGTTATACCAAGGGTAGACAAGATGAGTCACTTCAGGGCTGACTTTCAAGATGATGATAGTCCATTCAAGTGTCAAGCTTAGTATATGTAACACTACAAAATAATCCTAGGAAAGGATTCCGTACAACCAGATAAGCACCATGATGGTTATACTCCATACTATCCAAGCTGGTTGGAAGGCGATCATAATGGGTTAGGATAACCCAAGATTGTTCGAGGTCACAAAATCATCGACGAAAAGGCTAAGGTACAGGTCAAGTACGACCAACTGCACAAGAGGATCCAGAAATGTGAAAGTGAGTACTGGGAAATTCAAGAAGCCCTTCAAAAGGTGATTGAAGAATGGAAAGACCTGGTTGTCAGTGCCAACAAGCGATTGGGTATTTGGAGAGGGGTTGAGTGGAACTAGAAAGGAAGTTCATCCAAAAGATCGAAGACCGGTAGAATGCTGAGGAAAACGAAGGAGGACACTTGGCTAGAGCCTACTTGTTGCTGGGACAACGTGAGATGGTGAAGCTATTCGACGGAGCCAAAGATGCCAAGTCTGTGGAAGATCCTTTTGGGACCATGTAGTTAGGATCTTTTTCTTTTTTTTCTTTATATTTAATAAGGCCAATGGCCATTAGTGACATTTTATGTTCTGCTGTTTTAGTGTCGTTTTAGGATTCGTCTTATTTTTTATTAATAAAATGAAGCATTTAGCATTATAAGATCTCCAAATCAACTTGTCGCTAGCCCTGCCTCGGGCACAACGAGGCTCCCAAATTAGGACACGAATTATATTCTCGCACTATGTGTTTAAATATCGCAACATCGTTTTTTATGATCCTCACTAACTTGTTACCTTTTAGAGTTTACTTTTAATTTATTCCCCTCCCCAAAGTTTATTTTGTGCACTCTGGAATCGTCATCATACTCCACAAGATTCAAGGGCCCTCAACCCACTACTCCTCCTAGTCCCGTTAGAAACAGGAACTAGAGAGAAATGGAAGATTTGAGCAATATCGGAAAGAAGAACTCAGTTGAACAGGTAGAGGGTATCAAGGTTTCCAAGGAAGGTTCCTCCCAGATCGAGCAGAAGTTGTAGAAATTCCAAGAAAAACTGGAACAAGTGCGGAATTTGGCAAGCTTATCTTTTCCCTTACTACCCAGATATCTACTTTCCCAGCACTAATAACCCTGCACCTCCACAAAAAACATCCCGAAGCCACAAAACCAACCCGCTTCCCATCATTAGTGTAACACATGCCACACATCAAACAACACCCTACTGCTCATCCCTGAACCATATAACTCCACAAATGATCATCTCCACACTCGCCACAACACCCCCATCTTTGTGGAAACCATACCAAATCCCGTTCAACCTATCTCAAGCGCACCTGAGTCTGATGACAAAGACTCTTTTATCAGGAATTTGGCTACAGAACTCAAAAAGCTAGCTAGCCGAGTTCAGGGTGTTGAAGGAAGCAAGGGGACCGAGGGACAAAATTACAAGGACCTTTGCATTCAACCAGACGTCAAACTACCTGAGGGTTATAGACCTCCCAAGTTCAAGATATTCCATTGCATAGGGGATCCTAGAGTTCAATTGAGGACAGACAGCGACAAGCTGATCGCAGTAGGAAAGGATGAAAAGATTCACATGAAGCTCATTATGAGAAGTTTGAAAGGAGATGCTCTGTCTTGGTACATTAGCCATGACCCGAAGAAGTGGTCGAATTAGGTATGTGTGGCGTCCGATTTAATGGACAGATTCAGATTTAACACAGAAAATGCACCAGATGTGTTCTATATCCAGAACCCTAAACAAGAAACCTATGGAGACATTCCGCAAGTATGCTACTCATTCGAGATCAAAAACTGCCAAGGTGGGTTCGGCTGTAGAAGAAACACAAATTAATAGGTTTTTTGTCTGAGCTCAAGACCTACAGTACTACGAAAGGTTGATGCTGATCGAAAGCAAAAAAATTTCTGATATCATCAAGCTAAGGGAGAAGATATAGGAAGATATTAAAAGTGGTATGGTAGAAAACCTTGATGCTTTACAGTCTACAAACAATGCTCTACAGTCTGGTGTCAAGTCCAAGAAAAAGGACGTAAGCGCCGTGATGGTTGCAAAGAGAACAAAATCCCTAATAAAATACCAAACCTACCCTATATCTCCTCTCACATATCAGCCTACCCCAAATTAACAAGCACCCTCGCCTTCTTACCAAGCTCCACCACCTTCTTACCAATTGCCTCCACCAACCACATATCAATCTAATTCACCGAGATACTCCCAGCCCGCACACGTCTACCAAGCCTAAAAAACCCAACAAGCCCAATATCAATCACCTCCCCCTCGCCAAAATATCCCTAGACCCTAACCAGACTTCGATCGAAAACCCACCAAACACTACACTACCATTACCGAACCCATCGACTAGCTATATAAAAGGCTCAAGGCGCTGGTTATGTCACCCCTATCCCTGCCATAAACCTCGAAAACCCCTCCCAATGGGTCAACCCAAACAAAAACCTATGCATATTATTCTGGCATGAAGGGGTATACTATTAATGAGTGCCGCTCTCTAAGGATGAGATCCATGCTTTGATTGAAAACAAGATCAACGTGGCAAAGTAGCATGCTCTGAACGTCCGTAACAACCCTCTACCAGACTACAAGTGTGGAGGCATTCACATGATTGAGATAGAAGATGATTGGGACCCTAAGGAATCGATCAGGTTGATAGTAGAAGGTGACGAGCCAAAGAAACTAATAGTCACCCTTAACACGATTGTGGTCCAGATGCAGCCTTCCGAAGACGCCAAAGTAACCATGTCCATACCACTTGATTTCAAAAAACCATCCTTCACAAAGATGCCAACACTGATTGAGGTCACGTTTGGTCCCCAAAGGCATCTATTCCATTTGAGGTTAATGTATTACCTCCCAAAGTAAGGGTGCCCATTACGGAAGCAATGAAAGCCATAACACCGTTCCACACAAAACCCATACAATGGGATTACACAACCAAGGGAATAAGGAAAGGAAAAACCAAATTCGGAGAAGCAATTGCATCACAGGGTATGACAATAACCAGCATGGTTTATACCTCGGAGTATCTGGCTTAGTCGAGTATGTAGGCCTCTTGTTAGACAACTATCACTGAAACTAGGCCTGGTGACCTCTGGATGAAGAAACAAGCCAAAGAGTATTCAGTCATTGATCACTTGCACAAAACGCCAACCTAGATCTATATCTTAGCTCTGCTACAAAGCTCTGAAACACATAGGAATGCCTTATTGAATGTGCTAAGCGAGGCATATGTACCCAGCAACATCACTGGAGGAGAAATGGAAAACATGGTAGGGCAAGTATTGCAGAGTCACAAAATCACCTTCCATGAAGATGAGTTTCCACCGGAAGGGCTAAGCCACAACAAGGGGTTGCACATTACTGTACAATATGAGGCTTATTTTGTCACCAAGGTCCTAATTGATGGAGTGTCCGGCTTCAATATTTGTCCGTTGGTAACACTCAGAACATCGGCGAAGGGTTTGAACAAAATCAAAGACGAGGACATCAACGTAGCATTCGATGGTTCCCAATGGGCCACTATTGGGGAGATTAGCATGTGTTTACAGATGGGGTCTACTTGGTTTGATGTTGACTTTCAAGTGATAGACGTGCTGGTGTCTTACAACTTGTTATTGGGACAGCCTTGGATTCATGCCGCTAGGGCTGTAGCATCAACCCTACATCAGGCAGTGAAATTTGAGTAGAGTTACTAACAGGTGATTATTCACATCAATGGTAGCAATCCCATATACAGTTGCCAGACCATACCAACAATTGGAGGAAGAAGAAAGGTGCAGATAAACTTATCACCACATTGAACGAGTCAATGACATTGATAAGGACAAGTGGTGGGATAATAAAATCGAAAGTTTATTGAATTGGTGTGGATATGACCCTGGAAAAAGACTCGGCAAGAATCTACAAGGGATCGATAAGGCTATGAAGCTGAAGAAACATGGTACCACTTTTGGTTTGGGATATGAGTACACTTGGGAGGAATTCAACCACTGGTCTCCACCATGGCACGGTCCTTATTACCCGTTGAAGCAGCCAATACCTCACTTAGAGCATACATTTAAACCAACCAATGTTATATTTTGGTCTAAAGAAGAGGAAGCACTGAAAGAGATAAGGATTTTGTTATTGGAAGATGATAACATGGAATGTTGCATCATTTTCGAGGAGGAGAGAGAGGAAGGACCTTCTGTACAAGCCGTGAGTCGAGGAGCATGCCTCAACATTAGGTCCATCAGAACCGCCATAGCCCGAAAAGCTTCGGGCATTGCTATTACTTGTCTTGATGAACCGATGACTGTTACATGCAATGAGACAACGCAAAAAAAAATACAGACTCATAGGAAGATGATATACCAGAATAGGTTGTTAAAGAGGTCGATGTATTTTAGAATAGACCCAAGTCCAACCTAGACAAAACAGAGGTTGTTAACTTAGGAGATCCAGAAAAAGTTAAAGAAACGCACATCAGTGCTCATTTATCACAATCAGAAAAGGAAGAGTACACGGAATTTTTAAGAGAATATGAGGACATATACCCCCCGCTATTGGAAACTAGAGCAGAATTTTGAGGAGGACGCTCAAAATTCCAAATTTGATTTCCGCCATTTGTCGCACGCAGTCATCAAAAGCAACAACTCAGTAAATTGGGGCAGAATTTTGAGGAGGACCCTCAAAATTCTGGAGCGAAAGAGGTTGCAATCTCTTGAACCGTGTCGCAGTCGTCGATTTATTTAGAGAAAACTATTCTCAATTACGCATTTAGGTTATATTTTCACTAAAGCATGCATGTCTGTTATCAAAATTACTTTGTTTAGCAACTCTACGCCAATGACACAGGATATCACTAAAGATAGAGCCTAGCTGGACAAATGAAGCCGGGGCATAGAAACTAACCTTCCCCCCTCTAAAAACTCATGATTTTCGTTGGATGCGGGCACCTAAGCCGTGAATCATTGAGTACATTCATACACTCATGCTTTTCAGAAATTCAACGTTCAGAACCATCACACCTTTTCGCAGTTGTTACCTACATGCAACGTCCCCAGCAGCCACAATATCACACATAACTATCAAGCTATCAACTGAGAGATTTTACAACTATTCGCCTTTTATTTTTCAGCACAACATAAGAGTACCATTCTGCCTTCCGAGGTTAAGCTCCACCTCCATCAGCATTTTCTACATTGCATAAGACTACCATCCTGCTTTCTGAGTTTAAGCTCTACCTCCATATGTATTTTATGCATTGTATAAGGCTACCATTCTATCTTTCGAGGTTAAGATCTACCTTCATCGATATCTCTTGCATTACATAAAGCTACTATTCTGCCTTCTGAGGTTAAGCTCTACCTCTTTTTGTATATTCTGCATTGCATAAGGCTACCTTTCTGCCTTCCGAGGTTAATCTCTACCTCCATCTACATCTCCTGCATTGCAAAAGGCTACCTTTCTGCCTTCCAATACTAAGCCTTATTTCCAGCTGCATGGCTTCAATATTGCCACCTTTAAATTCCGCATCGACTAAAATATCGCCAACTTTATTTAAATTCTGCATCGGCTAAAATATCGCCACTTTTTCACATTGATTGAAATATCACCACCTTTATTTAAATCTAGCATTGGCTAAAAGATTTCCACCTTATTCATTTAATGGGCTTAAAGATCACCAACCGGTCTGAAGGCGTCATTGTTCAAAGGTACCATCTTCATAGCCCGAGAACACCATGCCATGGCTTGAGGACCCCATTTTTATCTTTGCATATCATTATTCAAAGGCATCGTGGTTCGGAGGCATCATTCTCATAGACCGAGAACATCGTTTCATAGCCTGCAAATTCATTATACGCTTCATGGCCCAGGACATCATGGTCTGAGGACGTCATCCTAACCGTCCAAAGACAGCATTTATAGTCCAACAGGAATTTGCATTACGTTTAAATTTATGCACAATATATGTTAGGTAAACTGGCTAGCAACGGTCGTCTTAGCAGGAGCGATCCTGCTCCAGTTCTGGCAGTCAACTTGACTTCAACCATCTTTCCCAACCTAAATATCATGTTTGTTTTTCAAAAATCTCCATCGACATATTACGTCGGTGCATCCTGAAATACATATAGCCTGATCCCTGAAAGACGAGGGATATGTAGGCAGCTTAGAAACTGAAGCTCGATCAAATTGTTCAAAACATTTTGTTCAGTCGAATTGGTCATCATATCTTTACCCGACAACTCTTTCATCCTTTCCAGGTAAAGAGGGGCAACTGTTGATACCCGGTTTTACCCCTACTCCATTTTATGTGTTTGAGTTACAGTTCATGGCCTGACAGCATCCAAATTGCTGCTTAGGTCTAAAACCGATCCTCAATGGATACTAACTCCCAAAATTTGGCTAACAGGCTGGTCAGGGGTGTGCCAGCACTCCTGATTGCTGGGCATGACCACCAGCCAGACATGGCCTTCCCTAACACCCCCTCTATGCACTTGCACTCTTAGATTCTAAGTTCTGTCCCCCTCGTATGAGCCTTTCTTTGGGAACCTGAGTTCCCTCTAAGTTTGGACATTTGAGGGTTGGCTCTTCCACACTACACTATCTTAATTTGGCAATATATTTGGAGTGTAAGCATTGCCCGGAGTCCACCTGAGACGCTAAGAGAACTTTGAAACACCCCATAAAAGAGAACGCTTTGCCAATATGATCCTGAAAGTTGGTTCATCTCATGTTGTTAGACCTTGAGTTTGAATTAGGCTCCTTGGTTGAAGCTTAAATTTCTGATGTAACTTTACTTTTATTGATTCATTCGGGTTTGTAATAATTTGTAATAACTTATGGGATTTTAGTAAAAGGGGAGGGTCACTCATGTATGCATACATGTAGATATCATACTTTTAGGTAATTACTATTACAATCACAACCTGCTTTTCGATTATGCACCTCATGTAGAAATCCTTCCTATGAGTTTTTACATTATTGTATTAGAAATCCTGCCTATAAGTTGTTACATTACTGCATTAGAGATCATGCCTATAAATTTCTGTATTTCTGCATAAAGAAATTGTGATTATAGGTTTTCTGCACTGCTACATATACATATGTCATTAGGCAAACAGTATATAGGTTAAAATGATAACAAGTTGTATCCTAGATACCATGCTTATAGGATTCTTGCATCCGGATAATCGTTTTAAAATCAATAACGCTTAGAAATCATGCCTATAGAAGTAACCACTTGAATCTTATTTGTCCGTTTCATCTACAAGTTTAATATCAGTAGTAATATCGTTTAATATATGCAGAATTTATTTGTTTCTAAAATCTGTAATCCTTCTTTAAAAATCAGTACGCCATCTGCATTTTTAGATATCATACCTATATGCACCTAGGCAAGACATTAGGTAAGTAATTAACTGTGTAAGTCTTTGATAAACTACAACCAGGGAAGGCTTAATTCAGACTTCACATCTGAAAAATATGTGATAAATTAGCCTTCCCTAACACTTTAAATTTAATTCAGACCATAATCAGTACTTGTAAGTCATGCTAGACAATATGTTTCTTTAAATGAGGAGGCATATTTGAGCCCTATTAACTGTTATGTGTTCTCCCATTCAGGTCTTATATGTTTTGGTTGTCGCCCTAGAATTTTGTCCTTTTATAACTCTGAAAAACCAAATCTCCCTTCCTTTTAGGACTAGTAGTCCCAAACGCCTCTGGGACTGATAGGATTTGGGCGGGTACTAGCATGCAATAAGCAACGATACAATTCCGCGATTTAATACCTTAATGGGGTGGGAAAGGTGGATATGGATATGATGACCGGTGCGCTAATAACACTTGTAACCCCTCTTCTGAGGAGTGTTTACCTGGGATTGCATTGATGTGATCCATAATGTTTCAAAAGCTAGGACCCCTTTCCCCTTTACTTGTTTATCTTTTTCAAAAGTTGTTCAAATATTTATTTAAAATTTGTGGTTTTCTTCACTTTCTTCAAATTCTTAACTTCCTTGCAATATTATGTGAAAACCCCCTATACCTTAGACTTCTATTTGCTTACTTGTTATTCAAAGTCACAATTTTAGCATGGCCAGGAACCACACCAGTGCATCTTGAGTGGTGCCTAACACCTTCCCCTCGAGATAATTTCTAGCCCTTACCCAAACTCTGGTTCTCCAACTCAAACCCTTCTTAGTGTCCTAATGCACTATAATCATTAGGTGGCGATTCTTCAATTCAAAACCCAATACCCCAAAGAGAACGAGTTGGTTAAACCGCAAATGTGGTACTGCATATGCGGATTTTGGATCGCAAATGCGGTTATGTCTGGGCAGAAGGTACATATTTCTTTGTTCGCGATTTTTGATGGGTTGCACCATTTTTGAAATCAAAATTCAAAACTTTGGGTGATTTTTAAGAGAGAAATCAAAGGGATTTCGATAAGGTAAGGATTTTTTACCCAAAACACACTTCTATGATGATATTTCATAGATTAAGGCAGAAATTAAAGGAATTAAAGGGCTAAAATGGAGGTTTAGGGCTTGAGTTTTAGAGGGTTTTAAATGGGGATTTTAGGGGTCATTTAGACTCTGATTTAGATTATTTTGATATGTATGAACTCGTGAGGAGATGAGGAATCTAATGGTGTTAAAATTTCTGAGTTTTGAGAAGTGTGCTTGGGTGTCTGGTTTTGCTAATTTCGAGATTTTTGGTATTTTTCGATTGTTTTAACTTGAGCTTTGTTCCCTTAGCATATTGTGACGTATCCGTTCTGATCTTAGCATATTTGGAGCACTCGGAAGTCATTTCGATAGGCAAGCGTGTTGTAGAGTAGCTTTGAGGGATAGTTCTAGGTGAGTAATGATTTTAAATGCTATCCTGAGAGTATGAAATCCCAAAACTACACAGCGTACAGCTATTTTGAGGTGACATACATGCTAGATGACGAGCATGGGGTTAATTGTGACTTATTCCATTCCGAATAATTGTTTTATTGCGTATGTGATAGTTAATTGTTTGATAATATTATATATTTGGATAAATTCCATATGTGGTTCTCGTACCAGCTATTTGAACCCTTAGAGGATTTTTAAATGATATCTTCCGCACTGATTGATTTCGTACTAGTGCTCTGTCATACTATAGTTTACTATTTTTAAAGACTCAGCTGTATTATTCTATTTTAAATACATTAAATATAATTTCAAAGGTATTTGAACTGAGCTTCATATTTTACTATGGCCCAAGGGGCTTATGAGATTCTGACTGAGTAAAGTCGAGGCCTGTGTTGTGAGGATACATTTGGATCGGGTTGCACGACGCAGCAGTACATTCATTATGATAATGAGGTCGAGGGCCTGAGACTTGTATGCTAGGAGTTGGCTTTAGATTTATATGAGGCCGAGCATATTTATGATACCACGAGATGAATTGATTATGCTCTTGGGCCTTAAGGGGCCCCTTCCGCAGTCTGTACACCCCCAGTGAGCGTGGGTACCCATTTGATGTGAGATTGATCCCGAGGGGCTGGCGTTTTTCTGAAATTGAGCCGGAGGGGATTGTACTGTTCTGAGATGTTTCCCAAGAGGGAAGATTTGTTGTTACTCTGCTCGATGGGTGAACTTTTACGTTTTATTTACCTGTCAATTTCTTGTTTTACTTATTGAAAAAGGGATTTTACTTTATTCTCCGCTAATTTACTATTATAAGTGATTTTTACTACTTAGGTATAGAATGCCTTGTTTTTACGTGTTTTCTTACTTTTAGTCATTATTTATATTTATTACTCACTGGGTCAGAGTACTCACATTACTCCCAGTACCGTGTGTGCAGATTCAGGCGTACCAGGTCCCGCTCCCGAGTGCTGATTCATTCCAGCTTCCGGTGGAACTTTGAGGAGTCTTTAGGTAGTTGTTGGCATTCGCAGCCTGAAGGTCCTCTCTATCTATTTCTTTTACGTTCTAATTCAGTATTTGAAACTTTGTAGTTACATTTGAGGATTTAGTATCATAGATGTTCGTGACTTGTGACACCCTGGTTAGGAAGGTGTTATGGATTTCCGCTTTGTTATCTCTATTTTGGCTTAATATTGGTATTAAATCATGTTTAAACTATCTTTATACTATATAACTGCTTAAAAGGACGAATTTTGTTAGACTGGCTAGCCGTATCTTCACGAGAGATGCCATCACGATCGGGTTCAGGGATAGGGCCGTGACAATCTATAGGCCGAGTCGAGAGGCATAGACATCACAGGTTAGAGTATGGATTCAATAGAGGTAAGTAATGATTGTAAATAATGTCCTGAGGGTATGAAACCCCAGATTTTACATATTTGTACTACCTTGAGGTTACCCACACGCTAGATGACGAGCGTGGGGCCGTGCACTATTGGAGATTATGACTTAGTCCATCTCGTATGATTGTAAAATCGCATATTCGATTGAAAACTATTTGATAATATTGTGTTTTGGAAAGTATTATCATGTTTTGGGGCGAATGCCATATTTTAACCTCGTGCCAACTGGATTTGACCCTTAGGGTATTTTTACTACTATTCCTGACTGTTTTAACTTTATATTTATACCCGGTCATGTCGTATTCTGCTATTTTCATAACTCAATCACATTTACTCAATTTTGATATTTTAAATAATATTTTGGGTTGAGCATCATGTTTACTAATGCCCGAGTGGCTTGAGATATTCTGAATGAGTGAGACCGAGTGCTTATGTTGTGAGGATTATTATGGGATCGGGCTGCGCGCCGCAGCATGTATACCGATTGTGATGTAATGGCCTAATTTGTTGTGCCACAAGGTGGCTTGTGATGGCGCTTGGGCTGTAGGAGCCCCTCCGAAGTCTGAACACCCCTAGTGTGTGCGGGTACCCAGTGTGAGATGTGATATTGCATGAGGGACTGATGTTGTTTTGTGTTAATTGTCGAGGGGCTGATATGAGTGATTGTGAGGTAGCCCGAGGAGCTAGTTCTGTTGATATTTTACCTGAGGGTTGGTCTTTGTTTCTTTTCTTTGTTTCACTGTTTTCATCACTCGTTTGGAACTGATGTAAGATGTCTTAAAAAGGTTTTATAGAACTGAGATGTTTTTACGCGTTTTACTACATTAGTATATTGTTCTGGATTTATACTGTTTTGTTATAGCATTATGTTTTGGTTAACCTATTTTCTTACTGCTCAACTACATTTACTTTTATTATTTACTGAATTGGCATACTCAAATTACTCCCTGCACCCTGTGTGTAGATCTTGGAGTCTCGGGTCACGCTAGCGAGTGTTGATTTATCTTCCAGCAGGCGTTTGGAGTTGACTAGGTGGTTACTTGGAATTTGCAGCCCAGCGCTTCTCCTTCCTATCTTTATTTCGCTTGTATTAGCTTTGTCTCAGACTATGTTGCCTTTTTCGTATTTCTAGACGAGATATAGTTGCTCATGACTGGTGATACTCGAATGTGGTCTGTATTTTTTTGCACTATTTTATAATACTTTATTCTATAGGATTTTAGATTATCAATGTCTTTAAATGACTTATTATACTTGCTTGGTTGGTTTTTGGGGTTTGTATTGGCTGGCCTAGTTTCACCACATGCACCATCACGACCGGATCCATTTACAGTCAAAACAAGTTCGTATCCCAGGCCGCCGCCATGTGGGTCGTCAGCGCTGGTTAAATGAAGACAGTTGTTGAAGAAACAACAATTTAATGGATCAAACGGAAATTAGAGACAGAATTTCTTTAGATCTCACAAGGCAAACATGAACAATCAATTCAAAATCTAAGAAAATGGAAGGGGGAAAGTGGTTGCCGACCGGATCTGTCGTTGGCGGAACGTAGCCCCGGGTAGGTTTTCTGAAAGTAGGGGAGGAAACAATCGGGGGAAAAAGAGAAGAGAAACTAAAGAGAAAAGAGGAGAGAGGGAGAGAGAAAAATAATACGTTGCTTATTTAATGGCTTAAAGGTAGGAAGTGACCATAAATAGATATTTTGCTATAAAAATTAAAAGGTAGCTATATGAGATAATTTTTTAAAAGAGTATTTATTTATAATTTGTTGTAGGAGCTAAAAATTTTCTGCATTATATCATCACTGATTAATATCAAGATAGAATTTTACTAGTGGCGGACCCATGATATTAAAATTATGGGTGCTCTCCAAATATTTTCTTATTGCATAGGTTAAGCTACAATTTGGTAAAAAAATAATGGGTACTTGAGAACCCACAAGGTTTCATGTAGGCCCGGCATTGGATTTTAACAGTGTTATCAAGTTAAACAAAGAATAACTATAACTGTTAATTGAAAATAAGATATATTACAAATGAACTGTTTTAAGGCTAAAACCAAGGGCTGCTCTAGGGTAAGGCAAGTGTAGCCCTTGCCTTGGGCCCCCAAATACTTAAAGTCCCAAATATTTGAAGGAATATTATATTAATAAAAAATATATAAATTTATATTTATATAATTATAATAAAAGGTTAAAGTTTTAATATTTTAAAATTTTGGTTGAGGTAAGATTGAGTGAATTAACAGGATAATTTATTTTTACTAAATAAATAATTTTTTTATTTTTTTATCAATTTTATTTTTCTTTTTTTATCTATAGTCGTCTTTTAACATAAATTCTCTAAATTAACTATTCCTTTTTGTTATATTTGAATGGTCCACACGTCAGGAAACAAGTTCTTTTGTGTCTCATCTTTCTTATCTAAGAAATCCCTGAAATAAGTGTCGTAAGATTCTGAATATGATGGATAATGGGTTCACCCTTTACCATTGTTACTTAAGGGAGGAGTTCAATAAGATATGACACACCTAATCCACAAATCATGCCTTACTCTCCCTACTAGGTCACAGTCATATAAGATTTTTTTTTGTTTCTCAATACTAAATGGACTTTATGAAAAAAGTTTAATAGTCTTTTAATATATTTGATTATACGCCGCCACTTCGGTTGAGCCGCCCTTGATTAATGATCAACGATTATTTACAAACCACTATCCCACCGTGAATGTGTTGTTCAACCAGTTTCAATCATATTTAGTAATTGAATGACACATTCTCTATCTTTAATATTTTTGTCATTGTTGTCTTATCTTAATTGAGAATCAAGATTGAATTTTTACTAAATATCGCCACTAAAAGACAAATTTCTTGTAGTGTAGAATTTTTATTGAGAATGTCAGGATTAGAGAAGTGGTTATAGAAGGATTTAGGTTACAAATTTTTCTAATAATGGATTGTATAATTTTATTTCAAATTAAAAAAATATTATATAAAACAAATAAAAAAATTACCAAGTCGACGAAGAGCCTCAACGCGCCACAATCACTACTTTGACTCCTTATATACGATTTTGAACAACATTGAACTTTATCAATTCCAACGCAAATTTTGTAAAAATTAAAATAAATAAATACTATCAATACTCTTTAACAACAAAAATATTTTAGAAATTTGAATTATACTACTTATATCTTAATATTTGTAAATATGTTTTTTACAATAATATCAAGGATAATAGATTGTAAATATATTTCTAACATTTTATTTATTTAAATTACCACTTTCTAATATAAATAATAATATTACTTTATAAAGTTAAAGGCTTCATTTAAGAATATTATATTATAAAAATCAAGTATGAAAAAATAGCAACATTAACTTTTTTACATATATTTGTGTATACATACCAATGAAAAGAAGATATAAGACCTTTTATTAAAATTTGTTTTTATGCCACTGATTTTATGGAGTTTCCCTTGGCTAAAACGCGCTCGTGAGATCTACATTCAAAAAATGTACCATCACTTCGATTTCTTGAAGTGCCTCCGAACAAGGCAATTAACAATGGCAAGCCAAGATATCCAAGCTTTTTCGATTTTCGCATGACGATGTGGGTGACTCATAATTAGAATCATCATCTCCATTTAATGTTATAAATACTTTGCACAATTAGGGCACATATTTATGCTAAGTGGCATTAAACAAGTAATAATGAGATCTACTTTAATTCATACTTGTTTTGCTGCATTCTTCCAGTTATAATGTAGCAAACTTGTGGTGAATAACCGAGTACAGAAAAATTGGTGAAACTGTAAATATACATTGTTACCTAATTTGCAAATCAGCAGTTCTTCTCAAATATTATTAACGTGTCGCAAATTTAATAACAAAAAATATTACAATAACACAAATTGAAAGTTAAGTCGATATTGAAATTCAAAATCACAGCAAAATCTTAACTTTAAATAATTTAACTAATTTTAAGTATTTAAATCGTAAACACAGCGTAATATTTCACATATATTGACATGTCCTAAAATGAAAAATATCGTGTAGATTAAAATAAAGGGAGTGATATATCATTAGAATGAACATGGGACTGATTTTTCACTGCCTTCTCTCTAGGAAGAAGAGTGAATACTGAATCCGTCACTATTCATCGGACTCAATTCCGTCAGTTTCATCACGAAATTAGCCACTCAAGAAGATCCTTCTTGTGGTGAACAACTCCCTTAGATTTTATTCCAAAATCCTAAACCGATCGCAACAGATCTTGAATTTAGTGATTGAACTCACTGTAGATTCAAATTTTCAGCAAACTTTCACGTTACGCTTTTGTGATGTGAAGTTTATGGATTGTTCATAGATTGATTTGTTTGGATAGAGTTTTGCTATTATTCGCAAGAACATATCGTAATAAACTCTTGGAAGGAACTGTAGCTTGGACAGTTTCAATTCAGTTTTGTGCATTTTTGTAGCAGCGTCACAGCGTGGATGTAGACGATCTTTTCTGAAGTAAAACGCAACCATGGATGCTACGCCCTCTCCCCAGCATCTGGCTATGGGAGAGGTTTGCAACATTCTAAAAACTGTTCCAAAAGAATACACTAAGGAATCGTATGCTTCAACTCTTCAAACTAAACAGTTTGCTCCGTAAAAAATCGAGCTCTGTCCAGTTATCAACGAGCATGGTGAACCTATAATTCAATTCACTAAGGAAGAGGTTAACAACTTCATTAGGGAAGAAGGTTTGCATCAGGCAGCAGTTTTAAAATTTTCTTATGGCAGACCTGATCTATCGGAAGTGCGAAGAATATTTTCGTCGCAATTTGATGTTCAAGGTCAATGTAACATTGGGCAGTTGGAGTTTCGTCATCTGTTAATCAGGTTTGATCTCTTCAATGATTATGTTCATTTCCTTTCAAAGTCGACTGGATATCAGAAATCCAAAAGCGACGAATATTTCTTCAGAACATTCCCATGGTCTTAGGAATTCAATCCGAAGGAGGAGACGTCGATGTCAGTCGTGTGGATCTCTCTTCCAGGTCTTCCACCAAATTTTTTTTCTAATAGGTCGTTATTGTCTATTGCCTCAGCTGTGGGAAAACCTCTAGCTGTGGACAAGGCAACTTAGGATTGAACGAGACCTAGCGCGGCAAGAGTTAAGATTATAGTTGATCTTTTGGATAAACATCCTAAAAAGGTCAAGCTTCAGATATTAGATAGAGTTTCAGGTAAATCTGTCGAGTTTCACCAAGAAATAGTCTTCGACAACCTTCCTAAGTATTTGTGCTTATTGCAAGCATCAAGGTCATGATGAGAAGGCGTGTAGAATTAAAAAAGAAAAGCATGGAGCAGAGGTGGTCGCAGAGAAAAAGTTGGATAGTGATCTGCCTGGTCCCAAGGTCGATGTTTTAGACAAATTACAAGGGGATGCAAGGGATTATCTAAATGCTAAAAGATCTGGACAAAGAGCTAAGGATTTACAAGAAAAAGATGAAGTGACGGATGTTGTTGATACAATTGATTCTGCTGCACAAACTTGTATGGTAAAGGATGTTATGAAAATGACTGTTGACACTACACAACATACTGTGAATGATAGGGGAGATTCTGATCAATATGAAATGGCTAGGAGTGTTGTGGTTACTAAAACTGCTTCTGCTTCAAATGTTACAGCTGCAGAAACTCTTTAATGCCCAAATTCTGATATTACCCAGCCTTGTATCATGACATCTACTGTTTCATTGAAGCTGCCCTGGAATGTTCTAACTAAAAAGGAGATGTTAAATTTATCTTCTGTGACAGCACATGACAATGCAAAAAGGAAGGAACATAGTTTGATCGACCAGCAGCACATGTTGCAGAACTCTATTCTCGTTGATCAAGAAACTGGTACAAAGTTGGAGGCTTCAGATACTTTCAAAGCAATTACAGATTCTACATTTTTGTCAATTCAACCAGCTGACAGGTCCATAGTAACAAATTTATCTGCTGCTTCAAAAATACTTGGGCAACAAGAAAGCAATGAATTGAGTAAAGCATGAGTTTTGCTTAATTCTACCCCTCCCAATACAGCTAAACTATCCAAAGGTCAGAAATACAGGTATAATGTTCAGCAGCTAGCAGCAGAAGAGGTACATGTACAAGCTACTGTTTATCCAACTCTACCATTGGATGACATTAGTATGACTGGGCAAAATGAAGAGGTGGATGATCAATATGATGTTACGGAATTGGAATTTGCAGCATCTGTTACAAAGGGTAATAAGAGTACCAACTGGACATTGCATAATCAAGCAGCTGCTGTAGTTTCTATTTTTCCAAAGCTGGAGGTAAGGCCCGTTTGCATATTACCCTCCCCAGACCCCACTGTGTGGGACTATACTCGGTAGTTGTTGTTGTTGTTGGATTCTACACTTCCTTTAAGTCTTGTTGATCGAGCTATATATGGGAATGATGATGCATCACATGCAGAAGTTCTAGTTGAGTCGATGGAGGAGATATTGAACTTGGAAAAAAGACCTCCTAAGCCTTCTAGAGACGTACCTGTTTTGAATGCTTGGACAATGAAGTCTACTGCAGATAGTATTTATTCCAGTATACAGGCTGGGCAGGTGGTTGTTTTTTAGGGTGAGACATTACATCTGAATTCAAAATCAGTGTCGGTTACTTCTGAGCATACCAAAACAGATGATATTCACAAAGGACAGAATCAATGCTGCAATGTGCAGCAGCTAGGAGGTGAGGACAGGGAGTACCTTATAGATGTAGCTCAATCCTTATCTGCTTCAAATATTACTCTTGCAGAAACTCTCCCAAGGCCAAAGGGTGATTCTGCCCAGTTTTGTAAAATGACATCTACTGTTCCAATGATTATGCCTTCTACTTTTGTGACAAAAAAAAATGGTATCTAATTTGCAACCTTCTGTTCCATCTAAGTTTAGTCAAGCAAATGTTACTAATGTGGAGGCTTCGGATAGCTTCAGATCTTCTACAAATTCTACTCCTGGACAACAGCATTGTAAAGATTCGAATAAAGCAGCAATTTTGGTTACCTCTGAGCATACCAGAAAAGAGGAAACTCACAAAGGACAGCATCTTAGCTGCAATGTGCAGCACCTGGCGACAGATGAGGATAATGTACCAGCTAGTGTAGATCAAATTCTCTAGACAAATTTGCAAATATCAGCAAGTCTTACAGATGATGAGGTTGCGCAGAACATATTTCGACAAGATAACGCTAATCAGCCTGATATGGTTCAAAAAGGCAGTGAGACCTCTTTGGTAGATATAGCAGATGCAGCTTCTAATGAAGCCTTTCTACAGCGTGGTTTTGATTCACATCCTCCTGCTGTTACACAACATACAACTGAAGGTACTCAACGGTCTGTAAATAACTGCTCATCTTTGTCCAGAAGAAAAGCAATTTCAAAATCCAAATTCAAACCACACAGTGCAGATAACAGTCCAGCTTTACATACATCTCCAAACTCATTTGCTGCACTTTCAAAAGTCAATAATAAGGATGCAGTCTTCACTGGACAGAATAGGCAGATGGCCAATGTTGAGTTTTCTCCAATCATATCTTCGTCCACTACACATGTCGAGACAACTCTCAAAGATTATGGAAAACCATCAACTTCCACTGGAAATAACAAACCAGTATTTCTTAACATGAGGGACATTGTCATTAAATCGAAACTGTGGAAATACAAAAGAAATTTTGACGATGAAGAGGGCTGGGGAGAATGACTTGCTGGTTATTCATCTTCTGATGACGACCAAGACTTTGACGACGATAGTGAAGGAGAGGACATTGATGCTCAATTCAAGCCAAAATTTCAAAGGAAATCAGCAACAATCAAGGGTTCTGCAAATATGAAAACTGCAACAAACTCAAACAGCAACTTAAACCAATGCTCCAGTATTTGTTCCATGAAATACTTCAAAATCAGGAGAAACAATAGCTGCTATTCGCATCGCAACAGCAATGCCAACATCTGCCCAGAATCAGATTGTACCAATAAAATCAATCACTACTTTGGAGGAGACGAAAATATCGGGTGCAATGATGCAACCTTCCCACAATCTACTGGATGCGAGGGCAGAAAGAAATATATATGAAGAAGGGTAGGAAGAGGATATATTAAATCAATGCCGGGCAGACGCGTCAAGAAAAGGTGATTTGTCATTAATGCATAGCAAAACAAGTAAGAAGTCTCGTGAAAGGGATAGAAGTTAGGCCAGCAGGATGCTTGAAGACTTAAACATAAGAAGACCTCCAATGAGAAATGCAAAAACAAAAACATTTCACTCAAAAAATAATTACAAAGGCCAATCGATCGAGGAACAAAGCATAATTTTTGAAGTCATATTGAGAAAAATTGTGGACGAAGACCTTAATATACCAACTTAAATTGTTTCAGTATTTGAGAAAAGAGAACACCAAGATGGTTTCTTCAACTTTTTATATTTCCATCTCATTTGTAATTTTCATTGTAATATCATCACAGAGCATGTTATAAACTCTGGGATGATCATACTTTTCTTAATTCTTGCTACTTCTTTCTTTTTACATGCGTGTTAGTACACGAGGCTTTTATTGGCCTCAATAGGATTAATAAGGTAAGATTTTCGCCGGTTATTGTTATATGGGTAACAATAACGGTGCTATCCCCCCCTTATTTTATTTTTTCCTATTTGCTGTAATTTTTTATTTTAATTATATTAATGAAAACTAGCCCTAGGTGCTTGCCTAGTGGTTTGCCAAAAAAAGGAGTGATATATCACAAAGGCAAGAATATGCACGCATATTAAAGTATAGAAATTGCAATTATTTGGAGATAATAAATGGGGACTCTAGCTATGTAAGGTCTTTATTTAAGATAGATTTTCTTCTTCTAGAGAAAGAAGCTCCAACATCTCTTTAGTTACAAACGCAAATTGTTACAAAATAAGTAAATTTATCCAAAACCACCGGACATTAATGCAATCCAATCTAACACAAATTCTGAATTTCCTATCACAAGTTTCAAACAAAAACTTTTAGAAGGAATGCATGAAGATCATATTTACATGACAATTGATCCTACTATGGAAGAGCCCTTTAGTTTCTATAATGACACTACTACCACCCATGCAAATAATCCAATGGATAATCAAGAACAAGGAATTCATTTATCCTCAGAAGATCTTAAAAGAATCTATCATCCATGGAGATACTCTACGAAAATCAAACTCCAAGGAAAAAAGGCCTAGCACCATATTCTCAAGAAAAAATTCAAGAGTTAGGGAAAATCAAGGAAAATTTTTCACTAATTGATTTGGGATCAGATTTCTACATCACCAAATTCTATAACAAAGATAGTATGCTTAAGGCTCTACAAAATGGTCCTTGGTTTATTTTCGGTCACTTCCTGTCAGTCCAGAAAAGGGTCCCAAATTTCATCGCCTCTGAAGCTAAAATAGCAAACACAGCTATTCGGATCCGCCTTCCCCAATTACCTACAAAATTCTATAATGGCCTCATCGTATCAAAGGTAGGTAACAAAATTGGGATATTACTCAAAATTGAGGCTTGTACATCATCCACACTAAGAGGGAGTTATGCTAGACTTTGCATTGAAATTTCCCTTGATGAGCATGTCCCCTCCCATGTGGTCATAGGACAACATAAAAAAGTTATTCATTATGACTGTGCCAATTTCTTATGTAAAAAATATGGTAGGCTAGGCAACTCTTTATTCAATTGTCTATACGCTCTTCCCAAATGCTCTGAAACTGCTCCCATTGAAACCCCAGGAAGTACACAATCCATGACTTTGAATAACTCTAATGACAAAAGGAAGATTCGACTACTCAGACAAAGGAAGATTATTGGCAAACGGTTCTATTACATAAGAAGAAGAAATCCACTCAAATACTAAAAGTGTTGCTGTCACGACCCAGTTCCTCAAACTAGTCGTGATGGCGCCTCTCGTGAAGAAATAGCCAGCAAACTAACCCAATTAGACCCCTCCCAAATAATATAAACATAAATGAAAAGAAAAATATGAATTAATAGCATTAATTAAAGAAATTTACAATTCACAGCCCGACCAGGGTGTCACAAGTCACGAGCATCTAGAAGGATTTTTTATACAACTATAGGGTCTAAAATACATGGATATAATCCGAATCAAAAAGGAAGAAATCTGATGTCGTGAACGCTGTGTAAGAAACACGTTCTCGAACTAACGTGTGTTGATTCATGTAGGTTTTGATAAATGCCAAACATTGAGCCAAGCATCGGTGATGGAACAATAACAGTCCAAGTACAAGATGGATAGTACGCGTTCAAGAATAGAAGATGCAATCAAGTGTTGAGTAGGTCTTAATTTGTAATCTTGACTCAACGACTTATTTCTAATATTGGCTCTCACCTAAAATGATTTTCATAAAATCATGCGTCATAAGTTTTTAAAGAAATAAGTTGCATATTTGCCAAAATGATTTTTAAACTCGTTTTGAGAAAATTGGGTTTAACAATCGATTGTCTTGAAGAAACAATCGATTGTCAAGTTCTATACTTAGTTTTTAAAATGTTGTCTTGAGACAGAAACTTCGTTTCAAATCATTTTTGAAGCAACAATCGATTGTCACTGTTCAACAATCGATTGTCAGATTTTATACTTAGTCTCAAAGTTTTGGACAACTTACAGAATGTTTTCAAAATCTTCAAAAATTAAGAACAATCGATTGTCACTATTTAACAATCGATTGTGCTCAGTGATATTTCCAAACGGACTTTTTCCAACGGCTTTATCTATTTATGGTATAATCTTTACTCAATCTTTTAGTCAAAAAGTTGCTAGAAATATTTTGAATATTTGAACAACAATCGATTGTCTGAAGTCAACAATCGATTGTCTTCTTTTTAAAATTCAACAGAAATCTTTTTAACCGGATTTTAAGGAATTTGTCTGTTGAAATTTTACTCCAACGATCGATTGTGTAATATCAACAATCGATTGTCAGGCAGATTTTCAGGAGCGTTTTCTGGAACTAAAAGCAACGGTCTATTGCTCCATTTTCTCTATAAAACACTCTCTGAAAATCATTTTTTAAACACAACAACACTGCAGAAAAAGTACAAAGCATACATTACATTCTTGTGATTCAAAATTTCATATCTTACATTATTTTTGAGAGCCAAGATTATTGATTGAGTTGTTGTGTTCTTGAGCAATATATTTTGTACTCATAATCCACTCTTTGAGAGAGTTCTTGTAAAGTGAGTAAAAGAGTGTTCTTGTTAAACACTTGTAGTAAGAAGGAGTGTTATATTTCTTCTTGTAAAGTCTTAGGGATAGGTTTCCTTAAGCGGGTTGGTTGAGGCTTGTGTTGTATCAAGTTCTCAAGTTGTAAAGGTTCGTTAGGCACCCGGAAGCTTAACAAGTTGAAGTCTTTGAGGTGAGGAACCTCCGAGCAAATTGAAGTCTTTGAGGTGAGGAACCTCCGAGCAAATTGAAGTCTTTGAGGTGAGGAACCTCCGAGCAAATTGAAGTCTTTGAGGTGAGGAACCTCCGAGCAAATTGAAGTCTTTGAGGTGAGGAACCTCCGAGCAAGTTGAAGTCTTTGAGGTGAGGAACCTCCGAGCAAGTTGAAGTCTTTGAGGTGAGGAACCTCCGAGCAAGTGTTTGAGATTTGTGTGATTCAAGTCTCAAGTGTAAAGGTTTGTTGGGCACCTTAAGCTTGACAAGGTTGTTAGTGGAAATCTCAAGAGAGTCTCTCGGGGACTGGACTAACCACAAAGTGTGGCCAACCAGTATATATCGTCGTGTAATTTATTTTTACTGCATTTGTTTATTTCCTGCAAAGTTTAAATTCCGCAAGAAAACGCCAAATTTTATTAATACGCTATTCACCCCCCCCCCCTCTAGCGTAGAGCGTTATTTTCTAACAATTAGTATCAGAGCCATACTCTCTGAAAAACTTAACAGTTTGAGAGAACCATCCATGGCTTCTACTCATGATTTTTTTGCAGGAATCGGTGAAGGCAATTGCTACACCATGCCTCTAATATTTGATGGAAACAACGAAGAAGAGGTAAGTATCTCTAATTCTCACTCGTTCGAAGAATTACAAAATGCTTTTGAAGATTTGTATGGTGAATTTGGTAATGCTGTCAAAATGATTAGAGATTTGAAGAAATCACTTTCCCAGCAAGAATTAGATTTTCAGAAAAATCTCTCTTTAAAAGAAAAGGATTTTGAAGAACGTCTCTTATTGAAAGAAAAAGATTTCAAAAATCAACTTTCTTTAAAACAAAAAGATTTTGAAAATCTGTCTCTTGATAACGAGAATCTTGTAAAAGAAAATCAGTTTTTGCAAAATGATAGTGTAGAACTTAGACAAGTCATTAAGACTATGCATGAAGCTTCTTATGTTGATGAATGCTCTACTTGTACTTCCTGCGATTCTTTGAAGTTAGAAAACGCAGAACTTAGGAAAACTTTAGAATCACGAAGTATAGATGTCCCTAAGGTTATTGAAGAAAAGGAAACGTCGAAGAATAATCAACGGCATAAAAGCAGAAATCCCATTAGAAATTTTACTGCTCCACCTAGAAATAATTCTAGGGCTGTAAATGAGTCTAGGACAAATTCCTTTAGACCACCTAGACATTACGCTAGGATGTATGAAAACAAGTCTAAAACTAACGCCTTTAGATCACCTAGATACAACTCTAGAAATTGGAATAATGAATCTAGAGTTAATCACTTTACATCGCCTAGAATCAATACTAGGACTATTGTTGATAAGCCTAGAACGAACTACGTTAGACAACCTAGAAATGACTCTAGGATTCTCAACGCCTCTAGGAATGACTCTAGATCACCTAGAATGTATTTGGCGCAACCTAGGCATTGGCACAATCCGAACGTAGTATGCCATTATTGCAATCGGATAGGTCACATTGCACCCGTGTGTTTTGCTAAACATAGAGATTTATCTTTTGGTTATAATTATTATTTGCCTAACCCCAAAGGACCCAAAAAGATATGGGTACCAAAAACCTCTCCGTAGGTATTTTTGCAGGTGTGCTTGAAGACTACAAAATTGTAGTAGATGCGCCAAGCACGACACCCAAAGGCAT
Organism: Nicotiana benthamiana; assembly: GCA_034376525.1. NCBI lineage: Eukaryota > Viridiplantae > Streptophyta > Magnoliopsida > Solanales > Solanaceae > Nicotiana > Nicotiana benthamiana. The sequence goes on from CM067328.1 coordinate 29,700,622, forward strand.
CGAGAGGAATTTCGGTTAGCTATTCTTTTTGATAAAACCGAATATGTGCAAGCTATTAATGTTGACAGATTTGTTGATATATGGCAGCTGGTGTTATTAACATATAAGTTGTCAACTTGATTCTCACCCTGAAAAACGTTGACATGCGTTAATTGTAAGAATCAATTTGTGAAATTTCTTGTTGACTATACTTGTTGATTGACATGCTGAAAATTCATTTTTGATTACTAGTATCAACTACTAAATGCTTGATCCATGCTTTGACAAATGTTGATTCGTGCATTGAATGAGTACCTACTAGAATCATGTTTAGTTGAATTATGTCTTGGCAATCTTTTCAAACAGCAAAGTGTTTTAAATCATGTTTTAATATATGTTTTGATAAATGTTTTTTTTTGCATACTCTCATAATCGATTTCCAGGACTTAAAACCTTTTTGGTCTAGTCCACAATCGATTGTTCACAGGCACAATCGATTGTCCGTGTTTTTCTGAGTTTTCAAAAACTTTCTGTTTCTTGCAAATTTTTCAGGAACTAAGTGTCAAATAGTTCAACAATCGATTGTCCCTTTTCAACAATCGATTGTCAATCGGTAGAAATCTCAAGATTTGTTACCATTCTAAATTCTGAACTTGACAGCTATCTTTTATCATCGTGTCAGTTCAAAATAGGCATAAACGTTCTTGAACTCTTTTTTTTAAAGGCTAGGCTTTCATCTTTATCATGCCCAATTGTATGTGTTGATATGTCTTTGTTAAACCATTCGTATCAATTCTCCTTGAATCATGCTTTGTTTTGGTTCTCATTATTGCAAATGCGCCTAATTGAAATATTTGACATTTGTTGCAATATGGATTGCTGAAAATAACCTTGTGTATCACTGTTAATAAAATAACATTTGATGCATTTGTTATGCTCTCCGTCAAATGGATTTTTCATTGCTTTTGTAACAATCGGTATTTCCTGAAAAATGTCAAATTGATGTGTTGTGCTTAAACAGGTGATAAGATGGTTGATTCATGATTTGATTATCTATTTGAAACAGCATGCAATATATGTTTTGACAAATGCCTTTCAAAATAACAATAGGTATTTTTTTTGTTGATATAATTGATAAATTTATAGAAATCGTCATATTGTATATTCCTCAATATCCTTCCTATTCTTATGTGAATATGGTAAAAGGAATTAGCCTTAATACAATCTTCTTATCAAAAGAAGAAATATTTTAGGCAAATTTGTTACAAGTAAGAGGAATGTCATTACATTCCATTTTGTCTTACTTAAGAGGGAACTTGTGCTTTGAAAGAATTGATTGCATAAATTTTATTGATGATATTCTCTTAACAAATATCTGTTTGGGTTTTGAATTGTTATTATGGTGATAAATTGTTTATATATATATATCGGAAATGGCTTCACTTGATTAAGTGTTGGAAATGCTAATGTGCTCGCATGAAGCATTCAATTCAATCTCTAGCAAATTGAGATGTCAACGATGGAGGATGACATCAAGACAAACCGGGTATGATCGTTCCTTACTCTACCCTTTAGCTAGTTGAATTGGTATTATATGTCACAAGTATTGATATGAATGTTATTTTGATAAATTGCATAATTGATTAAGTGCATAAATTGTATTGAGTTTTGATTTTCTAAATTGGTATTTATAACAATTGGTGTTGATTATATGTATTCATGATGGAAAATCTATTTTCATAAAAACGTTTTCATCCGAAGAATCATTATCTTCCACCATGTGTTGATGACGTTGTTTCATTCATAATCAATTGTCATAAATCCAAAATTGATTATAATATATTCAAAATTGATTACCATACTTCCAAAATCAATTTTCAGGACTTAGACCATGTTTGCCCAGTACACAATCGATTGTCAAGTTCCACAATCGATTGTCAGTGATTTTCTGAAATTTCAAAAACATTCTGTTTCAAGCCAAATTCTCAGAATCTAAGTGTCAAACTTGACACAATCGATTGTCTCTATCACACAATCGATTGTCCAACGGTATTAATTCAAAAATTCTTACCATTCTGAGTCCTGCAGCTCTCGTTAATCGATTATCAGTTTTTATCAGTCAATCCAACTGGCATAACACTGTTCAACAATCGAGTGTCTCAGGTATACAATCGATTGTCTCAACGGTCAATTCCAAAACTCGACCGTTTTTGAGTTAACTTCAGGCATAATTTTTTCCTATTCTCCCCTCTATAAATAGGAGATGGTGTCTTCATTCTCATCACCAAATATTCAAGCTCAAAGCCTCAAATCCTCTCTAAAAAGCTCTTTTTGCAAAATTCAAGCTTTCTTTCTTCTATCAATATGTCGAGAAGAACCCGTTCAAATAGGGAAGGTGCTTCCACCTCTACTCTTCCTCCCTCCGGATATCATCCATATCAAGATGGTGATGTTTTGGTCTTCAAAAGCGAAAATAAATTAAATCGCTTTCTTACTAATTTTGAAAAACGTGATATTCATCCTCCTCCAAATCAAGATCCAAATTCGGATATTTTAAATCATCTTACCCGCATTGAGACAAAAGTTGATCTTAACCCGCTATGTCCAGGGATACTTTGACCATGTCAACTATCAATATGGTGCTGTTGTCCCATTTGAGGCACCGCCGCAAAACATGGACGAAGATGATGATAACGAGGATTAAATATTTTCTTGTATTTTTATTTATTTAATAGCCTATGTAATATTTTATCTATTTAATGAAAGTTGATTTTTATTTGAAATATCTCTCCTATTTCCATTATATGAATTATTTGATATTTTCAAAAGGGGGAAGTACATATTTTTTTAAAAGGAAGAAAAGAAAGGCTATATGCAAGACTAGAGTTTATGCATACTTACATGCTTTCTTTGAATGTGTTGCATAAATTCAGGGGGAATCTTATATTAAGGGGGAATTTTTTTCCAGTGCAAACGATTCGATTATCCCATATAATAATCGATTATGTTGACGTTTGTTGAACTAGCATGCTATTATTAGACTTGTTATCTAGCCACTTTTTGTTAATGTCAAAAGGGGGAAAATAAACGGGCTATGCATGCATAATATATTTCCCATGCACTTTGATATAACTGCACACATTTAGGGGGAATCATCATTTGAGGGGAAATATCTTATGAAACATGAACATGTCTATGATGCATATTGAATTATCTTGAATTATGAAACATGAACATGTCTATGATGCATATTGAATTATCTTGAACTGTTATTATTATGCATATCCCGATACATGTTTGCCATTATCAAAAAGGGGGAAATTGTAAGAAACACGTTCTCGAACTAACGTGTGTTGATTCATGTAGGTTTTGATAAATGCCAAACATTGAGCCAAGCATCGGTGATGGAACAATAACAGTCCAAGTACAAGATGGATAGTACGCGTTCAAGAATAGAAGATGCAATCAAGTGTTGAGTAGGTCTTAATTTGTAATCTTGACTCAACGACTTATTTCTAATATTGGCTCTCACCTAAAATGATTTTCATAAAATCATGCGTCATAAGTTTTTAAAGAAATAAGTTGCATATTTGCCAAAATGATTTTTAAACTCGTTTTGAGAAAATTGGGTTTAACAATCGATTGTCTTGAAGAAACAATCGATTGTCAAGTTCTATACTTAGTTTTTAAAATGTTGTCTTGAGACAGAAACTTCGTTTCAAATCATTTTTGAAGCAACAATCGATTGTCACTGTTCAACAATCGATTGTCAGATTTTATACTTAGTCTCAAAGTTTTGGACAACTTACAGAATGTTTTCAAAATCTTCAAAAATTAAGATCAATCGATTGTCACTATTTAACAATCGATTGTGCTCAGTGATATTTCCAAACGGACTTTTTCCAACGGCTTTATCTATTTATGGTATAATCTTTACTCAATCTTTTAGTCAAAAAGTTGCCAGAAATATTTTGAATATTTGAACAACAATCGATTGTCTGAAGTCAACAATCGATTGTCTTCTTTTTAAAATTCAACAGAAATCTTTTTAACCGGATTTTAAGGAATTTGTCTGTTGAAATTTTACTCCAACGATCGATTGTGTAATATCAACAATCGATTGTCAGGCAGATTTTCAGGAGCGTTTTCTGGAACTAAAAGCAACGGTCTATTGCTCCATTTTCTCTATAAAACACTCTCTGAAAATCATTTTTTAAACACAACAACACTGCAGAAAAAGTACAAAGCATACATTACATTCTTGTGATTCAAAATTTCATATCTTACATTATTTTTGAGAGCCAAGATTATTGATTGAGTTGTTGTGTTCTTGAGCAATATATTTTGTACTCATAATCCACTCTTTGAGAGAGTTCTTGTAAAGTGAGTAAAAGAGTGTTCTTGTTAAACACTTGTAGTAAGAAGGAGTGTTATATTTCTTCTTGTAAAGTCTTAGGGATAGGTTTCCTTAAGCGGGTTGGTTGAGGCTTGTGTTGTATCAAGTTCTCAAGTTGTAAAGGTTCGTTAGGCACCCGGAAGCTTAACAAGTTGAAGTCTTTGAGGTGAGGAACCTCCGAGCAAATTGAAGTCTTTGAGGTGAGGAACCTCCGAGCAAATTGAAGTCTTTGAGGTGAGGAACCTCCGAGCAAATTGAAGTCTTTGAGGTGAGGAACCTCCGAGCAAATTGAAGTCGTTGAGGTGAGGAACCTCCGAGCAAGTTGAAGTCTTTGAGGTGAGGAACCTCCGAGCAAGTTGAAGTCTTTGAGGTGAGGAACCTCCGAGCAAGTGTTTGAGATTTGTGTGATTCAAGTCTCAAGTGTAAAGGTTTGTTGGGCACCTTAAGCTTGACAAGGTTGTTAGTGGAAATCTCGAGAGAGTCTCTCGGGGACTGGACTAACCACAAAGTGTGGCCAACCAGTATATATCGTGGTGTAATTTATTTTTACTGCATTTGTTTATTTCCTGCAAAGTTTAAATTCCGCAAGAAAACGCCAAATTTTATTAATACGCTATTCACCCCCCCCCCTCTAGCGTAGAGCGTTATTTTCTAACACGCTGGTGGTCACGTTGCTCAGCTATGATAGCAAATCCTCAACCAGCTCAACCCGCTACCGGGTAAATCAATACCTGCATCTTCATGCGAGGTGCAGGGAGGAAAGTGAGTACTCCAACTCAGTGAGTAATAAAGGTAAATAATAATTGAACAACAAGAAATCGCGTAAAGCAAGTCATCATGCTATACAGTACCGTGTAACCCTTTAAGAAAACAGTGAAAACGTGAAAATCCTTTAAAAAATATCTTGACTCAGTTCAAAACCTCCTTTGAAAAATATCTTTTTTCAACTTTTAAGCAAATGAATGCGGAACATGTAGTGCAAGTTAGCACAAAAGTCATCACTCGGGCACAACACTCCATTAACAAATAACATCAGGTATCAGGTACACAGCAACAATAGCATGAAAGCTAGTGAAATGCGAGTGCTGGAATGTCATGACAACTAATACAAATAGGAACAAATGCATGAGTGCAATGCAATGCATATGACGGTATGCTCCGGTACCCGCACTGACATGCAGCCTGATCCATTTAACATCGACGACGCTCACTGGGGTGTGCATAGACTCCGGAGGGGCTCCTATAACCCAAACGTAATATCAAGCCATGTCGTGGCATCAATCAGGCCCTCGGCCTCAATATCAATATAACCATCCATGCCCTCCGCCTCAATATCAATATAACACTACTGCGACGTGCATCACTAGCCATCCATATATTCAGAAATCACTATAACATTGTTGCGGCGCGCAGCCCGATACATTCTCAGTCCAGAAATACACATGTAACACTGATGTGGCGCATAGACCGATCGATGCTCAGTCCATAAATACACATAAGCCACTTGGGAAATACATGATAGTTCTCAGCTCAAAACATTAATAAAATATTCTTTAAGTTTTCAAATCTTAGAAAAAATGGCTGAGTTTGCAAAACAGTATCAAAATCATGGACCGATATCAAATAATATGCAAAGTAATGCGAAATTAGTGATATCAATCCCTGAATGATTCACGTAGTTGGCACGAAGCCCAAACATGGAAATAAGCCCAAATTATGATGATAACAAGTAGTTTCAATCAAATACGTCGCAATAATCAACAATCGCGATGGATCAAGTAATTATCCCCAGCGGTGCTCTAGCCCTTGCTCATACTCGGCATGCAAGTCAGCTCAATACAGTATTATGATGTGCAAACTTAGGGATTCGAACCTTCAGGATATCATTTACATGTATTACTCTCCTCGAACCGGTGAAATCTCTAGCCCGTGGTGCCTTTTCCCCTCAAACCGGTCTCCACGCACGTCGAATCTAACCAAAATTAGAGTGAATACATCTCAATATGCTAAAAAAATAATACCTAATCGAAAACGATCGAGAAATAGCTTCTGCGGATTCTCTTAAGAGAAATGTGTTCTGCTTTGGTGGAACTACCCAACTCTACTCCAGGCCACTTTTGCGACCAAGACTACGCTTCTGCGGTCCATTTCCGCAAAAGCGAGCATACCAGATGCCAGCAAAATCTGCCATTCCTCTCCCAGAGGCCCCCGAGACCTCAACCAAAAAGCACAGACATGGTCCAATACCCTATTCAAACTTGTTCCAATCCTAAAAACACATCCAACAACACAAAAATCCTCAAATCTCATCAATGTCAAGGCTAAGTTCTTCAAATTCTTCCGAAACTCGCATTCCATAAAAAACCCAACCAAATGAAGTTCGAATGACCTGAACTTTTGCACGTACATCACAAATCACATATTGAAGCTACACCAACTCTAGAAATTCCATTCCAACCCTCGGATCAAAATCTCACCTATCAACCGGAATTCGCCAAAATACTAACTTCGCCAATTCAAGCCTAATTCTATAGAAGACCTCCAAAATCAATTCCGATCACACTCCTAAGTCACTCATCACTCCATGAAGCTAATCAAATCACTAAAATCACATCCGGACCTTCTAACTCATAAGTTACCATCCGGTTGTCTTTTCGAAAACAAGCCTCCTTAAAAAGACTATGTGTCTCATATTCTATCAAAACCAATCCAAATCAAATCTAACACACAAAAAAATGATAATGAATCATGAAGGAGCATAAAACGGGGAAAACAAAGCGGTAACTCATGAGATGACGGGTTGGGTTGTCACATCCTCCCCAACTTAAACAAATGCTCGTCCGGGCGTGCCCAGAGTTGTCGTAGAAGTCAACTAATAGTTGAATGACCTTACCAAGCATATAGCCCGGGTGATCCCACATCACCCTATCTTACATAGGTCGGAAAACACAACATAGCTAAAATTACCCAATCAAGTCTAGCCCATAAACCATAGACTTACCTTTTCCCTTCTCAAACCATCAATACGATCACAACCTCACACCTATACTTTGAATAGTCCCGAACCAGCTGTACCAACACATATTTGCAACCTCAGGTGATATCATATGATATACCACATAATCCAAGCACTCAAAATGATAATTTCTATCCATGGTAGCTACTCTCTACAACCAAATACCGATAGGAAACCTCTTATTTTGCTATTGTCACATCCCAACACTTTCATATACTGCCAACGATAAATGAAATACGCAGCAAACGGTAACCATTTTTCAGATCAACCATTCACGAAGCCACTTCCTTTTTGACCAATGCCACGATACGTTTCTTGGTCGAACCTCGATATTATCCTTTTAGCAAGCTGAAATCAAATATGTTCGTACTCTTCAATGACTCCAGCGATTACCTTAATTCAATCACACCCCTCTGTGATGTGACACTTCGATACAGTCCTAAGCCACAACTCGGTAATACGCGCACCAATAAGAAACGGCCTGAACATACTCATATCATGATAAATGACTCAAACGAAAGAGCTGTACCTCAAGCCCATCAGTACCATCACATGACAAGGCTGGGATCCCATCTCACATCATAGAAGTAGACTACATGCATCTGCCCCGAAGGGTCAGAACTCCACGTAGCCTCGCTACAATGCGCGATCCTATCCAAAAACTATTACACATGAAGCACCTCAAGTCACTATGATCAAAATCGACAGCCACGCACATTTGATGTCTTAAACTAAAGCAATTCATTACATCCACGGTAAAACAAATAGCCTATGAAATGCAAGCCCATAGCCATAACCAATACTCCATACACTGAGCAATACTCAATTACTCTTCCCGCTCGACTTCCTCTGTAAATCCTCAATAGAACCTCACCACATATGCCCATATCCAACAAATCAGAATGTCTCACAACATAGAAAGTAACTCACAAATCTGCTTAGATCACTAACAAGCTCCATAACCATCGAATCTACCTATCCCTCAACAATACAACTTGGGTCCAACCAGGCTAACTTAAGCTAAATAAGTAGCCACCTCAGCCTGCCAATGAAATAAATACCAAGAAGCCTGAAGCTGCTTCTCCCACTACTATAACTCATTCCGGAGCCGCACAATACGGTTCCCGACACAAAATAAATACTGAAATCCGCGATCTTGCCCGACCGCAAGAAATGCATTTGAAAAAGTCCCTCAATACCAGAACTGAATCAATGGTAGAAACCTCTGCACTGACATTTGCCACGAAGGCCCAATTAAGAAAAGCAATATTTCCCAACTGTCTGCTGGTTTTTGGAATACAACCACTCTGCTAGAACATAATCCGATGCACCCCGACATGCAACCTGTGGCATTTTCTGACATAACCCATAGCACAATAGTCTCTAATAACCCAACATTGAGACAACTAGTCTACACCCCAATTACATGTCCAAAATCTAATATACCAAGCAAAGAATGATCCACTCCGCCTCTAAATCCCAATACCCGCTAATGGTACCAATATAGACGATCCATAACCACTACGTAGTTTTTACCTGAGAACTCCCGGTCTCCAACTCCATATAGCACACAAATCACTGTACCTGATCCCAAATTCCACAGTACGAATACATATTTCACCTCAAGTACTCAATAATTCCATGAGAGATATTCTAAAATTCCCTTGTGCCATCAAACACACCCACATATCAGCAGTCATTCTAGCAAAAGAGCACCACAATACTAACGCAATATCATCAGTATGACCACATTACCCTTCCGAGAAATTTACTCTCGTCAAATCACTTCCAATTAGTAGTACCATTTCCTTGATTACCTGATGCTACCCGTCGCCTAGAATTTCAAGAGCTTCTTTTCAGAACTGAACTGTACTCATCTAGCCAAGACCTTCCGTCAACCCTATCTAGAATAAGAATCATTACACATCCCATGCTTAGCATACCAATAGGAAATACATTCATGTCCAAACCACGACAAAACCCAACAAGGACTTTCTCCCTCAATTCCATGTGCACAAGCTAAACTGCCAGGACTGAATCCTTCTGATTCATTTTCAGCTTGATATTCCTCCTTGTTGTGGCACCATAATAAATTAACCTAGGTTAGTACACGAGACTCAAACATAAGACCACACTGTCTAAGACTCATATGCCACTGAATACTCTCTCAACTGTTCCTAAAAATACCCCATTTTGGAATACTTTATTTTGAATAACTTCATGTGAATGTGAGCCATTATTTTGCAGATACTGATACATAGAATCCTATAATCACATAAAAATACAACAAGTCTGGACCTTTTCCAATGAAATCGCAGTCGTTACCCGCCTACAAAAGCTGAAGACACACAATTGATACATGTAGAATCTTGAACACAATAAAACCATTCTCGAGAGTCATTCACTCTTATTCAAATTGTAAATTACCTGACTTAAAGAACAGACCCGCTCGTGCCTTATTAGCACTCTGACACTACAGGATATGATCTAATTCCAGTCCAAACAAACATCCTTCTCTATACACTGAGCATTATTGCCAATAACACCCTATACATTATGTGATTATCATACTCTACAAGGCATAATGTAACCTTTGACAAGATTTTGTTTGACTCGTGCCATCCTCGGCTCAATTTATGCAACCAGGACTGATCTGCCAACATACCTTGAAATAGAGCCAATATAGCGCATAGCTGTGCAATCAGCTAATCAATAGCAACCTCCCCAACTTGGCTCAAAGTCATATATCTGGAGACACTCAATAACCTATAATACTTTCACTCTAATAATGCCATAATATCCTAGTGAGATTAAACTCAAATCATCTACCAGTTGTGAAAACACAGATCATCTAGTACTGTAATCCTTTGCAAATCTCGCATTTACCCTCACATCAGTTGAGTCCACTCTCTTAAGCGACCCAAATTACTGAATTTCAACACATACCCTTCAATTACACATGAGATTTTCTAGCATATACATAAGGACCATACCATTTAAGAACACTCCGCGGGAGATAACCCACCTGCTTTGCCTCAATTGAGTACTTCTGCATGCCTTATACCATCATATACGTTATGCAGTCGTTATTCTTCCTGAGTTTGAACTCATACCGCCATATGCAATGCACTTCAATTCTTGACTAGGAGATACGAAAATATTCTTCACGCGCCCATAATTCGGGGCTACACAACAGATCACAATAGCAAAAGAATCACTTAACAGTTCATCTATTATCCAGCAGACTTCTTTGCCACTACCAAGTCATATAGATACATCTCGCAGTACTAACATACTCATCATATGAATACCAAACCGCCCTTCCGGCTAATAGGGGCTATACCGAACATATAGGTTCAAAAGACTTGCTCACACAATCAGCACCTTGGTGCTCAAGCCATAGAAAAAGATTTGGCCTCAAGTCCTCAAGACTGGCCCAACATACTCACGAAGATCACAACTTGCCCCTTGATCAGGGAATCACAAGCCATCAAGGCACATATGATACCGAGCGCTCATGCACACATGCGAATGCGTGGAAGGAATTTCAAGAGTAACTATTTCAACCTGAATCAAGGAAGCACGATAAGATTTAAAGAATGTGAAGCTTTTCCTAATGGCTCTGCAGCGTCCCGAGGATAAACACAGACGTCTTTGTACTGATTCGCGAGACTCTACTAAACCTGCTAATGACTCGTGAGACCTAATAACCTAGGCTCCGATACAACCTTGTCACGACACAGTTCCCCAAATTAGTCGTGATGGCACCTCTCGCGAAGACAAGGCCACCCAACTAACCCAATCAGACCCCTTCCAAATAATTTAAACATAAATGAAAATGCAAAATACGAATTAATAGCATTAATTAACGAACTTTTCAAATCAACGTAGCCCGACCGGAGTGTCACTAGTCACGAGCATCTAGAAGGATTTATTACACAACTACACGGTCTAAAATACATGGATATAATCTGGAATCAAAAAGGAAGAAATCTGGTGCCGCGAACGCTGGTGGTCACCTCGCTCAGCTATGATAGCAAATACTCAACCAGCTTAACCCACTACCGGGTAAATCAATACATGCATCTGCACGCGAGGTGCAGGGAGTAAAGTGAGTACTCCAACTCAATGTGTAATAAAGATAAATAATAACTGAGCAGCAAGAAACCACGTAAAGCAAGTCATCATGCTTTACAGTACCGTGTAACCGTTTGAGAAAACAGTGAAAACGTGAAAATCTTTTAGAAAATATCTTCACTCGGTTCAAAACCTCCTTTGAAACATACCTTTTTCCAACAGTTAAGCAAATGAATGCAGAATAGGTAGTGCAAGTTAGCAAAAAAGTCAGCCCCTCGGGCACAACACTTCATTAACAAATAACACCAGGTATCAGGCACACAGTGCCAGAAATAGCATGGAAGCCAATGAAATGCGAGTGTTGGAATGTCATGACAACTAATACAAATAGGAACAAATACATGAGTGCAATGCAATGCATATGTCGGTACGCTCCTGTGCCCGCTCCGGCATGCAGCCCGATCTATTTGACATTGACGGCGCTCACTGGGGGTGTGTGTAGACTTAGGAAGGGCTCCTACAGCCCAAGCGCAATATCAAGCCATCTCGTGGCATCAATCAGGCCCTCGGACTCAATATCAATATAACCATCCAGGTCCTCGGCCTCAATATCAATATAACACTGGTGCGGCATGCAACCTGAGCCATCCATATATTCAGAAATCACTATAACACTACTGCGACGCGCATCCCAATCCATGTTCAGTCCAGAAATGCACATGTAACACTACTGCGACACGCAGGACAATCCATGCTTAGTCTTGAAATGCACATATGCCACTTGGGCAATATTAACATGATAGTTCTCAACTCAAAACGCAATAATTTATTCTTTAAGTTTTCAAATCTTAGAAAAAATGGGTGAGTTTCCAAAATAGTATCAAAATCTTGGACCGAGATCAAATAATATCCAAAGTTATGCGAAATTAATGATATCAATCCCTGAAGGATTCACATAGTTGGGACGAAGCCCAAACATGGCAATCAGCCCATATTATGATGATAATAAGTAGTTTCAGTCAAATACGTAGCAATAATCAACAATTGGGACGGACCAAGTTACAATACCCAGCGGTGCTCTACCCCTCTCCATACTAGGCGTGCAAGTCACCCCAATAGAGCACAATGATGTGCAAATCCGGGGTTTTAAACCTTCAGAATATCATTTACAAATATTACTCACCTCGAACATGTGAAATCTATAGCCCATGATGCTTTGCCCCTTGAACCGCCCTCCACGCGCGTCGTATCCAACCAAAATCAGAGCGAATATATCACAATATTCTAAGGAAACAATACCTAATCGAAAACAATCGAGAAATAGCAAAAATCTCGAAACTAGCAAAACCTGAGCCCCGGGCTCGCTTCACGAAAAATTACAAAACTCAAATTACCGAAATCCTCATCTTTCCACGAGTTCATACATACCAAGAACTCCAATATCTGAGCTCAAATGACCTATCATATCCCAATTTTGAAATATCATACACTCAAGTCGTAGCTTAACCTCTTTTGAAGAATTTCAACAATTTCCATGTTAGATTTATCATAATCTCATGTATTTAGCCAAGGAACTTACCTCAAATCAATCCTCCTTGAATCCATCTTCAATTTGTCCAAAATAGCTCTCAAAATACTCAATAATGGTGGAAATAACATAAGCCTCTCGGAACAAAAATGAATATAAAACCCTTATGGCATCAGGGGTTTCCGCTTCTGCGGTTCCCATGCTCGCTTCTACGCAACCGCTTCTGCGGTTTTTGTACGCTTATGAGGAATTTCATTAAAACTCAAGGGCCGCTTCTGCGACACTAATTTTTGCTTCTGCGGAACCTCACCTCCCGGCCAAACCCGTTTCTGCGACCGTCTGTCCGCATCTGCGGACTCGCTTTAGCGAAATGTGTTCCGCTTCTGTGAATCTACCCAACTCAGCTCCAGTTCGCTTTTGCGACCAAGATTACGCTTCTGCGGAACCGCTTCTGCGGTCTATTTCTGCAGAAGTGAGCATACCAAATACCAGCAAAATCTGCCATTCCTCAACTCAAATTTCACCATAATAGCCATCCGAAATCACCCCGAGGCCCCCGACACCTTAACCAAATGCACAGACATGGTCTGATACCCTATTCAAACTTGTTTCAATCCTAAAAACACATCCAACAACACAAAAATCCTCAATTATCATCAATTTCAAGCCTAAGTTTTTTAAATTCTTCTAAAACTCGCAATCGATCAAAAACCAACCAAACAATGTCTGAATAACCTGAATTTTTTTCACGCACATCACAAATCACATATCAAAACTACATCAACTCTCGGAATTCCGTTCCAACCCTCGAATCAAAATCTCGTCTATCAACCGGAATTAACAAAAATACTAACTTCGCCAATTCAAGCCTAATTCTACACCGGACCTCCAAAATCAATTCTTATCACACTCCTAGGTCACCAATCACTCTACGAAGCGAACCGAATCACCGAAATCACATTCGAAATTTCCAACTAATAAGTCAACGTCCTGTTGAGTTTTCCAAAACAAGTCTTCCTTAAAGAGATTATGTGTCTCATTTTCTACCAAAACCAATAAAATCAACTCTAACACATCAAACACTGATAATGAATCGTGAAGCAGCATAAAATGGGGAAAGCATAGCGGTAACTCATGAGACGAATGGGTCGGGTAGTCATAGTTACCTCACTCTCCTGGTAAGTTGCATCCGCCAATCACACACACCCCAGTTATGTCTCAATATGCTTTATTAGTTGAAAAGGGCACAGTTGTATCTATCAATGATGGCTTTACCATTACTCCTACTCTTCCTAAATGTCGTGATGAAAACCAAATCTAAAAATGCGTTGCAACAAGAAACATCTTAAAGCATTGATTTCTCCGCCTAAGCAAACCAACATTGACAATAATTATTCTGATAAAAACCTTATTAATACACATACTACTAGCATGGCAACGGACTAGGACGAAGTCCATGAAATGGATGTCCAAATGGAAGTCAATACTATAGGCCAATTATGTTACATGCAAACTAATCATACCATACCCAAGGGTAATGAAGACCTAAAGCACCCCAACGTCACGGCCCGAAATCCACTAAGGGTCGTGATGGCGCTGGACACCTTTGTCAGGCAAGACAACCAAATTACTTAAACAAAATCATATATTTATCACTTTGGAAATACTTGCTTTTTTTTTCTTTCATGTTTAAAAATATTTAAAGAATATAGATTTTCAAGTCAAATTTACAAGTTAAGCCAATAATGCAATATTTCAAACCATCCCAGAACCCGGAGTCACAAGTGCATGAGCATCTACTGATAAGAGAAATAAAAATACATCATCCGTCCGGAATACAACGGACGGAGAATAAATACAGTACTGGAAAGGGGCTACCACAGCTGCGACCGTCTCTAATGATGCAGCTCACCTAGTCCCCAGAATCATCCGTGCTGCTACGACCAGTAGACCACTGAAATCACATATACCTGTGCAACAAAATGCATAGAAAGTGTAGTATGAGCACAAAACAACGTGTACCCAATGAGTGTCCCGCCTAATCCCGAAGGAGTAGAGACGAGATGGTCAATTCTGACACCCACTAGCAATCCAATGACTAGTTATCCTTAATAAATATTTCCTAGCAGTGGATTTGTTTTATAAACAGGATTCTAATCCAGATATAGGAAAATAAGTAGTCATATAATTCTTTCCTAGAAAATTTCCTTAGTTTTCTTGTTATTATTGATAAAATAATCTCGAGCCATAATGTGGCACAAAAGAACTCAAATGAGTTGAAGGTAACAGCACAAACATTCGCCAATCATGCCGTGGCGACGACTTGCTCCAACAGAAATATAAATTTGTGCACTACCAAGGGTCGAGCGCCCGTACCATAGATGCATCCATTTCACCGAGGCGATCGGGCTTTTCCAACAAAAATATAAACACGCATTAATCAGTCAAACAGTCAGCGTGGAGTAAATATCCAAGTAAGGTCCATTCCTTTTGAATAATTTGAGGAAATCATAGCTTTAGTCTTCCTTGGAAATCCGCTTATTAATTTAATATGATTAAAGCATTTCAAGACATTAATGAATTACAAATGATCCAAGTATAACATGCTTTTGATTCCTAGACTACCCGGACAATACCGTAATAGTAGCTACACACGGACTCTCGTCACCTCGTGTGTACGTAGCCCCCACAAATAGGAGCACATAATCATTTTAACTCACATATGGGGTAATTCCCCCTTACAGGATTAGAAAGTAGACTCACCTCGCTCCGAAGATTCCATATCGGCATTATTCCTCCATCCAAAGATTTTATCATAAGCACAAATGCTCCAAAACTTACCAAATAACGACAGACTAATGAGAATATACCCAAATACTTGCTAACCATTCAAATTATACAATTTGCTAACTCCGTTCTATGAAATGACAAAAATGCCCTCAGGCCCACGTGCCCAAAATCCGAAATTTCTTGAGGATAAAGTTTACCCATGACCTTAGGAACTCAAATTTATAATTTACTCCTAATTCCATGCTCAAATTCGTAGTTAAATTCCAAGAACAATAGTTTTCTAGGTTTTTCTCTAACCCTCCATTTTTTTACCAATTTTCATGCAAAAATCCATACATAATGGATGTATGTTACTCAAAGTAGGTGGTATTAACTTCCCTTAGCATTGAAAAATGAACTCCCCTCTTGAATCCTCCAAGAATCGCCCAAGTCAAGAGAAAAATGAAAGAAATGGACCAAATCTCGTCTTAAAACAAGTCACTTCCCATCACTGCCCTTCTCTGTGATCGCATCTATCCAACCACGATCGCATAAGCCAAAACACAACAGCCTCCAAAATACACTATGCGATCGCACACTCACCACCGCAATCACATAAGCCAAAAATCCAGCCCCAAAAAGCCCTACGCGATCGCACTATCCTCCCATGCGTTCGCATAAGCTTCGACCGTCGTCCTCTACGAACGCACTGCACCTTCTGCGATCGCATAGGCCAAATTCCAGCTTTCCCACCACTGCCCTATGTGATCGCATTGAACCTCACACGATTGCATAGGGTAAAAATCTGCTGCACTCATACCAGAAAACTAACAATCCTCAAAGCCAAAAATCGATTCGTTAGCCATCTGGAATCCACCCGAAGCCCGCAGGACCCCTACAATTCATACCAACCAGTCCCAAAACATATTACGGACTTGCTCGGGAGCTCAAATCACATCAAGCAATGCTAAAATCATGAATTATGCCTCAATTAAAGCTTGAAGTACTTTGAAGTTTCCAACTTCTATTTCAGATACCGAAACATATCAAATCACGTCTGACCGACCTCAAATCTTGTGCACAAGTCATATTTGACATCACAATCCTACTCCAACTTTTGGAATTTGATTTCGACCCCCATATAAAAAAATTCAACCCCCCGGTCAAACTCTTCAAAAACCTTAAAATTGTTATCTTTTGACAAATGGCTTCAAAATGACGACGAACATCCGAATTCACTTCCAATTGCGCTCCCAAATCCAGAATCATCATACGAAGATACTCCCAGTCTCGAAATTCCAAATGGACATTGATAACACCAAAATTCACTTCAAACAAAACTTCTGAAATAATACTAACTTCCACAATATCGCCAAAATGCTCCAGGGTTATCCAAAACCGACTCCGGGCATAAGCCCAAGTCCGAAATCATCATACAAACCTGCTGGAACCTTTGGATCCCGATTCCTAGGTCGTTTAATCAAAAATCCAATCCTAGTTCATTCTTTCAACTTTAAGTTTCTAAAATGAGAATTCTCATCCATATTTAACTCCGATCTTCCTAAATTTAAAGTTCGGCCATGCGAACAAGTCATAATACCGAAATGAAGCTGTTCATGGTCTGCGACTGCTGAATGGAGTGTTGCTACTCAAAATGACTGATTGGGTCATTACATTCTCTCCCACTTAAACATACGTTTGTCCTCGAACGTGTTGAGAACTATGTTGAAGTAGTCTGAAATCATTTTTTGGCACCTCATACACCTTCCCGTGCTATCACAACTCAGTTGAGCACATTAGCTCGATACATTTTGAAGAGATTCCCTTTTATTCAAACAAATAAGCCTTAGAGCCCTATTCCAACATCCGGAATTCTATGTCAGGCCAGTTTCCAACATGTGATCACCGCATCAATCACTATACGTTGTACTCAAACATGACTGCATAACTCTGCTGAATTCGCACTTTGCATCACTTTACTCATAGGAACACAATAACATTTCTGTTTGAATTAACCAAAATTCCATGAATTTGATGCTCCGATTGCACCTCCTGACCTACATGATTCTTGCTCTAACCTTTACAACACCGGCACAGCGGAAGAGAGGATGTCAAAATTCATAATCATTGTTTAATAGACAAATCGTCGGGTCTATCCCCTAACATGAGTCATTGCCTCTTTCTTAACCATCTAATGGTCTTAGCTCTTTAATTCACTTCACATAATCCAATTGCATTGGTCCTAAGTCCAATAATAGTGTCTCACCTAGTTCGAACTACTCAGGAAATAAGCCAATCTAAATGTGATCACAAATCTCATATGATACCACAATGTGCCAATAGGCCACCAATGCGAACACAACACCAACAGGAAATCGAACTTTGGAAGGAATTAACTAACCCCCACACTAATATGGACCTTCCTTAGAAAATAGGAAGCAAGATGTACAAAATTGGCGTACAGAAAACTACACATCATCATCACACTGTTACGGCGTGCAACTCGATCCACACAACATAACCATGGCGACATGCCACCCGATCCTCACAACATAACCATGGAAGTGTGCCACCCGATCCTCGTAATATAACCATAGAGGCGTGCCACCCGATCCTCGTAATATAACCATGAGGCGTGCCACCCAATCCTCACAATATAACTATGGAGGCGTGCCACCTGATACACATGTAAAGCTCACATAAGGAGATACACATCAAGCCAATTTTCTCATTGTAATAAAGTACTAACTCTAGGTCACATGCATGATAAGTGCATAATGCCATCCCTTAGGGGATATATAGCGCGATAAGCTACAAACTCAAGCATATCTGAGGTACGATACAAGATCTAAATCTCAAGAGCCATCCTGCTCACATAACACTATCGCAACGCAGAACCTCAACACATACACAATTTCTCAAGTCTTCTCAAAACTCACATGGCGCAGTGTATCACTTCATGAAACATTTGACAACAAGATGACACCCTGCCTACTCCATAAGGAGCGCCTTGCTGGAATGAACATAGCTGGCCTACTATAAAGCCCAAATTTACATTTGAATCCATCCACCGACGTCGAGTGGACCCTCATCATATAACATTAAGCCAATCTTCAAAGGTCCATACTAATTTCCTTCTTCTCGTAATACACAAGAACAACTGCCATAACCGGAGTGCAATTCACGACATAGAATCGGAGTGCCTTTCAGGCATAGATGCTCAAATGGATGACATTACTACAATCCTCATACTTGCTTAAATCTTTAGTCAATCAAGCAACTACATGTCACACTTACACAATCTTCCAGTGGGACACACTCCCACAATCTTCTTATATAAGTATCGAGCCAGTACCTTTAAAGCTTTGGATACACTAACGCTGAAAAACGATCACGCTGAAGACAATACAATTTTACTTTAATCATTCAACCACTTTCTTGCTCACCCGAGCCTGTGATATCCTTGCCAACCCAAGCTGCAACATTCATCTTTACTTCGAATTTCCATGCTACTCGTTGCACCCAATGTGCCAGCATACGATAGAACATGATTTTTCATCATAATCCCGAAACCATTGATATCTTACACTTTATCATGTAAGAGCTTTGCACTTTACTCACTTCAGGGATACCATTTGAACACACAGGTAATTTCCCATAACAGTAGGATATCCAAATCTGCAAGTAGTGGTCCAAGCTACCATAGCCCTTTCGAAATCCGCTTTTACTAAATGAGCCATAACATAAGAATGCCATTGATAAATGATCAATCACGGCGACCGACAAACCTTACACGTACCGCCACAAATCAAACGCATAGATCGATCACGCTGAATGAACGCACCATAGGCTCCAACATGCCAAATTCAACTATGGTTGATCAACCCCTTTCCCTCAGATTTATCCTTGATTGCTTTGGAAATAATAGTCATTCTCTTCAACATATAACATACTCCCTCTACACTTTCCCCGAGTGACATTGAATTGCGAGACCATGCTATCTCAAATCTCACAAATTATTTCACATTTCTCAAATGCCATACCACAAGGTAGCACATCATAGAACATTCTGGGCACCTTCTCATAAGCTTCTACAGAGCTTGATTCTAACAGTACTTACAGGCTTGAAATCATCGGGCACCACACTTTAACTTCTGAATTCACTGGGACCATTATTGAGAGCTACCCTCTCTACCTTGGTCCCGAACATATCTCACTACATAGATCTTATTACACATGAATACTCTCTTGGCGGGGCACCTAGCAAAAATCACTTCCCTGGACTATATCCATACGAGGCATAAATCCCGAACCCTCTTCCAAGTCAGGTCATAAGCCGGTAAGGCCGACCATCGCATGCCTCCAACAATTCATTTTCTCTAATTACCACTTATGGTATTTTCTCATAGCTGAAATAATCCATCAATATGCTAATAACCAGAAATCACGCAAGTAGTTAATCATACAGCCCAATCACGAGCAGTGGTACTCTCTCACCTAGCATGAAGCCATTACTTCACCATTCTTGAGTGAGCCCTACCTTTTACCTCTTATTAACATAACCTTGCGCCATAAATTATCAAAATTTCTTGGAATCTTCCTGTAAATCATCCTCTTTCATATTTCGAATCATTATCCACATTCGCACGACTGGTCATTCTTCTTTCGCGTAATAGCCCATACTTCAAATCATACCCGTAGGCTTTAATCACCAATCATTCGAATCCCCAATTTGATCCAACTCTCCTTAAGGCGTGTAGTGTTCCTACTACCAAACCCATATGTACACCCACCACTCTCCCACTTTGGTGGAACTCATCTATTTAATCGGTCACTCGACCTTGCTGCTCATACTAGGACTTCTAGAAATTTTAAACACCATCCGGCACTTCCCACATGTCATTCCTCATACTTTGCTACTCAATTATTGACTCACATAAAATTTATCTTCGTGGCACTTGAATCCACCAGTGCCGCTAACTTTAGAACCTGTCCAAATGTCATCTTTATCGAGCTGTCAATATTAGAAATTCTGATTCGATCTTAAACCGCCGCGCCATGCGATATCTGACCGTTGTATCTCCTATAATATTTCACAATATACTGCCATAAGGCGAATTGTAGCGGATATAATATCTACAAACTTAGTGCGTTTCATTAGGGCCACAACTCCCATCATAATAGAAATCTCAACCACCCTTGTAAATGTCGGTCTCGTTACTTCCACCAGCCCAAATCTGACCATCCTTAGTCCGATTGCTTTTACCCTTGCCGGGAATTAAATATTGATTTCCTTGATTACACGCAAAGTAAACTTCCCATCAATACATCCACTACCCCGACACGTGGGAATATATCCTACAATAATAACCACACTACGGAATAATAGCTTATAAACATCGCAACCTGTGCCTAGCCTCAAGGCTCTTAGAAGTCCTGTTACTAAGCTGAATAACAGAATATCCTTTTATAAATCAACTATAATAATCCAATTAACTATACCGGGAAAATCATCTCGCACCACATCTAGTGCAATTTAAATTCTTCAAATTCTCGATTTCTAGCAAGCGCTCACGTCGTGTAAGATTAAGTAGGAAGGAATCAAAGGCATAAGCCTTAAAGGAATAGAATCCATGATAAGGAAATCAAGAAGGGAATTACTCCTAACACTCCTGCAACCTCCCGAGGATAAGTACAGAAATATCCATACCGATCTGCAACACTGTAGTAGACTTGTTCGTGACTCGTGAGACCAACGGGAACCTAGTGCTCCGATACCATGTTGTCACAACCTAAAATCCACTAATGGTCGTGATGGCTCTGGACACCGCTTTCAGGCAAGCCAACCAAATTACTTAAACAAAATCTTGTTTTTAAAACTTTAGAAATACCTGATTTTTTCTTCCATATTAAGAAATTTTTAAAGAATATAGATTTCCAAATCAAATTTACAAGTTAGGCCAATAATACAATATTTCAACCCATCCCAGAACCCGGAGTCACAAGTGCATGAGCGTCTACTGATAAGAGAAATAAAAATACATCATCCGTCTGGAATACCATGGATGGAGAATAAATACAGTACTGGAAAGGGGCTACCATAGCTGCGACCGTCTCAAATGATGCAGCTCACCTACTCCCCAGAATCATCTGTTCTGCTACGTCCAGTAGACCACTGAAATCACATATACCTATGCGACAAAATGCAAAGCAAGTGTAGTATGATTACAAAACAACGTGTACCCAATGAGTGTCCCGCCTAATCCCGAAGGAGTAGAGACTAGATGGTTAATTCTGACACCTACTAGCAGTCCAATGACTAGTTATCCTTAATAAATATTTTCTAGCAGTGGATTTGTTTTATAAACAGGATTCTAATCAAGATATTGGAAAACAAGTAGTCATATAATTCTTTCATAGAAACTTTTGTTAGTTTTCTTGTTATTATTGATAAAATAATCTCGAGCCATAATGTGACATAAAAAATTTAAATAAGTTCAAGATAACAACACAAACATGCGCAAATCATGCCGAGGTGACGACCCGCTCCAACAAAAATATAAATTTTTGCACAACCGATGGTCGAGCGGCCCGTACCATAGATGCATCTGTTTCACCGAGGCGATTGGCCCGTTCCAAAGGAAATATAAACACATGCAAACAGATAATTTGTCAAACAGTCAGTGTGGAGTAAATATCCAAGTAAGGTCCATTCCTTTTTAACAATTTGAGAAAAAACATAGCTTTAGTCTTCTTTAGAAATCCTCTTATTAATTTAATATGATTAAAGTATTTCATGCCATCAATGATTTATAAATTATCCAAGTATAACATGATTTTAGGTCCTAGACTACCCGGACAATAGAAAAATAGTAGCTGTGCACGAACTCTCATCACCTCTTGTGTACGTGGCCCACACAAATAGGAGCACATAATCATTTTGACTCATCAAAAGAGTAATTCCCCCTCACATGATTAGAAAGGAAACTCACCTGGCTCCGAAGACTCGATATCAGCATTCTGTTGGAAATCATGTATATCTATGATATGTGCGCTTTGGTTGTATGAGCATGATTTTCAAGTATAGGTTTTGATGAATGACAAACAATGAAGTCATGTGTCAAACAACGATATAATATGACAATCAATCAAATGGCGAGAAGCATACTGATGACGGAATTGCATGAACGAGCCAATGAGTTCAAGACCGAAGACCCAAGACGTAGGTCGTCTGGTAGAACCGATGTAAGGACAACGTTTAAGTTATCTTATCCTTTGGCTCAACATTAGGTCATCATATACATGCATAAAATATTTTATTAAATCATATTTATCATAAACATGCATCTTTGTGTTAAAACAAAATAATGTTGAAGGTTTTAAACATGTCTTTTAAATCTGGGCCTCAACAATCGATTATTTGAATCCTACAATCGATTGTATTAAGATAGTGTGATCTGAAGTTTTTCAAAATAGCAAACAATCGATTGTCTACTTTTAACAATCGATTATTCTGAGACAGTGTGCAACCAAAGTTTTTAAACATCTAAACAATCGATTGTTTTTGTCATACAATCGATTATAAATAATCGATTGTCATTTTCATACAATCGATTATATTTTGACCGTTCCCACAGAATCCTAAATTGATTTTTGAACGTTGAATACAATCGATTATTTAGTCCATACAATCGATTGTTTAGCCTAAAATCAGGAATCTGTCTTTTGAACGTTGGTCAAACAATCGATTATCTACTCCAAACAATCGATTGTTTGAGCACAAAATCAGGGATTTTATTTGTCAATTAAGCAACGGTCAGCACCACTTTTTCACCTATAAAAAGAGGTCTTTTGAGCTGTTTTTAAATACACAAGTCCTCCATACATTGTTATACATATTGATCATTTTCAAGCATCATTTTAGAGCTTTTGTTGAGCCATTTGATAGACAACTTTGTGTTGTTCATAGAGCTTATTGTGTATCTCTTTATCCACTCTATTGAGAGAGTATTTGTTGTAAAAGAGAGTTGTTTGAGAAGAACATGTCTTCTCATTTGTCGGGTTTGCTAAGTACCCAAAGTCTTAGTGGTTGAAGTCTTGGGGTGAGGTATCCTCAAGCAAGTGAAGCCTTAAGGTGTGGTATCCTTGAGCAACTGTAACGGTTTGTTAAGCACCCGTAAGCTTGACGAAGATAGTGGAAATCTCGAGAGAGTCTCTCGGGGACTGGACTAGCCACGGGTTGTGGTGAACCAGGATACATCGGTGCGTTCGTTCCTTATTATTTACTTATCGCACTTATTTCATTCCTGCAATTTTTAAATTCTGCAAGTTTACGCTGTTTTTTATTATAACGCTATTCACCCCCCCTCTAGCGTTAAGCGTATATTCTATCAATTGGTATCAGAGCCTAACTCTCTGAAAGCCTTAACCGGTTGAGAGAAATATATATTTTTCTGTTGAGAATATTGAACGCAGGAACGATAGATGAAGGACAGTCCACCACTTGCGCTCCACTATTTGACGGAACAAACTATACATATTGGAATGAACGGATGAGTATCTTCCTCAAAGCAAACAGTTTTCGTTTGTGGCAAATCATCAAAAACGGTGAACCAATGCCGACAAAGAAAGTTGGAGAGACCACAGTTCCAAAGAAGGAAGATGAATATGATGCCGAGGATATCAAGAAAGTTGATATAATGCAAGGGCCATCCATGTATTATATTGTGTGGTGAATCCAGATGATTATCGAAAAATCTCTTGCTGCACAACCGCCAAGGAGATGTGGGATAAGCTCGAGATCATTTATGAAGGTACGCCTCAAGTCCGTGAAGCCAAAATTGATTTTCTAACACATAAATATGAAATCTTTAAAATGGAGAAGGAACCCATTGGTGTTATGTTTGAACGATTTTTAAGAATCATCAACGATCTCCATGCTCTCGGGAAAGTTTACATGAACAAAGATCTTGTTCGAAAAGTCCTACGAAGTCTCACTCCCGAATGGCGCTCCAAAGCCAATGCCATCCAAGAGGCGATGGAATTCACGGATATCACAATTGATGGACTAAGAGGTAACCTCGAAACTTATGATAGCACAATTCTTAATCCTTATCTTAGAAGCAATTCGAATTTCGCCTTCAAAGCCTCATCCTCTAAAAGAAAAGAGGTAAGTGATTCGGAAAGGGATGATGATAATATTTCCAATGATAAAATTAAAAAGTTTTGTAAGTCTATGAAAAAAGACAAGAAAAAGAAGAAACACCATAGGCGCCTATCACTTGATTCGGACAGCTCAGGCGATGAAACCGCCGCATTGTGTCTCATGGCTAACGAAGGAGAAGAGGTAAGTACATCTAACTCTCACTCGTTTGAAGAATCACAAAATGCCTATGATGAATTGTATGGTGAATTTGTTAATGCTTCCAAAACTATCATAGAATTGAAGAAAACACTTTCTTTGCAGAAAACACTTTCTTTGCAAGAAACAGATTTTCAGAAAACACTTTCTTTACAAGAAAAAGAGTTCGAAAAATCCTCTTCTTTGAAAGAAATAGGTTTTGAAAAATTGACTAATGAAAATGATGTTCTTAAAAATAAAATTGAAGTTTTCGAAAAAGAAAATAAATTTTTGAAAAATGACATTGTTGATTTTAAAAATAAAATCAAGGAATTGAATGAAGCCTCTTCTATTGATAAATGTTCCAATTGTTCTTCTTGTAGTTCTTTAAAACTAGAGAACACAGAACTTAGGAAAGCACTAGAAACATGTAGTGTTGATAGTCCTAAAATTGAAGATATTAAAAATGATGAAAGTAATGAGGTCGGACCATCTAGAAAGAATTCTAGGAACCTCACTAATGAGTCTAAGATTAATTGTTTTAGACCACCTAGAAACAACTCTAGGAATTTTGTTAATGAGTCTAGAATGAATAATTTTAGACCACCTAGACACAATTCTGGGAATTTAATAAATGAGTCTAGAATATATAATTTTAGACCACCTAGACATGAGTCTAGGAAATTCAACGCTTCTAGGGGGAACAACTTTAGATCACCTAGAACGCATTTGGCTCAACCTAGACATATGCACAATATATCGGGTAGGACACATTGCACCCGTTTGTTTTGCTAAACATAGAGTTTATGTGTTGATTATGACTATTGTTATCCTAACCCCCAAGGACCCAAAATAAGTTGGGTACCAAAAACCTATTTTTAGGATCTTTTTGCAGGTGTGCTTGAAGACTACAATATTGTAGTGGATGCACCAAGCACGAAACCTTAATGCATTAAGGGGGAACGTCGGTTAGTTATCGTATTTTGAATAAAAACGCAATGGGTTGATATGTGCAAATAACCTATATCAGTTTTGGTTGATACATGCTTTAACAAGTTTTATTTTTGAGTAACAATTAGTATCAATTGGTTTTATAATAATTGATTGATTCATGTTTTGATGAATATTTTTAGTTTAAATAACAATTGGCATAGTTGAGAAAAATGATCGTTATTATTAGTATGTCATTTACTAACTTTCTATATGATCTTGTCTATAACGATTGGTATCGTCAATGGTTTAAATAACTTTTGGTATACTCTTTTTGCTAATGCCAAAAGGGGGAAGAATATGGGCGATATGCATGCTTTAATTAAGGGGGAATTATATTGAATTGAATTGGTTGCATAAATTGTATGATGAGATATAGCATCTATTTAGGGGGAATTCAATATGCATATCTTCCGTTGTTTTTCATTATCAAAAAGGGGGAAATTGTTGGAAATCATGTATACCTATGATATGTGCGCTTTGGTTGTATGAGCATGATTTTCAGGTATAGGTTTTGATGAATGACAAACAATGAAGACAAGTGTCAAACAACGATATAATATGACAATCAATCAAATGGCGAGAAGCATACTGATGACGGAATTGCATGAACGAGCCAATGAGTTCAAGACCGAAGACCCAAGACGTAGGTCGTCTGGTAGAACCAATGTAAGGACAACGTTTAAGTTATCTTATCCTTTGGCTCAACATTAGGTCATCATAAACATGCATAAAATATTTTATTAAATCATATTTACCATAAACATGCATCTTTGTGTTAAAACAAAATGATGTTGAAGGTTTTAAACATGTCTTTTAAATCTGGGCCTCAACAATCGATTATTTGAATCCTACAATTGATTGTATTAAGACAGTGTGCTCTGAAGTTTTTCAAAATAGCAAACAATCGATTGTCTACTTTTAACAATCGATTATTTTGAGACAGTGTGCAACCGAAGTTTTTAAACATCTAAACAATCGATTGTTTTTGTCATACAATCGATTATATTCATAAACAATCGATTGTCATTTTCATATAATCGATTATATTTTGACCGTTCCCACAGAATCCTAAATTGGTTTTTGAACGTTGAATACAATCGATTATTTAGTCCATACAATCGATTGTTTAGCCTAAAATCAGGAATCTGTCTTTTGAACGTTGGCCAAACAATCGATTATCTACTCCAAACAATCGATTGTTTGAGCACAAAATCAGGGATTTTATTTGTCAATTAAGCAACGGTCAGCACCACTTTTTCACCTATTAAAAGAGGTCTTTTGAGTTGTTTTTAAATACACAACTCCTCCATACATTGTTATACATATTGATCATTTTCAAGCATCACTTTAGAGCTTTTGTTGAGCCATTTGATAGACAACTTTGTGTTGTTCATAGAGCTTATTGTGTATCTCTTTATCCACTCTATTGAGAGAGTATTTGTTGTAAAAGAGAGTTGTTTGAGAAGAACATATCTTCTCATTTGTCGGGTTTGCTAAGTACCCAAAGTCTTAATGGTTGAAGTCTTGGGGTGAGGTATCCTCAAGCAAGTGAAGTCTTAAGGTGTGGTATCCTTGAGCAACTGTAACGGTTTGTTAAGCACCCGTAAGCTTGACGAAGATAGTGGAAATCTCGAGAGAGTCTCTCGGGGACTGGACTAGCCACGGGTTGTGGTGAACCAGGATACATCGGTGCGTTCGTTCCTTATTATTTACTTATCGCACTTATTTCATTCCTGCAATTTTTAAATTCCGCAAGTTTACGCTGTTTTTTATTATAACGCTATTCACCCCCCCCCCCCTCTAGCGTTAAGCGTATATTCTAACACATTCTTCCTCCCTCCAAAGATTTGAACCAACACACAAATGCTACAAAACTAGCGAAATAATGGCAAACTAATGAAAATATACCCAAATACTTGCTAACCATTCAAATTATACAATTTCCCAACTCCATTTCGTGGAATGACCAAGATGCCCTCGGGTCCACGTGCCCGAAATCCATAATTTCTTGATAAAGGTTATCCATGACCTTTGAAACTCAAATTTATAATTTACTCCTAATTCCATGCTCAAATTTGTGGTTAAATTCCAAGAACAATATTTTTGTAGGTTTTTCTCTAACCCTCAATTTTCTACCCATTTTCATGCCAAAATCCATATATAATGGATGTATTTAACTCAAAGTAGGTAGGATTAACTTATCTCAGCATTGAAAAATGAACTCCCTTCTTGAATCCTCCAAGAATCGCCCAAGTAAAGAGAAAAATGAAAGAAATGGACCAAATCTCGTCTTAAAACAAGTCACTGCCCAACACTGCTCTTCTATGCGAGCACATCTGCCCAACCGCGATCGCATAAGCCAAAAACCAACGGCCTCCAAAATACACTATGTGATCGCACATTCACCATCGTGATCGCATAAGCCAAAACTCTAGGAGCCCCAGAAAGCCCAATGCGATCACACTATCCTCCCATACGTTCGTATAAGCTTCGACCATCCTCCTCTGCGATCGCATTGCACCTTATGCGATCGTATAGGCCAAATTCAGCTCCCCTACCAGTGCCCTATGCGATCCAGACACCTTCATGGGATCACATAGGGTTAAAATCTGTTGCACTCATACTAGAAAACCAGCAATCCTCACAAGCCTAAAATCGATCCGTTAGCCACCCGGAATCTACCCGAGGCCCCCGGGACCCCAACCAATATACCAACCAGTCCCAAAACACATTACGGACTTGCTCAAGGCCTCAAATCACATCAAACAATGCTAAAATCATGTATTACACCTCAATTCAAGTTGAAGAACTTTGAAGTTCCCAACATCTATTTCCGATGTCGAAACCTATCAAATCATGCCCGACTGACCTCAAATCTTGCGCACAAGTCATATTTGACATCACGGTCCTATTCCAACTGTCGGAATTTGATTCTGACCACGATATCAAAATGTCAACCCCCCCCCCCCCGTCAAACTCTTCAAAAACCTTAAAATTGCTATATTTAGCCGAAGGGCTTCAAAATGACCTACGGACCTCCAAATTCACTTCTGATTCCGCTCCTAACTACAGAATCACCATACATAGCGACTTCAAATATTGGAATTCCAAATGGACATTGATAACACCGAAATGCACTTCAAACCTGACTTATGAAGTTTCTTCTAAAATACTAACTTCCACAATAGGCGCCAAAATGCTCCAGGGTTATCCAAAACACACTCCGTGCATACGCCCAAGTCCAAAATCATCATACGAACCTGGTGGAACTTTTTGATCCCGATTTTGAGGTCGTTTATTCAAAAATCCAATCCTAGTTCATTCTTTCAACTTTAAGCTTCTCAAATGAGAATTCTCATCTAAATTTAACTACGATCTACCTAAATTTAAAGTCCGACATGCGAACAAGTCATAATACCCGAAATGAAGTTTTTCATGGCCTCCGACTGCTGAATGGAGCACTGGTACTCAAAACGGCCGGTTGGGTCATTACGCCTAAACAAACCCCTCCCCCACACCGCTACCCATAATTGACCCCCTAATCCACTCAAAAATAGATAATCCTTCCTGCATGGAAAGCAGCTCTCATCTTCACCAAAGAACACACGTGTCCTCACCCCTACTAGATATTCACAAATGGCTGACAATATTTACCAAAATAGACTCCAAATCTGAACAAAATCCTTTAAATACCACTCCCTCAAGCAAGATCCACGACATTCACATAGAATCTTCTATAATTACAATCTCTACTCCTTTGAAAACACCAAAAATAGTAGAGGACAATACTCTTCCTCTCCATATTATAAACGATTACTCTTCCTACCAAGATACCAAGACTTCCACCCTCACAAAGAAGAAGGTTCCGACTAGATCAAGTTGTGAGACATCAAAGATCCATAACCATGTCCAACCCTACAATTCCTCCAAACAACCAACCAAATCTACTACATCCAACCACCACTACTACAAGACCATCAACCATTATCATGGGTGGAACAAGCTTTAATGGGCCATGCAATCACATTCACTATGATTCTGGATGGCCAAAACACTATGATAGTCCTCTAAAATTCCCACTTGCTTTCCCAACTAGTGTGGGATGGAATGCACATAGAAATGAACAATTACCTTAATCAGGTATGGATAAACAACATTCTACATCCAATTGCACCCTCCATGAATCTAGATCAGGCCCAAGCCATAAGGCATCAATGGAATCTTCGTCCCCACTTCAACCCCATTCTAAATCACCCCTCCCAACTGGAAATACCCTTTTTTCCACCAAGGGAAATCTCCAACATGAACCCAGTTTTCATGTTGTGGTCTCTTTCATCGATCAACCCTCAAGCTCAGAGCAGTTACAACATGCAAACTCCCCCCCCCCCCCATGCAAACCAAGCCCCTCCAGAAAATGCATAAATTCCACCGCTTCAAATACCTCAAGTTGTCCCTCCCCCAGTAGCAAACATTGATTAACCAGTACAAGTCTCTCATAATGCTCCAGAACCAGAAATTGTTCTAATGGAAGAGGAAGAAGAGATCAACCTACTAGGGTCAGGTCTAGTCCTTGAATTTTCAAGCCTCAACGAGATAAAAGTCTATCTCTTCAGGGGACTCTCAGAGAAGAGGTACGTACTCAGTTGCCCCCCAACTCTTTACAAATGCTCAATGGATGTGAGGCCACACCAGGATCCTTAGGTAGGGAATCATGCAATGATACTAGTCCCATGCCTAAAAAGGAATCCAGTGTTTCTAACCCAAACGGACAATGGTCCAACCAAAAACCATGCTATGATATTTAGGCCTACAAATTTTATTATCTGGAATATACCTGGGGGAAACAATGATACTTTTAGGGTAAACTTCCGAGAGATGTTAGACATTAATAAGCCATGCATGGTTGCCTTATTGGACACTAGAATTGAAAGTCACTTCTCCCTCTTAAGTGACTATTCTTTTTCTGAAATGATTGAAGTGCCAAGTGATGGCCAATCTGGAGGCATGGTTATACTATGGGATGCTAGTATAGTCAAGGTCCACAACTTTGTTAGGAGTAACCAAGAGATTCATGCACTAATCGAGGTAAGCCCCTACAACTCCACGTGTTTATTCTCTTCTATATATGCTAGTACAAAAATAGAACAAAGGAAGATCCTTTGGAACAATTTAGAAACCATTATACAACTTACAAAGGCCTCTGGCTAGCGGGGGGATTTTAATG
Organism: Nicotiana benthamiana; assembly: GCA_034376525.1. Lineage (NCBI taxonomy): Eukaryota > Viridiplantae > Streptophyta > Magnoliopsida > Solanales > Solanaceae > Nicotiana > Nicotiana benthamiana. The sequence continues at coordinate 29,731,944 of CM067328.1, forward strand.
ATGTTATTAGTTGTAATGATAAACTTGCGGGAAATACCATCAAACATAGACGTAGTAACTCAATAAAATATTATCCCAAAATACAATGGTATAACAACTAAAACAAGATAAGGGAGACATTGGGCCCGCGAACGCCTGCAAGGCTAACTCGATATCTCACTCTGGACTGAAGTTATCCCCCAAATCTCCTACCGCTATCTAGAAGTTTCTCCGGCTCCATGGTCTATGCAAAACAATGCACAGAGTGTAGAATCAGTACAACCGACCCCATGTGCGGCTAAGTGCCTAGCCTAACCCCGGTGAAGTAGTGACGAGGCTAGACCAGACTACAAAACAAATCTGAGCAGATATATATATATACATGTACAATGAAAGAACAACGGAAAGTAAACAATTAAAGCTGGGAGGGGGAACATGCTTATGGGGTAGCAGATAAAAATAGAATATCATGAATAACAAAAGAAACTACATTTGATTTCTTCTAACACAGAATAAGGGAAAATGAACCACTTTCACTTGTTTCAAATTCCTCTTGTTGCAGGCATGCAACTTGATCCCATTTCCTCATATCACATGGTAGGCATACCACATGATCTCATTTCATAATATTACGTGGTAGGCGTAGCACACGTTCCCATTTTATAATATTACGTGGTTGGAATACCACTCATTCCCATTTCATAATATCACGTGGTATCCGTACCACACATTCCCATTACATAATATCTAGTGGTAGGAGTACCACACGTTCTCATTTCGTAATATTACGTTGTAGGCGTACCACAAGTTCCCATTTCATAATATTACGAGGTAGGCATACCACACATTCCCATTTTATAATATCTCGTGGTAGGCATAACACACGTTCCTATTTAATATCTCGTGGTAGGCGTACAGCACACTCCCATTCCCTTTCAACACAACATCACATAGAAATTCCGACAAGGGAGTAAGACAACATAGTAAACTTCCCGGAAAAGGATCAAGACAATACGATACGTTTCTCGGCAAGGGAACAAGGTATCAATTCAACTATCCCGGTAAGGGAGATCCAGCTATAACCAAATTTATTCAATTTCTACTTAACACAACTAATCATTACTCAGTCTCAACAATTACTGGCTCAGTGATAAATATTCCCAACCAAGTTCTCACAAACAACAATTAAGAATTCGATAATTTTGCAATTTAGTACTTACGGTCATGCTCGACCCCCAACGTATTGAAACTCGTCACCTTGCCTATACGTCAAACACAACACGTAGCAAGTAGCAAGTAAGACTCACTCCTAATTTGTCAAGTGAAAGTTAGACTGAACACTTACCTCGAATGCTCCAAACTCAACTCAAGCCCCTTGTATAGGTTTATCCCTTGAATTCACCACAAAACCACTTGAATCTAGTCACAATTTACTTGAATGTATCAATAAATACTAATTGAATCAATTTGAATGCATAAAAATGAATTTCCAAAAGTTTTGCTCAAAATTCCCAAAATGCTCCCGAGCCCACGTGCTCAAAATCTTAGGATCGAACCCAAACCCGGTTACCCATCCCCCACGAATTCATATCTATGATTTATTGTGAAATCAAACCTCAAATAGAGGTCCAAATCCCCAATTTTTAGAAAACCTATGTTCTACCCAAAAATATCCATTTTCACCCTTGGAAATCTTTGATTTTAAGATGAGAACATGTTTAATGATGTTAAAGATTGAAAAAATTAAGTAAAATTTGACTTACAAATGATTTAGAGAACATAGATTTTTTGGAAAGCTGCCAATGGAGTTTGTGTTTTGAAAGAATGAAGAAAAGGCGTTCAAAATGCGGCTAAGTATGAAATAGCTGGGCCTCAGATATGGGAAATGCGAACTTGGGTTCACAATTGCGAACCCAGCAGGTCTTAGAAATGCGACGGCTCACTATCGCATTTGCAGACATATGTTCTCATTTGCGAAGGTTGAGGCTAAAGGAGGGCATAACATTTGCAATGGATTTCTTCGCATTTGTGAAGGAAGCTGCCTAGGTGAAGTCTCGTATTTGCGAGGTTGGCTTTGCATTTGCAAAGCCTGCAGGTCAGGCATACCAGCAGTTCTATTAGTTCAAAAATGCAACTCGTGGCCTATCTAAAACTCACCCAAGCCCTTGGAGCTCCAAACCAAATATACACAAAACCTCAAAAACATCCTATAGACTTACTCGTGAAATCAAATCACCAAAACAACATCATATACATTGAATCAAGCCTCGAAACAAATGATTTCTTCCAATTTTTCATAAAACACTAATTTTCCATTTTAAGTCCGAAATACGTCAAATGACGTCCTTTTTCAACCAAACTTTATAGAAAGCGCTTATACCACATATAAGACCTGTACTGCATGCCAGAACAAAAATACGGGCCCGATACCAACACTTTCTAATCCATTTTCATTTCAAAATTCCATATTAATTTCAGAAAATTTATTTCTTTTAAAAAATTATTTCTCCAGCTTGGGACATCGGAATTCGATTCCGGGCATACGCCCAAGTCCCATATTTTTCTATAGACCCTCCAGGATCGTGAAATCATGGGTCTGGGTCCGTTTACCCAAAATATTGACCGAAGTCAATAGTTATCATATTAATATCAAAATTCATCATTTTCTCACATATTTCCTATTTAAGCTTTTTTCCTATGCGCCCAGACTGCGTACGCAAATCGAGGAAACCTTAAACGAGGTTTTCAAAGCCTCAGAGATACAGACTGAGTAAGAACACAGTGATGATCCTTTTGGTCATCACATTCTCCACCTCTAAAACAACCGTTCGTCTTCGAATGGACAAAAGAAAGAAGTAGATGAGTCAGGAAAAAGATGAGGATAACGGCTCCGCATATTAGACCGGACTCCCAGGTCGATGCCTCATGAGGCTGACCTCTCCACTGAGCACGCATTGAAGGAAAACTCTTCAACCTCAACTATCGAACCTGATGGTCTAGAATAGCCACCAGCTCCTCCTCAAAAGACAGATCCTTGTGCACTTGGATAGTGCTGAAATCTAACACGTGGGTTAGATCAGCATGATACCTCTGAAGCATGGACACATGAAAAACTGGGTGCAGGGCTGACAAGCTAGGCGACAAGGCAAGTCTATAAACCATCTCCCTTACACGATCGAGGATCTCAAATGGACCAATGAATCTAGGGCTGAGCTTGCCCTTCTTTCCGAATCTCATCACGCCTTTCATAGACGACACACAGAGCAACACTCGCTCACCAACCATAAAATCAACATTTTGAATCTTGCGGTCTGCATAACTCTTCTGCCTGGACAGAGCTATCCGAAGCCTATCATGAATGATCTTGATCTTATCCAAGGACTACTAAATAAAATCTATATCCAATAACCGAGCCTCTCCCGGCTCAAACCATCCAACTGGAGACCGACATCGCCTACCATAAAACGCCTTATATGGAGCCATCTGAATACTGGACTGGTAGCTATTGTTGTAGGAGAACTTTGCAAAAGGGAAAACTAGTCCCACGAGCCTCCAAAATCAATGACACAGGCTCGGAGCATATCCTCTAAAATTTTATTAGTCCGCTCGGACTATCCATCCATCTGAGGATGAAATGCTATACTCAACTCAACCTGGGTGCCCAACTCTCGCTGAACCGCTTTCCAGAAGTGCGAGTTAAATTGCGTATCCCGGTCCAAAATGATAGATAGCGGCACCTCATGAAGGCAAACAATCTCTCTGGTGTAGATCTCAGCTAACTTCTCCGCTGAATAAGTGACTACAACAGGACAAAATGAACTGACTTGGTCAGCCTATCAATAATGACCCAAACTATATCAAACTTCTTCCGAGTCATCGGAAGGCTAGTAACGAAATCCATGGTAATCCTCTCCCACTTCCACTCGGGAAGCTCAATCCTCTGATACAATCCACCTGGCCTCTAATGCTCATACTTAATCTGCTGACAGTTCAAACATTGAGTCACATATGAAACTATATATTTTTTTATTCTGCATCACCAATAGTGCTGCCTCAGATCCTGATAAATCTCTGCGGTGCCTGGATGAATAGAATATCGGGAACTATGGGCCTCTGCTGAGATCAACTTTCAAATACCATCGACATTGGGCACACAAACTCGCCCCTGCAATCTCAAAACACCGTCATTATCTAAGGTCACCTTCTTGGTACCTCCACGTTGCACCGTGTCTCTCAGGACACACAAATTGGATCATCAAACTGCCGATCACGGATACGCCCCAATAATGAAGTATGAGCGACCGTGCAAGCTAGCACTCGGCTAGGCTCACAAATATCCAACCTCACAAATCGATTGGCCAAAGCTTGAATATCCAAAGCAAGCAGCCTCAGGCTGGCCAAAATATAAGCAAGACTACCCATACTGGCAAACTTCCAACTCAATGCCTCGACCACCACATTGACCTTCCCTGGGTGGTATAACATAGTAACATCATAATCTTTCAGCAGCTCCAACCACCTCCTCTACCTCAAATTCAACTCATTTTGATTGAACAAGTACGGAAGACTCTCGTAATCAATGTGCACCTCACACGCCACACCATATAAATAATGCCTTAAAATCTTCAACGCATGAATAATGGCTAACAACATTAGATCATGAACCAAATAATTCTTCTCGTTGATCTTCAACTGCCTCGAAGCATAGGCAATGACTCTGTCGTCCTGCATCAATACTGCACCAAACCCAATACGGGAAGAATCACAATAGACTGTATAAGGCCCTGAAACTGTGGGCAAAACAAATACTGGTGTTGTAGTCAGAACTATCTTGAGCTCTGAAAGGTTGCCTCACACTCATCCGTCCATCTGAACCGGGCACCCTTCTGGGTCAACCTGGTCATCAGGGCTGCAATAAATGAAAACCCCTCTATGAAAATGACGGTACTAGCCTGCTAACCCCAAGAAACTCTGAATACTTGTAGCTGATGCTGGTCGAGGCCAAATCTTGACTGCCTCAATCTTCTTCGGGTCCACCTGAATACCCTCTGCTGATATGATGTGACCTAGGAATGCAACCGAACTCAACCAGAACTCACACTTCGAGAACTTAGCATATAACTGACTATCCTTCGGTGTTTGAAGAACCAGTGTGTGGTGCTGATCATGCTCCTCCTGGCTACAAGAGTATATCACAATATCATCAATGAAAACTATCACAAACAAGTCCAAATAAGGCCTGAACACTCGGTTCATCAACTCTATAAATGCTGTTGGGACATTGGTCAACCCAAATGACATGACCAAAAACTCATAATGCCCATACCGAGTGCGGAATGTTTTCTTAGCGACATCCGATGCCCTAATCCTCAATTGAAGGTAGCCAGGTCTCAAGTCTATCTTCGAAAACACCATAGCACCCTGAAGCTGGTCAAATAAATCGTCAATTCTCAGTAGTGGATACTTGTTCTTTATCGTGACTTTGTTCAATTGCCAGTAATCAATGCACATCCTCATCGAACCATCCTTTTTCTTAACAAATAACATCAGCACGCCCTAAGGCAATACTGGGTCAAATGAAACCCTTCCCAAACAAATCCTGCAACTGATCCTTCAACTCTTACAACTTTAGCGGGGCCATGCGATATGGCGGGATAGAAATGGGTTGTGTGCCTAGAGCCAGATCAATAAAAATTTCAATGTCCCTGTTGGGCAACACCCAGAAAGTTTGAAAGGAAAAACCTTGTGGAACTCCCGTACAATGGGGACTGAATCAATAGAAGGGACCTCTGCGTTGGTGTCGCGAACATACGTCAAAAAAAGCTAAACACCCCTTCTCGACCATGCGTCGAGCCTTCGAATATGATATGACATTGCGGGTGGAATGGCCTGGGGTCCCTCTCCAGTCCAAATGGGGCAAATCTGGCAAAGCTAATATCACGGTCATGGCGTGGCAATCAAAGATAGCATGATACAGGGACAATCAATCTATCCCTAATATGACGTCAAAATCCACCATATCTAAGAGTAATAAATCAACACAGGTCTCAAGACCCTCAAATGCTACCACACAGAAACAATGAACTCGGTCAACCATAATGGAATCACCCACCAGTATATGCACATAAGTAGAAATACTCAATGCATCACTAGGCATAACTAGGTACGGGGAAAAATAGGACGACACATACGATTACGTAGACCCAGGGTCAAATAGCACTGAAGCACCTCCATCACAAACCAGAATAGTACATGTAATTACTACATCTAAAAACTCAGCCTCTAGCCGGGTTGAAAGAGCATAACATCGGGGCTAGGCCCCACCTCCATGAACTATATCTCTTGGATGATCGGCTGTTGAGTGGCCTCTACCTCTGGCGGTCTGATTTCTACATCTATGTCCTCTACCTCCACTTTTATGACCTTTGCCCCCGCCTCTAACTGGCTGGGCAGGTTGTGGAACCTCTGATGCCTGAACCATAACACAAGAACTATGATGGTGAGAGCTACCATAAACACGAAGCAATATCTAACAATGTGCCTCGCATAGCCACAAGTGTGGCAAGACCTCGGTTTCTGCGGTTGAGCACCCCTCAACCTCAGGCAAACCCTCGTAAGATGACCATACTCGCCACACTCATAACATTCACACGACTGCTGTAGCTGCAGAAATGGAGGCTGACTCTGTCGACCTGAATTTCCACCCTTAGGTACAATGAGTGGCCTGGAGAGCTTACTAAAAGGGCCTGGGAGGATGCCCTCTACCATAAGAACCTCTAACTCTTGACGAGGTACCACTGAACCTACCTTCATGACGGGGCCTCTTATCTGATCCATGACCACCTCCTTGTGGTAGAACTAGCTCAACTCTACGACCCACATTGGTCGCCTCCTAAAAATTGATCTCACTCCCGGCCAGAAGGTCGCCTCCTATTGCGAACCCAGTAGGTCTGGGAATGCGAAGTCGATTTTGCATTTGCGAACTCTGAAGGATATTAGATGTTCACATTTGCGAGGGAATATGTCGCATTTGTAGACAAATGTTCGCATTTGCGAATGTTGAGGCTAAAGGTGGGTATCGCATTTGCAATGGATTTCTTTGCATTTGCGAAGGAAGTTTCCCAGGTAAAGTCTCGTATTTGTGAGGCAAGTTTCGCATTTACGAAGCCTACATGTCAGGCATACCAGCAGTTGTCGACACCCCTTTTTTCTTGCAAAAATATATCGTTCAAAATCAGGTATACGATATTTTTGAGGATAAATCTATTTCCTTTCAAGAATTGTCTTGGAGTTGAAGAGATGCCACCTAATGATTATAGTGCATTAGGAACTTTTTAAGAGAAATTTGAGATGAAGAAACCAGAGCTTGGGTAAGGGCTAGAAATTATGTCGAGGGGAAGGTGTTAGGCACCTCTCAAGATCAACTAGTGTGGTTCACGACCATACTACAATTGTAACTTCAAAGAAACAAATAGAAATCTCAAGTATAAGGGGTTTTCCCATAATATTGCAAGTAGGTTTAAGAATTTGAAAATAAAAGGAGTAGAAAGTTTAGAAAGATAATTTTGAATATCTTAAAGAATAACAAGTAGGGAAAGGGGGTCCTAGGTTTTCAAATAATATGGATCACATCAATCCAATACCCGGCATACACTACTCAAAAGAGGGGTCGCACATGCTAATAGCACGCCGGTCAACATATCCATATTTTACCCTTCCCACACCGTTAAGGTATTAAAGCGCATAAGGTATCTTTACTTATTGCATGCTAGTACCCGCCCCAATCCTATCAGTCCCGTGGGCATTAGGGACTACTAATCCTAAAGGGAAAGGGAGTTTGGTATCTTTTGAGAGTTTACAAAGGATAAAATACTAAGGCGACATTCAAAACACGTAATGCAAGTATGGGGAAGCAAATAAAAAAATAAGGCTCAAGTAAGCCTCCTTAAATCAAACAAAGGCATATAGTTTAGCATGTATTTCATGTACTGGTTTGGTTTGGATTTAAGTTAAAGTTACAAACAAACTGGTTCAACAAATATTTTTAGACAAGAAGTTCGCATTAGGTCTGTTTGGATGCAGTTGTGTAAGACTGACCCAAATGATTAATTAGCTAACCTTTTGTCTATGTGTTGAATAAAACTAGGCGGGAGATCTACTGATTTCAGGAAAAGATGCAAACTGATTTTGGAAAAGGATTACCGATTTTAACAGAAAGAAACAAATTCAGAAAAAGATGCAGACCAATTAAATGGTTTATGAGTTTTAACCGAAAGATACGAATTTCATAAAAAGAGGCAGACTGATTGAAAGGTTTACGAGTTTCAGAAAAGTGTAGACTGGTTCTAGAAAGTTTTTCCAGTTTTAACGAGTTTCAGAAAAGATGCAGAAGATTAACAGTTTTAGCGAACTAAATCTGAGTTTCACCAATTGGTACTGTGTTAAAGGATAAGGTTGTTCGATTTCGAGATTTCCTATAAGCATGCTTTCTATATATTTACTAATTTTAACAACTTTCAGGATTTAATAGAAGGCTTATGAACATGATATCTATATGCACATTTATTATTAAACCTACAAACGGTTTGCCTAATAACATTTATATTTGCAGAAATGCAAGAACCTACAGACATGATATCTATATGTGAATTTGCATAAGAATGATATTTATAGTGATGTTACAGAAATCAGAAATTAAACCCCTATAGGCATGGTATCTACCCTTGTTCATAAAAGTAAACCCCCTCCCTTTCTTCACTAAATCCTTATGAGTTTATTACAAATTATTACAACACAATAAATTAAATTAAAAGTTAAAAAATACATCAGAAGTTAACCCTGCATCCAAGGACCTAATTTAGACTTAGTATCTAACAATATGAGATGAACCACCTCCGTGATCAAAATTTCCAAAGCCTTCTCTTATCTAGTGTGTTTCAAAGTTCTAAGGAGTTTTAGGAACTCCAGGCAGTGTTTACACCCATATATTAATTAGAATTGAATCAAACTATAGTGTGGAATAGCCAGCCCTCAAGTGTCCAAGTTCAGAGGGAGGGCAAGGATCACAAGAAGGGGGGGGCAGAACTTAGATTCTAGGAACAAGTGCAAGTGAAATAGATGGGGTTAAGGAGTTCCAAGGCAGGCTGGTGGTCATTGTTAGATAATACGCTTAACGCTAGAGGGGGGGTGAATAGCGTTATAATAAAAATTAGCATAAACTTTGCGGAATTAAAAAATTGCAGGAAGTAAATAAGTGCGATAAATAATAAAGTACGCACCGATGTATTCTGGTTCACCACAACACGTGGCTAGTCAGTCCCCGAGAGACTCTCTCGAGATTTTCCACTAACTTGTCAAGCTTACGGGTGCTCAACAAACCTTTACAGCTTAAGGACACAAGCCTTAACACCTTTGCTCGGAGATACAACACTCCAAGACTTCACTGTTAAGCTTACGGGTGCCTAACCAACCTTTACAACTTAAGGACACAAGCCTTAACACCTTTGCTCGGAGATACAACACTCCAAGACTTCACTGTTAAGCTTACGGGTGCCTAACCAACCTTTACAATCTGAGGACACAAGCCTCAACAATCTTGCTCGGAGATACAACACTCCAAGACTTCAACCAAGGAAACACAAGTTCCTTACAACAAGAGAATCACAATTCTCTTACAAGTGTACAAAACACTAAACACTCAAACAATACACTCCTTAATGAGTAGATATGAGTAAAAGAAGTAAGCTCAAGATCACAACAACTATGGACAAGACTTTGGCTCTCAAAAGCTTTATGAAATGAATATAAAATGATAAACAATAGTATGCAAGGTTATAGCAATAGAATGATCAGTTGTTGTGTATTGTTGTGTTTAAAACACTGAAATGAAGCTGTATTTATAGTTGAAAAACTTGGCATTACCGTTGCCTAATTGTCAATTAAGAGTTGCTGATTTTACTGAGTGACAATCGATTGTCACGAAGTCACAATCGATTGTTTGCCAATCGTTCAAGAAATCAATCCCAGATTTTACGCTTAACAATCGATTGTCCAAGATCAACAATCGATTATTGGTAACGTTCAAAAAATCATTTTCAGTTTTACGCAAAACAATCGATTATACAAAATCAATAATCGATTATTCAGCAACGTTCAAAAAATCCTTTCCAGATTTTAATATCAACAATCGATTGTACAAAATCAACAATCGATTTTTCAGCAACGTTCAAAAAATCTTTTCCAGATTTTAATTTCAACAATCGATTGTACAAAATCAACAATCGATTACCTGACGGTATTTGAATACTTTACGACAACGGTCAGCTTCACAATCGATTATTTATCAGACTTTGAAAATCATTTTAGACACTGCCTCGTGACAATCGATTGTTATATACTCACAATCGATTATTTAATAACTTTGAAAAAGTCTGGAAGACACTGCCTCAACACAATCGATTGTCATATGTTCACAATCGATTATTTTGTGACTTTGAAAAATCTGATGGACACTGTCTCTTCACAATCGATTGTCATTAGCTTCACAATCGATTATTCTGAGTTTTGAAAAACTTTGATGTACACTGCCTCATCACAATCGATTGTCATAAGGTTCACAATCGATTGTCATGCAGGTTTGAAAAACTTGATGCTCACTGCCTTAACACAATCGATTGTCATTAGTTCACAATCGATTGTCATGCAGTCTTGGCTTAACATAATCGATTATCATAAGTACATAATCGATTATCTTAGTCCAGATTTTAGAGGCATGTTTAAAAATTATTTTGACTGAAGTAAATATGCATGATTTAAAATCATTTAGCATTAAATTAAATATGCATGATTTTGTAAAAATAATTTTACGAGAGAAGCCATGTCATGAGTCAAGTTGTCGGATCAAGATCACAATTAAGAACGACTCATTTAAACTATAAAACTTTGTATTGTGCTTAAATCTCGTTATCCACCAATTGTGCGCTTGTACTTGAACTTCGTCATATATCAATTTGCGCTTGTTTGTCATTCATCAAAACCTACACATAAGAACACACGTTTAAGTATAAAGCCTTAAGAACGTGTTTCCAACAGTCATGCCCAACCACATGGTAGGATGGCACACCCCTGACAAGCCTGTTAGCCAAACAATCCAGAGTAGGATCTATTGAAGGTCATACAACGGCCTGGGCAGTGATTAGGACACTACCAGACCAAAGTCTCAAACTCGGCATACATAGAAAGGGGAATAGCGATGGGAATTGAAAGAGCTAGGGACTCAGAGGGCCCAGTTCATATTCATGGAAAATAATTTCAAGTATTGCATGTTTTGAACCATATCTCAACCATACAAAGGGAATTAAGAACAGAAACAAAGAAAGAAGAAAGCTTGCAGAAAGTTACAGCATATGGACAGTAACCCAAACAAAGGGTGAACTATAGAATAAACACATAAGAGGAGAGGCAGAAGTTAAACAAAGAACATACTAGTTTCAAAAAGATGAGCAAAGAAAGAAGGATTCTTGCAAACAAGCTACAATCAGAGAGAACACTTTATGCGTGTGACTGAGTTCAGAGAAACTCGAGTGTTTTTGTGAGAAATTAAAAGTATTCAGTAGGAAGTAGTGAGAAAGTATTCGAAATTGATTGTGTGTTGAAATCATAGAAGGGTATCCCCTTTATAGTGTAGAGAAACGGGTAAGAAAGGTAAGACAACCTTTGAAAATCAGTCTAAAATATTCTCCCTTAAATTAGGGGATTCAATTTCAAACGGGAGAATGTAAATAAGGAAAGGAAATTTGAGTAAAATCTTTCATAGTAGAATAAGAATGGAAAATACATAAAGTTTATTTAAGGAAAGAACTCAACGGTACTTGGTTTTTAAAGAAAAGGAAAGGGAATCAATCAGACAACTAATAAAAATCAAGGTAACAGGTTTAATTCTAATGAACCCAATCAGGAATATGTAGAGGAGCTTCAATTGAAGGAAAATTGGTGCAATCAGTCAAAACCCCATCAAAGGAATTCAAAATCAATCAAGTATATGTCAAAACCTTTTCAAAGAGGAGTTCCTCTCGTATAAAGCAGACAAATCAAACAGAAGACTTTACTATTGAAAGGTTTAGTATCATAAATAAAAGAATACGAGTTCAGTTATAGACTCATAGTGAGCCAACAAGTTCAGGGTCCCTATGTGGAACCCTAATTCTACTTGTCGAAGAAACCCCCAAATTATATGGTTTTGAATCGAATCAACCATAGATATGAGAAAGCAAGTTAACAGACTCAAGAGCCTCATGAGAAACAACAAATACGATGGAAGGTTTAAAACAATCAAAGAAAGAAAATTGGTTTAAGGTATGAAGAACATTTAGAAACCTCGGAACTTGGACAAATCTAGGAGAGAAAGGGGTTATACAAGCTTAGCATATGAAATCAAAGAAGTCAATGGTAAACACATATAATAGAAGAGTAAGGAAAAACCTAACACAGATTAACATGTGAGCACACACACAAAAAGAAAAGTAGAAAAATAGTACATGCGTAGTAGAGAAGTCATACAAACATGATATGAACAAACACAGATGAAGAAAATAAAAAGAAGAACCAGAAGAATTTATTTATTCGAAAAACTTTGCAGAAACCCTAAATTGAACTCAAACGATTTTTGAAAAGAAAACTTGGGGAAATCACTTAAAATGTCAAGCACAGTATAGATTCAGCATAGATCTAGGCAAACAAATAGAGAAGGAACCTTGAATAGCTTAGGGTTCAAAGAAGCCCTAGAAATGAGAAAGGCTTCGAAAACATCAGATCCTGAGTCAAGCAGGTTAAGAATCAGGTCTCTAATGCTTGAATATGTCGGAGTGTGGCTGGAGAAACCATAGACCACAGATCTGAGATGGATCTGAAAGAGGACCATCGAGGTCAATCCTCAAAACATCGAACAGCTCAGGCTTAGTGGTGAGAGAGAACGAGTACAGGCCATCCATGGCCGGAGATGCCATGGATTCTGGTAGAAATGAGGTGAGATAAGGTGGCAATCGATTAAGGTTTCCGGGAGGCTAGAGAGCATTTTGAGAGACGAAAGGTTTTAAGGGTAGCATCTCTATGCAAATGAAGTAGGGTTAGGTGGGTTAGGGGATTAAAATAGGAAAGGTCAAATCAGGTCGTTGATCAAAATGATCAACGGCTAGGATGAAAAGAAAAATCGGACGAGTCTCAAAGCGAATTAAGGGGTCAAGTTAAAACAAAGAATTGGGTCGTTTAATTTGGTGGAATCTGGGGTTGATTTTGGGCTAATATTTAAATAGAAATGGGCTACATTTTAAATAGCTAATTATTTCTTTTTTATTTTATAAAAAATAGTAATAGTGATTCAAAGAGTAAATTAAAAATACTTAGCAAACAAACACTATATAAATATTAATTTAAAAATACCTGAACTAATTTCATAATTATAAAATGCTATTGATCGTAGTATAGGTTATAATTACAATTATATGCAATTTAGCTTTAAAGATATCAAATAAATTTATAAAATTGTACAAAAATTACCTTAAATTTATCTTGGTGTAAATATTGAAATGAAATAAGTTGTTCGCCAAAATAATAATTTTGGGAGTATATTATTGGATTTTTTGATATTAAAATAGGCAATAAATTTATTTTAAAAATTATAAAAAATTTGTAAAAGTACCAAAATTCTTGGGTGTGCTTATATATGCACATATATGTTATTTTGGAAGTGTTTTGAGTACAAAAAAACTAGAGAAAAATTGGGAATCAACAACAATTCTATTAGTTCAAAAATGCAACTCCTGCCTATCTAATACTCATTGAGCCCTCGGGGTTCCAAACCAAACATACCCACAACTTCAAAGACATCCTATGGACTTACTCTGCTATAAAATTACCAAAACAGTATCATATACATCGAATAAAGCCTCAAAACACATGATTTCTTCCAATTTTTCATAAAACACTCATTTTCCATTTTAAGTCCGAAATACGTCAAATGACGTTCGTTTTCAACCAAACTTTACAGAAAACGCTTAAACCACATATAATATATGTGCAAGGTACCGAAATTAAAATACGAGTTTGATACCAACAGTTTCTAATATATTTTCATTTTAAATTTTCATATAAATTTCAGAAAAATAATTTCTTTTAAACGTTCATTTCTTGGGCTTGGGACTTCAGAAGTCGATTCTGCGCATACTCCCAAGTCCTATATTTTCCTACGGATCCTCCGGGACCGTCAAATTACGGGTCCTGGTTCGTTTACCTAAAATATTGACCGAAGTCAATATTAATCATACTAATATCAAAATTCATTATTTTTCTCACAGATTTCACATTTAAGCTTTCTGGCTACGCGCCCGGACTGTGCATGAAAATTGAGGAAAACTTAAATGAGGTTTTCAAGGCTTCGAAGACACAGACTGAGTAAGAACACAGGTGATGTTCTTTTGAGTCGTCACATTTTTGCTAATCTTGCTCAAATTCTATATAATTTTCAACCAATTTCAATCACACCCACTCATTCAATTCAACCAAAAAAAGAGAGAAGAAAAATAAAGTCGAAATATATTTTTTTCTCTCTTAGTTTTTATTTCAGATTTTTTCTGACGTGAAATCAACCTTATCTTTTCATCCACTGATTCTTTTTGAATAATTTCAAAGTATTTTTGCTAAACTATGAGTGCAAAAAAGAAGAGATAGAAGAAAAAAATACAAGGAGAAAAAGAGGGAGGGAAGCCAAACCAAGTGTGTAATTTTTTTGAGAGAGAATTTTAAAAAGAGTAATTTTTTTAGAATTTGGCTATATAATACCAATTGTTTCAGACTATCTTTGTCAAAATTAATATAATGCTAAAAAATAGTCAATTACTATTATGGATTGTTATGGGATGCCAATACTTTAATTTTTTTTAGATGTCATGTTCCGGAATAGCCCAACTCCAAAAGATAGTAAACACCTGGGGTAAATGAGATATTGCTGAGTTTCATCATTGTTGCATGAAAATGTTGGAATGGTGTAGTATATCAAAATAAAGAGTCCCTCGTCATTAGAATTCTTACCTTTTCATTTTTCAAAAATAAAAACGATCCGACCAGTGAGGTATAGTAAAAAAGAAGTAAAAGTATTGGCCTTGCACACAAGATTTCGGCCGAAATGCTAAGGAAATGGAATTTGATCCCTCATGCCAGAAAGTCGTGACTAGAAGAGTTTGTTGAATCCAAAAGATAAGTGCAAAAAAGCGATGCAAACGGCTCTCCATCTCTATGACTGAGATTTCTTCTCTTTATAATTTGAATCTCATTAAAGTTCTTCTCCACATATTATTCACGAGCCCAGTACCTTTACAGTCACAACATATGTAGTAAAATGTACTGCTCTTGCATTTGAGTTTTAATGGGAAAGCAATGCTAAGAACTAAAGCAAAGAGTTTTCTTCCTTTCACTCCAAATGAGAGCTTTAGTGGGCGTTTGGATATAAGAATTGTAAAATTCCAAAAACTAAGTGAAAATAAATTTCAAGTAAAATTGGTATTTGAAAATTAGAGTTGCGTTTGGATATGAATATAATTTTGGGTTGTTTTTGAAGTTTTGTGAGTGATTGGAGTGAAAATTTTGAAAAATAGCTTTTGGGAGTTCTTTAAAATTTTCGAAAAATTCAAAAATTCATCTTCAAGCGAAAATTGAAAATTTTATGGCCAAACACTGATTTCGAAAAAAAAGTAAAAAATTTCTTATGTCTAAACGAGCTATAATAAATGTGTGAAATGTACAATGTTATTTCCAAGTGCTTAATCAGTTGAGTGTGATGACCCAAGGGGTCATTTTATGAATTAAGACTCTATTCTAGGTTTATTAGCCACAAAAAGACTAATTTTAAATATATTAATTTCCGTGCATAGTACGAGCGTAAAATAGGAAAGCTTTTATGCGAAAATGTAAGAAATAATAATTTTTATTATTTAAGCTTGGTTTTAGTTGACTTTGGTAAACATTTTTAGTAAACGGACCCGTACTCTCTCTGCCTCTGTGGGAAGTATCATGAGTGAATGGCAAGACAACTCAGAGAACCTCGCCTCATAATCGGTCACTGACATCTAACCCTACTCTAGATGATCAAACCGATACCACAACTCTTCCTTCTCAAAGGGAGGGATGTATCGATCCAGGGAATAACTGTGTGAACTGACCCCAAGTGTGGGGAGGAGAACCTGCTAGCCTGCCAAGTGTGTAGGACTACGACCATCTGCGGGCCCTGCCCTTCAACTGAAAAGTGGTGAAGTCGACTCAATGCGACTCTAATATCCCCATGTTGTGCAGTCTGTCCCTACACCTGTCAATGAAGTCCTGGGTATCCTCATGACGCTCACCCCTAAAGATTGGAGGGCGAAGCCTGGTCCATCTGTCCAATAACTTATGCGGATCACCGTCCATAGCTGACCTGGGCTGGGGTGTCACTAGAGCAACTGGATGAGCCCCATCTGCGGGTAGCGCACCCGAAGTCTGATATGCTGCAGTTGCATGACCAGGAGCCTAATCAGTAAGGATCTAGGCTCCCCCTCCATCCTGTGAAGTGGCTGGATCTGCTGGAAATAAACCAGACTGAGTCACAGTGTCCGTGAATCGTAGAATGCGACTCATGACCTCCTGAAATCTCGGTGATGTCATTAAATCTGCCGGGGTAGGCTCACCGGACCCGAATTCGTGATTTGACGATCACGAAAGGTCCGTGAGAAAATATGGAACTCGGGCGTATATCCGAAATCGAATTACGAGTTCCTTATCCCGAATAACGAATTTTTATTTAAAATTATTATATTGAAGTTTTAAGGAATTTAAGAAATTAAGCATTCGTTGATTTCCTAGGTATAAAAGTAGCTTAAAACCAATATCTTGGGGAAAAGCTTCTACTCTACAAACCAAGTCTTTCTGAAGAGGCACTAGCTTTGTTTTTTTATCCCTGAACGGGCTTGAATTTTTGTTCCGAAGTTTAGTACAGGTCCGAAATTTCAGTTAAGACTTGCCCGTAAAATTTGGTATCAATCCACGTGGTTTAAGGGCGTTTTGACCCATTAGAAGAGAATTAAGAACTTGAAGTTCAATAGTTTGATTCATTTGGTTTTAGGGGGTGATTCCAAGATTTAGCATTGTTTTGAGTGTTCTGAGGGTTCGACTAGGTCCGCCTCGTAAATTCATACTTGTTGGTATGTTCGGGCGGGGTTCGGGGGCCCCGAGCGTCAAGCGAGCGAGGTTCGAGCGAAGTAGAAAAGTTGAAGAATAGCTAATGGTTTTATGCTTCTGTCATAATTGCATCTGCGGTTCTCGGACTGCAGATGTGGTCAAACCATCGCAAAAACGGTCAACGGCCAGGCCAGGGGAAACCGTAGAAGTGGCTTCAAAATTGCAGAAGCGGTCCGCAAACCTCAAAAGCGGTCCAGTCACCTTAGGCCAGCTCCGCAGAAGCGACTTCGAATCTGCTAAAGCGAACCGCAGAAGCGGGACCCAGATTGTAGAAGCGGGACCCAGACCGCAAAAGCAGTCCAGTCATATTTTGCTAGATTTGTAGAAGCGAGCCCCGGACTGCATATGCGATTTTTGCAGACGCGGAAATCGCTCGGCAGTGGGTTCATTTAATTCGAACTCAAAGGCCATTTATTTCATTTTACTCCACACTTGAGCGATTTGGGGGATTCCAAAGAGAGGATTTCAACATAACATCCCAAGGTAAGTAATTTCTATTCATCCTTAGTTTAAATATAGGTACATTAGGTAGATTAAACACCAAAAATTAGGTAAAATCAAAGGGTTAGAGCTAGACCTAGGGTTTTAAAAAAACTAAGATTTAATCATGAAATTTGCTGTGAAATGGACCTAGGGTTGAAATTTAGGAAACTTGTGTTAATGGTTGGGAAATTTCTTAAATAGCTAAAATTCGATCTCGTGATGTTATATTTACTAGTTCTTACTTAGTTTAACTAGTTTAGGATTGTTCGCAATGTCATAAACGTCAATACCACACAAGAGGGACGGGGTGATTTGTGTGGTACCTAATTTTTGCGTTAGAAGAACCAGGTTCTTCTAAGTGTTCTGACTACAGTAGTTTGCAGAATAATAAATACTAAAAGTAAAGTGCACAGAGATTTTTACGTGAGAAACACCTGCCTCAAAAGATGAAAAAACCACAACCTACTACTCAGTAGGATTTTCCCAAACTCTACTAAAATCACTGAGCCAAAAACTGCATTTACTAAACTATTTGTAAACCTAAGGATTAACTCTAATCCCCGTTTGGCACACAGCCTCAACTGTAGTGACACTTTCAAGTTAACTCTAACTTGAGTACTCAGAGTGTCACGCCCCAAAATTTGAGGAGCGCGACCGGTGCTCAACCGAGTAAACTCAACCGAGCAAGCCTGTTAGGTCTCATTCTACCCAAACTAACTCATGAATAAATAGGAGGTGGACTCCACTAATCAAGTCATGTAAACATATAATTAACAATTTCCATTCCATTTTCATTAGTAACTTTATGTGGCACTTTAAAGATATTACAAATTTTGTACATCATTGCCAAACATAAAAATTTCTAGTTTAGTTTCCAGTACCCGACACTACCCACAACATATCTGCGGAGCCTCTAAATACAACCAAAGAAAAATATGAAAATGTCGGCAACAAGTCTCCAGCTATACCTTACACAAATACCAAAATAGACTCCGTAATAAAAGTGACATGAGCAACGCAGGGCCCTAAGAGGAAAGGGGCTCACTAATGAAGTTGTCGTAAAGTGGAGGAGGTGCTACTGTCGGAGGACTGGACTACCTGCTATGGAACCACCTACAATCATAACACGAATGTTGCGCCCCCGGCAAAAGGGACGTTAGTGCCATTGAATAGCACTAGTATCTATAACTAAACACCGACTAATTAGAAAGAACTATCAAAAAATAATAAATAAATCACAAGTAAAACTCAAACACTTTATAAATGATCACAACGTTTTTAAATAAAAGGGGTCACATTTCTTCCACATAAATTTCCATACCTCTAGGTTGTGTTTCATAGCCCGTCCAATGAGTTCACGTATCAAATTATACACCTATACATTTCATAGACCGTCCATAGGGTTCACACATTATATTATATACCTATGCGTTTCATAGCCCTTCCATAGGTCCCACATGTTACCGCACACAGCTATGCATTTCATAGCCCGCCCATAGTTCCACATGTTATAGTACAGACCTATGTGTTTCATAGTCCGTCCATATGTCCATATGTTACAGTATACACCTATGCGTTTCATAGTCCGTCCATAGGTCCACATGTTACAACATACACTTATGCGTTTCATAGCTCGTCCATAGGTCCCACATGTTACAGTACACACCTATGCGTTTCATAGCCCGTCCATAGGTCCCACAATAAAACACATCAAAGGCATCACCAAGTACATTTATAATTCAAGGTCTCAAGAATAGCACATTGATCACACTGGAGTGTATCTACCACAAATATAGGGTCACAACACCAATTCACGTAAAGTATCAATCAAAGCAAGAAACCAAAGTTCAGTCTTACCACATTTACACAAGCATCGATAGAGCTCAATTTCTAAAAGACGGGGTTTTAGCCATACATAGCTCGATTGAGCTTTCCTTAAGTTACTACAACACTCCAAAAACTCTAGCAATTCCAATATATTATGAGACATAACAAGATTAAATACATATTAGAAAGATATTCGTGAAACTAGCTCATTTGAGACTTTTATCAAACACTAGTTGAGCATCTTGATTACAAATTCCCTTTTCAAGGGTTTCCTCCAATCCCCAACCAAACCTTCACTTTATTAGGTTCAATAATCTTGCCACAAACCTAAGTTGACATGCATGTAAGGAATCCACTCTTATATGTTAGATAGTACGCTTAACGCTAGAGGGGGGGGGGGGGTGAATAGCGTTATAATAAAATATAGCGTAAACTTGCGGAATTTGAAAATTGCAGGAAATAAATAAGTGCGATAAGTAAATAAACAAGAATGAACGCACCGATGTATCCTGGTTCACCACAACCCGTGGCTAGTCCAGTCCCCGAGAGACTCTCTCGAGATTTCCACTAACTTCGTTAAGCTTACTGGTGCTTAACAAACCGTTACACTTGCTCAAGGATACCATACCTTAAGACTTCACTTGCTCGAGGATACCTCACCCCAAGACTTCATTGTTAAGCTTACGGGTGCCAAACAAACCTTTACAACCAGAGGATACAAGCCTCAACACCTTTTCTCGGAGATACAACACTCCAAGACTTCAACCAAGGAAACACAAGTTCCTTCTTACAACAAGAGAATAACAATTCTCTTCAAGTGTACAAAACACTAAGCACTCACTTAAACAAGACTCTCTTAATAGAGTGGATATGAGTAAACAAATATGATCAAGAACACAACAATAAATTCAAGACCTTGGCTTTCAAAATATGATAAAAATGATAAATAAATGATATTGGAAATGTATGAAAGCTTAAGAATGTTTTTGGTCAGAAGTTGTGTGTTTAATGAGTGATTTTGAGATGTATTTATAGCTCCAAAATCACTCCTAGCCGTTGCTATGATCATAAATACAGATTCTGAAAATCTGTTAGATAGTCGACTATCCGATATGGTTATTCGACTATCTTGGCAACGGTCACAAGGATAGTCGACTATCTAATATGGATATTCGACTATCTTGGCAACGATCATCAGGATAGTCGACTATCCAATATCAGATATTCGACTATCTGACCCTGCGGAAATGGTCCGTTTTTAAAACAACTAACTTATTGAAAATAAGTTATAAAATGTTTTTCAAAGCTTTGTTTGAAGATATAAATATCTTAAACATGAAAAACAATTGTAATGACCATTCCGAATCAATAAAAACATTTAAAATCATTTTGTTTTCAATGTATTGAAAATATTTATTATATAACATTTAAAACCAACAAAAATATTTTTATCACAAATAAAAAAATATTTATGATATGCATATATTGTAAAACTATTTATGATATGCATATATTGTAAAATCATTTATGATATGCATATATTGTAAAACCATTTATGATATGCATATATTGTAAAATCATTTATGATATGCATATATTGTAAAACCATTTGTGATATGCATATATTGTAAAACCATTTATGATATGCATATGTTGTAAAATTATTTTATGAGAGAAGCCAAGACTCAAACTTAAAGTCGGATCAAGATCACAATAAAGACAATATAAATAAGACTCAACAAAAGGTCTTCATTTATTTTCATTGCTTCTCTCGATCTTGTCTTGAACTTCTTGGACTCCAATTCTTGTCCGCTCAAATAACGTTGCATAGCCTTTTCTTCCTCTATGCTCATTGTAATTTTGCATATCAATTTTTTATCTTCCTTTTGCATATCTACAAAATGAATAACACTTTAGTTAAAATATAAATTAAAGTGTATTCAATAATAACTCACATTTATTTGGCATATATTATTTTTCATTAAATTGGTTTGTCAATTATCAAAACATATAAGTATGAACATATACATATGTTCCAGCATTATACTCATGAATCACCTCTCTAATTACTCCTTATAACTAAGAATGGAGATAAGAGCTAGGGTGATGAAATCTTACCTCTTGGGACGAATATCTAGGGCCTTCACTTGATTATCTTCAAGGAATTAACAAGATTTTGTGGAGTAAATTGATAAGAGAAACTTTCCCTCTCTAAATACCCTCTCTCTCTCACTCTAGAAATACTCAGATAAATGCTCAAAATGAGCTATGGGATCAAATATAATGATCGGGGGTCGGGTTTAGAAATTAAAAAAATAACCCCACGATGTTGATTCTGCTGTAGCAGAACGGACCGCAGAATCGACATGCGGTCTGCAGAATGCTTCGCAGAATCGACACCCAAAATTGGGCTTCTCCGACCATTCTGCGGCCAAAATGCGGCCGCAAAGTGCATTCAGCGATTCGCAGAATTGACACACGACATCAATTTTCAGCCTTTGATAATTTGATCATAACTTCGCATAGGAATGTTCAAATGACTAACGGTTTGAAGAGTTGGAACCTAGACTCAAAGACCTCTTATTTTATATGTTATTCACCACATAAAACCTCATACATATTTATATATGCCCGTTAAAATTGGAGCCTTGTGCAATTCCATTAGAAATTTTAGCCTATTGCGATATTTTTCCCATTTGGCATACACTTAAGCTTCCATTTGGACCTCACGTCACTTACCCTAAGACTTATACTCATTATTTACCGAGTCTAATTGATGTACACCATGTTAATAGCATATAAAATATAATAATTAGCCTACGAGGCACCACAAAATCCTATATTACTTGGAGAAATTTCCGGGGACTTACACAGAGTACCTAATACAATTACTTCTAAGAAAGCTGAATGGTACAATATGAAAATCTACTACAATTGAACTAGACTTAGAATAAACACAATGATGAAACTGGTTCTTTTATCTTAGTTCATATAGCTTCAGACGTGCACACTTGTATCTCGCATATGTTTCTTGCAAATCAGACTTGCTCTTTTTGCTCTAAAATATGCTTAACTTCTGTGTATGTGCATTTTTTGAAAAAGAGAACAACTTGGTTATATAATAGATTAGCAGTTAGAGTTTGATCGAGACTCTAATTCTTATCCTTAGTTGATTTGAGTCATTAACCAATACAAAGTCTCATCCTCCTCCTAGCTTATGATTGTGTTCTCTTATTATAAGGAGACTGTCCTCCTTAGAACTCAATGCAATCATTTCGATTCCATTCAGAAGATATTTACAGCGTAATATTCAATACATATCTTCCTCAAGTTCCTTCCATGTGCAATGGTTATGACTAACTGTGTCTCTCAAGATGGATCAGGTCCTACCCTGAGTTTATTTGTCAATCTTCAAAACTTCAACTGATTTTGGCCAACAAATTCCCCCTTTTTGATGATGACAAACTTTGTGCTTTTAGTGATCAAAGAACCTATGAAACTCAGCTAAAATATCAACACTAATAAAATTTTTAACTTGTCATAAAGGACCAGATTTAAGTTAGGTCATAAACATCTCTTATTTAAGCACAATATCTTCCCCATTTTGGCATCATAGAAAGTTGCATAAATAATGTGAATCTTAGTAATTTAATTAGTACTCATCGCCACTAGGGAAAATTCAAGTGAACGCATGCTTTAGTTAATCAGAAATCAACTCATCAAAAATAACTTTTAAGAACAGACTTAAAAAAGCAAGAAAAGCTGCATTCAATGATTGGTGGGGTGTTTCTACATAGCAGTCCACAAAAAGAAAAACAGAATAACCAAATCATGAGCAAAAAGATATAAATAGATAAAATCTCAAACTGGGTCACTGAGGGGGGTCTAGACTAGTTCACACTAGGACAGGACACCTAAGGCTTAAAAGAGCATACACTTAAGGCTTAGAAGAGCTGGAGGGTTGGGTTTGTAGCAAATTGAGCATCTGTTGAAGCACTCCTTCATTTTTCTCCTTCTCATTAGCAAGTTCAGCTCTCAACCCATTCTTTTCTCCCACCAATTCGGTAACTATGGCCTGAAGCCTTGCTATCTCAGCATCTTTTGTCCCAACCCCTTAGCCAAGGCTCTGATCTTGCTGTGCACATGAGTCATTACCAAAGAAATAGGTTCAACTGGCGTTGTACAGAGCAAACAATCACAAGCTTGAAGGGTTTTGCTGCCAAAATGCTTTTTGATGGAAGCCATTTCCCACTTTTTTAGGGGAACATTCAATCTTTGAAGCACAGTTGTCAAGATAAATCCATAGGGAATGGCATGAGCTTTTTAGCCATTGAGTACCCTTTTAACCAACTTCACAATAAAAGCAAGCCAGTTGATCTGCTTCCCTTCATTCAGCCATTGCATAAGAACCAGATCCATATAGTTTGTTGTATGCCTTCTTTCATGTCGGGGAAAACGGCATTTGTTGACAAACTCAAAAAGCATTTTGTGTTCTGGCCTCATTTCACTTTTCTGAACTTCTCTGGCCTCAGGTACCTCTTCCTCTATTATGGTGTCACAAACATTCCTTGTGATCTAAAGATCAGTAGGCAACCCATCTAGACATGGCCACCTCTGCCTTGTATAGTCATCATATCACTCACTAGGGATGTCTAGAATCTTGTCCAGCTTTGCAGCATTGAACTTTACTTTGACACCTTTCACTGTGCTAGTCACCAGCCCATTTTTCACTTTCCCATTTGCCATGAACTCTACAAGTTCTTTCCTAGCCAATTTACCATCCATATGAAGGACCATTTCTTCGACCCCTGTGCTTCTAGTGTAGTCACAAGCCTCATCATACCTGGCACCTCCAGGTCTTTGAGTAGTTTCCCTTTTAAGATTTTCCTCTTACCAAACTTGGCATATCTGTCATGTTCCTTTTCTGACTCATCTTCTTCATCCTCACTCCACTCATCATCCTCTTCTTAAGTAATTTTCACTTGTTTTTCTTTTGCAGCTGACCTTGTTCTCTTAGCAAGAACAAGTTCAGCAGGTACTGGCTTGGAGGGCTTCATGGCAGAAATCCTGGTTCCTTTTGATTTGGTAGTGGGAACATCCATAGTAGCACTTTTTTTCTAGATGGACCTGCTCTATCGCTTCTTCTTCCTCTTCAACCACAACCTCTGAGCTTTCACCTATCTTTGCTTTCCCTTTCTCTTTCCTCTTTTTTTTTACTTTCTTCTAAAGCTGTTTTCAACTCTTCTTCACATTCCCTAACCCTACTTCTGGTAGCTCTAATCCTAGGAGCAGACGTGGATGATGAAGATTTTCTTTTCTTGGTTGGTTTGGACGCATCAGGAATCCTTTGTGAGGAAGCCTTGAGTTTCTTTGGTCATAGTTGGCCCCCACTTTCTTCAAAAAATCAGCCAAGCTCTCTTCCCCAGATGAACTAGGTTCATCTTGTTGCTTTTTCAGATCAACCAAACCCTCAGTAGCCTTATTTGATACACTTCCCCCTAACTTTGAGACTCCCTCTTCCCCACTCCACATATGGCTAAAAACTCCTTCTTCTTTTTCTTCCTCACTTTCCCAAAATCAATCCCACCTATATCTCTAGCAGCCCCTATAAGAACAAATCTATTTTTCTCCATCTAAACTACATCAGAAAAAACAAAGAAAGACCTTACCCCTCCTTTGGTTTCTTGAGTTTTGGCCTTTTCAAAAGACCCAGGTTCATCTCCTTCACTAGCGGAGATGTAGTTATCAGATTCAGAGTTAGAGTTGGTATATTTTGCTAAGACTGCTTTCTTTTGACTAGAATGAAGTTTTTCATTCAAAGATTTCCTCAGAGAACCAGTAGTTATAATTTTTTTTGCTAGCATTTTCTAGAGACGGATCTAGTTTTTGGGGTTTCGACTGGTGGTGTGGAAGACGAGGTGGTGTTGGGTGAAATAGGTGGTGGAGTGCCAGGATTGTCTTGAGGATTTGTCCTGGGGAAGAATTTCAGAAAACCCTAAGGGAAGTTTGGTGGTGTGAAGAATTTTGGAGAGTTTTAGAGATGAGAGAGGATGATCAGGGGTTTTGTGAAGAATTGATGGTTATTGAGTGTTTTGGGATTTTTAAAAAGTGTAATGATTACTCAGAAATGGCATCTTTTTCATAGGTCACATAGGGGTCTAATCAATTTAGAGTTTCGGTCTCCTTAGAGATTAATTAGGATTTCTATAATTTAGGAGATGGTTCTGTTATACTTAGACTTCTAGTTTCAACGAAACTGGTTCAATTTGTCGAACGGATAGAATTGTTAGGCTGTTTGGTATATCTAGAACTCTTGCTCACAATTGCTAATTAATTTTTTCTAATTGTGCAAAGTATAGAAACATACCTGAACTTTCTCATGATCATATTTTGATAAACCAGGTTCTTCAAGTGAAACTTCTCTTTATTATGCCTCAAATGTCAAAATAGAAAATTTGTAATAGATTAGTGAATCGCATAAACACATATCACAAGAGTATACTATTTACAATATGAGACTGAGTAGGAATTAGTCTAATATTCACAAAAATTAAGAACTCCTAGCCAAAATAATTTTCATTGTGCATTCTAAACTGGACCTTTTAGGTGATCTTAATCATCCCTAACTCCAACTTGTTCTTTTCAAAGTTTTCTCTACTCAATGCCTTAGTGAAGATGTCACCAATTTGTTTATCAGTAGCATAGAATTCTATGGAGGTTAGCCCTTTCTCATTGTTGTCTCTTAAGAAATGGTGTCTAACATCTATGTGCTTAGTCCTTTTGTGATGAACATGGTTCTTTTTCATACTAATTGCACTGGTGTTATCACAAAATATTGTTATTCACCCTACTTCAATTCCAAAGTCTACCAGTTGTTGCTTAATCCATAGTAATTGAGCACAGCATGAAGCAGCAGCAACATATTCAGCTTCAGCAGTAGAGAGAGCCACTAAATTTTGCTTTTTGGTAGCCCATGATACGAGATAAGACCCTAGGAAGTGTGCCATACCTAAAGTGCTCTTCCTATCTAATAGAAAACCTGCATAGTCAACATCACCATATCCAATTAAGTCAAAATTACTACCTTTGGGATACCACAGACACAGATCAGTTGTGCCTTTCAAGTATCTCAATATTCTTTTGACAGTTGTCAAATGTGACTCTTTTGGATTTGCCTAGAAACGAGTACAAAGTCCTACACTGAAAACAATCTCAGTTCTGTTGGCACTAATATAAAAAGTGAACCAATCATAACCCTATACAACTTTTAATCAATTGATGAACCAGGTTCATCAACATCTAGCTTTGTGGCAGTTTCTATAGGTGTATCAATTTTTTTGGATTCTTCCATTTTAAACTTCTTGATTAGTTCCTTTGAATACTTCTACTGATGGATCATATTTCCATCTGGACTTTGTTTAATTTGTAGCCCCAAGAAGAAATTGAATTCGCCCATCATGCTCATTTCAAACTCACTTCCCATTAGTTTAGCAAAGTCCTTACTTAACCTATCTGTAGTGACCCCAAATATTATGTCATCAACATATATTTGTGCAACAAGAAGATCTTTACCTTTGTCCCTTAGGAACAAAGTGCTGTCAATATTACCTCTTTTGTACCCATGCTCCAGAAGGAATTTTGACAATATTTCATACCGAGCTCTTGGGGCCTGCTTGAGACCATAGAGAGATTTATCTAGCTTGTATACATGATCAGGATATTCTTTTCTATTGAATCCTGGAGGTTGTTCCACAAATACTTTTTCTTTGAGATAGCCATTTAGGAGGCACTTTTACATCCATTTGATTAAGACTGAATTACATATGTGCTGCAAAGGCTATGAGGAGTATAATTGCTTCAAGTCTAGCAACTGGAGGAAAAGTCTCATCATAATCAGTGCCTTCCTCTTGACTATAGCCTTAAACTACCAACCTTGCCTTGTTTCTTGTAACTGTTCCATCTTCATCTAGTTTGTTCTTGAAGACCCGTTTTGTCCCAATGACTGACCTGTCCTTAGGTCTTGAAACCAAGTGCCATACTTGGCTTCTTTCAAAGTGGTTGAGCTCATCTTGCATATTATTGACCCAATATGCACCTTGTAGAGCTTCACTCACACTTTTAGGTTCAATGAGAGACAGAAAGGCATCAAATGCACATAGGTTCTTCAGTTATGATCTAGTCTTGAGTCCGGATGTTGGATATATGATGATGTTCTCAATGGGATGAGAACTCAGGTACTTGTAAGATTTATTCACTAGTTGGTTCCTGCTAGTTGTTCTTTGATTGTTATGCTGCAGAGGAACAGGTTCAGATACAGGATCCTTCAGAGAATTTCGTTCAGTTTCTCTCAGATTGGTTTCCCCTATCATATTGCCCAGGGTGGTATGACATGTTCCATCACCTACTCCTTCCTTTGATGCCAACTTGACTTGTGCTGTGGCTTTAGTAAATTATCTCACCGGTCCAAAGGCTTCATCTTCATGCTCCTACCTCTCAGAAAGAGTTTAGATTCATCAAACACAACATGTACACTTTCTTCAACATACAGAGTTCTTTTATTAAACACTTTATATGCTTTGTTATGTAAAGAATATCCCAAGAATACTCCCTCATCACTTCTGAGATCAAACTTACCTAGGGAGTCTTTGCCATTATTGTGCACATAGCACTTGCAAACAAAAGTCCTAAGATGGGAATGTTTGGTTTAATCCCGTTAAGTAACACATAGGGAGTTTTCTCTACAAGAGGCCTGGTTATGCATCTATTTATTGTATAAAAAGCAGTGTTTATAGCCTTTGCGCGGAAGCTATGAGGTAGTTTACGGGAAAGAAGCATGGTCCTTGCCATATCCTCAAAGGTCATGTTCTTCCTCTCAACTACCCCATTTTGCTGAGGAGTCCTAGGGGCAGAGAATTATGACCTATTCCATTTTCATTACAAAATTTAGCAAACTTTGCATTTTCAAATTCAGTTACATGATCAGACCTAATGGATGCAAGTTGATTTCCTAGTTATTTCTGAGTTTTTCTAATAAAAGCAGTGAACATTTCAAATGCTTCATCTTTAGAAGTTAGAAACAACACCCAAGTAAATCTAGAGTAATCATCAAGAAACACCATTACATATCTTTTACCACCTCTACTTATGGTTCTCATTGGACCACAGAGATCCATATGAACCAGTTCCAACATTTTGGACGTACTTACCATTTTCTTGGGTTTGATGGATGACCTTACCTGCTTCCCACTTGCACATGCCTCACAAACTTTGTCTTCCTTGAACTTGGTATTAGGTAACCCTACGACCTACTACTCAATATGATTTTTCCAAACTCCACTAAAATCACTGAGCCAAAAACTGCATTTACAAAATTCTTTCTAAACCTAAGGATTAACTCTAATCCCAGTGTGGCACACAGCCTCAACTGTCGACACTTTCAAGTTAACTCTAACTTGAATACTCAGAGTACCTAATACAATTGCTTCTAAGAAAGCTGAAAGGTACAATATGAAAACCTACTACAATTGAACTATACTTAGAATAAACATAATAATGAAACTGGTTCTTCTATCTTAATTCATGTAGCTTCAAACATGCACACTTGTATCTCGCATATGTTGCTTGCAAATCAGACTTGCTCTTTTTTCTCTCAAATATGCTTAACTTTTGCGTATGTACATTTTCTGTAAAAGAGAACAAATTGGTTATTTAATAGATTAGCAGTTAGAGTTTGATCGAGACTCCAATGCTTATACTTAGTTCATTTGAGTCCTTAACAATTACAAACAAACATTCTTATCATAGCTTAGGATTGTGTTCTCTTATCATAAAGAGACTGTCCTCCTTAGAACTCAACGTAATTTTTTCGATTCCGTTCAGAAGATATTTGCTGCGTAATCTTCAATACATTTCTTCCTCACGTGCCTTCCATGTGCAATGGTTATGACTAACTGTGTCTCTCAAGATGGACCAATCCTTCCCTGAGTTCATTTGTCAATACTCAAAATTTTAACTAACTTGGGCCAACAGTTCGGCTTCAAATTAAGGACTTGGGCTCGTTCTTGGTAATTGGAAGTGCACTTTGGAGGGAGGTGAGTCACCTTTCTAACCTTGTAAGAGGGAATTGTCCCTATAGGTATAATAAATGAGTATTTGCTACTAAATGTGGGGGCTACGTATGTACTAGGTGATGAGAGTTGGTGCGTAGCTACTATTATATTTATTTCTTGGGTAATTTAAGACCCACATCATGCCTAATTTAGAGATATCTCTTATTTAATTTACCAATATGATCATTTATGATATGCTAGAGACTTGAGGGAAATATGAAGTGAACATATGTACTTGCTGAATCTTTGTAAGAGTTTCCTTGTATATAAATGAGCCTTTGTGTGCATTCTTGATGTTTTCTTGATATTTATGTATCGGGCCGATCGCTTCGGTGTAAATAGATGCATCTATGGTTCGTCCCGCAACCCTTGGTAGTGCACAACTTATTTTCTATTGGAGCGGGCCGTTGACCTCGGCATAATTGCGCATGATATATATATATATATATATATATATATACGCGCTTAGACATGACATGCTCACTTGCTAAGTATTTCAAATGTAAATGATAATTCAATTATGGCTAAGAACATGATTATTGCTTTTTATTATTATCTGTTAGTTATTGGAGACTATCATGCTTAGCATATTACATTATTATAACATTATCTTGGCCCTAGTAAGTATCAAGTAGACCTTTCATCTCTACTTCTTCAAGATTAGATGGGATACTTATAGGGTACATATTGTTTATGTACTCATACTACACTTCTTTACTTAATTGTACAGGATCCGAGGCAGATACATCTGGTTACCGGTCCGGTGTGCACCCCTGAGTTTGTGGCAGAGACTTCCACGGTGAGTTGCTTCCTTCCTATGAAGCTCAGCAACCGGATGGAGTCTTCCTTTACTTTTGTTGTCTTTCTTTATCTCAGACAGTAGGATAGAGACATTTTTTTGTATATTCTACTAGATGCCCGTACTTGTGATAGCAGGTCTTGGTACACACACATGTAGACTTACTTTTGGGTTGTATCGTTATGTTATTTACATTATCTATCGCTTTTGGTTTTCGGATCCTAATTCGGATATTTATTTCACTTAAATTCTGATAAAATTAAAATAAGAAGTTAGAAATATTCCGCATTGGCTTGCCAGGCAACGGTGCCGGGCGCCTTCATGACCTATTGGGGAAATGGATGGTGACAACATGGTATCAGAACGCTAGGTTCACATAGGTCTCACAAGTTATGGGCAAACCTAATAGAGTCTTGTAAATCGGTACGGAGACGTCTATATTCATCTTCGAGAGGCTATAGGGTATTAGGAAAGACTACTCTTTATTCATTTCCTATAGTGCACTGGATAGTGTACTAAATTTCCCTCTTCTATTCTTTCACGGATGGTGAGGACTCGTACCGCCGACGTTCTGGACTCTGGAGGAGCTGCTCCCTCCATTGCTAGAGGCTGAGGTACAGGCCGGGGGAGGGCACCAGCCCATGATAGGGATGAGGGCGTCCCAGAGCCATTCCAGTTGCACCACCAGTAGATCCTTCGAGGGATAGAGTAGGGTGAGAAAAGGAAAAATATGCTTCTTGCTTCTTCTATATCTTGTAGTACTAACAAATAATAAAAGGCAGAAGGCAATCTATGAATTGACTTATGGATCATATAATGAATACAGAGGATAAGGGTGGAAATACAAGTCTTTCAAGGTCGTCATTTACAGTGAAAGAAAACTTAATTGCTTATTGGGCTTGATCCAGAAGTAGCTCTTATTGTTAACAGCTGACAATCTCAAAACCAGGTAATGATTTTGGAGGAAGCTGGGATGAAGAATGCTTCCTTTAGTTCTAAGAGACCAAGTCACCAAGGAAGGCAAGTGTGATGAGCTGGATAAATTCAACTAAGAGAAAGCACTTGGAGCAAAACCAGAAAGAAGATAAACACGATAAGAGAAGAAAGAGGTGACTGCATCATTTAGCATGCGTTAATCAACAACAACAAACTACATGTCAATCCCAGGCAAGTTTGGGTCGGCTATATAAATCCTCACTGTGATGTTGCTCCATTTAAGTCTTAGTCCAATATTACTCTAAAATGCTCTAATCAATTAAGAAAAACATCCAGATGTGAACAAATAGCAAGTTGGCGAAAAGAACAAGTACTATTTCAAGTTTATCGATCACAAGGCATGCCCTGAAATATCTGTATGAGGTGACAAATACCACCCCAACAATGAAGTGCTAGATTTGCACCTGATATGGATTTAGGTCTACATAGTGTAAACTTTTCTGCTTTTGGCATGTGCCAACAGCCTCTGCAATCAATGCAGATAAGGAAACTACATGCTTTGCAAAATCATAACATTCAATCAGTCTTGGACTTGAGGAATATTGTGATGAGATATACTTTAACCACCAATTCATATTCATTATTGGTGCAGCCCTGCAGAATATTTGAATCCAAACTGCTAAAAGCATTCTATTTTTACGTCTCACTTATTTGTGCCACAGAAAATCAATCGCAAGCAAATACTCTAGTATGAAGTTCCAAAGAAATTTGTAAATGACTAGGGGATGCTCATACTGTACACCAAATGCAAAGGACAGCCTAAGTTAGCTGTAAGATCCACTTATATTGATTTTAATGAGATGCTTTATGTAATTTTTAACATATTTTAGAAACCATTTATGCCAATTGCAAAGGACACCATTTGATGGTCTATCACAGTTTATTGTAAACACGGGGCATATTACATGAAAGGCAAAAGCAACCAAACACCAGCAATGAGGAAAAACGGGCAGCAGACCCAGTCACTCAGCATGACATAAGGACTATTATTCATCAAAAAACTTAGACACAATACACAGCCGACAACAAGGATTTCTTTTCCACTTTGTATAAGAAACAATATAATGTTGGGTAGGTAAGTATACTGAAATATGGTTCCAGGTCAAATTGAATAGACAGATTTAACCCCTTTCATGATCAAACAGTATGAATGTATCAGTTGATACAGGTTGAAACGGAACTTTCAAGTCATAATGCTTACATCATGACTTCTCGTGATTGTTTAAAAGGATACTGAATCAGAGCAAACTCAAAATTCACGTAAAATTCGTAGCAAATTCAAAATTGTACCTTTGAGGAAGTAAATTTGAAATGTGGAAGCTTACGTGAGAATTTGGTTATAGCTGAGACCTAGACTGAGTTATTTTATTTATTGCTATAGTTTATTGTTTTTGTTTAGTTTAGCTCCTTTAGTATTAATTAATGATACTGAACTAATTATGATTAGATTCAGCGGGTTAGAGGCAAATTCTAAAGGAAAAGTTGTAATTGAACGGTGAATGGCCTGCAGAATTGAGGTAAGTATTTGGTTTAACCTTGATTTGAGGCAATAGGAACCCCCCCCCCCCCCCCAAACTAATTGCTATGTAAATTTGTATGTGTGTTGTGTATAGGTGAGGTGAGGAGTGAGTACCTATGCACCACCAAATTATATGTTAAACATGATCTTTTCCCTGTTTCCAATTTAACTGATCCCTGGCTTAACTGTTTTATGATCATTGATGTCTATATTCTTACTTGGTTTCGTTAAATTACTGTTAAGTATTGTTTCAAGTATTTTGAAAGTGTTGGTTGTTCCTTTGGTTTCATTGTGATACATAAAAGGGTGAGCTAGTTGACAGTGTTTTAATACATATGACTGTTGATTTATTTGTGAAATGATAAATGATGAAGTTATGAGTAGTACGATTTACTGTTTATAATTATTGAGGCAAAAATATTGTGAAATGCATTTATTTGAAATTTGTGAAATCTTTATAAATAAAAGTGTATGATTGCCTGGTGGGAGCGGGTTGTACGCCGCAATAAGGAGTGATAAGGGCGGACAGGTGAGATCGGGTTACACGCCGCATCAGGAGAAATAAGGGTGATATTTGTATATAGGGAGGAGGAATAAGGATGGGCAGGTGGGAGCGTGTTCCACACCACAACAAGGAGAGATAAGGGAGAATATTTATGATTTATGATTTTAAAAACAGGGAACAAAAATCTCTCTATTTTACTCTACTGCTTATCTCATATTTGACACCTACGGTTACTTTGAAAGTGAAATTTGAAATATGGAAGCTAATGTGAGAATTTAGTTATAGCTGAGATCTGGCAAGAGGGGGCTGAGTTATTTCATTTATTGCTAAAATTTATTGTGTTTGTTTTGTTTAGCATTTCTTTCTTGCTTTATTATTTGTATGTTGTTACAGGTTATATTATAACTGCCCCGCCATAGCCTCGTCACTACTTCGTCGAGATTAGGCTCTGCACTTATTCAGTACATGGGGTCGATTGTACTGATACTACACTCTACACTCTTTTATACTAATCTAGGTACCGTCCAATGTTAGAGACTTTAGTAGCGGTCGTTCATGATTTGGAGACACGAGGTATATCTGTCGGCGTCCGCAGATTCTTGGAGTCTTCTCCTAATTATATAGAGACTGTTTTATTTTACTCAAAAATAGATATATTATTTCTTTCATCCCATTATTTGTGGTATTCCTAGAAGTTCTTGAATTATGATACCAAACCATGGGTAGTCTTAGAGTTATATATATTTAGTTCGTGGCTCGGTTAATTATTCGTTTATTATTTTATTTATGAGATTATTCGTTTGAATTTATTAGACTTAATTTATTTTAAATTGTATTATTCTGTTTAAGTAAATATTCAAAGGAAAATTTCTAATTAAATTCTAGCATTGGTTAGCAAGTATGGTGTTAGGCTCCATCACGATCCTAAGATTGAAATTTTGGATCGTGACATTGAGGTACCACGTATGTGCAAGGATGATAATCAATTATTTCAAATCAACTACTACATATTTAAGTTACTTACATATTTTATATTTAAAGTGGACTTAATAATTTATTTAGTATAACACCCAGTTGGCTGTACGTGGAATCATATTTCACTTTGGCTTTCCCATTTTGATACGAAGTACAGCCCAATCAAGAAATAGAGGGCTAATCCTATGTATAATCAGAAGGTAAATCAATAGAATAGCTCAATTCCAACAGTAAATAAGGGACAATTATGGGCAAGACTATTTCAGCAGAACAAATTAACAGTAAAAGGTATGAATCTAACCTATATACCCTTATAATGAAGGATGGTGAAGTAGTAGTACAGCTGATGGATGAGGACATTGAAGAAGAAAACCTAAAGTGGACTAGAGTTATTATACTCTACGTGGTGGGGAATACTCCATCAATTGGAGCTATTGAAAGGTTCATCACTAATCAATGTGCAAATGTGTAGAAACCTAAGGAAACCATTATATGTTGATGCTTGCACAAAAATTGCAGAGAGTATTTCATATGTCAGTGTCTTAATAGAGATGGATGTTACAAGGCATCTGCTACAAAAGATTAAGCTCTATGATCCTAAAGGAAAGGTGTTAGAGCAATTAGTACACTATGATTGGAAGATGCAATACTTCCAGAAGTGTTGTCAACTAGGCCATATATACAAGGACAAAAGAAAGCAGAAATAGGATGGAATGATACAAAGAATTGGGGAAGAAATACAGAAGCATGAATAGAGGAAAGTTAAGAGTACTTGAACCTGTATTTGATAAAATTAATGCCTATGGGAGATTTATCGAACAATTGGAGTAAATCTCAACTGTGAAGTAGAGTAATCTAGAGGTTGAACCACAATGGCAAGTAGCTCGAGGTAAATCTGCTACAAAGAAATATGCAGATGCCATAAAGGAAAAGGAAGTGGACATTGATAATACATTCAATGCATTGGTTGATACTGCTCAAAAAGTTGTCCAACTGTCTAAAGCCCAAGGTGAAAAAGAGAGGCAGAACAAGAAGGCTAGGGAAGGATTTCCACAACTATTTATCATATCATGATGAACTTCATAGCATGGAATGTAAAGGGCTTGTATAAAGTGTATAAAAAAAGAACTAAAAAAATTCTGTAGAACTAATAAAATAGTATTGATACCCATAATAGAGCATAGAGTGAAGAGGAATAATACTGATTTTGTATTAAGAAAGGCTTTGAACAATTGAAAATAGGTGGACAACAATAATGAGGCTCCTGGAGGTAGAATATGGGTTGTATGGGATTCTACACAGGTAGATTATCACTGATTAGAACTCATGAGAAATTTATACTGGGAAAGGTCACTATAATACAGCAGAATATCAATTTCTATCATTGTATTGTTTATGGTAAGCATAAAGTGCAAAAAAGGAAGAATCTATGGGAGGAGTTGTTGAATTTTCTAATTAGAATAAGGAGTCTTTGTCTCATAATGGGTGATTTTAATACCATCCTAACCAGTGAAGATAGATTTA
Source organism: Nicotiana benthamiana (assembly GCA_034376525.1). Lineage (NCBI taxonomy): Eukaryota > Viridiplantae > Streptophyta > Magnoliopsida > Solanales > Solanaceae > Nicotiana > Nicotiana benthamiana. The sequence goes on from CM067328.1 coordinate 29,767,922, forward strand.
ATGGCATCTCTGTGCAAGAGGTGGAGACAAGAAAATTCAAACAATTCTTATTGGATGCTAAAGTAGATGAATTGAAAACTGTGGGAAGACAATATACGTGGACTAATAACCATGTACATAGCAGGATTGACTGAATTCTAGTAAATACTGAATGGATACAAAAGTGGCCGAACATGGAGGGGATGTCTATTAATCTCGAATCCTCGTATCACTGCCCTTTAAATGTGAGTTTTAATACCAGCAACTAAGTAGGTGGGAAATCTTTTAAATTCCTTAACTGCCTAGCAAGTTTGAATTCTTTTGAAGAGACAGTTCAGCTCAATTGGAGACCTAAAAATGATAGACATACAATGGTAACAGTGTGGAGAAAAGTTAAGAAGCTGTGAGTGACACTAAAGTAGATGAATAAGGAAGAGTTCGGTGGAATTAATAACAAGATACAAGATGCTAGAGGGAGATTAGAAAATTTGCAAAGCCAAATGAGTATCCCATGCCAAGATGTAGAGCATGTTAAACTGGAAAGAGATACAAAATTGGAGATGGAAAAATAGTTAATGGTGAAGGTGAGCATTAGAAAACAAAAGTTTAGGATACAATGGAGTAATCTTGGAGATTCTAACATAGAATTTACCATACTTGCATGAACGATAGAAAAGCAAGGAACAACATTGACAGGTTAATTAATAGCAATGGGAATCTATTACAGAAACCAGATGAGGTGGAGGTAGAGATCCTGAGTTTCTATTGGGGGTTACTTTGTACTGCAGCAACACAGCTACTAATGATCAACTGAGATTATGCAGAATGGTTATATGTTGAGCAGGAGCCAACAACTACAGTTAATCAAACCTATTAGCTGAGAAGAAGTGAAGAAAGATTTAATGGGCATTGATGATATCAAGGCACCAGGGGGTGATTGGTGCAATTCCTATTTCTTTAAGAAGACATGGCACATTGTGGGAGAGGAAGTTACTACAGCCGTTCAAGATTTTGTTGAGAGTGCAGATATGTGTAAAGCTATTAACTGCACAACCATATCATTTATACCAAATGTTCAGAATCCAACAAATATAAGAGACTTTAGACCTATTTCATGTTACACAGTATTATATAAGCTCATCTCAAAAATGATCACTACAAAAATGCAAGGGATGATGGAAGATTTGGTGGATAATTGCCAAGATGCTTTTGTACATGGAAGAGTGATCCCAGATAATATACTTATGAGTCATGAATTAGTAAAAGGTTATAGAAGTAAGAATATATCTCCAAGATGTATGCTTAAAATAGACATGCAAAAAGCCTACGATTCTTTGGAGTGGCTGTACATAGAACAAGTGCTAAGGTTATTGAATTTTCCCGAAGTATTTGTGAGGTGGATAACGGCTTGTATTAGAACAGCAACCTATTCAGTTCTAATTAATGGTAGACCAATTGCACCTTTTGAGGCAAGGAAGGGGTTAAGGCAGGGAGACTCACTTTCACCCTTTCTATTTGTTTTGGCTATGAAGTACTTGAGCAGATCCTTGAAGACACTGAAGGGAGACATAAATTTTAGATTCCACCCATGGTGTGCGAGGTTTAACTTAGTGTAGTTTGGGATTTGCAAATGACTTACTATTATTCTGTAGAGGAGATGTACAATCTGTACAGATCATGCACCAGCATTTCCAGTAATTCTCTGCAGTATCAGGACTGATTGCCAATCCAAATAAAAGCTGCATTTATTTTGGAGAGGTGAACCAGTTGACTCAACAACAAATTAAGATGTTCAGAGGATGGTGAAGTGTCCAAATAAACAAATATACAGATCCGTACAAGGAAAATTTCAAAAGGTGACATGGAGAAAGTTAGTGTGCAATAACCAAGGGCAGTCCAAGTGAATATTCATTTTGAGATTGGCAATTCAACAGATGCTAGAAACCAAATAGAGACTGGCAAGATGGGGTGTAGTTACAAATCAAACATGCTCCCTGTGCAACAAGAAAAATGAGACAGTGCAACATATGTTCTTCAAGTGTGAGATAACAGGGAAGATCTGGAATGATTTATTGAGATGACAAGGAATACAAAGAACACAGCATGCATGGAAAAAAGATATTACATTGCTGCAAAGGTGACTAAAGGAAAGGGTGCAAGGGCAGCAATATGCAGAATGACACTAGCAACTATTGTTTATCATTATTGGCAAGAGAGGAATTTTGTGATTTTCCAGAAGAAGAGAAGGACAGACACTGCTTTACTTTATCTTATTATTCAGGAAGTGCACATAAGGGCAGCTAAATTCCCTTATCTAGATAGAGCAATGGCTACATTGAACTGGTATCCGGAAGTTAGCTAGAATAGAACACAGTTGTGGGAGCAGAAGAAGTAATAGAAGCAGCAAATGTTAGGTATCACTAAACTGGGACTTCATGTCCAGTAGGTGATATACTAGAGGAAATTTTGTAATAGCTTAGAGGAGTCGTAAATATTGCTACTTGGTAATAAAATACTTAATACCGAAAAATAAATTATGGAAGAGACAACTGCTTCCACGTTCTCATCATTTCAATAAATCATTTGAACTGTGAAACATTTTCGATATTAAATTACAACTTATTACTATCTCTCTTTTATTTTTTTTAGAGAATAAGTTGATCGAAACATCCTATTTTTCACTTGGATTCGTCTCGCAGAAGGCGAAAATGTTTTAATCAAAATCATTTAGAATTACTAACGACGCTTGATAAGATGTTTTGTCCTACACTTAAAACAATATATCAAAAAAAGTCTGAATACAGTATAGTCCATTTTTCTTTGGTACTTATAAATGGATTTGCCCATTCATATTAGTGATATATCCAGAAGGTAAGGTAACATACTCGTCTAAATTGTTACTCCTCTGCATCAATTTATGAAGGGATTCGTAGTACGATGATCAAAATACAAGATTTTCAATACGAATTCGGGGATATATTAATTTTTTATCTTTTAAAATAAGATTTAGTTACATATTTGCAAACTACATGACTTAATAGGGGTGGCAAAATGGTTCAAGGAAAACAGTTAACCACTCGTATTATCCACTAAAAATGGGTTGGATAATGAACTTTTTAAAAACGGGTCAAATATTGATAAGAACCATATTATCTATTTAGAAAATGGATAAACAACGAGTAACCAATGGATAACTCAATGGGTCTAACTTTTACATTTGTAAAGCCTCAAATTTGGGGTTCCTCAAGTTAGGGAGACTAAAAATTCTTCCAAAAGTGATCATATACAAGAATTCATGGGTCGGATAATTGATCCGTTTTTTCATTACCCGTTTTCGACTCGAATCATATCCGACCCAACCCGCCCGTTTGCTACTCGTACCTGACTACATGAAAATATTACAAGCCAACATATTTACCTAATAAGTCAAAATATTTGAAAAAGTTTGAGAAAATCATGGCGGTCGAAGAAAGATATTTGACTCTCCAAAATCCAACACAGAGAGTAGAAATAGCACTGGCTAGCCAATCGTAAGACACAGAGAGTAGAAATAGCACTGGCTAGCCAATCGTAAGACACAGAGAGTAGAAATAGCACTGGCTAGCCAATCTTCGGATTGTAATTGAAAAATAGCCATCGTTTATAAAGTTATTAAAACTAGTCATTATTTTGCTGCACGAAAAGTTTCAGTATCATATACAGGAGACTGGTACACCTGTGTATGAATTTCCAGCATATTATGCTGGAACTCCAACATACAAAAAGTTCCAGCAAAATATACTAGAGATTGGAGCAAATGCGTATGAGCTTCCAGCATATTATTGTTTGAAGTCCAGTATATTATGCTGGAACTCCAATATATTATACTGGAACTTCAGTATAATATGCTGGAATATTTTTCAGATTTTGAATAATACTTTTGTTCAAATTTACTTTTAATGATTAAATTTTAATTACTTTTGAAACTATGACTATTTTTCAATTATAAATATAGCTATTTTTGGATTTCACCCTAATATTCTTCCCCTTTAGCATACACATAGGGATCTGCCTAACCCGCTAATAAAGGCAATTTCAAAGAAAATCATTTGAAATACCTAGCGTAATTTAAGAGTGTCTAAAACTTGTCTACCTACTTACTTAATCCATAAACTTTGATGCTTATCATATTTTATTAATTTATATTACGGTCTGAGTACGTTGGCTGGCCTGTTAGTAGAGCTGCAACTTATAATTGTCAACGACAAAACGCTGATTACACACATCATCAAGATTCATGTCTCTATAATTTATTAAAGAATTTATTTAATCAAAAGGTAATTATTGATCAACTGCATAAGTAGTTAAGCTTCATGAGTCACATTAAAAAATGCATAAGTGTGGCCTCATCTTATATATATGTATAATATTATAAGAGTGGAAGTTTTATACATTGGCTAGGCAAGTGTGCCGGTACGAGGCCGGGACCGGCCCGGGACAGCACGCCAAACGAGCCAGGATTGATTGGACCAGTTTTCGTGGGCGTAGTCCGAGCTTCTTGGCCGGTTCTCTACTTTGGGACTGATAGGACCGGGACCGTTTCGGACCAGGATCTGACCGGTCCTTGGCGGGCCAAACGGACCCATCGGTCAAAAAATTTAAAAGAAAAAATTTGCCCATCTGGGCATTTAAAATATGGCCGTTGGCTATTTACAAAATAGTCATTTAACCCTCCCCCTCCCCCCCTCCCCCCAACTTTATTTTAACTCCTAACTTTTTATAATTATATTTTTTTCTATTTTCAACTGTAGGTACCCCCATTCTTTAATTTTTCCGTAAAAAATTATCAATCTATCACAATCTCTTTCTAATTTTCTTCTATAATTGCTACTATTGCTTACTTTATTGTTACTATTTGTGAAAAATTATGAAGTTGCTGAATTGAAGTCTTCTGGTCAACGATAATCAATTTTCAACAAGTTGTTCGTCAATTCGGTAAACTCGTTCCAACTCATAAATTTTAATATTACAGTTTTGTATGTTTTATATATTTTCTATTAATTGATTAATTAAGATGGAATCCTTAAAAAAATATTTTGGTAAAAATAAGAGAAAATTCAAGAGAGACGAATCTAGTGGTCAATTTGGTTCCCCACCACTGCCCCCGGCTCCCCGAACCAAACCCCGTATTCGTCATACGCCTGCTATTCTTGATAGCGATAATAGTTTATTACAATTCACTGAGAGTCAATTTTTCAATAATATTGCAGCTGGCGAACAATTTAGGCCATGAATTAATGAGTGCTCTTTATTCTAAACCAACTATTGATGAGGAAATAGATTTTGATGAAACTCAACCGGATGTTGTTACACCCACTAGTTCTGCTCCTCATGTTAAGAGATACCATATAACATGTATGAACAAAACTAGTCTTTATTAAGTAACTTGTATTTTGATACATATTAATTAGTTTCTTTTTCATTCTCAATTGTGGTATTAGTACCTTGTTGTGCTTATTTATAGGGGGAGGAGGACTACGAAAGATATTGTCATATTTTTTTAACGCTATATTAAAATTAAAAGGCATTGCTTTGAATATCTCTTTAGAATATTTTTGTCTTTAGACTTTAAATTTGAATTAAAATTTAGATATTTTCTTAATATCTTTTTGCCACTAATTTCTATTTAATTTTTAAAAAATATACGTTGGACCCACTTAACACGCAGGTTGGGACCGTTTAGCCCGGGACCATGAATTCATAGGCCCGGTCCCATATTGGTTCCTGCAAAAAGACCATTTGGACCGGAACCGTTTGGCTTGTTTAATTTGGGATCGGGACCGTTTGGACCGACCCACTTGATCCGTTTAGGCCCAGACGGACCCACTTTTCGCCCTTAACATTGGCAGTGCTAATTTTAAACTATTAGATATGTTTCAAGTTAATTACTGATAACTGTCATCTATAACAAGTGTAAGTAGATAATTTGAATAATATATGGTAATTCAATTACATGTTACTATCGGTATTATTTATATTTGGTAATGCAAAGTCAAAATTCCTGTCCGCTTCCTTTTACTATTTCCTTGTGCTCTCTTTTGTTCTCTAGTTTGTTGTCTTTTGTGAAATCGACCAGTTTTACCTTCCACTTCCATGTGCACATAGCTTGATGTCCAAATATATGCTTACCAAAATATTTCCAAATTCTCTTTGAACTGGATTATATAATGTCCAGTTTTTTTTCTTTGTAACAGACATGATTTAATATTTGTAACAACTGCATTTTAATTTCTATAACAACTAAAAATTAATTTCTTCATATATAACCGTCCACAATTTTACCTACATAAGGTAGTCCCCCTTGTAAATTATCTAACAAAAAAAATCCTTCATCTCTTCTTCTTCAATCGTTTCTAGGCAGTTGTTTTGTGCAAGCTCCAAACTCTCAATCACAAATGCATGTGTTTGGAGGTGTTGTAGAACCTTGGGGAGTGATCGATCTTAATAATTTATATTCAATCGGGCCAAAATCGCTTTCAAAGGCTTGGCGCGATACAATAATTATTCGATAAATTATTTTATTTTCTTCTTATTCTTGATCAATATTATCAACTATTTGGGAGAATTAATTTTCTTGTATTGCTCACAAAAATATATATAGAGTACAGAGAGGTATCAAATCCAACCAACTATAGAACTGTACAATAATGAAAGAATATTCTACCAATAATAAAAAGATACACAAAAGATATTCACAATATATCCTAATACGCCCCTCAAGATGGAGGGCCGGAGGACACGCCAATCTTGGACATTAGCAGAAGAAGCCGAGGACGACATAAGTGCTTGGTGAGAGCATCAGCAAGCTGATCAGCAGAGGATATGTGAGCAACACAAAGAGACCCATTCTGAACCAATTGACGAACAAAGTGATAATCAATGGAGATGTGTTTCATGCGCGAATGAAACACAGGGTTGGCACAGAGGTAAGTGGCGCCAATGTTGTCGCTGTAAATGATAGGAGCAGCCTGAAGAGGGACATGAAGCTCGCGCAGCAGGGAATAAAGCCAACGTACTTCAGCGGCAGCAGAAGCAATGGCACGGTACTCAGCCTCAGTAGAAGATCGTGCAACGGAACGCTGCTTTTTGGAGCTCCAGGAAATAGGATTAGGCCCTAGAAAGACAACATAGGCACTAGTTGATGAGCGGTCATCACATTTTCCACCCTAATCAGCATCAGAGAAACAATGCAGAGGTATAGCAGATGAAGGACGCAGCCAAACTCCAAAGTCACGCGTCCCATTCAGATACCGGAAGAGATGCTTAACTGCACCCTAATGAGTGACAGTAGGAGTGTGCATGAATTGTGAGAGTTTATTCACAGCAAAAGAGATATCAGGACGAGTGAAGGAGAGATACTGGAGGCCTCCAAGGGCCTGTCGGTAGGCGGATGCGTCAGCAAGAGCCGAGCTGTCGGCCAGATGAAGGCGGGTTGACGCTGCTGTTGGCGTCTGAACTGGGTTGGATTCCAGCATATTATGACGAGTCAAAAGATCAACAACATATTTACGCTGAGAGAGAAAACACCCCTTGGAGCTGCGCAGAACTTCAACACCAAGAAAGTAGCTTAGATCACCCATGTCTTTAAGAGAAAACTGAGTCCCAAGAGATTCAATCACACGCTTCAAGAAAGCAGAATCATTACCAGTCAATATGAGATCATCAACATATACCAAAAAATAGGACGTAATACCAGAACGCTGAAAGACGAAGAGCGAAGTGTTAGAGGTAGTGTTGACGAAACCCATGGTCAGAAGGCATTGGCAGAGCGCACTGTACCATGCCCGGGGTGCCTGTTTGAGACCATAAATAGCTTTCTGTAACTTACAGACATAAGATGGATAGGCTTAGTCAACAAAGTCAACAAAACCCGGTGGTTGTGCCATATAAACATCCTCTGTAAGCCTCCCGTGGAGAAAGGCATTGTTCACATCCATTTGACGAAGAGGCCAACCCTTGGATACAGCTAGACTGAGAACCAAACGCACAGTTGCCGGCTTAATAACCGGACTGAAAGTCTCCTGGAAGTCTACACCTGCACGCTGATGAAAACTCTTCGCAACAAGCCGGGCTTTGAACTTATCCACAGTACTGTCAGGCTTTCGTTTGATACGATAAACCAACTTGCAACCCACAACATTCTGTGAAGAATCAGGCGGAACAAGATCCCAGGTGCCATTCCGTAGCAGAGCATCAAACTCTGATGACATAGCAGCGCGCCAGCGCTCATCAGACATAGCAGTAGACAAAGTCTGAGGTTCAGTAACAGCTGGAGAGGTGACAGCAGACATACCTAACTTCTTGTTGGGCGTAAAGATGTTATTTTTGCTGCGAGTTTGCATATGCTGACCACCCTGAGAGGATGTAGGTGGCGGAATAATGGGTGTAGCGGCGGCAGTGGCCGCTAGCGGAGCCAGAAGGGGCGCTGGTAGCGCGGGCGTTGGCGCCGGAAGTGCGTTCGGTGAAGGATCGCTAGTGGGAGCGGCGGCAGGTACTGGTGGCGGTGGCGGAAGGACTTCTAGGGAGACCGGAATGGGTACAGGGGGAGACGCGGGGTTAGACAATTTGGAGAACGGGAAGACATCTTCTTGGAAGGTGACATGACGCGAGACGAAGATTTTAGACGTTGAGGGATCAAAGCATAGATAGGCGCTTTGAGTAGTAGAGAAGCCAAAGAGGACACAGGCATGAGATCTGGGTTCCATTTTGTGTGAGGTGTAGGGCCGAAGCCAAGGGAAGCATTGACAGCCGAAGACACGTAGTTTGTCAAGGTTGGGGTGCTTATGGAAGAGAGACTCAAAGGAGGAGAGCATCGAGAGATTTGTCTTGGGAAGATGATTAGTGAGATAGACTGCTGTAGCAAAGGCATAAGGCCAGTAAATGAGAGTTACAGAGGCATGATGAAGGAGAGTGAGACCAGTATCGACAATATGACGGTTACGTCGTTCAGCATAGCCATTGTGATGAGGTGTATGAGGAGGTGAAGTGAGATGTGAGATGCCATTAGAGGCAAGAAAAGAGCGTAAAGCAAGGAATTCACCCCCATTGTCAGTATACAGATTAATGATTTTAGCAGAGAAATATTTTTCTACAATGGATTTAAAAATGGGGAAGGTTTGTAAGACATCAGATTTACGACGTAAAGGAAAAAACCAAACATACTTAGAAAAATGATCAACAAAGATGATATAATATTCAAATCCTTCATTAGAAATAATTGGAGATGTCCATACATCGGAGAAAATAAGCTCCAACGGAGCAGTAGAAGATAAACTTGACTCAGAAAAAGGTAACTTATGACACTTATGAAGCTTGCAAGAGACACAAGCAAGATCAGACACATTACTGGACGCTATACTGCTAGAAGACACTAAATGACGCAGGATTTTAGCTGACGGGTGACCAAACCAAGAATGCCACAATGACGCAGAGAGCTTTTGTGCCGTGAGGGTGGACGGGGGACTGGAAGCCGCCGGCCAGTAGTAGGTGTTGTCCCTAAATGGGTTGCGAACGAGTGTTGCCCACGTGCGATGATCCTTCACCTGAATATCAGTATCAGAAAGAACAACATTAACATTATTGTGACGACATAATTGGGCAACAGAGATCAAATTTTTATGCATATGTGGAACACAGAGAGCCCCAGGTAATAAAAGAGAGGAATAACTGTTAAGTTGTCTAGTATGTGTAATTGTCAAACCTTCACCGTTACCAATAACCACATTGTCGAAACCAGTGTAAGGACTGTGAAGAGAGATGTTGGCAAGATCAGAGGTTATGTGGTGGGAGGCACCAGAGTCAAGGATCCAATCGGATGTAGAGGGAATCGTCGGAGAGTGATGGGCTGTGTGAGCAGTCGGATAAGGCAGCGAAGCATAAGCTGGCCGCGGCAGTGGTCTACCGTAAGGGGACTGATTGGCGTCAGAGATGGGATAGGACGGACAGCGGCGCGCGGAGTGGCCAAATTCACTGCAGAGCTGGCACTTCCCATTGTACCCGCGAGATTGGCCATTGCATAAGTAACCACCGCGACCGGAGGCTGAACCGCAGCTACTACGGCCGCGCCCACGGCTACCGAAGCGATTACGGCCTGACTGCTGTCTGACGACGAAGGCAGGCGACGGAGCCAAATCAGATGCGACGGAGGTGGCCGGCACACGAGCAGTAATCTGAGCCTCCATGCTTAACAGCTTGTCATGTAATTCAGCAAAGGAGATAGGAGATTCGCGGGCTTGGATGGCATGGGAGAGTTCCATATATGGATCATCAAGACCATTTAGAACCTTAATAACAAGATCCTCAGAATCAATAGTAACACCCAGGAGAGATAATTCATCCACAATCACGCGAATACCGTGCATAAAATCAGTAACAGATTTAGAACCTTTTACCGGATTATGGAGCTGATGTTTGAGAGGCATGATACGACCGCGAGAAGCAGTGCCGTATGTGCGTGCGAGGATGTCCCAGGCCTCTTTAGAGGTTTCCGCAGCGGCAATAAAGGTGATGATCGTCGGTGTGATCGACGAGATGATGGCACTGAGAATAAGATTGTCCTGGCGAATCCAGTAAGGATATGTTGGATTGGGGGAAATCACCTCCTTGTCGACGATAGTGGCTAGTGGGCATGGCTTCGATCCGTCCAAGAAGCCAAGGAGGTCGTAACCCGTAAGAAGGGTTCGAAATTGGAATTTCCATGCCGGGTAATTAGTGGAATCCAATTTGAGTGGGATCTGAGCCGATACATTGATGGCAATCGGCTGGAGAAGCTCGTTTGAAGTCGTAGCGGCCATGAAGCGTGAGGCAAAGGAGAAGAGGCGCTGATCGACGTCGAGAGAGAGAGAGGGCTGCCGATTAGTGCAGCGTAGGCGGCGGCGGCGACGGGCTGCCGATAAGAGCAGCGGCGGCGGCGCGGGTAGGGTAGTTTTAGGATTACTTTGGCGATAAGCCACTGGCGTATGATACCATGTAGAGAGTTTTGGGAGAATTAATTTTCTTGTATTGCTCACAAAAATATATATATAGAGTACAGAGAGGTATCAAATCCTACCAACTATAGAACTGTACAATAATGAAAGAATATTCTACCAATAATAAAAAGATACACAAAAGATATTCACAATATACCCTAATAGTAGAACCTTGGGGAGTGAGCGATCTTAATAATTTGTACTCAGTCAGGCAAAAATCTCTTTCAAAGGCTTGGCGCGATACAATAATTTTTCGATAAATTATTTTATTTTCTTCTTATTCTTGATCAATATTATCAACTGTATTTTTCTACAGTTACATTCGATTAAATAAAAATGATATTAGTGTAACACAAGGAAAGGGTATGATAAAGTTAATATATACTCCTACTCTTTCTGTTTATGTAAATTGTTTTGCTTTTGGAGATACAAATTAGGGGTGGACGTTTGGGTAGTCCGGATTGGATATGAAAATTTCTATTTGAATTTTTGATTTTCGGACAGAAAAAATGAGAATCCAAATCCAATTCAAATAAGCTCAGATTATAACGGATTTCTTAAGTTTGGTTTTGGAGTAATCCATTTGGATATTTTGGATTTTCGATTTTGAGCTTATAAGTTGAGATGTATTTTTATTTTTTAATTTATAAAAATGAATATTCAAATAAAGTACTCATGTTAAATTTCTTTAATAGTTACTCATTTTCACATCAATAATCCAAATATAGTATTCAAGTAATGAAATTATAATCAAGAAAATGCAATAGAAATATTAATACATTCGATAGTGCAAGAGTAAAATCATGTCCAAATAGAAAGTTTTCTAATAGTAACTTAGTATTTAATATTGAATATATGAGATAATATCTAATGGATAGGTATTTAACTTATTACTATTATCATATGGATAATGGAGAAAATATAAATTATAAAATTTGAATTTTCGGATTTTCAAAAATTCAAATGTGATGACCCAAAATGTCATCTTTAAATTAAATAATCATCTCTGTATTTTAAGCCTTGAAAAGCGCTATCAATAGTTTCTTGACTTTCATGGGCAGTCCATATAATTTTTCGGAAGGTTTTTGTCTGAAAAATGGATTAAATTATGAATTAGAGCTTTAAAACTGAACTGAGTTGACTTCAGTCAACAGTTTGAGCAAACGAACCAGGATCTAAGTTTTGACCATTCCGATAGGTCTGTATCGTGATTTGGACTTGGTCATATGCCCAAATCGAATTTGGAGGTCCCTATCTCAAATTTTTGCCATTTAAAGGAATCTAGAAATCTAACGCTAAAGATTTCTTAAGTTTGACCAAAGATTTGACTTTTTAGCAAACAACCCTGGAAGGAATTTTGATGATTCCAATAATTTTGTATGGTGATATTGGACTTCGGAGCATGTTCGTATTTGGATTTAGAAGTCTGTATGACAATTCGGTACATTTTGGCCAATGTTGGAAAATATAAGATTTTTGAAAATGTTTGACCGAGAGTTGACTCTATGATATCGGGGTCAGAATCGGATTTCGAAAATTGAAACAGCTCCATTATGTCATTTATTACTTGTATGAAAAAATTAAAGTTATTGCGAATTGATTTGATAGGTTTAGGCGCAAAAATATAGAAGTTGGAAGATTTGAAAACCCATAATTCAATTCGATGCGTGATTCGTAATTTCGGTGTTTTTTGACGTGGTTTGAAGCTTTGATTAAGTTTGTATTGTATTTTGGGACATTTTGGTATAATTGGTTAAGGTCTCGAGGGCCTCGGATGGGTTTTTGAAGGTTAACGGAATGGAAATCGGACAAAAAGGGTTGCTAGAATTTTCTGCTGCAGAAGCTGTCTTGAACAACAGTTGTGCAATTGTGGAGCCTATTTCGGAAACTTATATCTCAAAATTCATAAGGTAAATTTGCAAACCATGAAAGTTGTAGCTCTCGTATCCTCGTTTCCAGAAAGCTAAACCATTAATTATTTTGATATTTGTACATGGAGTTATGATCGATTGAATAAGGGTTGGAAAAGCTGTTTTGAAATTTTCCAGAAATATATTATGCGAGGATGCTATTTCGGAAGCTTGTATCTCGAAATATATAATCAATCTGAAAATGTGTAAAATGTAACAGTTGTAGCCCTTGCATTGTAGTTTTTAAAACATTAAACTTTTTATTATTTGGACATATGTACAGAATGTTATGACCAATTGAATACGAGCAAGTAAAGCTGTTTCTAGTAGACTTTTAGTGACGAAAATGGCTTTTAGTGACGGATTGGCAGAAACATGTAATCCAAAGATCAGTCACTTTGCCATTTCGTTTTGGAATTTTTGAAGCTCGATTATTTGGTGATTTTCACATGAAAATATTGGGGTAAGTGTTACTTATCCTATATCGATTATATTTCATGATTCCATACGCATTTACATCATGAATCCATGAATTCATGGAAGAAAAATTAGATTTTTAGCCAAATTTTGCAAAAACGGAAGTTTAAGATTTGAAAGCCAATCTGATATAAGAATTTAGTAATTTTGATAGGATTGGGCTCGTTTCTGAACGGGTTGTCAGATTTTATGAGTTTCGTCGGATTCCGAGGCGTGGGCCCCACGGGAAAACTTTTAGTGCAATTTCGGATTTTTGTTGAAAAATTAGTATTTTCATATGGAATTAATTTGTACGATTTCTATTGAGTATGTTAAATTATTATGACTATATTTGAAGCTTCAGACGCATTCGCGAGGCAAAGGCTTGTTGGAAGTTTGAATTTATTGCAAAGCGAGGTAAGTGTTTGGTCTAACCTTAACTTGAAGGATTAGGAGTTGTGTCATAATTGTTATGTGTTATTTGTCGAGTACGACATATAGGCATGGTAATGAGTATCTATACGTAGGTGTCAAGCATGCCCGTGAGCCTTATACATTAATTAATATGACTCCTATTTGACTTAACTGAAGAGTTTTGCCTCTCCTATTGTTATGTTATATTTTCATTACGACTTGGCTCTTGTAGATTTTCTTGTTGTTGACTTGTATAATGTGGGATCGTTGCTCGTGTTAGTTTTTCCATTATTGAACTATTTTCTTTATGCCAATATACTTTACTGTGGTTATTCCTTTGAGCTGGTTCTATCATTTTTCTCGTGATTTATAGCCTCTAAGTTGATTTACTTATCGTACCTTGTATTATTGTCATTTGTTGTTGTTATATGTATTGCGGTGATTTTCGATCCTCTGTTGTGATGTAACCATTGATTTTGTTGGTTGCATTCTGTATTTAGGAACTATGATGTGGATTTTCGGTAGCTCCCCTTTGTTGGTTTACTTTGGGACTATGGGTTAGATTCCTGGGAGATCCTCTTGTACATTTACTATGGGACTACAGGTTAGATTCCTGGGAGATCCCCCTGCATATTTACTTTGGGACTACGGGTTAGATTCCTGGGAGATCCCCCTGCACATTTACTTTGGGACTACGGGTTAGATTCCCGGTAGACCCCCTGCACATTTACTTTGGAACTATGGGTTAGATTCCCTGTAGACCCCCTGTACATATATTGAGGATACCAAGAGATCCTGGGGATACCAAGAGATCCCTAACATATATATTGAGGATACCAAGAGATCCTCGGGATACCAAAAGATACCTAGCATTCATATTGAAGATACTAAGAGATCATCGGGATACCAAAAGATCCCTAGCTCATATACAGAGGATACCGAGAGATCCCTAAGTATTTATATTTGGGACTACAGAACGGTATCCTGGGAGATCCCCGATTGTTATCTCTGCATTGAGGTGTACTCCTTCCGTGATTATTTTGTCTCCGTTGTAATTGTTGTTATCAAGTGTTCTAATGATTTAGATTTCCTTTACGGTTGTGATCCTTTGTGTGGGAATTCATAGTGTTGACAATACCTCGCCCTATTGTTTTATAATATTCAACACTTTAAATTTCAACAATTTTTATATTTTTAGCTCAATTGATTTCTCAGCTAAATTTTCCTTAAACCGTTTGAAGTTGTACTTTACTTAAATAGGAATTTATTCTATGTTTTGGTTTACTGATTTCTCGTATTAAAGGTAATAATTCATTCGATATTGTACTTCGATTGAAAAGGGTATTTTCTTTAACCAATGATTTCTAAAAGTAACTTCACCTTTTCTTGTTGATTTCCATTTGGGTTGGGAGTTGTACCCTACTTTATGTTTAGTGAATGATTCTCCTTGAGCATTCTTAATTGTATTGGGTTATGGAACCTATGAACTGAGTAATATGAGGAAATTTGGTGAAAAATGAGACAAAAATATGTGGCCAGGAGGTGCGTAAAAAATATGAAAGTGGGCTAAGACCAAATTTTATTTATGGTTATGAAATGAGGCGTCACAAGATGATTTTTACTCGAAAGGAAATATATTCGAAATATAATTATTGAAAATGATATTATCTTAGAAACTATTACATGAAGGATTTATAGGCGAAAGATTTATATTTGAAGGACTTGATTAATTGATTGTGTATTTATTATTTGTTGAAAAACATTTATGTTGTTCTTGTTGCCTGCTATTTATATCACTGGTCGATCATTGTTGCCAATATTGTTGTCTGCATTCTATTATTTTGTAAGCTAACAGGTTTGTTTGGTAGTCTGGTCCTTGTCTCGTCACTATTTCGCCGAGGTTAGGCCAGGCACTTACCAGCACATAGGGTCGGTTGTGCTGATACCACACTTTTGTACATCTTTGTATACCGATCTAGGTATTTGATCAATAGTAGCTATTCGTTGCAGTGGAGACTCGAGGTAAACATACTGCAGCCTTCGCGGTCCTCGAAGTCACCTTCAATTGTACTTATTTCCATATGTTCCTTTTGTTCGGAAAAATTATGTATTTATTTTATATAACTACTCTTAGAAACGCTTATAACTTGTACTACCGGTTTTGGAATGGTAAATTACTTAGAGAAATTTCATTTTAAAATATCAATATTATTTCAGTTAATATTAGACTTACCTAGTTTTGAGAGTAGGTGCCATCACGACCCTTTCAGAGGGATTTTGGGTCGTGACAAGTTGGTATCAGAGCTCTAGGTTCATAGGTACTACAATTCATAAGGGAGTTTAGTAGAATCTTGCGGATCAATATGGAGACGTCTGTACTTATCTTCAAGAGGCTACAGAACTAAGTAGGAAAAATAATTTCCACTTCATTCATTCATTTCTTATCGTGCGGCATTTATTCAGCTTGAAATATATATCCTATGTTCTTTTGCATCCATTCATGTAGAGAATCACGCACAACGGCAACGGTTTGTGATATCGTAAAAGGGTTATAAGAGAGCCAGGTTTGCTCAACCATTATTACCACGTGTCGATCAGAATTGAGGATATGGAAGTACAAAGAGATCTTTCAGTTGTCCGCATGGGGGTGCATAAGATCTTGACATTTGGTTGATGAGTACAATCTTAAGATTAATTGGTTGCCTAATCATCACGTGTGGGTGTAGATCAAAAAATAATTGTCGTATTAGTGGTTATATATTTCGTATGGGATTTCTATTTAGCGAAAGGTAGTTACTAGCAAGCCGAGATACTAGAGGAAGTGAGTTTTCCTGTCATGAGGATCACAAGTGCCAAGTAAATGTCTTTAGGTGTCTTATGACTCGTTTCATTCGAGCGGTGAGGGTCAGTATTGTGGATCGTCGAAAATGAGTCCTATGATTTCGTACCAAGTAAGGGGAGTCCGCTATCAACGATTAGATTGCGGGGTCATGTGTTATATTAGTTTTGGCTTGATCAGTATATATGTGGTATTGAAAGGTTTGTCGAAACTTGTACATGTTTGAGAGCTGAGAATTGAATGGGATAATGATGGGACTTTTGGTATTCCCCTATCCTTAAAAATTCGACATTTCAGTATCAGTGGGGTCATAGAAACATATTTAGTATACTCATAGTGCTTAAGTTAATCACAACATTTGCAAGGGGAAGTAATCTTTAAATGCACCACTAGTATGGGATTTCCTACAATGGATATCCTAGTTATCCGACACAAATTCAGTATGAGCAGTTTGGCTGCGGATTGGTATTTATGAATATGGCGATACTAGAAACACCATGATAAAATGTCCCGGACATGGGAGAAATATATTCCATCAGAGTACACATGTCACTTACTCCATTACAATTACTACTCTCCTTATATTGCTAGTTAGGGATGGACGACAAGTGGGTAGGTAGAGCCTAAGAGGTGGAGGCCCGACCCATTGATATATTTGCTATGGTATAGCTGAGGTCGCTATACTAGATGGAGTTGTTACAAGTAGGAAATCCAGTTATCATAAAGGAACACTTTCCTTAACTTTATTCGGTTATGAGTATCGAGGAAAGTCCTCCTAATATGTTCTTCTCATGAGTGAGCTTCGTAATCTTAAACTTACTTATGTGAATACTCCTGTTGGAGATATCTATGTCTATCATTATGTGTTGGTCACTAAAAATATTTGTGAGGCTAAAAGTAGTTTTTGTTAATCATTTCATTGCATTCGATGCAATTTCAAAATAATTGATTTCAATTGTGAATTATATTACCTATCGATATGAGGGTTCTTTATATGTTGTGATTTTGTTTAACGGAAATTATTTAGAAGAAGAAAAGGAAATGGAAAATTGTAGATGGCACAATGTTCATATTATTTGTGTACAGAGTTGAGGACGAGATCCTCATACTTTTACATTATGTGAAATATTTAAATCGGACTACAAGTTGCGGTGGATATATAAGGACGAGGTCCTTGTGGTAAAAATTTTATGTGTTTAATTTATCCCTTTGTAAAATTAAAATTTGTTATATAGTACTTATAAGGAGACATGCCTATGAGGCTTATTTAAAAACTCTTGCATGAATACCTATGTGCATAATTTGCCAAATTGTATTGTAATTATTGAGTTTAGCCTACAAGGTGAGTGCCCAGGTGGAATTGTTAATTTGGGTAAGTACTTATGAGGTCTTCATGCTACATTGTTAGTAAAGTGAAAGCTTTAAACAAGAATTTATTAACATGAAGTTAATTGGCAATTTTGTAATCGATTATATACCACTATTAAAACCAGAGATGTGGTTAAGGTCATACATATGATGTGTTTCATTTCTAAATATCTTTATGATAGTGTCACGCTTATGATGCGGAGATTGGTGTTATTGATAAATACATTAGGGTGATTTGTTGAGTCGTGGATGTGTTATTAGGAGTTATTTTGGTGTTACTCTGGCAGGTGGATAGGCCCAATTACATGGGGGACTCTGCCAAAATTTTTTAAAAATTTGGGAGTTAGAAAATATTTGGGATATTGAGATGTATAAAGAAAGAGATATATTACATTATGTGCTTGGAGACGGACTCTACTTCTTATTTAAGGACGAATGACCCTAAGTGAGGGAGAATGTAATGCCCCGTATTTGATGGGTGCACAGGTACGAGTTTCTATAGCCAGTAGGGACTAATATCGTGTGTTGACGTGAAAATCGGACCTTTCTAGAAATGATTGGAGTGTAAGAAATTTTGTCTTAAAGTTTACAAATATGGATAAGGGAAATGATCTCAATTCAAATGCTATTGTCAGACTTGTATAGAATGCGGTAATATGGGATCAACCACAACTATATATGTAAAAGTAAAATCATCAATTTGGAAACCTCAGAATAATTCTTAGTACACTCGAGAACGGACGTTTGTTTTAGAGGTGGAGAATGTGATGACTCAAAATGTCATCTTTAAATTAAATAATCATCAATATTTTTTAAGACCTTGAAAAGCGCTATCAATAGTTCCTCGACTTGCGTGCACAGTCCATAAAATTTTTCGGAAGGTTTTTGTATTAAAAATGGATTAAATTATGAATTAGAGCTGTAAATCTCAACTGAGTTGACTTCGGTCAACATTTTAAGCAAACGAACCCGAATCTAAGTTTGACCATTCAGGTAGTTCCGTATCGTGATTTGGGACTTGGTAATATACCCGAAATCGATTTCGGAGGTCCCTAGATAAAAAATTTTCATTTAATTGAATCTAGAACTCTAAGGCTAAAGATTTTTTAAGTTTGACCGGAGATTTGACTTTTGAGCAAGCAATCCCTGAATGGAATTTTGATGATTCCAATAGTTTCATATGGTGATTTTGGATTTAGTAGCATGTTCGGATTTGGATTTAAAAGTCCGTAGGACAGTTCAGCATATTTTGGTGAAAGTTGGAAAATATAAAATTATTAAAAAGTTTGACCGAGAGTTGACTATTTGATATTGAGGTCGGAATCGGATTCCAAAAATTGGAACAGCTCCATTATATCATTTATGGCTTGTGTGCAAAATTTAAAGTCATTCCGGATTGATTTGATAGGTTTCGGCGCAAAAATATAAAAGTTGGAAGATTTGAAAACTCATAATTCAATACGATGTACGATTCATAATTTCGATGTTGTTTAACGTGGTTTAAAGCCCTGATTAAGTTCATATTTTATTTTGGGACATGTTGGTATAATTGGTAAGGTCCCAAGGGCCTCAGGTGGTTTCGAAATGTTAACAGAATGAAAATC